>CM046667.1:80193841-80866341 GCA_025594165.1 Tamias sibiricus
ATAACAATCACCATTTTCCTGATTTTTTCTTGATCACAAATATGGGGGAATTCCAGGGAGAGGTGGAAGGTTCTATATGTCCTGCTTCTAGTTGTTCCTGAACTAGTAGGTGGGCCGCTTGTAATTTCTCTTTAGATAGGGGCCACTGAGGGACCCACACTGGCTTATCAGAAAGCCATGGTATTTTCAAAATTATTTTCTCAGTGGCCCCCCCAAAAAATATCTTTTTCCTTTATGATAATGATTTCTTTTAAGGTTAAGATTACCCTGTACCTTTTGATAATGATTTCTTTTAGGGTTAAGATTACTCTGTAGATTTTAACATTTAACACCTGCAGGCTTGGTTGCTAGGTGTACTCCCATTTGTTGGAAAATATCTCTTCCCCATAAAGTAACCGGTAGGTTAGGTAAAACATAAGGCTGAAATGTTCTTTTATGCCCTTCATCATTCTCCCATTTTAAAATTACCGCACTTTTCTCTGGGAGGTTATTATATCTCAAGCCTCTTAAATTCGTTGAAGATTTTCGCAGAGGCCAGTGTTTGGGCCATTGCCGTAGATTAATGATGGAAGAGTCAGCTCCAGTATCTACCAGTCCCTCCATCTCTATTCCTTGGATTTTTATTTTGCACATAGGCCACCTTGAACAATCCCAAACCCAGCAAGCCATGGGTCTCGAGTCAGTGGAACAAAATCCTCTATTGTTCCTTTTTTGAGGCATACTCATTTTAAATGAATTATGTAAATTTGGAAGGAGAAGCAGCTGAGCAATTCTATCTCCTTGATTAACAGAACTTATACTTTGGGGTGAGCTAAGCATTATTTTTATTTCCCCTTTGTAGTCTGAGTTTATTACACCTGGGGTCACTTGCAAACCTAATAAGCTTTTAGGACATTGCCTGAGAATAAGTCCTACAGTCCCTGAGGGAAGAGGTCCCCTGACCCCTGTGGGAATCAGTTGAATCCCCATTTCAGGTGTTAACACTATTCAGGTGGTGGAACAGAGGTCTAATCCTGCATTTCCTCCTGTTCCTCTGGCGAGGGAGTGGATGGGTAGTAGGGATTGTGTCGGGGAAGCATCTGAGTGGATGCTTGAGGATGCTCCTCCTCCAATGCCTCGTACATTTGTAGGCCCCGGGGCATTGGGCCCCGTTCCCCATTTTTTGAATTACTGAACAAATGATTTTCATAAATGTCAAATTTTGAATGGCATTTATTGGCCCAATGATTTCCCTTTTTACACCTGGGGCAGTGGCCTGGGCCATGGTATGAGCTTGGTCTTATTTCTCTTTGGGGATTTTGCCCAGAATAGCCTGATTGATTATGATAATTTTGGCTGGAATGTCCTGATTGATTATGATGTCTAGGTTGAGCCTTTGTGAAATTTTGAGGGGAAGCACCTCTCATTGCAGCTGCAATCACATTTCCTGTGACAAAGGCGTCATTTATATCTTCACATAGTTGTATATGTATGGAAAGATCCTTTTTATTTCTCCATGGCCTGATGGCTTCCTGGCAGTATTTATTAGCACTTTTGTATGCTAATTGAACAACTAATGGCATAGCTTGATCAACGTCTCCAAACACTCTATTGGCAGTTCTCAAAAGTCGATCAGCAAATTCAGCATAGGGCTCATTAGGTCCTTGAATCCCTTTTGACAAGCTACCTTGTAGATCCCCAGGTCCCTGTAAAGTTTTCCATGCCTTTAAGGCAGCTGTGTTTATCTGAGCATATACACCTGGGTCATAATATTTTTGAGCCTGTAAGTCTGCGAACTGCCCTTCTCCTGTGAGCATTTCTATATTATGGTCTCCAAACACTGCAGCTGCATTTCTTTTAGCTATTTCTATACAAAGGTCTTGAAATTGCTATTGCCAAACCAAATATTGCCCCCCACTTAATGCTGTTTTACATAGACTTTTCCAGGCTGAGGGGGTTAAGCTAAAGGTGTTAAGGGACTCCAGCATACTCAACGTGAAAGGAGCTTGGGGCCCATATGTCATTACTGCCTTTTTGAGATTTTTTTATTGTTTTGAAGTCTACTGACTGGTGGAAACTCTGTCCATTTTCATTTTCAAATACTGGGAGATCCCAATGTATCTGTGAGTTACCCTTGAGAGTGCATAAGTGCTCAGAAAGACTTTTTATTTCTGTTTCTAGGGTATGCAAAAGCCTAGTAATACCCTTCATATTTTCTGTAATGGATTCCACCCATGGGGGAGTAGGGGACCCAAGTGGTTCCTCTACTTGACGGTCCTTTTTCTTTTTTTAATTTCTTTTTGTTCTTTTTACTGGAGACTGTGCTCCCAGAATCACCTTTTGATTCCTCTTCACTACTAGTTTCATAGTTACTAACCGGCTTAGTGGAGGAGACCATACTTTCATGGTTTGGCTCCTTCTAACTACTATCACTTTTACTGGTATCCTGAATTTCAGCTTCTAAGGAGAGTACATATTCTTCAGCTAATTTCAATAAGTTTTTGATAGCTTTTGCAGCTTTTACTTTTGAATTTACACCACTACTCTTCTCACCGGTATAAACTGACTCAGAGTCTATGCTTTCTTGATCACTTTCCTCCTCACTATCCACCATGTCAGTGATATCGAAAAACTCATCCATGGCTTTTATTTTCTGACCTTTTGTTATTTTCACTCCCATTTTTTTAAATTTTCTTATTTCTTACCTGCTGACCGAATGCCCCATACAGGCCACCACTTGTCGCTGCCTGAAGCGATTGCTGCTTGGAGCAAGACGCCACGGAAATAAGTTCAGAGGCAGACTGGGAATGAACAGGCTCTTTATTCTGCTAGATTCTCTCTCCAGCTCCAACAACTCCAACACCATCCACACTCCTACAACCACCACCACAAAAAATGGCACCGACCCGATCTGCAATGTCCCCGGCCAAGTCTTGCGAGACCATGGAAGGCGGTAATGTTTGAACATCTTTATGGCTCACAGCTAACCACAATCTTAGCTATCTCCTTAATTAGGGCTCCTACATCCTGGGGTAAATTTCTTTTTAAAAGTGAAAGCATGTGAGCCGGGCGCGGTGGCGCACGCCTGTAATCCCAGCACTTTGGGAGGCTGAGGCAGGAGGATCGCGAGTTCAAAGCCAGCCTCAGCAATGGCGAGGCACTTAGCAACTCAATGAGACCCTGTCTCCAAATAAAATACAAAAAAGGGCTGGGGATATGGCCCAATGGTCAAGTGCCCCTGAGTTCAATCCCCGGTACCACACACACACACACACACACACACACACAAAAAAAAAAAAAAAAAAAAAAAGTGAAAGCATGTGGGGGTAAACATGGTGGGCCCATTTTATACAATTATTTTCTTAAACACATGTTCTCTCCACTCATATATGTCTGCCCCTATAATTCCCCTCATGTAGTTTGGATCTTGAAGTTATTTTAGGGTAATGGAAAGTAACTCATTCTGGCTACTTTTCTGCTGAAATAGGGTAAATTTTGGTGGAAGTGACCTTAAGTCTTAGTCCTGTATCATGTGAAGCATGGACAGCTTAAGGTATTTACCATCAGGAAAGTCCAGATATCCATGATAGTAATTGGCAGGTGACAGACTGAGGCATACATAGGGCAAGGATCATAATGGGACAAAATAAAAAAGACAGCAAAGCATTACTTCACTGTAATCAATTATCACAGAAGTCATTAGCATTTCATCAATTTTCTGAAATCCATGAAGATAGTAGCTCATTAAAGCTTAGGGATGAATTTGAGATTCCTGTCTTTTTTTTTTTTTTTTTTTTTTTTTTTTTAAATTTGTTGCTAGGGATTGAACCCAGGGTCTTTTGCATGCGAGGCAAAAAATGACGGTAGAATGAGATGAATATCATTACCCTATGTGTATGTATGAAGTCACAAATGGTGTGAATATACTTTGCATACAGCCAGAGATATGTAAAAATGTGCTCTATATGTGTAATATGAAATGTAATGCATTCTGCTGTCATTTATAACAATTTAGAATAAAAAATAAATTTGAAGAAAAAAAAAGCTTAGGGATATGTCCAATGTGACATTTATTTGTGAATAGAAGCCAGTTAAGTATTTAAAAACATTAGCAGAGTTGTCAGAAATATATACAGAACAGGTAGTCTTTATAAGTTCAAAGAGTCCCCTGGAGATGTAGTTAAGTTTACATAATCTCGTCTGATTTCTGTAATGTAGTTTTTCATTAGCATTACCTCTGTGTTAATTAGAGAGATTCTTCTACAATATCACTTAGGGCTCTCTTGATAAATTTAGATAAGGGCCTCCATGTGCCAAATTACATCTTTTAGGCCAATATAAGGGATTAATATTGGGTAGGAAATTTTGCTGGAAAGAAAAAGGTCAAGATTACCTATATAGTAGGTTAGGATGATTTATAAGACTGTGAAATTGGGTTTGAATTGAGTCAGAACATACATGTGACTCTATGAGACTTCTCTGTGATAAATATTAGGCACTACCACACAAGAACCCTTCCTCTATAGCCTCCAGTTTTACTTACTTTTAGTAGGGTTGACACATGTGTACATCCAAAGTTATAGTAAAATAATCATTGTCTTTTATTTTAAAAGTCCATGTGTTTGTGGTTTGATTGTACTCTCCTGGCAGGTAGTTAAAACCAAGTTGATCAAAACTGACCTGGCAGCTGGGCGTAGTGGCACATACATGTTATTCTAGTGGCTCAGGAGGCTGAGGCAGGAGGATCACGAGTTCAAAGCCAGTCTCAGCAAAAGCAAGTCACTAATCAAATCAATGAGACCCTGTCTCTAAATAAAATACAAAATAGGGCTGGGGATGTGGCTCAGTGGTGGAGTGCTCCTGAGTTCAATCCCTGGTACACCCATCCCACCTACCCCAAAAATTACCTTGCTCAAATCTATTGTTACAGTCAGCAAAAATTCCTCAGATATCACTTATGGAAATGTAAGAGAAGCCTCTTGATTCCTTTAGCTTTTCCTCTACCAGTCATTTTTTTTTTAATCAAAGTGTTACATATGACACCAGAATGCATTACAATTTATATTACACATATAGAGCACATTTTTACATATCTCTGCTTGTATATAGTGTATATTTATACCATTTGTGTCTTTATACATGCACTTAGGGTAATGATATCCATCTCATTCTTTTTTTTTAACCCCCTTACCCCTCCCTTCCCTTCCATCCCCATATACCTTTCTAGTGTTCCTCTAATTATTTTATATTCCTAGTCCCAAATCAACCTCCTTATACCAGAAAAAAATATTCGGCATTTGGATTTTTGGGATTAGCTAACTTCACTTAGCATTATATCCTCCAACTTCATCCATTTATTTGTGAATGCTGTTTTAATTCTCTTTTATTGCTGAGTAATATTCCATTGTGTATATATACCACATTTTCTTTATCCATTCATCTACTGAAAGACATCTAGGTTGGTTCCACAGTCTAGCTATTGTGAATTGTGCTGCTATAAACATTGATGTGGCTGTGTTCCTGTAGTATGCTGTTTTTAAGTCCTTTGGGTTCAAACCAAGGAGTGGGATAGCTGGGTCATAAGGTGGTTCCATTCCCAGTTTTCCAAGAAATCTCCATACTGCTTTCCAGATTGGCTGCACCATTTTGCAGTCCCACCAGCAGTGTATGAGTGTGCCTTTTCCTCACATCCTCGCCAACATTTATTGTTGTTTGTATTTTTAATAGCTGACATTCTGTCTTGAGTGAAATGAAATCTTAGAGTAGTTTTGATTTGCATTTCTCTAACTGCCAGTGATGTAGAACATTTTTTCATGTATTTGTTGATTGATTGTATATCACCTTCTGAGAAGTGTCTGTTCAGTTCCTTAGCCCATTTATTGAGTTATTTGTTTTTTTGGTGTTAAGATTTGTAGTTCTTTTTATATTCTAAAGATCAGTGCTCTATCTGATGTGCGTGCATGTGGTAAAGACTTGCTCCCTATTAGTAGGTTCTCTATTCACCTCACTGATTGTTTCTTTTACTGAGAAGGTTTTTTTTTTTTTTTTTTTTTTAGTTTGAATCCAACCCATTTATTAATTCTAGATTTTAATTCTTGTGCTATAGGAGTTTTAGTAAGGGCCTAATCCCACATGTAAGCTGCCTGGTACCGTAACCCGGGAGGAAAAACTCTCGGAGGCAGAGTTAAGCTTTTACTACTTTTACTTCTACTTTCTTAGAGCTTAGAGAGGGAAAGAAAGATTTTTAGAGAGAAAGATTAGAACGAGCTTTTCTTCTTGTCTTCTTAGCTTAGAGTTAGAGTTAGAAAGATAGAGCTTAGCTTAGAGCTTAGAGTTCTTAGTTAGAAAGATAGAAAGATAGAGCTTAGCTTAGAGAAAGATTAGAGCTTCTTTCTTCTCTCTTCTTTCTTCCTTCTTCTTTCTTCTGTCTTCTGTCTTCCTTGGGAGCCTCGGCCTAACTCTGACCAGTCATTACTTCTTCTATCTGGTTTCTCTTCTGTAACCGCTCTGCCTACGTTCTGGCCGCTCTGATTCTTCTGACCGACCAAGTGACTGCCCGGCTGACTGAATTCTCCGTTCTCCTAACTCGGACCGCTTTCACCCGGTTATATACCTTCAGGTTTGAGGGTGCCTACAGGTGCGTCACATACATATCAGGTGGAACCCATGGCTTCCAGCTAGCTACAACAGCCCTTCCTAATTAGGGCTCCTTCATATTCCTTCCCTTTAGTTTAAAAAGGTGCTTTTGTTCTATTTTCTCTATTTTATTTTCTCTATTTTCTTTTATTTTCTTGTCCCTACCTAGCTTTTCACCTTTTATTTTTGAAAGGGTGGATATTTGAGCCCTTTTTGAGAAGGTGCTGTGGCTTTAAGGAAGCCTAATGCTGAGGAGCAGCTAACGCACCTAGTTAAGCACAATTGCATAAGCGGCTTTGACTTTTTTTTTTTTTTTTTTTCTCCTCTTCTTTATTTTTCTTTATGGCTTTCTTGCCAAAGCTCAATGGCTTTTTTTTTTTTTTCTGCATGGTTTTTACCATGCTATTTAATTCTCTATTTTCTTTTAAGCTCATGGCTTTTTTCTTTATACTAAAGCTCAAGGCTTTTTCTCTATATTTTTTATGGCTTTTGGCCGGCTACTCTGCTTCGGCTTTTGGCCGGCTCGCTTCGGCTTTTTGCTGGCTACTCTGCTTCGGCTTAATTCTTAACTGGCTTCAACTGAGTCAGAGGCTCTGCTCTCTTGTTTCTACTCTTTTTGCTGGTCTCAACTGAGTCTGAGGCTATGCTTTTTCATTGCTCTTATTTCTTAGCTTTTCTTCTCTGCCTGCCGAGCCCCGGACGGACCACCATTTGTAAGCTGCCTGGTACCGTAACCCGGGAGGAAAAACTCTCGGAGGCAGAGTTAAGCTTTTACTACTTTTACTTCTACTTTCTTAGAGCTTAGAGAGGGAAAGAAAGATTTTTAGAGAGAAAGATTAGAACGAGCTTTTCTTCTTGTCTTCTTAGCTTAGAGTTAGAGTTAGAAAGATAGAGCTTAGCTTAGAGCTTAGAGTTCTTAGTTAGAAAGATAGAAAGATAGAGCTTAGCTTAGAGAAAGATTAGAGCTTCTTTCTTCTCTCTTCTTTCTTCCTTCTTCTTTCTTCTGTCTTCTGTCTTCCTTGGGAGCCTCGGCCTAACTCTGACCAGTCATTACTTCTTCTATCTGGTTTCTCTTCTGTAACCGCTCTGCCTACGTTCTGGCCGCTCTGATTCTTCTGACCGACCAAGTGACTGCCCGGCTGACTGAATTCTCCGTTCTCCTAACTCGGACCGCTTTCACCCGGTTATATACCTTCAGGTTTGAGGGTGCCTACAGGTGCGTCACATACATATCAGGTGGAACCCATGGCTTCCAGCTAGCTACAACAGCCCTTCCTAATTAGGGCTCCTTCAATGAAGGAGATTTGGGCCTACTTTTTCTTCTAATAGATACTTGGTCTCTGACTTAATTCCTAGGTCCTTGATCCACTTTCAGTTGAGATTTGTGCAATTGTGAAAGATATAGGTTTAATTTTATTTTGTTACATACAGATTTTGAGTTATCCCAGGACTATTGTGTTGGTTAGTTTCTGTGTCCTCTATTCTGTACCATTGGTCTATCAGTCTATTTTGGTGCCAATACCATAATGTTTTTGTTACTATTGTTCTGTAATATTGTTTACGGTCTGGTAATGTGATGCTCCTGTTTCACTCTTCTTGCTAAGCATTGCTTTAGCCATGACTGCCTTTTCTATTTCTGTGAGGAATGTCATTTGGATTTTGATTGGAATTGCATTGAATCTGTACAATGCTTTTGGTAATATAGCCATTTTGACAATATTTATTCTGCCTATCCAAGAACAAGGTAGATCTTTCCGTCTTCTAACTTCTTCCTTAATATCTTTCTTTAGTGTTCTGTAGTTTTCATTGTAGAGGTCTTTCACCTCTTTTGTTAGGTTAATTCCAAGTTATTTTATTTTATTTTGTTTTATTTTTGAGGCTATTGTAAATAGAGTAGTTTTGTCATTTCCCTTTCAGAGGATTTGTCACTGATATACATAAATGCCTTTGATTTATCAGTGTTGATTTTGTATCCTGTTTCTTTGCCAAAATCATTTACTGGTTCTAAAAGTTTTCTGTTGGAATTTTTTGGGTCTCCTGGGCATAGAATCATAACATCAACAAATAGTGCTAATTTGGGTTCTTCTTTTCTCTATCTATATCCCTTTAATTTCTTTCATCTGTCTAATTGCTCTGTCCAGTGTTTCAAGTACTATGTTAAATAAAAGTGGTGAAAGGGGGGTATCCCTGTTTTGTTCCAGTTTTTGGATAAATGCTTTCAATTTTTCTCCATTTAAAATGATGTTAACCTGGGGCTTAGCATAAATAGCTCTTATAATGTTGAGATATGTTCCGTTCCTTTTATCCCTAGTTTTTTCTAGTATTTTGAACATGAAGTGGTGCTGTATTTTGTCAAATGCTTTTTCTGCATCTATTGAGATGATCATATGGTTTTTATCTTTAAGTCTATTGATGTGATGTATCACATTTATTGATACCCATATGTTGAACCAACCTTGCATTTCTGGAATAAACCCCACTTGATTGTGGTTCACTATCTTTTTTATATGTTTTTGTATTTGATTTGCCAGAGTTTTATTGAGAATTTTTGCATCTATTACCATTAGAGATATTTGTCTGAATATTTCTTTCTTAGAAGTGTCTTAGCCTGGTTTGAGGATCAGAGTGATATTGGCCTCATAGAATGAGTCTGGAAGAGCTCCTTCTTTTTGTATTTCTTAAAATAAATTGAAGAGTATGGGTATTAGTTCTTCTTTGAAGGTCCTGTAGACTAGGTCAGAGTCTTGCTGACCACAAATGGCATTCTTGGAAATCACCTGGGTGATTTCCCTCTTCAATGACATCCCTTTTGCAGATTGTAAAATAGTTGGCTTTCTGTTCTTTAGGGTACTTTGATCACCCTGATCCAGGGATTGGGTAATTCACCACAGTTAGAGGGCCTTTACAGTGATCAAATCAATCAATGGGGCCTGACAAAAATCAGAGGAAAAAAACAAAACAAAACAAAATATTGGCTGTTTTATCTTTAGCCCTTTTACTTCCTTGATTTTGGTCCACAAGTTTTGGATTTACACATCCAGGAGACCATGTTTGTCATTATTGAAGTGGGAGTAATGAATTTTAAATTTATTATCTATAATTTTATAGTTACTCCTTCTATTTAATTGGAGTCAGTATTAGTACTGCAAATAAGCATTGCATCCTATCTTTCCATAGGTAAAGGCTTTTTGTCTTATATTAACTCAAGTAATTATGTTAGTAGTAATATTTCAGAGCTGGGTTCAGTGGAACATGCTTGTAATTATAGCAAGTTAGAAGGCTGAGATGGGAGCATCTCAAATTTGAGACAAGTCTCACCAACTTAGCAAGTCCCTTGGTAACTTAGGAAGACCCTGTGTCATAATAAAATATTTTTCAAAAGGGCTATGTATGTGGCTCAGATGTAAAGCACTTCTGGTTTAAATCCTCATTAAAAAAAAAAAAAGGAGTACTTTTGCAAACTTCTGCAAAACACTAACAGATAAAAGTTATAAAGTTATTATAACATGTAATCAAGAAAATACAAAATTAAATTAGCAGAAGAAAAACATGTTCAGTTTGTATAATGACTTTGAACTAAGAGATACCATTTCTTTAAAAATGCTAATGCATCTTCAGTATATATTTAACCTCCACAATGAACCATAAATTTATCAACTGAATTACAGATGAAATCTTGGAAATTTTACTTTCTTTTAAAACTCTTTTGCATCTTTAAATACCTTTTCCAATTCACCCAAATCTCTTAACTTTTTATGTATAATATCCAATGTTTATTTTGGGGTCACAGTGATCTCTACAATAAAAATCTACCTTTTGAACATAACTTTAAATAAGCTTAATTCTAGCCTATTTTGTAGCCATGCTAACATGTAGTAAGATAAGAGGCAGCATCTTAATTCAAGTGAGGCTAGCCTCAAGATAAATCTTTGGAAAAGTGTTTTGTTTCTGAAGCTGATCTTTGCCTCTGTTTAAACATCATTCTACAAAATTTCCATATATTGTTTCCTGAGCATATCTGAATATCAGTTAATAAAAAGCTACTATACAAATAGTTATTCAGATGTATATTCAGATATAATACAACACTAAACCTGAAACATGAATAAAAAATGAAGATTATGAGAGCTCTTAACTTCCTTTGTGTGGAAAACGTGGCAAGATATTTTCATGCTACACTTTGTCAAACTTCAAACAAATCAGGTTCTAACTTGTTACATTCCAAAAATTTATTTTAATTCCCAACTTTCTATATCACTAATTTTATTACATAAAATATTCATATATCACTTATTGATTACAGTTCTTTTTTCATTTACTAAACATTAAATAACATAAATAAATTCCCAATAAAATGTGTTATTTTTATATAAGTCTAAAGAGATATGGCTACCAACGACTTCAGTAAAGTCTTCTCCTAAGTTTTATAATATAAAAGACTTGTATTTTTGAAGAACATGAATAAATTTAATAAACACAAATATAATAATAGCTTAATAATTAAACAGAAGTTCTTATATTAACTTAGTTTTTTTTTAAATAAAATGTAGAATTCAGAGTGTAGGGTAACTATTATCACAGGTCTGCATAGTGTATCAGCAGTGACAAAACCAAAGAATAGGTTTAAATCTCTTATAAGTTTAAGAAACTTAATTATCAGAAAGACTCATTATCTGATATATAAGACATTTATACAGTCAAACCAATCAGTTGTAAATCTGGTTTTAAAATGGCAGTGTCGCCCTTTTTTTCAGATACAATGTATGAAACAAACCTCTTATTGATTACCTATTCTGGATTAAACCTACATAGCTTTAATTTTACAAACTTTTACCTGACATTTAGACGTAGTTCTCACACAAGCATATTTAGTTCTCAGATATATATCTATCTCTTGTTACATACATAGATTTCAGCTATACTATGATAATATACCAGTTGTTTATTGAATCAATTATCACATAATCACATAAAAACTTTAAAACTGGCACACATCATAATTGTTTTAACTTATTCACCTAAATAATAAAATTTAATACTCACAAGAAATTAATTTGACAAAAGGAGATCAATATTATAAGAAACCCTTATCATTTTTAAACAAAGAATTAGACATTGCTTTATTATATCAATACATTAAAATTTGCTTTATATCAATATATTAAAATTTGCCCTTAGAAAAACCCTTAAATAATTTTGTGCTAATTACAGCCAACTAATCACATACTTAAATTTTTAAAGTTTATCTTCATCAAATCTGTAACTTATTAGACACTCTATAACACATTTACATTTTTAATTTTGTTTTCTCTTTCATCTTGGACTTCAGGACAAAATCAGCATTTTAACATACAAAATACTTTCTCATTTAGAAATATATTTATTCCTTTTATTTTTTTCTTGCCAAAAGATATTACCAGCTCTATTATTTCATATCTCCTTTTTCAGGACATATTCTTTTAATTTACATTCTGAAACAATCCTTGTAAAATTTCTGAATTTATACAAATTGCTCCTTTTTAATAAATTAAATACTAATGTATTTTTACAGTATTTTAATTAAAACATAGCTGAAACTTTTTGTGTTCTTTGCATATAGAATTGCATCTCTTTAAATTTTAACACTTAGTAACTGCTTTTAGTTTAGGTCCAGAAGCAAAGCAAACTTAAAGTATTTTTACATTTTACCAATTTGTATAAACACAATTAATGGACAAAATATATGTTGTTTTACAGGATTCAAGAAGTCAAGATGACTACAGTTTGTATTTAGCAGTTTATGTTTTACTATTTTAACACATAAATTTCAAATGTCTCCTCTAAAAAATGTATAAATATTTATACTATTTGTGTTCATCTAATTTTCCAATTATTAAATGTCAAATCTAGGTTATTCATAAAAACCATGCCTAGTTGTCATTTTAGGCCATCTTTGACCTGCCAAAGAAAAATCCTAAAAGCAGTGTACATCATACTTTAAACATGTTCTAGAAATGAACATTCTGTTAGCCAGTCATGCTGATACACCATGAGAAAGAAAAGTCAATAGTTCAAGGCCAGAGTCAGCAATTCAACAAAGCCCTAAGCAACTTAGCAAGACACTGTTTTAAAAATAAATAAATAAATAAGTAAATAAATAAATAAATAAGTTTGAGCATGTAGCTCTGTGGTAAAATTCCCCATGGGTTCAAACCCAATACAACAAAAGTAAAAAGAAAGAAAAGAACCCAACAAACTATTGATTGACCACCTTAACAAATGTGTGGTTTAATAATTTTTAATATTTTTACTTTCATCTTTTTATCCTATTTAAATTGACCTTATTCTTTTTTTAATATTTATTTACTTATTAGTTGTACACAATGCCTTTATTTATTTTATATGGTGCTGAGGATTGAATCCGGGCTGTGCAAGTGCTAGGCAAGTGCTCTACCACTGAGCAACAGTGCCAGCCCCCCCAACCTTATTCTTAAAGATTTAAGTTTTGTAAACTAAAAGGCATTTGAATACTTTCCTTTTGGGGAGCAGAGGAGGCCTTCTGAAGATATAACCCAGAGGCTCTTTATCACTGAACAACACACCCAGCCTTTTATGTTTTTATTAAATTTGAGACAGAGTTTCACTAAGTTGCTTAGGGCCTTGATAAGTTGCCATGGCTTGCATTAAACTTGAAATCCTTCTTTCTTAGCCTCCTCAGCGGCTGGGATTACAGGCATGTCCCAGCATTCCCAGCTCTACCCCCCCCCTTTTAAATTTATGAACACTCCTTTATTTGTATGGTATTTTTAGTTCTTATTTAAATGATTTAGACAAAATCACATATATAGGCACAACATACAGTACATGAATGTACACAAATATACGTAAAAACTGAACAGATACAAATATTCCATGGCTTTTTGCAAAGAAATAGATTCTCACAGGTAGGAGAAGAAAGAGCTACGGGTTTTAATTACAAAGACTGTTAATGGGGGTGTTGGTGTCTCATTGGGGGGTTCTTCTTCTTTCCCAGGAAGATATACACCACACTGAAACTTAAAGTCTCAAATAATTAGTGAATAACAAAACACAAATAGCCAGAAATATATTTACAGTTAGCAAAGCCCCTGATTGTTTTAGTCCACCTGGGCACTGGAACTAGACAGAGAACATACTAATTATATTATAGGTAATAATCAAATTCAACATTGCTGTACTATGTGACCAAACTGTAAATGCCTTCATAGCAGCAAATTGTTGCATATGTAGTATACTCTTTATATTGGGATCTGTTAACATTGTACTTCCCACAAAGGAGAGTTAGTGGAAGCCTACAAGAACACTATAAGCTCATAAGGTAAAAATGGTAATCCTTGGACCCACAGTGCCAGAAAAGAAGACATATTAGCAACATAAAAGACAAGGAAAGTAAGTGCTCCAAATAAATCAGATACCACATTACTAGAATCCATGGCTAGCAAAGCAGAAGAAATGAGAGAGAAGGAGTTCAGGATGCACATAATTAAAATGTTCTGTAAAATAAAGGACAATATAAGAGAGCAAATACAGACAGCAAAAGATATTTTAACAAAGAGTTACATAAAGAAATACAGGAAGCTAAAGATGACTTCAATAGGGAGCTAGAGATTCTAAAAAAAAAAAAAAAAAAGATATCCTGGCAATGAAAGAAACAATAAACCAAATTAAAAGTTAAATTGAAAACATCACCAACAGAGTAGACCACATGGATGACAAGACCTAAGACAAAGACAATGAAGACAAAATATATAATCTTGAAAAGAATGTAGATCACACAGTGAAAATGGTAACAAACCATGAGCAGAACATTCAAAAAATATGAAATAGCATAAAAAGAACAAATTTAAGAAATAAAGGGATGCATAGAGTACCAAGCCAAAGGAATGAACAATTTATTCAATGAAATAATATCATAAAAATTTCCAAACATGAAGATTGAGTTGGAAAACCAAATGCAAGAAGTCTACAGAATGCCAAAAGTAGAAAATCATGACAAGGTCCACACCAAGGCACATTATAATGAAAATGCCTAACATACAGAATAAGGAGAGAATATTAAAAGCCATGAGAGAAAATAATCAGATTACATGTAAGGGGAAACCAATTAGGATAACTGCAGATTTTTCAACCCAGACACTAAAAGCTAGAAGGTCTTGGAACAGCATATATCAAGCTCTGAAAAGAAATGGATGTCAACCAAGAACCTTGTATCCAGCAAAATTAAGCTTTAAATATGATGATGAAAAAAAACCTTTCATGATAAACAAAAGTTAAAAAGAATTTACAGCTAGAAAACCTGCACTACAAAACCTACTTGGCAAAATATTCCACTAAGAGGAAATGAAAAACAACAATAAAAATCTGCAGAGGGAGGTATTACACTAAACAAAAAACTAATCAAAGGAGAAACCAAGTCAAGGTAAATAACAAAAATAAATTAAAAAATGGCCGGGAATACAAATCATGTCTCACTAATAACCATGAATATTAATGGCTTAAACACACCAATCAAAAGACATAGGCTATCAGACTGGATTAAAAAAAAAAAAAAAAAAGACCCAACCATATACTGCCTCCAGGAGATTCATCTGATAGGAAAAGACATACACAGTCTGAAGGTGAAAGTTTGGGAAAAATCATACCAATTGCATGGACAGTGGAAGCAAGAAGGGGTCTCCATCCTCATTTCAAATAAAGTAGACTTCAAGATAAAGTTAATCAAAATGGATAAAGAAGGACATTTCATGCTGCTCAAGGGAACCATAAACCAATAAGACATAACAAGTATAAATGTGTATGCCCCAAACAATGGAGCATCTATGTTCATCAAACAAAGTTCAAAAACCAAATTGACCACAACACAATAAACTTGGGTGACTTTTACACACCTCTCTCAACACTGGATAAATCCTCCAAAAAAAAAGCTGAACAAATAAAATATAGAGCTCAATAATACTATTAATAACTTAGATTTAACAGATATATGCAGAATATTGCAGCCTTCAATAAGGGAATACACTTTCTTTTCAGCAACACAGGGATCCTTCTCATAAATAGACCATATTATATGCCACAAAACAACTCTTAGAAAATAAAAAATAGTAGAGATAGTACCCTGCATTTTATCATGTCATAATGGAATGCAATTAGAAATGAATGACAAAATAAAAAATAAAATTATGGCAACACCTGGAGACTAAACAGTATGCTACTGAATTAACAATAGTTTGCAGAAGACATCAAGTTTTGGGGATGTTAACAACACGCCAGTAGATAGAAACTCTCTGGCTGTCTCCCACTTACTGATAGGGGAACTTGGCCTAGCCAAGGGGAGTTCCCCTGACATATGTTGAGAGGTCAGACTGCCACTAGGATAGGCTAATGGCTTCGCCAATGTGATTTGTCCATGCTCCCTATATGCCCCTATGATCTTTTTGCTAATTGGCCCATGTCTTCTATAAAGGCTGTCCAACTTCCTCAATAAACTGAGCTCATGCCTTCACCAGACTCCCTGCTGTATGCCTGATTGTCTTCCATTTTGAGGGCTGAGTGTGGCCACCAGTTGACTTCTACCTCTTCCTAATTCCACCTCACTGCTGGGGCATGTTCCCCCAGCCTTCTCTGCTGTCCAGAGAAGGCCAAACCTGGGTTTGGGGGAGCTAAAACCCCCAGCAATTGGTGCCACAACGTGGGGTCCAAGGAAATTGCAACACAAGGTCTCTGGCGAATCGGGCCAATCGGTCGCCAATCGGGCTCACAAGGTAGGAGTATCCCCTAATAAAAATGGGGCAAACTTACACTAGATGCCATCAGTCCTCTCCCTCAGGGCCCATGGCCCCTCCCCTTGAATCTCCTCAGAAGTCTTTAGTGAATAAGGGCCATCCACCATCTTGCCCTCCTTCCCGTGCACAAGACCCACTATCTTGTGTGCCCGACATGCCACCACCGCGGTCACTTTGTTCACCAGGCGAACTCTTGCTACCCCCCCCCCCCCGGGAACTTTTCCGACCACAATGGCATTCCTGGTAAATGTTAACCACGGAGGCAATGAGCTCGCTCTGTGGTATCCATGGGAGGCTCAGGACATAAAGGAACTTAAAAAAACCTGTCTTGGGGGACAGACCCGGTTTGCCATGGGCTGAGACTGTCCTCCAAGGCTTGGCTCATCAACAGTACAACAGCCTTGACGGGCCACCCCCCCTCAGGAAAGGCAAAACTGAATGTTGGCAAAAGTTTTACTGGCTGCCGTTGGGAAATAGACTGAATGGACCCCTGGAAGGCAGTGTAACTCTAGGAGCCAGAGATTAGAAAAAACTGCCTTAGGCATAAGGCATCTGCTCACAATTGCAGTTCCCCACCCTTCCAGACCTCAGCCAGGACTTACATTGAAATGCAAATGGAGAAGCAAACTTAAGCCCCAGGGGGGAAAAAAAAAAAAAAAAAAAAAAAAAGGAAAGAAAGGGGTTAAAATGTCTCTTTGCTGGAACTTGTGTTAGATGGAGTTTTTAAACATCTGTAACATTACAATGTAGTGCAAAAAGCTGCAAGGCCTCTGCTATTGTGTTATGTGTGCACAGTTGTGTTCTGTGTTTATGTCTATGTGCGTATGTCCAGATGTCATGTGACAAATAAAAATGACCACTCATGAAAATTTAAAAAATGTATCCAAATACCTTTCATTCACGTGATTTAAAAGATTCAATTTAAATTGGGTAAAATAAAGGTGCCTCTAAAATGAAACTTAACTCACAAGTCTCTCTAGGTAGTCAAAACTAGTAAAATGTTGTCTAATAACCCTTGTGTCTGTGTTATGTGGTTCTTCAGCCTTTTCATTGTGTGTCATCTCTGGTGCAAATGTAAGAAAAGTAAATTTGTGAGTAACTTTGTTAGACATCTGATTAATTATCAAGGTTAAAATGCTAACTGTTAAATATACCATCAAGTACTCTTAACTCCTTGAATTCCATTGGGTAACATTATTGATTGTTCTCATAAATTGGTAAATTAAAAAGGAGGTTTTAAGGTTGCTTTGTCATCACTGAAAAAGGTTAAAGTTCCAACAGGTATAATTCTATATGCTTAAACATTGTGTTCTCGTGAAGTGGTTAAAAGATGTGTGATTATATAAAAAGGTTTATCAAAGATTTCTTTGTATGCAGAGGCTCAGAGGATTCAGCTGCTCCCATTGGGAGTACTGTAAGTAACAATATTTTTATTGAGATAAAAGGTTTGCCTAAATTCAAATTATTACAAGAATTATTTAAAATTATGAACAAAAAGGGGTTATATGAAAGCTCCTTAAAAGTTAATTAAATAAGTATATAGAACAATCAGGAAAAGCTATTTAAGTTTGTTTCCTAAGGTCAAATATTATGTTTATTAAGTTTGGGGTTTTTTTGTTTTGTTTTGTTTTTGGAGCAAATAATCTGAAAAAAAATTAAGAATTATACAGCTATGGTTGAACAACTATTATTTTGAAATATTATAATGTTATTACTTCAAGAGCTAAACTTAATTAATATAAAAACATTAATATAATCATGATGGAGTAAATGTGTTCATATCTGTCAGGTATACAAGCCTTGAGGTGAAAGTTCTAAAAGAGCATTATATCAAGTTGGTGTTCTCCAAACTAGAGTTGCATGGTAATTTTAGGCTTATAAAGGTAATACATTAGAGATTTATTTATATTATTTAAAATATGTTCTACAACTAGACCTGTTGTCAATAAGTTATAAGGTTTTGTGTTACTTTTTTCACTGGGGTACAATTTAAATGTATTTTTTTTTTTAAGTTCATGAGAGCCTAATATATATAAAGGTTAATATTGTAAAGCAGACATCAGCTTCAAAACTAAAACACCTGACGTAAGGTTTATAAAGAGCTTCACCTTGCCTAAAATAAGGCTCTTCCTTCCACATTTACTACATGCCAGAGTTGCCCCAGAGCAGGCCAAACTTCAAATTGTTTACGGTTATGGTCAAATTTTCTATTTTCCTTGTAAACTGTCTATAGAGTCTCCTATGCTTTGGAAGGGTTTTTAGGAAAGGTTGATTGCCACTATGGGTCAACCAAATGGGCCACTTCCTTTTCCAGGCTGCAGTGGGCTCCCCCTTTCCTCTTCTCCATTAGACCACTCCCCAAGGCAGTAAAAGTCTTACAGATGGGGGAAAGGAAGGGTGTGCAGTAGTTGTTTTTCACCCCTCCTCAGGCAAAGGGACACAATATTTTGAAGCCGTTACTGGCTCTGCCCAATTCAAGGAATTATATGCTGTTGCATTGGCTCTAACCCATGTCCAAGAGCCTATGAATCTCTTCTCAGATAGTTTATATGTGATCAACCTATTACCTGCCCTTAATGTGTCCTATATCAGGATGGATAATAATCCTATAACCCCCTTAGTGATCCAGGTACGATCCCTACTAAAAGGACGTAATGGGCCCATCTTTCTCCAACATCTCTGAGGATAAAACCGCTTTTTACCGTGACGAGTTCTTGCTCCCCGAACGCTGAAGAATAACGCCGTAGAAGCACTCCGAGGCAAGCGTAGAGTGGAAAGTGGACAGCTTTATTGAAAGGATAGCAAAAGACTTCCCCCAGAGGGAGAAGGGGACCTGGAAACCAGGAATCCAAAGGGAGGAGAAACTTTCTCCCTTTTATATCTGAAATCTTTCTTTTGTCCTTTTCATGTTCCCTATCTCTGTCCTTCCTGGGACAGGGGACAGGAATGTCAAAAGATGTGACACCGGAGGGCCCATGGCGGAAGTGAGATTCACAGGAAGGGCTTAGGGCTAGTTGATTAGCATCTCCGTTTGCTGGAGCTGTTTCATTAACATTCCATAAGATGGGTCCTAAACTTGGGAACATTAACCATCTTATCTCCCTTAGAGTTGCTCTGTGTTTTTCCAGGACTCAGGCTGACTCCATTTTCCTTATGGACTCCATGTTCTTTTATGAAACTCGATGTTAGACCCGATTTGCCTGACTACACTCACTACCTAGCTTTAAATCTGGCTTCAAGGACATCAAGGTTTATCTGGTCCCTTTTCTGAGGGAAATCAGGCTGCCGATCACTTAGCCACAACAGGAATATTAACAGCCACAACTCCATTTCAGCGAGACCTTCAGTTAGCCCAAGGTCTTCACGACCTCTCTCATCTAAATTGGAGAGGACTATATAATAAATTTCCCTGGGTGCTCATAAAAGATCTGAAAAAGATTGTAATGACTTGTAAATCCTGTGTGCCCTTCTTACAAGTTCCACCCCTCCAGTCCCCTGGGGTAAATCCTAGAGGCCTACTGCCCAATGTCGTCTGGCAAACTGATATAACCCATTATGCACCATTTGGAAAATTAAAATACATATTTATGTCCATAGATAACTAAATAGAAAAAAGACAATTTAACTACTGTTGAAAAATAAAATAAAAAAGGAAGCTTTTTTCAAACAAAAAGAAAAAGAGAAAATAAATGAGAAAAGGATGAAAGAACTAAAAAGAGCTGAGAAAAAAAGATAAAGATCAACAAGCTATCAATGAATATGAAACATGGCTGGAAAAGAAAGAAAGACAGGAAAGAATTGAACGAAAGCAAAAAAAATGCCATTCATTTCTTGACCATGAGGCGATTCTTCCATGGAGCCCTCCCAGCAGAACCGTGTTCTCAAAAGTCTTTTGACAATCCTCATTCTTACATTATTTACCAACTTGCCAATTTTAGTCACAGGTTTGGAACATTAATTCAATTACTTATAGTTAGAAAAATATATTTTAATTAAATGTCAGGCTTTTCTGTTGAGAATAAAAAAGATAATTTGGACTTTAATCAGTAAAAGCATTTTTGAACTGTAGATAAACTGCCTCCAAAGAAAAGCTAATAATCATGTTGCTCTTACTAGTGAAATGGATAAAGCTTGATCATGGCCTGATAATTCTGAAAGTGGAATGCTCCTTGATCCCTTGCATTAACCTCTGCACGCTATTTAAATATGTTAAGCCCAGTAAAAATAAGGACAAGCCATCTTTGAGAGGCACAATAAGACCTTAAAGGACCAGTTAATAAAACAAAGAGGGGGAAGCATCGCCCATGATCAGTTAAAAACAGCGATACTTAAATATTTTAAATTTTTCCAAGCATCAACCCTTAACTGCCTTTCAGAGAAATTGGTCCAACCAGACAACCTACCTAAAGGTTGAGGTCCAATGGAAGGACCTACTAACTGGATGTTGGTGTGGTCCTTATTTGCTCATAAGTGCAGGCAGAGGATTTGGATGTGTCTTTCCAATTGGGGAACCAAGCCCTATTTGGGTACCTGCCAGGGACCTCAAATACTGCCAATAAGAACAAAAATGACCACCCAAGAGCACATTCTCTTGAGGGTGATTTTTTCCTTTTTTCCACAGGAATGAAAAAACTGTGATGGACCTTCTGTCTCATTGGGATTGGACTCTTCATCATCTCCATCCTAATATTCATCGGGAATACTATTGTCCTGGATGACTGTCATGACTGCTGTGTTACTTATTGATGGGGCCGAGGTCTAAAGCTACTCCCCCCTTTTTGGGCCCTAAAAGGGGGCTCCTTCGGCCAGCAGAAAGAGTTAAAGTAGCTTACCTGGCGAAGATAGGCTTAACGGGCAAAAGTCACCTAGTGTCTCTACACCCACCTGATTGACTGACACCACGCCACACCTGGGAAGTTTTGGTAGAAAGCAATGCCAAAAACTCGGTTTATTGAGGAAGTTGGACGGTCTTATATAGGACATGGGCCAATCAACAGAAAGATCATAGGGACACATAAGAATCATGGGCAGATGCCATTGGCGGAGCCATTGGCCTATCTTTGGGGTGGTTTTAGTTCTCAAAGCCACGCCCCCTGCTTAGCCTAGGTCCTGTAACAGGGCATGGTAATGTGGCAAGCAGCCAGAAAGCAGTGTAAGGTCCCGGCTGACGCCCTTTGCAAGCATTCCAACTCTCTATAGTGAGAGTGAGGGGACTATGCCTGTTCCTGGGAGAAGAGTGTTGTTTTTGTGCCAACTGCTTGGACTTTATCCAATACAGCTTCCTTTAAAATGGACTAAATGGGTGGCTCTCCTACCTTCTCCCATTTGTGGGGCCACTGGTTGCCATTAACCTTGTGTTCACCTTTGGACCCTGTGTAATCAACAAGCTTGTTCAATCCCTTAAGGACAGGGCCAAATTGGTACAGCTTATGGTAGCCTACCAATAATATGCTGCCCTCAGCTATGTTGATTGGGAGCCCTATAACCTTGGCCATGGTCCTTGTCAGTATGTGGAGATCTAAATAATCCATGGGAAGCCTTTCGAAAGGCGACTGTTCTCTCCCATGCCTTCCCCCCCAGCCGCGGCTTGTTGGCCTTGGGTAAGTCCACCTGAAGTGCTAGGGTGGTAGTCAATAATGAGTAAGATCCCCAGAGGGGGACAACCTAAGACAGGCAAACCCTCAAGTAAAGTGGTTTCCCAATAATAAAACAAATTGGGGAAAACGTTGGGGACGTTAACAACATGCCAGTAGATAGAAACTCTCTGGCTGTCTCCCACTTTCTGATATGGAAACTTGGCCTAGCCGAGGGGCGTTCCCCTGACATATGTCAAGAGGTCAGACTGCCACTAGGATAGGCTAATGGCTCTGCCAATGTGATTTGCTCATGTTCCCTATGTGCCCCTATGATCTTTCTGCTGATTGGCCCATGTATTCTATAAAGGCTGTCCAACTTTCTCAATAAACTGAGCTCATGCCTTGACCGGACTCCCTGGGATATGCCTGATTGTCTTCCATTGTGAGGGCTGAGTGTGGCCACCAGTTGACTTCTACATCTTCCTGATTCCACCTCACTGCTAGAGCGTGTTCCCCCAGCCTTCTATGCCAGCCAGAGAAGGCCCCACCCGGGTTTTGGGGAGCTAAGAACACCAGCAATCAAGCAAGAGATTAACAAATTCCTACAGGTAAGTGAGAACACCGACACAACATATCAAAATCTTTGGGAAAGTATAAAGGAAGTACTATGAGAAAAATTCATTGCATGGAGTTCATTCCTTAGAACAAGAAAAAGTTAACAAATAAATTATCTAACTTTACATTTTAAAGCCTTAGAAAAATAAGAACAAATTATCATAAAAAGAAGTAGAAGACAGGAAAAAATTAAAATCAGCTGAAATCGATGAGATCAAAACAAAAGAAACAAGTGATAAAATTGACAAAAAAAAAGTTTGTTCTTTGAAAAAATAAATAAAATTGACAAACCCTTAACTATGTTAACAAAGGAGAGAGAAAACTCAAATTACTAACACATGTGATGAAAAAGGTAATATTGTAACAGACACCACAGAAATACTGATGATAATTAGAAATTACTTTGAAAATGTGTACTCCAATAAAATAGATAATATTAAAGGCATCAACAAATTTCTTGAATCAAACAATTTGCTCAAATTGAATGAAGATAACATACACAATCTAGGAGATCCAAGATGGCAGATTAGAGGAAGCCACTCTTCAGGGCAGCTCCATGGAAAGAATCCAAAAAAGCAGATAACTTGCTTTTCAGCCTATAAATACCCATCTCCTGGATGGTTAGAATACCGTGACCGGGGAGAGAGCAAGACAAGCTGTCTGCAGCGGCTAGAGACGCGTGGCTTTTGCACCACCGGCTGGAGAACAGGTGGTAGGGAACAAAGCCAGAGCGAGGAGACCGCGCCACGACTACAACCCCAGCCACACTCAGCACTCCACAACTTTCTGAAGCGAAAACATCCGGTGGGATTAGTGAGGGGAGACCAAGGGAGACCGTGGGAGGACAACGACACTTCAAATCCACACTGGGCCGGAACCGAACCTCGGCAGTAAAGCTGGAGAGAAAACGGAGCAGAGACCAGCGAACAGGCAAGGAGGAACCCACAACTGATAGGACCTTCAACAGACAGCAGGGGAACGCAAGTCCAGTGTGACGACCCTCTGTGACCCTTCAACTGAAGACGAGCAGATTCTAGCTGGATGGATAGATTTTCAGGAACAACCACACAACGACCCATCTGCAGCATCACTCCTCGCTAAACAGGTACACAGTCTTGACTCCACCCACAAATTCTCTGCATCAGCCAGGGAAGATCTGCCGAACAGCTAATTTAACAAACTGAGAGAGGAAGAGAATAAGCTGCATAATTGAGACTTGTGAATTTGACTTTGTGTGGTTTTTTTTCTCTTCTTTTTCCTCTTTCTCATTCTCATTCCCTCGTGTCTCTCATTCCTTATTCCCTCATCTTTCCTATCTACATCCTGCCCCTACATTCTCAACAGAGAAGAAAACAAGTTGTATACAAGAACGTGGAATCTTAAAACTGGGGCAACTGAATAGTACATCAAATGGGTGTTTTATATAGTCTCCTCTCTCTTTTTTGACTCACCCTGTCTTCTTTCTTTCATTAATTCATACTACCCAGCCATTTTCTAATTTCTCTCAATGTTTGCATAAGCTTAGCTGAAATACACATTGGTCTTCACACTTAACTGTACACTCCAATTCCTTTCCTCCCTCTTCTGCTATTAAACTACTTCCATAGATTTCTAGCATTACACTCCCGAAGGGAGGGAAGGACTATCCTTCCCTCCTTCCTCCTAAGCAAATCACCTTTGTACCCAATATCTGAAATTATAAACCCCATTACAATAAGAATATATTGGAGGCAATATCTAAATTCTCTAACTCTGTAAATTGTGACCAAATTGTGATTAACTGAATATAAAATGTCTGGTTTTAAGATGTAAAGTATATATAAGGGGAGCTGATAGCATTGTACAAAAGGAGCATCATTACGCCTTAAGGTAAAAACAAAAAAAGGCAAGGAACCAAAGTGCTAAAAGACACATAAGCAATATTAAAAAACAAAACAAAACAAAAAACAAAAACAAAAAAAAAAAACAAAACAAAACAAAAACAAAAAAAAAAAAAAAAAAAAAAAAAAAAAAAACAAGGGAAGAAAATGTCCCCAACAAATCAACATACCTCCTTAGCAGATTCTTTGGCAAGCACAGTAGATCTAATGACATAACAGGAATTCAGGTAATACATAATCCAAATGATTATGGAGCTCAAGTACGAATTCAAGAAGGAAATGAGAGAGCAAATACAGATAGTAAAAGATCACTTTGACAAGAAATTTCATAAACAAATACAAGAAACAAAGGACTACTTCAATAGAGAGATGGAGGTTTTAAAGAGAAACCAAACAGAAATTCTGGAAATGAAAGAAGCAATAAACCAAATTAAATGCTCTATTGAAAACATCACCAATAGATTAGACCTCCTGGAAGAAAGGACCTCAGATATTGAAGACAAAATATACAATCTGGAAAAAAAATTAGAGAACACAGTAAAATTGGTAAAAAAATCAAGAACAAAACATTCAAGAAATTTGGGACAACATAAAAAGACCAAATTTAAGAGTGATTGGGGTAGAAGAAGGAGCAGAATTTCAAGCCAAAGGAATGAATAATTTATTCAATGAAATAATAGCAGAAATTTTTCCAAACTTGAGGAATGAATGGAAAAACCGAGTCCAAGAGGCCTACCAAACACCAAACATACAAAATCACAACAGATCCACACCAAGGCACATCATAATGAAAATGCCTACTATACTAACAAGGAGAGAATATTAAAAGCCACAAAAGAAAGGAAGCAGATTACATATAGGGGGAAACCAATTAGCCTATGCTCAGATTTTTCAATTCAGACCTTAAAAGCTAGAAGATCCTGAAATATCATAGTTCAAGCTCTGAAAGAAAAGGGATGTCAACCAAGAATCTTATACCCTACAAAATTAAGCTTTAGATTTGAAGATGAAATAAAAGCCTTCCACGACAAACAAAAGTTAAAAGAGTTTGCAACTTAAAAGCCAGCACTTCTGAACATCTTGGACAAAATATTCCATGAAGAAGAAAAGAAAAATAACAATGAAAATCAACAAAGGGAGATATTAAACTAAAGGAAGTACCAACCAGAGGAGAAACCAAATCAAGTTAAATACCATAAACAAATAAAAATGGATGGGAATAAGAATCACATCTCAATAATAACCTTGAATGTTAATGGCCTAAATTCACCATTCAAAAGACACAGATTGTCAGACTGGATTAAAAGGAACGACCCAAAAATATGCTGTATCCAAGAAACCCATCTCATAGAAAAAGACATCAATAGGCTGAAGGTGAAAGTCTGGGAAAAATCTTGCCACTCACGTGGGCCATGGAAGCAAACAGGGGTTTCAACTCTCATATCAAATAAGGTAGACTTCAAGCCAAAGTTAATCAAAAGTAATAAGGATGGATATTTCTTACTGATTAAGGGAACCATTCATGAACAAGATATAACAATTATAAATCTATATGCCCCAAATTATGGAGCACCTACATTCATCAAACAAACCCTTCTCAAGTTCAAGAGTAAAATAGATCACAACACAGTTATCCTAGGGGACTTCAACACACCTCTATCACCACTGAATAGATCATCCAAACAAAAGCTAAATAAAGAAACTTTAGGCCTCATTAAAACAATTAATAACTTAGACCTAACGGACATATATAGAATATTTCATCCCTCAGTAAGTGAATACATTTTCTTCTCAGAAGCACACGGCTCCTTCTCCAAAATAGACCATATATTATGCCACAAGACAACCCTCAGCAAATATAAAAAAGCAGAGATACTACCCTGCATTCTATCAGACAATAATGGGATGAAATTGGAAATCAACGATAAAACAAGAAAAAAAAAATTTTTTTTCTTCAACAGCTCGAAGCTAAACAACATGCTACTGAATGAACAAGAGGTTGAAGAAGACATTTAAAAATTCTGAGAGGTAAATAAGAACACAGAAACATCGTATAGAAATCTCTGAAACACTATGAAGGCAGTATTAAGAGGAAAATTCATTGCACTGAGTTTCTATCTCAAAAGGAAAAAGAAGCAACAAATAAATGACTTAACATCACACCTCAAAGCATAGAAAAAGATGAACAGATCAACACCAAGAGCAGTAGAAGACAGGAAATAATTAAAATCAGAGCTGAAATTAATGAAATTGAGACTAAAGAAACAATTCAAAGAATTGACAAAACTAAAAGTTGGTTCTTTGAAAAAATAAATAAAATTGACAGACTCTTAGTGATACTAATGAAAAGGAGGAGAGAAAAAACTCAAATCACTAACATCTGTGATGAAAAAAAATATATATCACAAGAAAACCTCAGATATACAGAGGATAATTAGAAATTAATTTGAAAACTTGTACCATAATAAAATAGAAAATATCGAAGACATTGACAGATATCTAGAGTCTTACAAATTACCCAAACTGGATCTGGAGGATATACACAATTTAAATAAATCAATTTCAAGTGAGGAAATAGAAGATGCCATCAAAAAACTACCAGCTAGAGCCGGGTGTGGTGGCACACACCTGTAATTCTAGCACTTGGGAGGCTGAGGCAGGAGGATCACGAGTTCAAAGCCAGCTTCAGCAATGTTGAGGCACTTAGCGACTCAGTGAGACCCTGTCTCTAATAAAATACAAAAAAAGGGCTGGGGATGTGACCCAGTGGTGGAGTACCAATGAGTTAAATTTCCAGTACCAAAAACAAAAACAAAACAAAAACAAACAACAACAACAAAAAAACTACCAGCTAGAAAAAGCCCAGGGTTTTATGGCTTTACAGCTGAGTTCTACAAGACCTTCAAAGAAAAACTAATACCATTGCTCTTCAAATTATTTAAAGAAATAGAAAAAGAGAGAGCTCTCCCAGACTCTTTTTATGAGGCCGATATTACATTAATTCCAAAGCCAGGAAAAGATACAGTAAAAAAGGAAAACTTCAGGCCAATATCTTTAATGAACATAGATGCAAAAATTCTCAACAAAATCCTGGCAAATCAAATAGAAAAAGATATCAAAAAGATAGTGCACCACAATCAAGTGGGGTTTATCCCAGGGATGCAAGTTTGGTTCAACATAGGGAAATCAATTAACATAATACATCACATCAATAGACTTAAAGATAAAAACCATATGAGCATCTTAATAGGTGCAGAAAAAGCATTCGACAAAATGCAACACCCCTTTATGTTCAAAACACTAGAAAAAATAGGAATAACAGGAACATATCTCAACATTATAAAAGCTATTTATACAAAGCCCCAGGCTAACATTATCTTAAGTGGAGAAAAATTGAAAGCATTCCCTCTAAAAACTGGAACAAGACAGGGATACCCCCTTTCACCACTGTTAATTAATATAGTGCTTGAAACTCTGGCCAGAACAATTAGACAGACAAAATAAATTAAAGGGATCCACATAGGAAAAGAAGAGCTCAAATTAGTATGATTTGCCAATGACATGATAATATACCTAGAAGACCCAAAAAATTCTATCAGAAATGAATTCGGCTAAGTAGCAGGATACAAAATCAATACCCATAAGTCAAAGACATTTTTGTACATCAGTGACAAATCCACTGAAAGGGAAATGATGAAAACTACCCCATTTACAATAGCATTAAAAAAAAAAAAAAAAAAACAAAAACCTGGGAATCAACAAAAGAGGTGAAAGACCTCTATAAAGAAAATTATAGAACAATAAAAAAAGGAATTATAGAATGCCGGGGCTGCTGAGTTATGAATGGGGCCGAGTTTTAAGCTACCCCCCTTTTGGGCCCTAAAAGGAAGTATTCCTTCTGTCCGCAGAAGGAAAATGTAACTTACCCGGCGAGGGTGGACCTAAGGGCAAAAATAGCTGGGTGAACCTCTCTCTGGTGAACATAAAACCACGCCACACCCAGGGAGTTTTGTATAGCAAGCGAGAATCCAGAAACTCAGATTTATTGACCAGGCACTGAAGTTAAATAGGCCTAGAACTAGCCAATCAGCCAGCAGAGCAGTTCAGTCTCTCATGCTACGTCATAGCCACACCCCTTGGCTCAGCCCCGGTCCTACTAGGGCATGGTAAGCAGCCAAAACCCGTCCCCTTGGCAGACATGGAGTCCCAACAATTCCCCTTTTTTTGTTTTATTTAAAATGGGGTCTCTCCATTTATATAAAAATAGGATGTCCCATCTTGTAGGGTGTCCAACTCATTCGAGAGTGTGCCCGTCTAGGTCGACTTCTCCTCTCTGGGAAAACTCTTACTTGTTATTGGCTATCATTCTAGGACTTTAGGTGGACATACCTAGGGCCAGCAGGTGCAAGGGGGAGCACATGGGACATGACAGTCACCTTTGGGAAGACTTGACTGGATGGCATACCTCTGCATCCTATTAAGGACCGTGGCCAAGCCTACAGGGCTATAGCTCAGCATGACAGTAGACCACCCAGCTGTATCAATCTGGCTAGTTCTATAGGGCTAAAAGTGCACACAAAGACAATGACAATCAGGGATATTACCAAAAAGAGAAAGTCCATCCATTTAGCTTAGTTTAAAGGAAGTCTTTTGGTATAAAGTCTGGACAATTGTCACAGGAATGGGACTCTTTTCTTAGAGTCCAAAGGAAGCCGTCCAGCATAAAGTCTAGATAATTGTCATAAGACATAGCGCTCTTCTCTCAGAGTCTAAAGGAAGTCGTCTAGCATAAAGTCCAGGTAATTGTCACAGGAATGGCCCATTCTGTCTTCTCTCATCACAGAGGGTTGAGATACTGACAAAGAAGGAGTCCAAGATAGTGTTTTTGATGAATTTTGGAATGGATGTGATGAGAAGTTTAATCACAGCAGGACAGGAGCTTTGTCACAGTGTTTTCATTTCTGTGGAAAAAGGAAAGGATCACTCCTCAAGAGCTTGTGCTCTTGGGTAGTCATTTTGGTCGGATTGGCAGTATTTGAGATCTCTGGAAGGCACCCATATAGGGTTTTGTTCTCCCATAGGGAAGACACATCCAAAACCTCTGCCAGCACATATTAACGGATCAGGACCTCTCCAGACTCCAGTTAATGGGTCTTTCCATCGGACCTCAACTTTTACATAAGGCGTTTGGTTAGACCAGTGTCTTTGAAACGTAGACAGAGGCTGCTGTTTGGAAAAATTTAAAATATTTAAAGTAAGCATAGCTGTTTTCAACTGGTCATGGGGGTTGCTTCTTCTATTTTTTTTTATTAATTGGTCTTTTAGGGTTTTATTATGTCTCTCTATGATGGCTTGTCCTTTGGGGTTATATGGGATCTCTGTGGTATGCTTAATATGCCAAGTTTGGAAGAACTTTTGTAATGATTTGTTCATAAAACAGGGTCTATTATCGGTTTTAACCTGTTTTGGCAATCCAAGAATAGCAAAGCATTGTAAAAAGTGATTTTCAGCATGTTTAGCCCTTTCTCCAGAATGTGCCATGGCCCAACAAGCATGTGAATAAGTATCTATGGACATAAATACATATTTTAATTTTTCAAATGGCACCATATTTTAAATTTTCAAATGGCACATAATGGGTTACATCAGTTTGCCAGATAGCGTTGGGCTGTAGGCCTCTGTGATTTACCCCAGGGGACTGGAGAGGTGGGACTTGTAAGAAGGGAAAACAGGATTTACATGTTCTTATAATCTTTTTAAAATATTTTATAGGAATTAAAGGAAATCTATTATGTAGACCTCTCCAATTTAAATGAGTAATGTCGTGAAGACCTTGGGCTAACTGAAGGTCTTGTTGATATGGGACTGTAACTGTTAATACACCTGTGGTGGCCAAACGGTCAGCGGCCTGATTTCCCTCAGAGAGGGGCCCAGATAAGCCTTGATGTCCCCTAAGATGTTGGAGTGCTGGGATTGCTGAGTTATGAATGGGGTCGAGTTCTAAGCTATCTCCCTTTTTGGCCCTAAAAGGGAGTTTCCCCTCTGTCCGCAGACGGAAAATATAACTTACCCGGCGAGGGTGGACATAAGGGCAAAAATAGCTGGATGTCTATCTCTGTCTGATGAACAGAAAACACGTCACACCCAGGGAGTTCTGTATAGCAAGCGAGAATCTAGAAACTCAGATTTATTGGCAAGGCACTGAACTTAAATAGGCCTAGAACTAGCCAATCAGCCAGCAGGGCGGTCTGGTCTCTCACACTACGCCACAGCCACACCCCTTTGTTTAGCCCCGGTCCTTTAGGGCATGGTAAGCAGCCAAAGCCCTGCCCCTTGGCAGACATAGTCCCAACATTGGAGGAAAACAGATTCATTACGCCCCTTTAGCAGGGATCGAACCTGGATCATCAGAGGGGTGATAGGATTATTATTTATCTTTATATATGAGGCATTTAGAGTAGGTAATAGGTTAATTACATATAAACTATCTGAGAAAAGATTCATAGGCTCTTGGACATGGGTCAAGGCTAATGTAACAGCATATAATTCTTAAAATTGAGCAGAACTAGTAACTGCTTTAAAGTATTGTGTCCTTTGGCCTGAGGATGGCTGAAATATTACAACTGTTGACCCTTCTTTTTCTCCATCTGTGAAGACATTTACTGCCTTGGGAGTGGCTTGTTGGAGAACAAGATGGGGAAAGTCCACTCCAGTTTGGGGAAAGAAGAGGTCCATTTGGTTGACCCGTAATGACAGTCAACTTTTCTTAGAAATCTTTCTAAAGCATAGGAGACTTTAGGGTTGTTTCTCTGTATCCATTCAAAGTCTGACAAACGGTAAGGAATTGTTAAAATATCTGGGTCTTTTCCATAATGCCTCAATGATGTATCTCTCCCTTTTATTATAAGATCTGCTAATTGATCTAATTGGGAATAAACTCGAGGTGCTCCTCCCACAGAGGAATGTATCCACTCTAATGGATTTTCCATCTGGCTGAGCACAGCTGTAAGGAGCTTAGCACCTGAGAAAACCCATAAATATAAAGGTTGCTTTGGTTGGTATCGAGGCAATTGGGTTGAATTGAGGGCATCTTGGACATTTTGTAATATTGACAGATGATTTTTTTCTAGTAAAATCACATCAGAGGGGGATTGTCCCTGTAGCAACTTAAAGAGAGGTAATCAATCTTTAGTAGAGATATGAAGCCGATATCTTAACCAGTTTAGCTCTCCTAATACCTTTTGTAACTCTGTCAAGGAGTAAGATTTTTGAATGAGAAGCTGGGGTTTGAGACGACAAACCGAGTTTAGGCTAAGTTTTGTCCCCAATATTTTAAAGGGAGGAATAGTCTGTATTTTATCATTGGATATGTGTAATCCTCCTTTTTCTAAGAGCTCTCGAAGAGTTAAGTTAGCAGAGTTTATTTGTTGGACATCAGCAGCTCCCAGGATGATGTCATCCATATAAACATATAGGGTGAGCTGTGATTTTTTCATTAATGGTGATAGAAGACATGAAACATAATATTGACAAAAAGCTGGGCTGTTGGCCATACCTTGAGAGAGAATAATCCATTTATATCTTTCATCTGGTTTATGAAAATTGATTGAGGGGATAGAGAATGTAAATTTTTTATAATTATCTGGATGAAGAGGTATTGAAAAATAACAATCTTTAATAACAATCTTTAATATCAATAACAATTAAGGTTAAATCTCTTGAGATCTGGCCCGGGGAGCATTCTGGAGGCCGACCAAGGCTATTGGGGCAGTCTTTTTTAAAATAGCCTTGTCGTCCATATTTAAAATAGGTTCCTTTTCCATTTAAAACTGTTGTTAATATCTTAGTATGAGCATTAAGGGGAGTGTTTAATATCTGAGACTGGTGAGTTGTTGAACCCTCATCTTTGGTGGCAATAATCCATCTCTCTATAGATTTATTTTTTTAACTTAGCATAGGCCAGCTTGTGATTTGCGGTCATTTCTTCCCAAACTAACATTTTTGCACATTGGTCACTAGGTGGAAGTTTCCTTTGAAGGCTTTTTTTTTTACTCTCTCAATAAATGTGGTCAGATCTTTATTAGCTTTTTGAGTGACTCTAGCTATAGGAGGCTTTGTTAAATTAATTGGAAATGTCATTACAGGTGAAAGCCCATTAGAGGGCACTAGTGCCTCTTGGTATAGTGATGGCGCAGAAGGCTCAGCAGGAGCTGGCTCATGAAATGGCGGATCCCTCTCACAAAGTTGTGAGCCATGTGGCCGGTGGCCTTTGTCCCCAGGACATTTGTTAAAGATCTCTAAAGGAGGGGCTGTAATTTCAAATTCCCTGGAGCGAGATTTCTCTAAATTTGGGAGGGGCTGTTTAATTTTCCGGACCGGGATAGATTAGATCTTTCTGTTTTATGTAAGAGCGAGCATGCTTTTAGGGCGGATAAAGAAGCTGGATAAACTCCCGGAGGCGGGACTTCCCCATATTTAATCTCTCTGTCTCTTAAAATTTGTTTCCCTTCGTCCCACGTTTCCCAAGAATTAAATTTAGACTTTGGGAGCCAGGGAGCCGTCTGTTTTAACGAATTCCAAATCACCTCTGCTTGGCTATCAGATATTTGGAGACCTTGCTTTCTTAAAATACACCGCCACGCCTCGAGGGCTGGGTCTTGCGATTTCCTGAATGTTAATGCTTGCCCCATAATAAAGGGTATTTTTGCCAGCGAAAGAGATGCTGTATCTCTAACCGTATTAAGCCCACCGATAATTTTTTCTTTGTTCCTGCTCCACATTGGGCGCCAACCTGCTGGGGCTGCTGAGTTATGAATGGGCCCGAGTTCTAAGCTACCCCCCTTTTGGGCCCTAAAAGGAAGTTTTCCCTCTGCCCATAGAAGGAAAATGTAACTTACCCGGCAAGGGTGGACCTAAGGGGAAAAATAGCTGGGTGAACCTCTGTCTGGTGAACAGAAAACCACGCCATACCCAGGGAGTTTTTTGTATAACAAGCAAGAATCCAGAAACTCAGATTTATTGACCAGGCACTGAAGTTAAATAGGCCTAGAACTAGCCAATCAGCCAGCAGAGCAGTTCAGTCTCTCATGCTACATCATAGCCACACCCCTTGGCTCAGCCCCGGTCCTACTAGGGCATGGTAAGCAGCCAAAACCTGTCCCCTTGGCAGACATGGAGTCCCAACAATAGAAGACCTCAGAAGATGGAAAGACCTTCCTTGTTCTTGGAGAGGCAGAATTAATATTGTCAAAATGTCTGTACTACCAATAGTATTATACACATTTAATGCAATTCCAATCATAATCCCAATGATATTCCTTGAAGAAATAGAAAAAGCAGTCATGAAATTCATCGGGAAAAATAAGAGACCCAGAATAGCTAAAGCAATCCTTAGCAAGAAAAATGAAGCAGGTGGCATCACCATACCAGATTTTAAATTATACTATAGAGCAATAGTAACAAAAACAGCATGGTATTGGCACCAAAAGAGACTAGTAGACCAATGGTACAGAATTGAGGACACAGAGACTAATACATATAATTTCAGCTATCTTATATTAGACAAATGTGCCAAAAATGTACATTGGAGAAAGGATAGCCTCTTCAACAAATGGTTCTGGGAAAACTGGAAATCCATATGCAACAGAATGAAATTAAACCCTTATCTCTCACCATGCACAAAATTCAATTAAAGTGGATCAAGGACCTAGGAATTAGACCAGACACAAGAAGCCTAATAGAAGAAAAAGTAAGCTCCGATTTCCAACATGTCGGATTGGACCCCAAGATCCTTAATAAGAATCCTGTAGCACAGGAATTAATATCAAGAATTAATGAATGGGATAGATTCAAACTAAAAAGCTTCTTCTCAGCAATAGAAACCTCAGTGAGGCGAGTAGAGAGCCAACTAACTGGGAACAAATATTTAATACATGCACATCAGACAGAGGACTAATTTTTAGAACATATAAAGAACTCAAAAAACGCAACACCAAAAAATCAAATACCCCAATAAATATATGGGCCAAAGAACTGAACAGACACTTCACAGAAGAAGGTATACAATCAATCAACAAATACATGAAAAAATGCTCAACATCACTGGCAATTAGAGAGATGAAAATCAAAACTACCCTAAGATATCATTTCACACCAGTCAGAATGGCAGCTATTAAGAACACAAACAACAATAAATGTAGGAGAGGATGTGGGGAAAAAGGCACACTCATACATTGCTGGTGGGACTGCAAATTGGTGCAACCATTATGGAAAGCAGTATGGAAATTTCTTGGAAAACTGGGAATGGAACCACCCCATGACCCAGCCATCCCACTCCTGGGTCTATTCCCAAAGGACTTCAAAACAGCATATTACAGTGACACAGCCATTTCAATGTTTGTAGTTGCACAACTCACAATAGCTAGGTTGTGGAACCAACCTAGATGTTCCTCAGTAGATGAGTGGATTAAGAAAATGTGGTATATACACACAATGGAATTTTACTGAGGAATAAAAGAAAATAAAATAATGGCATTCACAGGTAAATGGATGAAGTTTGAAAATATAATGCTAAGTGAAGTTAGTCAATCTCAAAAATCCAAATACCAAATGTTTTATCTGATATAAGTTGGCAGATTCACAGTGGTGTTGGGTGTCGGGGTACATAGGAAGATTAGAGGAACACTAAAATGGTCAAAGTAGAGGGAGGATAAGGGAGGGAGCAGGGGGGTTATGGTGGGGGAAAAGAAAAGGTGGTATAATAAGATGGATATATTTATCCTAAATGCATGACTGAAGACTTGAATAGTACGTATATACTTTGTATACAAACAGTGTTATGTGAAAAGAGGCTCTATATGTGTATTATGAATTATAATGCATTCTACTATTACAAATACAACTTTGAATAAAAAAAAAATACACAATCTAAATAGACAAATATCAAGCAATGAAATGGATGAGGCCGTCAGAAGCCTATCAACTAAGAAAAGCCCAGGACCAGATGGTTACACAGCCAAGTTCTACAAGTTCTTTAAAGAATAACTAATACCAATACTCTTCAAATTATTTCAGGAAATAGAAAAATAAGGAGGACTTCCAAACTTATTTTATGATGCCAATATCACCCTGATTCCAAAACCAGGCAAAGACAGATCAAAGAAAGAAAACTTCAGACCAATATCCCTGATGAACATAGATGCAAATATTCTCAATAAAATTCTGACATATTAAATACAAAAACGTATCAAAAAGATAGTGCACCACAATCAAGTGGGATTCATTCCAGGGATGCAAGGATGGTTCAACATATGGAAATTAATAAATGTAATTCATCACATCAATAGACTTAAAAATAAGAATCACATGATCATCTCAATAGACGCAAAAAGATAATTCAACAAAATATAGTACCCATTTATGTTCAAAACAATAGAAAAATCAGGCATAACAGGAACACATCTCAACATTGTAAAAGCTATCTATGCTAAGCCCCAGGCCAACATCATTCTAAATGGAGAAAAATTGAAGGCAGTTCCTCTAAAAACTGGAACAACATAGGGATGCTCTCCTTCACCATTTCTAGTTAACATAGTTTTGAAGCACTGGCCAGAGCAATTAGAAAGACGAAAGAAATTAAAGGATACAGATAGGAAAAAAAGAATTCAAATTAGCACTATTTGCTGATGATACAATTCTGTACATAAAAGACTCAAAAAGTTCCACCAGAAAACTTCAGAAATTAATAAATGAATTCAGCAAAGTAGCAGGATATAAAATTAACACTCATAAATCAAAGGATTTTCTGTATATCATTGACAAATCCTCTGAAAGGTAAATGAGGAAAACTACACTATTTACAATAGTCTCAAAACAAACAAACAAACAAACAAAACCTTGGGAATCAACTTATTGAAAGAGGTGAAAGACCTCTACAATGAAAACTACAGAACCCTAAAGAAAGAAATCAAAGAAGAACTCAGAACATGGAAAATTCTACCTTGCTCTTGGATAGGCGGAATAAAATTATCAAAATGACAATACTAGCTAAAGCACTATACAGATTTAATGCAATTCTAATCATAATTCCAAAGGTATTCCTCATAGAAATAGAAAAACCAGTCATGAAATCCATCTGGAAAAATAAGAGACCCAGAATAGCCAAAGCAATCCTTAGCAAGAAAAGTGAAGCAGGTGGCATCACCATACCAGATTTTAAATTATACTATAGAGCAATAGTAACAAAAACAGCATGGTTTGGTACCAAAATAGATTGGTACACCAATGGTACAGAATAGAGAACATAGAGACTAACCTACAAAATTACAACTACCTTATATTAAACAAAGGAGCCAAAAACATGTACTGGAGAAAAGATAACCACTTCAACAAATAGTGCTAGGAAAACTGGAAATCCATATGCAACAAAATGAAATTAAACCCCTATCTCTCACCATGCACAAAACTCAACCCAAAGTGTATCAAGTACCTAGGAATTAAACCAGAAACCCTGCATCTAATAGAAGAAAAAGTAGGCCCTAATCTCCATCATGATGGATTAGGCCACAACTTCCTTAATAAGACTCCTATAGCACAATAACTAAAATCAAGAATCAATGAGGTGGATTCAAACTGAAAAGTTTCTTCTCACCAATAGAAAGAATCAGCGAGGTAAATACAGAACCTACATCATGGGAGCAAATTTTTACCCCTCCTACATCAGATAGAGCACTAATCTTGAGAGTATACAAAGAACTCAAAAAGCTAAAACACCAAAAAGCAAATAATCCAATCAACAAATGGGACAAGGAACAGAGCAGACACTTCTCAGATGATGATATACAATCAATCAACAAATATAAGTAAAAATGTTCCACATCTCTATCAATTACAGAAATGCAAATCAAAACTACTCCAAGATTCCATCTCACTCCATTCAGAATGGCATATATTAAGAATACAAACAACAATAAATGTTGTGGAAGATGTGGGGAAAAAGCCAGGCACAATTATACATTGCTGGTGAGACTGAAAATCAGTGCACCAATATGGAAATCAGTACAGAGACTCCTCAGACAACTTGGAATGGAACCACCATTTCACCCAGCTATCCCACTCCTCGGTCTATACCCAAAGGATTTAAAAACAGCATACTACAGGGAAAGAGCCACATCAATGTTTATAGCAGCACAATTCACAATTGCTAGCCTGTGGAATCAACCTAGATGCCCTTCAGTAGATGAATGGATAAAGAAAATGTGGTATATATACACAATGGAATAATACTTAGCAATAAAAGAGAATAAATTCATGGCATTTGTAGGTAAGTGGATCAAGTTGGAGAATATAATGCTAAGTGAAGTTACCCAATACCAATAAACCAAAAGCCAAATGTCTTCTCTGATATCAGGAGGCTGATGCATAGTGGAGTTGGGAGGTGAAGCAAGAAAGTAGATGAACTCTAGGCAAAGTAAAGGGGTGGGAGGGGAATGGTGGCGGCAGGGGGTTAGAAATGATAGTGCAATAAGATGGACATCATTCTCCAAAGTACATGTATGAAGACATGAATGGAGTGAATATACTTTGTATAAAACCAGAGATATGAAAAATTTTGCCATATATGTGTAATATGAATTGTAATACATTCAACTGTCACATATAACAAATTAGAGTTTAAAAAAGAAAAGAATTAAATGGCTCTTTTATAGGAACACAAGAAAATGTTCACAAAACTTACTAAATTTAGATGAAAATTACTGTTGTTCTAACAGCTGCTGCCTCCCAGATTCAAGCAACTCAGAACTCTTTTTCAGGAATACAGTTTTAACTCTTTTCCAGCTGAGAGCTTTACACTTTTTGTTGAGATACACAGCACCACACCATAGCTTATGCAAACTGTACTAATGCACAAGGCAGCAGCTCACATTTTTCATTGGCAAACAAGTAACTGGATTAAAAACCCATTGAACCCTGGCCCATGCAAGTTTCAGAGCTGCAGGCAGTTCACAAAGGCCAGCAGTCTAAAGGCAGCTGGCAGGAAGCAGCTGTCATTTTTACCTGCAAAACCAGTGCTACTAACTTGAAGATGGTCTAGCTGTCCACTTTGATCTGCCCCTGTTGACCCAAAAGGAAGCATCAGTGAGCAGAGGCTGTCCCAGGTAGCAGTAAGTGCTGTGCAGCTAGGGAGGCTGTCAGAGCTTGGCACCTCCAGGGTGCTATCCCATGTGGAGTTTACCATCCCTTGCATGGACAGGGTGCAGAGGACATTGGCAGGATGGGAGAGCCTCCCTCTGTGTTTTCACTAGCCACGGAAATTTGGTTAAGAGCAGTAGTTGGGAAGCCGAACAATGTTTTTGAGGATGAAAATCCAGACCTCTTCTAAGTGAATAACTTTTATCTCTGCAGAGTTATTTTTAAGCTCTGCAGATTTTCCTAGATTGTTTGTGGTAGATTTTCCTGAGGTATATTTTCCCCCTTTGTGTCACAGCATGATTATTTCAGTATACACGCAATGCAAATAGTACTAAAGCATAAACTCAAAAAAATATGTGAAGAGAGAACCTACAGAATGTAAGATAATCTTTGTAGCTACTTTTCTAATAGAGGACTAATAACTAGAATACATAAAGAGCTCAAAATCTTTATACAGAAAATCAAATAACCCAATTAATAAATGAGAAAATAAATTAAACAGACACTTCTCAAAAAAAAAAAAAAAAAAAAAACCAAAAAAACAAACAAACAAACAAAAAAAAAATGGCCAGCAAATACATGAACAAATGTTCAACATCATTAGCAGTTAGGAAAATGCAAATCAAAAGTATGGTGAAATTTTATCTCACAGGAGACAGAATGGCAGTCATAAAGAATACAAAAAAATAATGAATGCTGAGGAGGATGTGGAGACAAAGTAACATTTTGACACTTTTGGTGGGACTGTAAATTAGAACAACCATTATGTAAATCAGTATGTTTTCTCAAAAGAATAGGCATAGAACCACCATATAACCCATCTATACCACTCCTTGGTATTTATCCTGAATAATTAAAGTCATCTCACTATAATGACGCATGCATACCTATGTTTGTAGCAGGACAATTTACAATTGCCAAACTACGAAACCAGCCTAGTTTCCATCAACAGATGAATGGATAAAGAAAATGTGGTAGATACACAGAACGGATTTTATGCAGCCATTAAGAAAAGTGAAATTATGGCATTTGCAAGAAAATGCATGGAACTAGGCCAACATGTTAAGTGCAATATGTCAAACTTGGAAGGTCAAGAGTTGCATATTTTCTCTCATATTCATAGGCTAGAGATGAAAAGGGGAAAGAAAGGTGGGTGTGAGTCTTCTAAATATCAAAAGAAGATCAGTAGATAAAAAGCACCAAGGAGTGAGAGGTGGTAGGGAGAGAGAAAGTGCTAGGGAGTAATATTGGCCAAATTATATTGTTATATTGTGTGAAGATACAAATATGTAACAACAAATCCCATCATTACATACAACTATAATGCACAAATAAAAAATGTGAAAAAAAAGAAGAAATAATTACAAAAAATGAGAGAAGTAGGCAAATTCCAAAGGCATTTAATAGCTCTGGCTAGTTTAAAGACTTAAGTAGTCATACATAAAAACCTTTCTCTGTAACCTCTTGGTCATGTTTAATTTTGGTTGGATTGAAAAGTAACTCTGTGTTGATCTGGACAATTTCTCCTCATCTTTGAATGATTTTCTCTGAAGACACTACTGATTAACCAACAAATAGTTTTGTTCTGTTTTGTAGGTATTTTTCCCATTTTTATCTAGTACCTCATTATAGAAGTGCCAGATAAGGATTGACAAAAACAAACAAACAAACAAACAAAAAACTTTCTTTTAGTCAAATATGAGGGACAAAAGAGGTTAAGAAAGAATAGTATTTAGACTCAGTTTACCTAAAAGTTTATTGTTAAGTTTAGTAGGCAATGGCTATCATTTTAAAACATTAGGAGCTCTACTTAGGCAAGAAAAAAATTTTTAAAAGTCAGTAAGATCAAAGCAAATTCTGTTTGTATAGTAGATTTGAACTAATAAACATACTTTCATTAGTTCTATTGATTTTACCTAATCAAAGATGTGTACAAGATGTGTCTGTGCAAGATGCTGTGTCATAAATTTGTATTAAAAACTTTTACTAACTAAACACTTTTATATAAACCTAGGTTAATTACAATTTGGATAGAAATCTCATTATTTTACTTTTTAAAATATTTTATTGGTATATCATCATTATGTATAAAAATGGGATTCATTGTTACATATTCATACATGCATATTATATAACTATATAATTTGATTAATGTCTAATACTTACCAATATCTAATATCTAATTTAATACCTAAAATATACTAAATGTATTTGGCTAAGTAAGTCATAGTGGAAATCATAAAATTGAGAAAATTTCTTAAAAACAACTAGTCTTATACATATCTTATGTTAAAACTTGTAATTTTTAATTCATCTTCAGAATCAGAATGAATAAAGCATGATTGTCTTATACTGAATCTACTTATCCTTCATCAATATTATCCATAGCACATATGGTTTCGTAGTTTTTTCTTAAATTCAAGTTTAACATTAGAATGTTTTAACCTTTTGGATTTTATGCTTATATTTATTTTCTATTCCACTGAAATATAAATACAAATACTTATTTCTTCATTCTATATATTATGTAGTTTTCCATAATATTATTAGTCTTTACAATTAGACTATGGAATGAATTTAGAGCTCTTTTATTGATTTATTAATATATGAAGTATTAGAACATAGAACACACACACCTATACCTGTTTGTATTTGGATATGTACACAGACATATGGATTTTCTACCTCTTTTTTCTAATTTATAAAAATACTATGTATTTTCTTGTTTTACTATAGTTTCCATACAGTGAAATACATTGAATTTAATTACACAGTTAAATATGTTTTGAATAAATGTACATGCCAAGTATTATACTAATAAAGTCTAGATAGAGAATATTTCTATCATCCTGTACATTTCTCTTCAGTTAATCTCTCCTGCAATCTCTACACAACTTGAAGACATCAGTATTCTAATTTTTTATCACCACAGATTAATTTTATCTGTTTTTGGTAAATAAACAACAACATATGTGTACATTCTAGGCTGAGTTATAGTGAATTAAAAGAGAGTATATTTTCTTCATTTAGTTTGTTCTTTATGGTATTTGGGTTATTTACAGAGTTTGGCTGCCATGAATAAGGCTGATGTGATGATCTTCATCCAGATTTTTTGTATACATTTCATTTTTATAGATAAATACCTAAGAGAGAAATTGCTAACAAGAGAAACTTTAGTTTTATAAAACTGTATTAAACTTTCTTCCAAAGTATTTGTACCATTTTAATTTCCATTTGCAGTGTATGCAAATTCTACTTTGTACACTTTTTGTGTATTTGTGTATATGTGTATGTATATGTGTGTGTATTACCAGATATAGAGCCCTGGAACACTTTAACATTGAGCTACATCCTCAGCACATTTTTAATTTTATTTTGCAATCTTGCTAAACTGCCAATCCTGACCTTAAACTTAAAATCCTCCTCCCTCTGCCTCCCAAGTTGCTGAGTTTACAGACCTGTGCCACTACATACAGCTATGGCATGCATTTTAATATTTATTTTTTCCTGGTATTGGGATTGAATTTAGGGTTGCTTTACCACTGAGATACATCTACAGCCTCTTTTTAATTTAATTTAGTCTTATTTTTAAGACAGGATTTTGCTATTACAGGTGTATGCCACCATGCCTGGTTACGTGTAGTTTTAATTCATATTTCCATGAGTATTTATGAATTGAATACCTTTTGACACTATTAATCATAACCATTCTTATCTTTTGTTCTTAAGTTTCTGTACAAGTATGCTGCTGGGGGCCAGCCCCAGTCAGGGGGTACAACGCGAGCGCTCAGCAAAGTACGGAGGCAGAGAAGCAGCGATGGGGAAAATAACACACCGACACACGAGTCAGGCTGTGGAATCTTCTGCTGGTTTATTTTCAGTTTGTACAAGTATATAAGCAACATTTCTTGGCATTACACATTTTTTTACATCATAAAACTTAGGAAAGAGGTTGAATCATTTACTGATTACATATCAGATATACATGTTTCGTACAGATGGAGAGTTACAAGAATTGTACGTAACTATCTGTGTATGTTATAATTTTTACTTCATATCTCTAACTTAGTCATTCTTTCTGTATACTGTTTGAACTTGTTTGATAAAAGTCAACTCTCTCTATCTGGGATTCCAAAGCACTATTGTTTTTCTTTTATAGCAGTTGTTTGTAAAAACTAGAAGCAGGGCATGGCTGAATGTTAGCTCATGGAAGACTTTTTGCTCTAAGGGATTTATATCTACTTTAAAAGTAAGAGAAATTTATTTTTAATCACAAAAAGACTCTTAAAACTTATTAACTAGAAATTAAGTACTTATAGAAAAAGGTTTGTGTTACTCTTTTTAAGAAAAGATAAATGTACAGAGTTAGTCTGGATCTAAATAATTGAAATAGCGATACCTGGTGGCCATATATGTGAATAAAGAACTAAACAGCAAGTAGAAGTCAAAGTTAACTCTTTCAACACCATGATATCTGTCATGAAAAAGGAGAGGGCTTTATAGAAAATGCCACAACAGTATACCCCATTTTAACTTTTTCTTCCCCCCTATTGTTTGGTAAGCTTTATCCATATTCTGGAAACAAGGTTGTTGTCACATGACTTTGTTAACACTATTATGTATCTTTCATTTTACTGTTTATTGGGTTTTCAGTAGGTGATAAAAATATTGATGAAGGATAAGTTTATTTTATTTTATATTTAGGATTATTTTAAGTCACAAAACTGAGATATATTTCATACAACATAGATACCATCTTATTAACTTATTCAAAATATACAAATCAATGTTTTTTAGGATACTCATATTTTGTGAAACCATGACCATAGCTAATTTTGGAACAATGTCATCACCTTTAAAAGAAAAAAAAATACCAAACCTTTTTTCAATCACTCTCTACCTTTCTTAATCCTTTTTTAGTCTTAAGGAAACACTAATCTACTTACTGTATCAACATTATTCTTAATTTCTAGAGAGATCAAATGAATCATGTAATGAGAAGTTGCTTATGAATGCTTGTTTTGCTTAGCATAATGCTTTCATATTTATCTATGATGTTGTGGTTTGTATATGAGCTGTCTTTAAAAGGCTCATGTCCAGGGTATGGGGCTGTAGCACAATATTGGAGTGCTTGACAAGTATGTGTGAGACACTAGGTTCAACCCTTAGCACAAAACATTGGTACTGAGAAGTGGGGTCATTGCTGTGATGAACCTCATCATGTGGTTTTGAACCATTTGGAACTGGTTTCTAGGAGTAGATTGCAAAAGTGTGGAGATTCACGCTAGAGAAGTCATAGAAATGCTGTAAGCAGACTTTAACGGGTGATTGTGGTGGAAGCTCAGAAGACCAGAATGCCAGTAGGATTGCAGAGAGAAAACACTGAACTTGTGCAGTTGCAGAGGGAAATGGAGGATTCTATTGAAAACTGGAATAAAGGTCATTTGTGTTACATTCAGACAAAGAATTTATCTACATTTTGCCCTAATGTCCCGAGACTTTCTGTGAGACTGAATTTAAAGGTGATCATTAATTAATGATTAATCTGGCAGATGAAATTTTAGGGCAGAACAACCTTCAGGTGGTGACATGAATATTGCTGGCATTTTTAGCCAGGTTTACTGTGATAATCAGGAACAAAAAGGATATGGATTAGCATCCTCCTATAAGAGAAAACATTTGGCATTTGGGTTTTTTGGGATTGGCTTACTTCACTTAGCATAATATTCTCCAACTCCATCCTTTACCGGCAAATGCCATGATTTTATTCTCTTTTAATGCTGAGTAATATTTCATCATGTATATATACCACAGTTTCTTTATCCATTCATCTATTGAAGGGCATGTTGGTTGGTTCCACAATTTTGCTACTGTGAATTGTGCTGCAGTAAACGTTGATGTGGCTGTGTCCCTGTAGTATGCTGTTTTTAAGTGCTTTGGGTATAAACTGAGGAGTGGGATAGCTGGGTCAAACAGCAGTTCCATTCCAAGATTTCTAAGGAATCTCTATACTGCTGTCCATATTGGCTGCACCAATTTGCAGTCCCACCAGCAATGCATGAGTGTGCCTTTTTCCCTGTATTCTCACCAACATGATATGAGGATGCTGATCCATAATGGGGATGTGGAGAGCATGGGAAGAATGAAAGAACTTTAGGTACGTCAAAGGGGGTGTAGAGAAAGGGAGGGGGCGTGGAGATAGGAATGATGGTGGAATTGGATGGATATCATTACCCTAAATACATGTATGAAGACACAGATGGAATGACTCTATGTTTGTACAACCAGAGACATGAAAAATTGTGCTCTATATGTGTAATATAAATTGAAATGCATTATATTGTCATATATAACAAATTAGAATAAAAAATTTAAAGTAGAGTCTGCTACCCAGTATCCATCCTTCTCTTTTACATGCAGAATTACTATGCTCTTGAGCACAGCAATGCTGACCTTGCCTTTTCTTTCTTTCAGCTACATGGAACATGAAAATAAATGCTGGAGCAACAATTATATTCCTTTAATTTCCTTCTCTTTCCTAATTGCTCTGGCTAGAGTTTCAAGGACTATACTGAAGTAGAATATTGTAACTAGACATTTTTTTCTTCTTCTGATTGTTGGAGGAAATGCCTTCATTTTTTTTTCTTTTTTCAGTATGATGTTGCCCTTGAGATTGTGGCATATAGTCTTTAAAAATGTATGTTCCTTCTATCCCTAGTCTTTTTTTTTCTTTTTTTTTTTTTTCTGTAGTATAAACAGGAATGGGTGCTGAACTTTGTCAAAAACTTCTGAATCTATTGTAATTATCATGTGATCCTTGACCTTAATGCTATTTATGTAGTGAATTGCACTTTAGATTTATGTGTATTCAACCAAACTTGCATGCCTGGGATGAAACCCAGTTGAGCACACTTCTCAAAATAAAAAAATTAAAAATGTCAGTAAATATATGAAAAAAAAATGTTCAACATCTCTAGCAGTCAAAAAAATGCAAATCAAATGACACAGCTATTTCATTTCACTTCAGTCAGAATGGCAATTTTCAAAAATACAAATAATAATAAATGATGCTGAGGATGTGGGCAGAAATGTACATTCATATGTTGTTTGTGGAACTGTAAACTAGTTAAACTGCTATAGACCGTAGTATGGAAATTCCTAAAAAATTAGGAACAGAACCATGATGTAACTCATCTATCCCTTTCCTTAGTATATATGTAAAAAATCTAAAATCATTCTACTGTAAGGATATAGTAGATGCTTATAGCAACACAATTCACAATAACCAAGCTATGGAACTAGCCCAAATACCTGTCAACAGATGAATGGATAAAGAAAACATGATAGAAATACACAATTGAGCTTTACTCAACCCTAAAGAAGAATGAAATTATGGTTTCTACCAGTCAATTGATGGAAATGAAGAACAACATGCTAATTGAAATAAGCCAGAACCCAAAAGTCAAGGGTTAAAAGGTTTTCTCTTATATGTGGTAGCCAGACCAAAATAAGGAAAAAAAAAAAGAAGTAGGGTGAAACCCATGAAAATAGAAGAGATAATTGGATTGGAGGAAGGAATTGCAGAAAACAGGGGAAAGATGTGCAAAGGGAAGAGTGTGGAATAAATCTGACCCAACATTTCAATGAAAACATATGATATAGTACAATGAATTTCTTATTTGTATGTGTTCATAATGAACTAATTTTTTGAAAAGCTATAATGAGTACCTGAAAGATCAGTATATTAGAGGAAAAGGAACAGGAGGAGGTGAGAAAGGATGAAAAGGGGAAGTACTTGGGACTGAATTGGAGCAAATGATATTCCACACTTTATTATTATTATGTCAAAATGGACTCCAATATTTTGCATAAATATAATCGAGTATAAAAATAAAAATAGGCGGCATGGTGGCGCATACATGTAATCCCAACACTTGGGAGGCTGAGGCAGGAGGATTGTGAGTTCAAAGCCAGCCTCAGCAATGGCGAGGCACTTAGCAATTCAGTGATACCCTGTCTCTAATAAAATACAAAAAAGGGCTGGGGATGTGGCCCAGTGGTTGAGTGTCCCTGAGTTTAATCCCCGGTACCAAAAAAAAAAAAAAATAATAACAACAACAATAATAATAATAAATAAAAATAGTCATATAAAAATCAGCTAGTTTAAAATCATATATGTATATATATATATATATATATATATAGATAGATAGATTAAAGAAAGAACAATGCTGATTTATCTAGATGAAATGAAAAGTTTACACGTGTTTTTAATATAATAATTTGGAAGTTTAACCTACTGGATATGAAACAAAATTGGAGTAATAAGCAAGATATTTTATTTCAGGAAAATATAAGGGATGAGGTATTATAAAAAATATTCAAATTAGGATATAAATAGCATGTCACTTCATAGTTCAAGAATTTGTTTGCTTTTGCCTACTTCTGTTTCAAAAACAAGTGTGCAAATTCTATTCCATGCTGTTATTTTTAATTTCTTTGTGTGTGTGTGTGTGTGTGTGTGTGTGTGTGTGTGTGTGTTTGTGGTTCTAAGGATTGACACCAGGATCTAATGTATGATAGGCAAGTATACTACCGCTGAGCTACTGTCCCTTCTCCCTTTTAAATTTTAAAGTGAGTTTATTGCCCACAGTGTGATTTAAATCTCATTAAATACAATTTCAATCTTTATATGTAAGAAAATTTTGCTTTCTAGATAGGGCTGAGTATTGAGGTCTAGTGATCAATTAGTAAACTTTTTCCAAAAAATGAAAGTGTATTTAAATAATCAGCATGATATTTAGGTGCCCAGACATTGGAATTTTGGGAGTCAGTAAAATCTGAATTTAACATCTTAGCTAACTTGTTACATTGCAGTTGAGCTATATGACATTGAGCAATTTATTTGATTCTCTACTACTTAGGTTACTCAACTATTAGGGTCATTATTTACCTCACAGGCATGGTTAAAATGTAATGAGATAAAATATATGAAGTATTTAGCACAGTACCTAGAACATAGTGATTGCTTTAAAAGGGATATTATTATAATTGTTTTCTTTCATCATTCCCTGGATATAGTCCCAATTTTCAAAAAACTAAAATAAAATTTTATATATTCAATGAAAACATGGCAATGAAATTAGAACATTTTGTTAAAAATAATAAAATTCAATTTAAATTAGCTTTGGAATTCTGCTTCATAAATTACCCAAAAAACCCAAGTGTCCTAATACTAATAACTTAAATAATATTCTATTTAGAACTAGTTGGAATTAAGTATTTATCCTCAAACAGTACTTTACTCCTTCTCTTAAACTGCACACACACCCACAAAATATTAGAGATCTGAAAAAACACAATTTGTTGTGAATATATTAAACATATTTTTTTAAAACACAAGACAAAAATCAAAGTACACATATGGTAAATTTTACAGATACTTATCTATATGTGATTGTCCTTTTCTTCCAGAGAGAAGAAATTCTGTACTTTTCAGATATATGGTAGTTTTTTGTAATATTCAACTAGTTCTAGGGGGGCGGGGATGAAGAAAAATATTGTCTGATTTTCAGGTTGAATCAATGATAAGATTTTACACAATAATTCAGATTTTTTGGTCAGTGCTTCTTTTTATTTTTTATTTTTTCAACACAGCAGATAGCATCTAAAATATCAAACTTTCTTTATCCTGATTTCTTGGATGTCAGTGAAATTTGTCAAGTAGGTAAGAATGAAACTTGTATTAAGGTACTGATTTGAGGGTTATTGTCACCAAAGTATTACCTAATTTATATTGAGAGATATGGTCATTATCATACTTGGTTTTATTTTGTTCCTCTACTATAATTTTATATTCAAGACAAACCAATCAATATAAAAACGAGAAAATATCATGCAAACAATTTAATAAATCCAGGACAATCTCATCCCTAAACTTTTTATGATGGGATAATAGGCAAAATTTGGGTGATAAGAACACCATTGCCCTGGAATTTGCTTCACAATTTCTAATAATTTATATTCAAAAGCAATTTTGTACTCTGTATAGTAACTCTATTTAGAATGCCAGACAATTCACATAACTATGAGAAATTTCCCATATTCACAACAAAATCCTTTTGGCAAAAATTGCACAGTATTTCTTTTTCTTTTTTTTTTTTAATTAATTTATTTTTTATTCTAAGATGTTATTAATGACAGCAGAATGCATTACATTTCATATTACACATATAGAGCACTTTTTTTTTTTTTTACAAATCTCTGGTTGTATGCAAAGTATATTCACACCATTTGTGACTTCATACATGCATTTAGGGTAATGATATCCATCTCATTCTACCATCTTTTTTTTTCCTTCACCCTTTTGCCTCCTCCCTTCTCCTCCCTCCCCATTGACCATTCTAGTGTTCCTCTAATCCTCCTATGCTCCCTATCCCAACCCGACTGTGAATTGGCCTCCTTATATCAGAGAAAACATTTGGCATTTGGCTTTTTGGGATTGGCTAACTTCACTTAGCATTATATTCTCTAACTCCATCCATTTTCCTGCAAATGCCATGATTTTATTCTCTCTTATTGCTGAGTAATATTCCATTGTGTGTATATACCACATTTTCTTTATCCATTCATCTACTGAAGGGCATCTAGGTTGGTTCCACAGTTTAGCTATTGTGAATCGTGCTGCTAAGACCTGTACAGTATTTTCTTTGATTGTGAGAAAACATGAAGTAAAACAGAGTCATAAAACATATTACCTCATAATGAGAGCTATTTTATCAAATTATGTATACATAAAAATTATGGTCAAAGAGAAAAGCCTATTAAAAATGAGAGTTACAACTCAGGTGTGAATGTTTGAACATATATTTACTTCAGTGTACATAAAATTGTTTCTTAATTATTTTTTTAAGAATCTGATATCCTGGATATGTTATTGTAGAAATAAATCAGAATTTGTTTTGATCTAACTTCTATCTTAATTGATATATTTATTTACACGTTGAGAGATTATCGGTGTGTTTATTTGATTATGAATTTTAACTGCTTTCAGAGAATTCAAGCATAGTAGATATAGTAAGATAGAACCAAAATAAATAAGGATGTATTATTGTATTAACGTGTGGAAATGATGTATTTAGAAGATACTAGTGAGAAGGTAAAATCACTGCGTTTTCTCATATGCTTAAACTGGTATTTTTTTTACTCCAAGTGCATATTTCAAACTAGAAAAGTCTCTCAATAACATAAAGTAGTAGAGTTGCCTAAATTTTAAGAGCTCATCCCATACTTTTCTACAGATTATAACTTATAGCAAAGTTGGAATGCATGGGATAAATATAGCAATAAAGTTATATATAGATAGCAAAAAGTAAGAAGGCAGAGAGTTAAATTTTATTGGAACATCACAATATTTCAAAATATTTTATGTGGATTAGTTAATTAGAAGATGGAAGATTGACTCATACTTCATGTACATATATGCATGAAATACTAGTAATTAATTACTAGTATTTCATGTACATATATACATGAATATATATTGTGTATGTGTGTCATGAAATACTAGTAATTAATTACTAGGTAATGTATTTACTCCACCAAACAAATTTTATTTATTTATTTATTTATTTTTGTTTTTATTTATTTATTTATTTATTTATTTATTTATTTATTTAATTTATTTATTTATTTTGTTTTTTGGTTTTGCTGCATTCGGATTTCAGAAAACTTAATTTTACAAATAGCCCAGTTGTGCTTGATGCAGTGGCACATGCCTGTAATCCCGGTGGCTCTAGAGGCTAAGGCAAGTTCAAAGCCAGCCTCAGCAACTTAGAGGGGCACTAAGTAGCTTAGTGCTACTTAGCAAGACCCTGTCTCTAAATATATATATATATATATATATATATAAAGGAAAGGTGGCTAAGTGGTTACGTGCCCCTGGGTTCAATCCCTGGTACCCAAAACCACCACCACCACAACAACAAAACACATAGCTAAGTTGTGACCCACCAAATAAAAGCAAACAAACAAAAAAGCAAAAAATGGAGAAGAAAGAAGAAGAGAAGAAAAAGACACAAAATCAACAACAACAACAAAAAACAGCCAAGTTTTAATTCTTTTATTTCCCCTATTTCTATTACTCATTATGATTTCATTATTCTGTGTTTGTACAGTTCAGAGGATTAGAACTTAGAACTTGCTTATTAAAAAAATAAATAAAATTTTTGATGGTAATGTGAATGCTTACTCCACATTTGCTCATTCTTATTGAGCGAACAGGAGTAACTATAACATTGTTCCTAAAATACTACAATGGACAGGGACAATAAAATACACATTAAGTTAAACATTAGATTATCAATTAGATATATTACTGATATGTTCAAATAATAATTTGAATACTTACATAAAGAAACTAAAATTATAATAATGTAAATTCAACTTCTTTAGTCAATCATCTGTAGAATTGTTGTTATTCTCTTTAGTTTTATTTGTGCTATCTTTCAATGTTATACATATTCTGTGTGGATACTTTGCTGGGTATTGTTTAATTAATAAACAATATTCATATATTATACATTAATTACTATTTATAAAAACATTAAACTCTAATGATTTGTTATAATTGGTATTCTATGAAAGTATTCATTTTCAAGTGCAATTTAAATAAATATGGAAGGATTTTTTTTTAAGTAAAACTTCATCTCATATTGAATGGGATAATGCTTTTTGTTTTCTCCAGGTGCAAATAAATATTTTTCCATAACTATAAAAATATTACAGTGAATTAAATATTTTCTCTGATGATATCATTCATTTTGAGCACTAGCTTAAATGTTAATATGTCATGTTAGAGTTTTTTGATATTTAGGTAAATTTAAACTATTGGCTCATTGAACAAAATAAAAGGATAACAAAAATACTTGCTTCAAATTTTAAACAAGTTGTTTTCTTTTCTGAATGTCAGAAAGCATACATCTTAGATCCTGAAAAAGCATTATATCACAATGAAGAAATTTTATAACATAAATAATTTGGAACTACGGCAGATGTTGTATATAATGAAAGGAAAGTATATTCATTTTTCAGGTGACAATGCCCAAAGTACCAAATCATTATTGTTTTCGTTTTTATTACTTTAATTCACATGCACCATACAGTGAGATGACTAGAAACACTTTTTTCTTTAGACTCCAAAAGAATTATATCATGTATCTTAAGAATGATTACTTGTTTTTATTTAGAAGTGTTTGTCTCAAATCTTAACTCATAACTATAAGGTGCATATTGGTACCTTGAAATGTGTTTTAATTCTTAACCATTTTTTGTTGTTGTTGTCATTATGATTATAATGTCTGAGACTATGAAGATATATAATGAAGTGACTCTAGGAGCATAAAACTATCATAATTTTCCTCAGCATTCAAAATAAGTAAAGGTTTTCACTTACAGTTAGATAGTATTTTAGTTACTTGGACTGTCAAATCCTTGAAAGTTCACTGTCGTATTTATTCCAGTTAGGCAAATCATATTATAAACTAGTAGTTGAAAGTCTGGTGTTGTGGCTCAGTGTAGAGTGCTCGCCTTGCATGTGTGAGGCACTGGGTTCAATCCCCAGCACCATACAAAAATAAATGAAATAAAGGTGTTGTGTCTATCTAAAATTTAAAAAAAATTAAACTTGGATGAAATTTTTTTCCTTCTACCTTTCTTTCCTTCTTTTCTTTCTTTCTTTCTTTCTTTCTTTCTTTCTTTCTTTCTTTCTTTCTTTCTTTCTTTCTTCTTTCTTTCATTTTGGGAACCAAACCAAGGGCTTGGAAATGCTAGTTAAGTGGGTGCCACTGACCTATATCACTAGCCTTGCTTGTATTTATTAAACAGTGAGAATTAGTACTTAAATACTGAGAATCTACTAGGTTTCCTTGAATGGGTAGACAACATGCAATCAAATATACACTATTAAAAATTAAGCAAGGGGATGGGATTGTGGTTCAGCACGTGTGCAGCCCGGGTTCGATCCTCAGCACCACATAAAAATAAATAAAGGCATTGTGTACAACTAAAATAAATAAATAAATATTTTAAAAAATAAGCAAGTATTCCAATATCCATAATTTATAACATAGTTTAGCATACATTGAACTAATTTAGAACAAGGTAAATAAGGTTTATGGAGTACTTCATATGTGGCTACAGACTATTATTTAACCATTAATCTATTTAATCCTCATGATAACACCATGATGTTATATCCCAAACATTTTCAAAAGTGAAGAGTATAAGATTCAATTTGATTTGACAAGGAAATAATTTGGATTAACAGAAGACACATGATTTGAACACAAGCAATGTAGATTCAGAGCTCAAGCTTCTATTTTTTAAATCATTTAAACTAACACATAAAATTGTATGTATTTATTATGGACAATATAATGTTTTGTAATGTATGTAAACTGTGTAATTCTTACATGTAACTGTTTTAAAAATACATTACCTCATATAGTTGTCATTTTTGTGTGCAGTTAGAACATAATGTCCAGTATGTAAGTTTCAAAACTATTCAATAACAATTATATTGTCATTAACTGTAGTCACCATGCTGTACAATAGATATCTTGAAATCATTTGTCCTAACTGTAATAATGTATCATTTGACTAATATTTTCTCATCCCATTCTACCACCAATCACATCAGCCTCTGATAATCACCATTCTTCTCTTAAATTCTGAGATTAACTTTCTTAGATTCCACATGAGTAAAATCATGATATTTGTCTATTGTGTTTGGTTTATTTCATTTAACATAATGTACGCAGGGTTTATACATGTTGTTGAAAATGACAGGATTTCCTTGTTTTTATGTCTCAACAGCATTCCATTGTCTATACATAAAACATTTTTCCATTTATCTACTAATGGATACTTAGGTTTATTCCATATATTGGCTATTGTGAACAGAGATGAAAAAAAATATTAGAGTGCAGATATCTCTTAAGTATATTTATTTTCTTTTCTTTGGACACATACCCAGTAGTGAGATTGCTAGATTACATAGTAGCTATATATTTTATTTTTTCAGGGGCCCCAGTACTTTTTTTCATGATAGCTGTATTGATTTATAACCCCAATAAAGCATCCCTTTTTTTCACAACCTCTCCAACATTCATTATTCCTTGTGTTTTTGCTAATAAGAAATGTAACATGAGTGAAGAGAAATCTCATTGGGGTTTTGATTTGTGTTTTCCTGATAATCAGTAATTTGAGCAGTTTTTCATATGCTTGCTGGCTATTTCTGTATACTGTTTGGAGAAATGTCTATCCAGGTCCTGAACCTATTTTTAATAGAGTTATTTATTGCCTTGCTATTAAGATGACTGACGTCTTTTTTTATTTTGCTTATTAGCTCCTTATCAGATATATAGAAGCAAGTATTGTTTCCCATTCTGGATGTAGACTCTTCACTCTGTTGATTGTTTCCTTTGCTATGCAGAATTCTTTTGATTTGGGGTTACTGTATTTCTCTGTTTTTGCTTTTTTTGCCTATGCTTTGGAGATCATACATATATATATATATCCCACACCAATGTCATGAAGATTTTCCTATGTTCTTCTAAATGTATCATAGTTTTATGCCTTAAATTTAAGTCTTTAATCATTTTGAGTTGATTATATACATATGTACACACATTATATATATATATATATATTATGTACACATATACATATTATATATATATATATGTTTACACACATATTTAGAATTCATTGTGATTTATTAATATACAGACATAGCATAATTTAGCAGTCCCCTTTCCAAAGTACTTTACCATGCCTTCCTCTGCTCCCTAGCTCTCAGTCCACTTCCTCTACTCTATTGGTCTCCCTATTTTTTTGAGATCCTCTTCTTTATTCCTTTTTTTTTCTCTCTCTCTAGTTGCCACATATGGGAGAGGACATTGGACCCCTGACTTTCTGAGTCTGTATTATTTAATTTAGCATGATGTTCTCTACTTTCATCAATTTATTGGCAAATGACACAATTTAATTCTTGTTTATGTTTGAATACTCAACTGTGTGTGTGTGTGTGTGTGTGTGTGTGTGTATCAGCATAATATCCTGATGTATATTTGTACATTCCTATGTTCAGTTGTTTCTTGACAGGAATCTAGAATTTTCCCATAACTTATCTATTGTGAATTGGGCTGCTATAAATATTGGTATGTAAATACCAAGATAGTACACTGATTTTAATTATTTTGGATAAATATCAGAAAGTGGAATAGCTGGGATACATGGTGGTTCAATTCTTAGTATTTTGAGGAGTCCCCATGCTGCTTTCAAAATGATTGTACTGATTTTCAGTCCTACCACAACATATATTTTATCTTTCTCCACATCCTCACTACCATTTATCATTATTTTCATTATTGATGATTGACACTCTAATAGATGAAATCTCACTGTTGTTTTCATTTGCATTTTCCTGATTGGCAAGGATGTTTAACAATTTTTAAATTATATTTGTTGCCCATTTGTATTTCTTCTTTTAAGGAATGTTTGTTAAGATGACTTGGCCACTTATTGATTGGATTATAGTCTTTGAATATTATTTTTTTTCTTTTTGTTTTGGTACAGAACATTGAATCCAGAAGTGCTTAACTATTGAGACACATCCCTGGCTTCCCTGCCTCCATCCCCTTTTTTAATGTATTTTATTTTGAGACAGTCTTGCTAAGTTGTTTTGGGCCTTGCTAAATTCCTGAGGCTGACTTTCAACTTTTGATCCTCCTGTCTCAGTCTTCCAAGCTATTGGGATGGTATTAAATTTAAGTTTTTCATATGTTCTAGATATTAATCCTCTCGGCAGAATAGTTAGCAAATATTTTATCCAATTCTGTGTGATCTTTCTTCATATTCTTTATCATATTTTAATTATTTTTCTTTCTGCTTTGGAGAGCTTTTTCATTTAATAGCATCCAACTCATTGATTCTTAATTTAATTTCTTAGATTTTGGGGTCTTAGTAAGGGAGCCTATGCCTGCACTAATATGTTAGAGTGTTGACCACATGTTTTACTCTAGCAGTTGCAGCATTTCTGGTCTATTCCTAGATCTTTGATTTGCTTTGAATTGATTTTTGTGCAGAGTGAGAAATAGGTATCTAATTTCATTCTTCTACATATGGATATCCAGTTTTCCCACCACCATTAGTCAAAAAGGCTGTCTTTTCTCCAACATACATTTTGGACATTGGTCTAAAGTCAAATGACTGTGTGTTGTGGATTTTGTGTGTGTGTGTGTGACTTCTATTTCATTGGTATTCGTGTTTGTTTGATGGCAATATCATTCTCTATTTGTTACTATAACTCTGTAGTATATTTTAAGATCAGGTATTGTGATGTGGGTAGCATTGCTCTTCATATTGTTTTGGCATTTTTTTGTATCCTATTCTTCTGTATGAATTTTACTTTAGTACTGTCTTTTCTAGCTCTGTGACAAATTTCATTGGTGTTTTGATGAGGATTGCATTGAATCTACATAACATTTTTGGTAATAGATCCATTTTGAAAGTCATAATTCTGTTTATATAAGAGCATGGAAGTTCTTTCCATCTTCTAAGGTCTTCTTTAATTTCTTTCTTCTGTCTTCTATAATTTTTATTGTAGATGTCTTTCACTATTTAGTTAGCTCTATTCCCAATTATTTTTGAGGCTATTGTGAATGGAATTATTTTCCTGCTTTCTATCTCTGCACATTCATTAATGGAGTATATGAAAGCTATTGACTTTTGTACGTTGAACTTGTATCTTTCTACTTTGCTGAATTTGTTCATCAGCTCTAGAAGTCTTCTGGTGGAGTATTTTACATTTTCCAAATATAGAATCATTTAAACAGCAGAGATATTTTCACATCTTTTCTTATTTGCATCTGCTTAATTTTCTTGCCTTGCCTAATTGCTCTGGCTAAAGTTTCAAGAATGAATAGGAGAATTGAAAGTGGAAATTCTGGCCCTATTTCAAGTATTATAGGAAATGCTTTCAGTTTTTCCTCATTCACTATGATGTTGTCTTTATGTTTGTTATATATAGTCTTTATGATGTTAAGGTAAGTTCCTATTTCTAGTTTCTTCAGTGATTTAAGATGAATGGGGTTTTGATTTTTGAGGTATTTTTCTTCATCTATTGAAAGTATAGTGCAATTTTTGTCCTTAATTCTATTTATGTAATAAATTACATTTATTGATTTGCATATATCAAACATTGTATCTCTGAAATGAATTCAAATTAATCATGGTATACAATCTTCTTAACATGTTTTTGAATGTGGATTGCTAATATCTTGGTAAGAATTTTTACATCTTTGTTCATCAGGGATATTAGTTTCCAGTTTATTTCATGTGCCTTTTTCTCATTTAGGTATACATGTGATACTAGTTTCCTAGAATGTATTTAGGAGTGTCCTCTCACTTTTTATTTTATGGAATAATTGGAGGAAGATTAGCACTTGTTCTTTAAAAGGTCTGGTAGAACTGGGATGAGAATCCATATGATCCCTGATTTTGGTTGAAACGATTTGATTGTTGCTTCAATATCATTGCTTGTTATTGGTGTGCTTATATTTTCTATATTTTCTTGGTTAAAGTTGGGTGGATTACATGTGTCTATAAATTTGTAAAATTTTACAACACCATTTATAGAAAAGACTATGTCAAGTCATGAGAAACCATCCTCTGTACCCTATTCTGTACATGTTTTTATTTTATTATTATTATTATTATTATTATTATTATTATTATTGGTGGTAGTAGTAGTAGCAGTATATAGGTGGTGTTGCAGTCTTTCACCAGCTTTCCTTAGTTTTTTTGAAGTTAATTTAATGCATACATATTAATTCAAATGAATGTTTTGTAGGGGGATAATCTCCAAAGAGTCCTATTCTACCATCTTTCTTCACATTTGCCTCTCAATTCTCTTATCTATGTATTATATTTCTTAATCTAAAATCAAATTATTGTTGAAAAGCTTTAAAACACATGGTATTTTCCTATAAATAGATACTGTTGGGGTCTTTATAATTTGGCTATTTGAATTTTTTTTTACTTTATTGCCTGTCCTCTTTTCAGAATTTGTGGAAAATAATATATTTTTCTTGTTGTATCAGTAGCACAAATTCTAGGTAAAACTTCTAGGAAAGACATTCATTTTTCCAGCTGGTAAATCTTAACAATTGTGTTTTTGATCAGTTTGATATATGAAAACATAGCTTTCACCAGTGGTAGATAAGTAGTAACATTTTGAAATATTTTCCCAATATGCTTGTTTGTTTTATTTGCAAACATTCACTGTAACTGATCTGTCTTTAATAAGAATAAAATTAAAATTATACTATCTAATTTTACATGAAATTGAGCAATTATCTTATTTGCTAGATGTGAATATATCCAGTAAAATATACAAACTACTAACTGGAATGTGTTATGCTTTAGATATGGTGTCTTCCAAAAATCACATGTAAGACAATGCAAGAAGGTTTGGAGGAGAAATAATGGGATCACAGACTTAACCTAGTCAATGAATTAATCTCTCATGGGATTAATTGAGTGGTAAATGGAGGCAGGTTGAGTGTAGCTAGAGCAAGTAGTTAATTGGGTGGGGATGGCTATGGAGTATATATTTGTTTCTGGTGAGTGGAGTAGCTTTCTCTCTCTGCATCCTGATCATCATGTAAGCTGCGTCCCTCTGTCACACTCTCCCACCATGATGTTCTGCTTCACCTCCAGCCCTGAGGAATGGGACTGGCCTTCTATGGACTAAGACATCTAAAACTGTGAGCCCTCAAATAAACCTTTCCTCCTCTACAATTGTTCTAATTTGATCTTTTAGTTGCACCAGCGAAAAGCTGACTAAAACAATATGCTATCTATATTATGGAAGAAAATGCTTTACATTTCCTGTTTCAGATAAAAAAATTTCTTAATCAATTGGAATTTTTTTTCTTCATGTAAAGTATACTTTTGAATCCATATAGTTATTTAATGTCATATAGTGTAAGCTAAAATAGTCTTAAGTATTCAGGATGTTAAATGATAACAAACTGATTTCCCCATGCCCCATTCATAGATTTGCTAATAACAGAAATCAATAACCACATCTCCCTGTCTCATGTCAGGAAGCTGTTTTATAGAAACATAAAGGGCAATTAAAATCTCTTATGATTTCCTTTTATTTTTCTTAATTTTCAAGTTTATGTCTGATTGGATTAATCAAATAAACTCAGTTCTTCTATATTCAAATTTGTTCTCTTATGGCGATTTGAATCCCAGTACACAATCATGAAAGGTGCCAGTGATTCCATGTGTTAGAAATTGCTACATTTAACAAGATAGCTTGCTGCATGCCATAATAAATGAATGACCCTTGTTCTTCTATTAAAGTAGAAAACCTATACCAATTGGTGTTCCTTGAATAGATTCTATGGAATTGACTACTTTTACCTCTTTCCACAGTTTGATAGATGACTTTGAACTTCCAGATGTTTTTCACAATTTTTAAATGTATGTCAGGAATTAGATTGTGGGTATAATTATTAGGGTCAACCAAAGGCCACTGGATGCTAAGAACACCTGTTTAAGTCCTTAGTGCCTATAAACTCAAATACAAATTCCCTAAACCTACTTTACTTCTTATGCAATTATATAGTGATTTTGAGACATATACTTTCAATCATCTAGGCTTTCACCTAAAATTATTTCTGGCAAATCAATGGATTTTAAAAAAGTATTGGAGAATTTTACTACATTTGTGGAATCTATAATTGAATATAGTTTGACATAAAAATGAAGTGAATAAAAAACAAATGCAGGAAATAAAGGAAACTAGTTATACCTACTTTAAGTCCTCCACAAGTTATATACTAGACAATGTCAGTCTTTTTGATGCTTTTAAAAACTGAGTGCATCTTAAATACAAGTCCTTCTATCTGCTTTTTAGAAATATATAAAATGTCATACTTTGCATACATTTTGGATATTTAACAAATATTACAAGGTAGTAGTAATTAATATGCTACATGGTTCAGAATACATATTTGATACACAAAAAAATCACTCTTCAAATTTAATTAGTATAAATGCCAAGAAAGAGTTTAAATTTGGTGGTTCTGGAACTTTAAAACATATTATTTGGGATTTTTGTAAGGCATGTGTAGAAGAGACTTTGAGCAAAGCCTTAATTTGAGGTCTGTATTCCAATTTTCATTAATATAGGTTTGTGGCTTCTCTCCTGAGATTGGTATATGTTGTCTTTTGAAGACACTTTTGCTGTTAAAATGTTTCCATTTTGTAATTAATTGAACATAAAAACAACTTTCATGAATTTTCCTTTGAATTAACTTAATGACTTTTCATACAATAAGACTGTGTTAGTCTCCTTTCCTTTCTTTTTTCCTAAACAATTTTCTTGAATTTAATAATAAAACAGGTGAGTTTATACTTTTCAATGAGTTTAAAGTATGGTCTTCAAACATAGCTAGGGTTTTTCTGAGAAAGAATCGAGTTTGACAGCCTATTGTTGCTTACAATTTGGGGAAGCCGAGAACTGGTATCTTTATGTAAGAATGATATAGAAACATTGTGGGAAAATGATATAATTCAATTTTCAGTGAATTATGGTGGCTTTAGAATAAAAGTATAATTATTCTACTTTTCAATTCACCACTGACATTATAGTCAAGGTATGTCTAAGACATGATCTTATAAAAACTAAATAACGGAACAGAAGTAGCAGGAAAAAATAGAAGACAAATTAGGCAGATGAGAGGTCACTGAACTAGTATAAAGTCTAAGAAAAGTAATAATAATAAAGGTGAATTTCAAGTTGATGACAGGAAAAACTAGAAAACAACAAAAATTATATTATAGACTATCTAACAATATCCTTAATTATCTGCACTGTGCAGCTTTGGAAAAATTGGTTTGAAATATCACTGAGCAATTTGATAATTTCTCTATAGATTCCCTCCACTGATCCATACAAATAAATAATTTTTCTTCACAATCACTTAGGAAAACAGGATTCTTCTTTAAGGAGGGAAAAATAGGTGTTTTGTATACTAGGAGAAAATAAAAAAATGTAATTTATTTTAGTGATAGCATACTCTGGGTGGGCTTACTTGACAGTTTATGTACTCAATATTGACCTTCTTCAGCAGTTTTTTATTACTTAGTATCCATAACTTTGTGAGGTATTGTAATGACCTCTATGAAGAAGACTGGTCAAGTCTTCTCTGGAGAATTTAACCAGTGAAAATACACAAATATACATATATAAAAATGTAAATGTATATATACATTCTTTTTCATATATGTACATATTTGAAATACCTTCATTATACATATGAAAATGAATGACATTACAGGTTCTTCAGTTAAACTGTTCAGCTAAATTACTATATTTTGTACAGCACACTTAATAAGCACCAGTTTCATGTTGTTCAATTTTCTTTAGTTTTCCCCCTTCTAATTATACACAGACAAGAGTCCAGGTGTTTTTAGACAAGCATTTAATATCAAATAGCATGATCTAAACAAATCAACAACAGAAACCAATCTGGAGAAAAAAGAATGTCCAGGGTAAATTAAATGTGAAAGAAAATTTTGTTAACAGCACTAAATACAAAAAAAAAAAAAGTAAATATTATAAGCAAAAAAGCAGAAAAGGATGTAATGAAAAATAACAAAAAAATCCACATAATGAAAATTAAGAATATAAAATGGAAATGAGACAACATAATCACAGTATGAAATTAAGAAAATTTATCTTAGAAACAAAAATGAAACACTTTAAAATGAGTGTATCAGAGTGATGGTAAAGCTCAGGCCCAGGAAACAAGGGTTAGGGATTTAGCAGTTGAAAGAGGTTGCCAGGCATGATGAAAATACTGGATATCCTTTATTTGGAGGCAGCAATAGCCCAAGTTATTTCCATAGACCTTTGTTATATGCAAGCCAAACAAATAAGGCACACTGCCAACAGGTTACATAAGTGGGCACATGCTCACGAACAAATGTTTATGACCTTGAGTACATAAATTGAATCAGAGTGTTTCAGACCTTGACTGCACAGTTAACATAACATATCTGATTCATGGCCTTGGTTGCATACTAAAAACACAACATAGCTAGCCAGAAGCCTCAGCAAGGGAGCCTATCTATAGCCATTTTATGTCTGCCCCAATGATCCACACAGTTATGATTCTGATCCACTCCACACCATTATGATTTCTCCCTGTGTAATCTATGTATCTGAAGTCTTTTACAATGATCCTTTAGTGAGGAAGACAGAGCCCTGCATCCATAGTTTACAAAAATAATTTAAGCTGTAGCAACATACAACCAGGAAACAAGCACCACCGCCTAATATTACTAGAAGCCAACTCCAAGTGGTGCCTAATCCAGCCCACCATTCCTGCAAAGGATCAGCAGTCAGCTGCTATATGGCTGCTCCTTCAGAAGTCATATATGCTAAAATCATACTAATATTCTTTGGTGATTTTGAATATATATAGAACGTTTGGTACCAAGCATAATATATACCCCTCCCTGTACTGCTGTCAATTAATCAAGTGATATGCAATTTTGAAGCATAATTTTATATATTTGATAGATCTTTTCATTTACCAGAGATAGAGCCTGCTTTGTGTGATTTAAGTTTTGGGCTTTATGCTCAACCAAGGCAATTATCTGCACTTCAGTAATTAGGGGCACCCTTGTGGAAAGAACAAAACAGGAGGATAATACCACCAAGACATCCAGCACACTCTGTAATGGACTTGCACAGTCTCCCAATTAGCAAGCATCTAAAGCAATATTTTGGCATATGGTTGGTGGGATTTAAGGGTCACCCCAAGTGCAATGCTCTATTCAGTTCCAAAGAGGTACAGCATCTGTGAGTGCCAAAAACCCTCATGGTTCCATGGGGCACTTGAATAAGAGTCATACTTGTTCTATTGACATCTGGTTGGATAGTCTGACTAAACCTCTCAGGACCCAACCCATAGGTTCTGTACCTTCTATTTTATCCAAACATATGGCTATCTGAACTCTTGGATCTATGGTTGTAGCTAGGATCCAGACCATTACATTCAAAACAGAGTACCCCATCCACGAGCAAGAGACATTAAATCATGCCTGAACCACAGTCACAATGGTTGCCTTAATTTCATTGCACATTGAAGTAGCAACAAAAGTCTTTCCCAGGCTTGTCCAATTGTCCAGGGACATAGTTTGAATTTTCCTGGGAGATTCAGCAGCTGAACTCACAGGCACTTCTGTGCATATTCATCAAGCAGAAGTGTTTACTACTCTGGTATAGTTGCATGCCCAGTCCACAATGGTGTGAGTGAGGACACACTTATGGACAAAAGGACAAAACAGGTACAGATACTAGCACAGGAAAATTATGTCAATTCAGGAGAATGCATGCCAATTTTGAATCCTGAGAAAGCACAGTGGCTGCCTCTGGTGGCTTCCCTGGGTAGTGATACCATATTCATACAGTTTGATCCTAAACTTCAGTAGACTCAATGCGCACCAACAAAGGGGAACTAGCAATTGCCCAAAGTTAATAACATATATATTCTTTAAAATCTGTGTCCCATCTACAGAACCTGGCCAAGTAACATATATGGGGTTGGGGAGATTCACTTTTTACCCAACGAGTCACAAGAAGATCACACTCTAAACCTTTTCCCTGGGCCTACCCAATGAAGGTGGAGGACCTTTATTGTCCAGGACATGTCCATTATATAGTTTGCCCAATACTAAATACATTGGGAGCAGGCAAAAGAATATTCCCTTGTTCTCCAAACCCAGCCTTAAATACAACATCCTCTGTTGTCAGCTGGATTTGTATTGGTGCTGTTGTGCAGTTCAGTGAAACCTCCATAGGACCTAATCTCCCTCATTGTTGATGCTCATTTAGAGCTATCACAACTGCCAGCAGACACTGTGCCCACCCTTTCATAGAAGACGGGTTGACTGCAATCTTAAATTACTCCTTAAGCAGGCCCTTATATATTTTAATCTGCTTGCAGCCTGAGGGCTATAGGATACATGCAGCTTCCATTGAATCTGTAAATGAGTTGCCCATCACCACAAATCCTTACCTGTAAAATGAGTACCTTGATCACTTTCTATTGTAATGGACTGGTTGTACAAGGCCATCATCATTGTCATACAAATCATAATAAGCCAATTTGCTTGATCATTGGACTAGGCATACAACAAACCTGTAGCTATATTCATTGCCATCAAGGCAGGCCCATTTTGTCTTTGGTAAAGGGTCAATGTGGTCAATCTGACATAATGTCAAAGGGATTTGTCCATGCATTATATGGCTATTTGTGACTCTAAGGTGTTGGGGTATGAATATTCCTGAGTACAAACCACACATGCATGGTAAGCCTTTACCAATGCTTTCCATGTTAAAGGCAGGCCCCACTGTTTAATTATATTCCACATAGTTTTCCTATCCGTATGCAGTAAGCAGTGGTGCAACCAAGCCTCCAGCTTGGTGGGAGACATCTCATCTAATCACTACACCCTAGCCAAAGCATCTCTTCATAATTCCCTAGGTTAATCAGGGGAGAATGGCCAGTAATATGTATTATAGTTGTTTCCTTTTCATGACCTATCGCCTGAAGGTTCTGCCACATAGCTTAACCCTACAAAGGTTGATGCCCCACCATCCAGTTGTCTAAATTCCATGTAGTAATACACAAAATTAACCTCTTAAGAACAGCTCAGTTATCTCTACAGATAATCAGGGCTCCTGGCTCATGCAGTGCCACCATCCATATGGCATGTAACTCAACATATTTGCTGCTCTTTCCCATTAAAGAAGTCCAGTGGCCCAAGCCCTCTACTGGATCCATCAGTTTACCAAGCACTGCCATCCACCGGAGCTGCTTTATCCTTAAAATATGATGGCCCTATTGATTCACATGTATCAGTACCGTCTGGTGTTTCCTTAGGTGCGTATTGCACCAGGTGTAGAATCTGTTGAAGTATATGGGACAAGGTATTAGTAGACAAAATACTCCTTTATTCCAAATATACCCCTTATTTTGCTAGGGTAGGCATCTTGCATATACCTGTCCACAGGATAACTGTCCAATTCTGCACTCATCCTGCCATATGATAAATGTTATGCACCAAAACTTCAGCAGCACCTGTGATGGCCTCTAAGACCACGAGGGCTACATAAACAGTTGCAAGCTTCTTCTCTATCAGGGTGTAGTGAGCCTCTGAACTTTTCCATAACTGACCAAAATTTTACTGGTCTTAACAGCTACTCATGCCACTGCCATAGGCCCCACCTAAAACCTTTCTGGGTTACAAGAATATCCAGCCATCAATATGAGCATATTGACCTGGGAACTTATCTGGTTTGCCAAACACCAAGTTGCACTCAGCTCCAGTATCCACCAGTACCCTCTGTATATTGTTCAGGGACCCTTGGAGAGCAAACTCTAAATATAGTCTTCAGTCTCTACACATCCCTGCAGGGTGGGCACATTAGCCAGATTCCTAGACATATTGGAACAATGTACCTTCACACTCCCTGGAAAATTCCAAATAGTCATTCAGTTGCAGAGGTCAGGCTTCCCAGGGTGCTTCATTACCTCTGCCCATTTTCAGGTATTGCTGTTGTGGGCACAGCTGCTTCCACAATTAAGCAGATCTTCATCAGACTAGAGGTCTACCTTCTGGTGATGTACCCCTGTTACCAGATCAGCCCACATCTCCCACATCTCCATATGAGTGATTCTTTTAAAAAAATTTTTTTTTAGTTGTTGATGGACTTTTATTTCTTTATGTATGGTGCTGAGAATCAAACCCAGTGCCTCACACATGCTAGGCAAGTGCTCTACCACTGAGCTACAACCCCAGCCCTCATATGAGTGATTCTAATGAACCACTTTTTCCTTTGTTTATCATTTCTAGGATCCTGTTGCTCTGTGAATATTTTTTGATTGCCATTTGCTCTCTTTTTCTCCTGGGATAGCCATTATGGTAGTAACTTTATTAATGTGTCACCCAATATATGGGGCTAAAACAGCCATCAAGCACCAAAAAGTGGTGGGTGGGGCACACTGAAAAACCAAGTCTCTCACTCCAATAGTAAATCTTTCATCATGTGACCCCTGTGTATTCAAATTAAATGTTGCCTGATGCATACCAAGCTCTTGTAGAATCTAAACCAAATCAGCATAGGAATGTCATTTACTCACAGTTTCTGGTAGCTCACCAGTATTCGTCCACTGTCTATAAACCCAGTTTATAGAAAGTGATTACTGTTCTCATGCATGAAACTGTTCTGTGTTTTCTGTCTCAGCAAGGGGTGGGTGTTGATGGATATCAGTCATGCATCTCAGAAGAGGAAATAATGCTATCCGCCCCTAGATCCCACAGTTGAAAAACCCATGCAGCTAAGGGCTCCCCAGGAAGCTGGTGAAACTGCTTACCCACGTCCCCTAATTCTGCCTGGGTGTATGGCCAGTATGTAGTATGCTCTATAACATTTGCTGCCCTACTGCCTGAACTCCAAGGCCCTGGAGCTGCTCATGTTTCATCTTCTGCTACACCATGTGGTGGGCTCACAGTGGGGGCTTCTTCTCAGGCTCTTCTTCAGATCTCATCACCCCTTGGAGGTTGTGGACCAGCTTGCTTTAGATACCTCAGCTTCCACAGTGCAAATACACTGCTTCAAGGCTTCCTGTTTCTCTTGGAGGGCGCAGAGCTGGGTGGTGTACCACACAGCCTGGTCCATGTTAGCTTTCAAAGCAGTGAGAACAATCCACCCCACTTTTCCCACTGCTTCCCAGTCAGCACTATTGTTTAAGTGGGAACTCACTGTTTTTAAAGCCTCCTCTATACTCACCATACTCCAACTTTCCACAGTAGCCCATTTCAATAGGACTGAGGCAACCGAATGCAACATGTTAGTTGTGAGACACAGCCCTCCGCCTACCGCCAGTCCACTGGGGTCGATGCATCTCTCACTTATGTAGAATATGGCCAATTATGCTAACTTTCAGAATTTGGGCAAGGCTCAGTCCTGAAAAACAAGGTTTGGGGATTCAGCAGTTGAAAGAAGATGTGAGCATGTGGAAATATTGGTCATCTGGTCATCATTTATTTGGAAGCAGCAGCAATAGCTCCTAGCCAGCCCCACACTCACACATTTCTATAGGCTTTTTTAATATACAGACCAAAACAAAGAATACATAGCACACGGGTTAAATAATTGGGTGCTTGTTCATAAGCAGATGTTTATGACCTTGAGTACATACACTGAATCAAATTGTTTGTAACCTTGACTACACACTGGCAATCATAGTTGATTCATGGCCTTGGTCATACATTAAAAGCGTAACATAGCTCACCAGTAACCTCAGTAAGGGAGCCTAACTATAGACACAGTGAAAAACAGGAGGAAAATTATAGTCAAAGTACAGAACTAATATTAAATATTCAACATCTAAATAATATGATTACAGAAAGAAATAACAGTTACAAATTTGAGAAAAAAATTTCAAAACCTAAAATCATGTTAACTAATTTATCAATTAACTGTTAGGGTGATTTAAAGTTGCGTTTAATCACAAAGCGTCATTCAATAGTATATCTCATGTACTCTAATTCAAAAACAATTCAAAAATAAGCTGCAGAAAATTAATTGAGGACTCCAGTTAATAAAAGACATGTGATACAAGATTTAAGGGATCATACACAAAAGGGGAAAAGGAATGATAGTGAAAATTGATCCCAACATGAAAGCTGTGCAAAAATCCTAGATAACAAGTATTTCAAACTGTAGTGGGACATAAGATCCCAGGAGGACTTATTTAAGTGCATGAAGTACAAAATAATTCACATGTGTACATATTAGAAGGAGATTTACAATATTCTTGGAGATTATAACATTGAGATTTGAATGTTATGTAAACATAAGTAATCAAATTCAAACAAAGCAACATATTAAAATAAACAAGGTAGGAAAATATTAAGATGAAAGAATATTATTTCCAAGTGCTTTCCCCCTTGAAAAAGCATCAGGATCATTTAAACAATCATCAACACAGGAAAACACCTTCAGAAGTGTTAACAAATACAAGTGAGAGATTATATCACCTGGGTATAGTATAGAAATAAGAAAAAATACATTGAAGAAACCAGGAAGGATATTTTCAAATTATCTGAATCACCCCCTCCTCAAGGCTCAACACAGTTCAGATAGAAAAGCTTTTCATGGGAAAAGAGTGAGGTGGAAACCCAGTCTTGTCATGGACCCAGTACTATGTTTAAACCTCTGAAACTAGCACCAGTCCTACCCTCATACAGCTCTATAGTCCAAGCTATAATTCTTGATTATGATCTAGAACTTCTTCAATGCTGATCTGATACCTGCAGATCCAGCAGCCTTCAGCTCAGTCTCACCATTGGACTGGCTCACATAGCACAGACACCAGGCTAACAAGTGTGGGATCCAACTCCCAAGATTGCTCAATGCAAGAATGGCCTTTATAACCTCAGACTCAAAGCTGACACACCCCCTACTCAGTCCAGCCCCCACAGACCCCAGAACCAGGTTGGTCTATGGACCCAAGTTTCAGGTTCTCTCCAGTATCATGTTGACTGTTATGGTTTAGACATGAAGTGTCCCACAAATAAACTTTTCCTTCTCTATATTGTTCTTGTTAGCTCCTTTGGTCACAGGGAAGAAAAAGCTGACTAAAACAGAAATTGATAACAGAAGTGGGAACATTCGCTATGACTAACCTGAACTTGTAGTTCAGATGCCTTTGGAGCTGGTTTGCCAGGAGAGTAATTTTGAAAAGTTTAGAGTTACAAGCTTTAAAAGCTTTAGAACATTGTAAGAGTAATTTAATGGGTGATTCTGGAAGGGTCTTATAAAACCAGAATGCTGAACAGATGGTGGACAGTGAATACTGGGATCAAAAGGTTTAAGAAAAGGAAGATTCCAATTAAATTGGACTAGAATCCATTCATGTTACATTCTGCCAAAGAAGTTGTCTACATTTTGCATGTGTCCTAGACTTTTTCATGAAGCTAAATTTAAAAGTTATAGACTAATTAATCTGGCAGATAAATTTTCAAGGCAGCCCAGCATTTGGGCTATGCCATGAATAGTGCTAGAAGCTTTTATCCAAGTTTACAGTGATAACAATAAGCATAAAGCAGAGCAGAAAGATACGAAAAACACATTTTGAGCAGAAATGTGTGAGTAGGACTGGAGCTAAGGAATGTGTGATTATTTAAGAGATTACTCTCACTTAGGAAAAGTTCAGTACTTTACCCAGAAACAATAGGGAATATATTGTCAAAGTATCCCAGGAATTGGCAAGACCACACACCCTTCTCATGCTCAAGGTGTAAAAGTAAAAATTCCTCTGAGAAGAGACCATGGGGGTACCATGTTTATGTGAGTAGGGGGTGTAGGAAATTATTTCACTGTGCTTAGTCACTCAAGGGCTGCTGCAGCTGTGGTACTAAAAGACTTGACTACTACTCTATATGGTGAAAAAACTTGGCATCAACCACATGGTGCTGTTTATGAAAGATTGCAGGATGCTAAAGTTTGGGGTCATGAAGATTTCCTCCAAGATTTCAAAAGAAAGCCTTGGAGGCCCAACATGATGTAGCAGAATCAGAGTCTCTGTGGAATGTTCCTAAGAGGGTTACGAATGAAAATGTGTGAAGGAAACAGAAGTAGCAGTGGAAACCCTTGAGATAAAGAGATGCCAGTAATGTGAGATGTCTGCTGAGGAAATCTGCAGCAATTGATCATATAGAAACTAAGAGGGAGGGCATGTATGTGGCAATCAGCAAGGCAATAGGTGTGGAATTACACAAGGCCTTTTGAGAAACCATCACAATATTATCTGTCCTAGATGTTGAAAATGGAGCTACAGTAATTGTTTGCCTAGCTGGATTTCATCTTTGCTGTGGTCTAATCTCTTCTTTCTATGCCCCTATTTCTCTCTTTTGTAATGTAAATATTTACTCTGTGCCCTTACATTTTGGATATGTAGCATATTTTTTTTGATTTTTGCACCTGTTCATGCTAAGACTTTGACTTGAGTTTCAGGGTAGACTTTGGACTTGGACTTTTGGGCAATGATGAAACTGTGAATTTTATGGGGACTCTTGAAAATGGACTAAACATAGTTTGCATTTGGAGATGAGCATGATTTGGAGGGACCAGGGGCAGAATACCATGATTTAGATATGAGGTGTCCCACAAAAGCTCATGTGCATAAAGAAGGAAGAAGATTCATAGGTAAAATGGTTAAATTGTAAGAACTTTAACCTAATAAGTAGATTAATCTATGGATATGGTTTAAATGGGTAGTAACTGTGGGCACATAGAGTGTAACTAGGGGAGATGGGTCACTGGGGGCATGTTTTGGAGGTTTATAATTTTTTCTCCACTGAGAAGAGCTCTCTCTGCTTCTTCTCTGTCATGTCCTGACATGATATTCTGCCTTACCTTGGGTAGAGAGGAATACAGTAGGCCACTTATATACTGAGATATCTGAGACTGTGAGCTCCAAATAAACTTTTACTCCTCTATGCCACTCTTGTCTGGTCTTTAGTCACAGAGATGAAAAAGCTGACTAAAACACTGGCCCTTGTAGCCTGAGGTACCAGGCTTGGTCCCATGACTCTAAGCTTCAGGAGACTCAGGCTCTATCACAACCCCTGTCCCAGCCAAGTCTTCATGGACAGAGGTTCTGAACATATAACAAAGGACTTGTGTACCATGCCCAATCAAGTATTAAGCCAGTTCCTGCAGTATCAATTTCAATGGCCTACTTTCCCACCAGGTCAATGTCCATGGAGGCAGACTGGAACCACAGGTAATAACACAGATTCCAGACCCATTCTTATATACTCAGGCTTTAAACTGTTTCTTATAAACCCTGTCAACAGGTCTATCACAGCAGATGCCAGTGCCAGTTCCACAACCATGGCTTCAGGAATCAGATCTTCCTGAGTGAGTCATAACTTCTGATTTGTCTCCATGGACCCAGTCTGCAAACTAAACGCCATTAACCGAAGCTTTAGGCCACCATCCATAGACCAAGGTGTTAAGCCAGCTACTTTGTTGAACTTGATGAAGTGAAGCATTCTAAAAACTCCAGGAATAATCCTTCCTGATTACTGCTTTCCCTTCAGATAGCCTTCCCAGAATCTTTGGACAAGTTTTGCAAAAAGCTTGTCTAGCTAAAGTCAGGCTGTAGGGAATAGAATATGTGCTTCCTTCAAATGTGTAGACACAATCACATGAAAATAAGAAGGGTCACAAAAAAAAAAAAAAAAAAAATCAAGAAAACATGACATCTATAAGGGGGGTAAAAAAGTACCAGTAACCAAACCTAAAGAAATGGATATCTGTAAACCACTTTATAAATAATTAATAATAATTATCTAAAAGAAACTCAGAACCATGAGAAAACATATATGGACAACTAATAAACTTAAATAAAGCTAGAAAACCAATACATAATCAAAATTAGAAGTTCAACACAGAGATAAAAAACCATAAAAACTAACCAAACAGAAAATCTGCAGCTAAAATCACAATGACTGAAATGAAAAATATCAGATACTTTTAACAGGGATTTGATTAGCAAAAAAATCAATAAGATCAAAGACAGGTTATTTAAAATTACTTCATCACATCAAACAGAGGAATAAAAAGAAACAAAATTAAAACAGAGTGAAAAAATCTTATCAGACTCATGGTATATGATCAAGTGAATTCAATATTGTAATTGTGATATCTAAATAACTTTTAAATCCACTATCAAAGTGAACAGGTAATTTTTTTAAGTAACCATAATTTTTAGTTAAAATAACTGTATCTACATTAATTTGTTAATGCATACATAGTGCCTAATGCAAGTAAATTTTGACATCAATGACATAATATAGAGAGAAGGAGGTAATATGTAGAATGTTATTTAGAGTTAAAATAAGTCACTATGAGCTTAAAACATAGTTTATATTTATAACATGGTTTATGTAAGCCTTATGTTAACCACAAAGATAAAATTGGTAGTAGATACACAAAAGATAAAAAGTATCAAAACAACCTCTACAAAAAGAAAAACAAATCATGAATCTTGAAGGATGAAAAAACGGGAGAACATATGGAACAATGGAAGTACAGGACTGAGTGTATGGATATGATTAAAGTGCAATGTTTGCATGTATGAAAATTTCACAATGAAACCCATTATTTTGTATAATTAATATGAGTCAAAATAATTTTTAAAATAAATGAAAAAGAAAGCAAAAATATAAATAGTAAATTCATTGAAAATATCTTTTGGAAGATGCAAATTAGAGTATTTTTTCACCAAGTCTTACAAGGATATTTTATTTGTTAAATTATGTATATATTAAATTTTATAAGATAAAAATACAAATTAAAATTAATAACACTTCATGGCTCAAGAATTGATTCCTCTTCAATCCTCTGGTGCTAGTTGTCCAAAATTATTTCTTTAAGTTTAAGGGCAAAAGGAGGATATTCTATTGTTTCTGTGATGCTTCTTAATATACCTTTAGTAATTAGGAGCAACTCCTAAAATGTTTATATTTTTCATTTTAATATTAAGTGTTGTGACTGTAAAAAAGCAGTGGAGTTGAGTGGAAAATAGACTGGTAGTCCAAAGAACTATGTTATAGTCCCAGTTCTATAAGGATGTTGTAGCTATGACTCACTTAAAACTTTTGGTATTGAAAAAAAGTAAAATAGGAATAGGTTAAGTAATTTTGAAGTCCTCTATGGTATTTATTGTCATTTGCAGGTAGTAACTTTAATAAAGTAGTCAGATGTTGCTGGGAATTAGTAGGTAAATAAGCAATTGTTATAAAGTAATTACAAAGTATTATTCTCTTGAATGAGTATATAAAAAAACTCCATCCTGAAAATCAAATATAAATGAAGGAAGATAACTGGTTCAGTGCATTGTCTGAAATTTGTGACCATGCCAGTTACTTCCACATTCAAGTTTTCTTCAGTATTTTTTTTTTTTGTTTTCCTTCATACAGTCATGTTTCCCAAAGTGTACATTCAGCATATCAGATAAATACCTATACCATTTATTTCAGTCACTTCTATTCATGATTTTGCTTATTGAAATTGAATGATACCTAAGTGATATTTAGCCAACAAACCAAACACCATATATTAACTTAGCTCTGACATCATTTCGTTGGGGATTTATGAAAGAAATAAATGCATAAAAAGGCAAAGAAAGACAAAAGAACACTTTATTGATTTCTAGGGTTTAGATCCTAAAACTAAATTTTGAACTTCAGTAATTTAGTCTAAACTGCATGGAAAGCTCAGCTTTCCTGGTATATACGTAGAAGAGCGGAATCAAAACCAAGCCACAGAACTGGAGATGTAACTCAATGGTACAGCATTTGTCTAGCATGTATAAGTCCCTGGGTTTGGTGCCCAGCACAGCCAAATTTAAAACAAAAACGAAGAAAAAAATTAAAAAATCAAGAACTAAAACCACTCAGTTTCATAACTCATTACTATGATACAAGAAAACATAAACTAATATCTATCTTATAGTATAATTGAAAAACTCTGAAGAGAGTCAAAGATTAAAAAGAAAGTATTCAATCTAATGTTTAATACCAGGGTTTGGCAAGGAAGATTGATTGGTCAGGTTGTTATACAAAATAAAGTTATTCATAGATATAAAAGAAATGTTTTCAATCTTTTTAAAATGTCTTACAGGAGATATAATTGGGATAAGCCCACACACATCTGAGATTTCAGTTCCATTAATCATTTCACTCATTATGCCCCATGTTTTCATAAAAATCGCCTCAATTTCATTTTCTGTATTTTCTTAGCTAGGCTACTATTTTCCAGGTTGGGAGGAATTTATGTTTATTTTCAACTATATGCAGAAAACCACCCAATAACGAAAACCTCACAGGAGCTACATGAACATTTTCTATACTTTAATTAGTCACCTACTCACTTTTTTGTCACAATGAAATTTCAGTTGCTCTCTTTTGCTGTGGTTAAACTACTCACCCAATTTTTTTTTTTTCTGTTCATGTTTTCATATTAACACCAAATACAGTGAAATCTATTAATTAAATCTCATAAACAAAGTTGAAAGAAAATAATAATTTCTATAATTTTCCTTGAAAACTTTATGAGTCATGTGGGAGCAAAATGACATTAGCATTTATGGAATAAATTGATATATCTGTTTTAATGTGTCTTAATAGCCTAAACTATTTGATGTTAAGAATCTCAGTATTGATTTCCTTTCAATGAATTGTAGAATTAGTACTAAAAATATGATTTTATTGAGTGTAACTTAAAATGGTTCTGCCAATTATATAAGAGTTTGTGTAGCCCAAATCTGTTCAGAAAACATAATTGTTCATGTCATTAAATAAGAACAGAATGAAAAAAATTCCAAGATATTTTAAAGCAATAAGAATACCTTGAATTCTCAATTTGAAATTAGTTTTCTTTTTATGTTTCAGGAATCCCAATGGACTTCTCTACAAGATGAACATCTGTGGACTCTGGCACGGTCTTTTTCCACAAAATTAACACCACAAGGCAGCATATAAATTGGTGACTTTTGAATACAGCCGCTAATTGTAACTATCTGGAGAATTTCAATAAATGTAAGTTTCTAGAACTGCCACGAGTACAGAGGAATCATAATATGCATTAAATATACCAACCGTTTTAGGCAGCCTTTTCCCTGCTGTGACCAAAAGAACTTATAAGAACAATTTTAGGGAAGAAAAAGTTTTATTTTGGGGCTCACAATTTCAAAGGTGTTAGTTTATCATGACAGAGGAGTGTAGTGGAGGAAAGCAGCATAGGATGAAACAATAAGAAAGCAGAGAAAGAGAACTCCGCTCAACAAGGACAAATTATAAGCCCCAAAGGCAAGCCCTCAATGACTTACTTCCTCCAGCCACATCTTAGCTGCCTAGGGTTAACACCCAGTTAATTCATTCAGCTGGATTAATGTAACAATTAGGTTATGGTTCTCATAACCCAATCATTTTGTCTCTAAATTTTCTTGCATTGTCTAAAACATGAGCTTTTAAGGGCACACCACTTATCTGAACCATACCAAGTTATAATGAAACAAATTCACTATACATATAATCCTTACACAATCATCTGCCTAGTAGAGCTACGTTTAAGATTTATTATCACAAAAAATAAGTGCTCTATAGTAACAAATTATTTGTTTCAGTATGAAAAACAATGCTATACATTTTTCATTTAAATATGTATGTTCATATTTTGCCATCAAATATTTCCTGCGAAACACATATCCAAGACCCTGAATTAGACAATTTGTAGAATAGATAGATGTCTTTACCTTAAGGAGCTTATAAAATAGCGGGTAAATATGTATTTGTGACAATTAGAGAATAACAATTACTAATTTGACCAAATTTTATTGAACCATAAGAGTTATAGACTATTTCTGCCTGTTCAAATAAATAATCCTTATATTGTTCATTCTGTATACAAGAAAGGCTTCAGTCTTTGAAAGATCTTTAATTCCTTTAATTATAGAAATGCTGGGTAACATTTATTCATTCTTTACATGTTATGCAATGATTCAACTATTTTTAACCCTATTTTTAGAATGGTTTTACATTGACAGAAACTCTGATAATATAGGGGATCATCATATATTTTGCACTGAATTTTGCTTATTAAAAACTTATATTAGTAAGATACATGTATTACAACTAGTGAACAATATTGATGCACTCACATTAACAAAAATTGTATAATTTATTTAGCTTTTCTTAGTTTTTATCTAATTTCTTTTATTCTGATCCAGTATCTCATCTAGGTAAACCTAAGTGTAGCTTTTTCCTTTTCTTTCTTTTTTTTTTTTTTTTAGGTGTAATATTTTTTCTACTTGGTTTTCTATGATAGTGTTGAACATTTGGTTTGTTGTCTGATACGACTTTGAAATAAGTGGCCATTTTTGCATCAAACACTTCTTCTGTTCTCTTTTTTCTTATTCTAGTATTCTACTGATGTAAGAAAATGTTACATATTTTGTGTGTTCACACTCCTATTTTCTTCTTTTTGATTTTCAGAGAATTTTTTACATTTTATTTATAACATACCTTGGTATTTCAAGGTCATATTCTCATTCACATTTAGTCTACATCAAGGGTACTATACTTCTGTTACATCAATTTTTCTTTTAAATTAAAAAATATATATATTCAATACAATCCCTTTTTTTTTTTTTTTTTTTTGGTACCGGGGATTGAACTCAGGGCACTAGACACTGGGCCACATCCCCAGCCCTTTTTTTTGTATTTTATTTAGAAATAGGGTCTCACTGAGTTGCTAGTATGGAGATTCCTAGGGAAACTTGGAATGGAACCACCATTTGACCCAGATATCCCACTCCTGGGTCTATACCCAAAGGACTTAAAAACAGCTTACTACAGGGTCACAGCCACATCAATGTTTATAGCAGCATAATTCACAATAGCTAGATTGTGGAACCAACCCTGATGCCCATTAGCAGATGAATGGATAGGGAAACTCTGGCATATATACACAATGGAACACTATTCTGCACTAAAAGAGAATAAAATCATGGAATTTGCAGGTAAATGGATGGAGTTGGAGAAAGTAATGTTAAGAGAAGTTAGCCAATCCCAAAAAACCAAAGGTTGAATGATCTCTTTGATATGAAGATACTAACTTATAAAGGCAAGAGAGTGGGGATGAGAGGAATGAAAGAGCTTTAAATAGAACAATGAGGGGAAGAGAGGGGAGGGGAAAAAGGTATAGGAATAATGGCAGACTGAGTTATCCATGATTACCCTAAATACATGTATGAAGACACAATTGTTGTAAAAATACTTTATATAAAACCAGCAACTTGAAAACTTGTGCTCTTTATATGTAATATGAAATGAAATGTACTTTGCAAACATGTATAACAAATTAGAATAATAAAAATTTTAAAATTATGGAATTTTAATTATATCTTATAATATTTATTTCTATGCTTGTATTATACACCTGATATTGAAAGTTTTCTACATTTTTTATTAAACTATTAAGCACAGATTTTTTTACATTATTTGTCTAAAAGTTACAACATCATTGCCATGTCTGGATCTGAATGATTTGTCTCTTAAATTGTTTTTAAAATTTTTCCCCTTTATTATTTTTTACTTTAAAATAATAAATAATATTATTTATTGTTATTAAATATTCCCAGGTTTTTTTGCCCTTTAATACACCCTATTATTATTGTTTATTTTATTATGTCCGGACATGATATGCGGGAATAAAGTTACTGTGGTACAATGACATCTGTGACATTAATGTGAGGGAAGAGAGGTAGCAGTCTATATTAAGTAAGTAGATACCAGTATTTTATGTGAGACTGTGTCTGTTATTGTTTGCATGTTAAGCATCTTCCACATACTGCTGTATTAAAGTGTGGTGATATTAGAGGTAGCATAACCTTTGAGAGATGGCACCTGTTAAGAAGTAAGGTCATCATGGGTGTGCCATCAAAGGGAATTGTGGGACTCCTGATTCTGCCTCTCTATCTTTTACTTCTTGATCATGAGTTGGGCAGCTTTACTCTGACACACATTCCCTTCCATAGTCACCTGACTACCTCCAGAAGACTGAAAATAATGGATTTCCCTAACCATGAATTAGAACCTCTAAAACCATCCAACAAAATACAAATATGCTCTTTATAAGTTTATTATCTCAAATATTTGTTATCAAAATGGAAAAAAATACTAATAACTTTGCATTATTGTGATGAAATTACTGAGATAAAAAAATTTTGAGGAGGAGAAGCTTATTTGGTTTGAAATTTTACTCAATGGTTACTTGGTCCTGTTTTGTGCTTATGTTGACATGGTAAATCATTGTGGGTACATGAAAACATGTGGTAGAAGACATTGCTTATCTTATTATCTTTAAGAGCACACCCTCAATGATATAACTTCCACTTGAGCTCGTACCCCAAAGGTTCTAAGACCTCCCAATAATGCTACCCGCTTGGGACCATGCCTTCAACACATGGGATTTTGGGGGATATTCAAGATACAAACTTTGGCAAAGACTCATAAAGAAAATTGATCCAAGAATAGAAATTTGTTGCTATAACTGAAATAATGTGAGAAGCCTTTTCAACTGGTATACTGGAGCAATTAGGAAACTTTTTGAGGAACAAACTGGAAAAAGCTTAAAATGTTGTAAGTAGAGCTTAATGGGCAATTCTGAAGGGTGATCAGAAGACCAAAATTCTGATAGAAATGTGGGCAGATAAGACTACACTGATGTGATTTAAAATGAAAATACATTGAGAATTGGACTATAAATCACCCTTCTTACAGCAAAAATAAATGTAAATGCATTTTTTCAATGCCAAGAAACTTTGAAGAATGCAGAGCTTGAAGGTGATGGGTTAATTTATCTGGTGGAAGAAAATAAAAGGCTGTGTAGCTGAAGCATAGATATTATCTTAATCTGCTTTTACAAACTTACACAATTGGGAACAAAGAATACCAGAGTGAAAAGATTTTTAACATAACACCCTTTAAATAAAAGTTCTAAAATGTTTAGTAGGGGTTGTGGGATGGAAGTGAAAGGTGGGGGTGGGCATAGGGGTGAATATTGCCATTGATAAAGCAAAACAGTACTTTTTTATTGGAAATATATTCTCATAGGAACTCAAAAATATACAAGGCCACCTCATTACAATATTCAGTTACAAAATTACAAATTAATTTCAAAGTTTTTTTTTTTTTTTTTTTTTTTTTTTTTAAGAGCACCCTTTCTAGGGTGACTTGTTTTCTCAGGTCTCCCTAGGGAATCATTTCCCTTGGAATTTTTTCCCCTGAACTCAGCTTATAAGGCATTCATACATTGCTGTTTCCATGGCTCAAGCCTGCTTAGTTATAGTTCACACAAGTGGGAAGTACATGGCACATCTATTTTTTTTTTATATAACTTTATTTGGTTTATTTATTTTTATGGGATGCTGATGATTAAACCCAGTGCCTCACATATGCTAAGCAAGTGCTCTAACACTGACCTACAACCCCAGCCCTGACAGTGTGCATCTTACTAAAGAGCAAATACTTGATGCAGAGCTGAGATAGCCATGGAAGTTCTTTGTTTATCTGTTCTTACAATCATGCTGAACAAACTTCAAACATGTTGCTCAGAGTAGCAGATGTAAGTTTATTAAAAGGAATAAGAAAATATTAAAAGGGAATACTAACAAGGGAAAAAGTGAGTATTCTAGGAGAGGAGATGGATGATGTTCCTCTCCTGCCTTCCTGTTTTCTTGGGGGCCCCAGGAAGTTTTCAGAGAGTCCTACCCAGGTCCAACTTTTGACATTTTGAATAACAGCAAAATTTCATCAGACTTTCAAGTCCCCACTACATACGGTCTTACCCCACGGCGGGGAGATTTTCCTACTAGAGTGATGTGCTAAAGATCCAAGGCAGCTATGTGTCACTTTCGCCCACACTGACTGGTACTAATTTGAACTTGTTCTGATAGTTTTCATTGTAAGAAGACTTTGTCTATTTCCCTGAGTTCTTATATATGGTCTTTGAAAAGATCAAAAAACTCTCTCCATTCAGTGTAACTTCTGTTCTTCTTACTGACTGGGAGAAACCTTTCAGGCCTGCATTTCTCCTGAAGACAACAGGTTGTTTGCTGAGCAATGTAGCATATCTTATTGATTTAAGCAAGGCAAGGCTGTAGGTAAATTGCTTTTTCAAAGAAAGCATATAGGGGTCATCACAGTGGGTTCAATTTATATAATTAACCTTTTAACCTTATGTTATCCCTATTCATATGTATCTGTTACCTATCAAATGTGATACTAGTTTGGTATGCATGTAGTACAAAAGAGGTAGGGGGTCATGGAGGCTTCCAACAAGATTTCAAAAGAAACCCTGGGAGGCCAGACAGTGTGCATCAGAGTCATAATACCTCCAAGAAGAGCTTGATAGTGCAATGCATGGAGCTGTGAGAATGAAGCTGAGGTACAGGGGACACCAGAGGAATATAGAGATGCCCACCATGTGGAATGCCTGCTAAGTAAACCTAGACAGTATGTAAAACCATTCTAAGTGAATGCCACTGTGATAGGTAACAGATAGACATGAATGGAAGGAAACTCTAAGGAGATACAGTGCTGGCCCCTATTGTGTTTCCTCTCCACACATGCAAGCACAATTTCTTTGAAATAAAGTCAATTTAACTGAGTTCACCTGGCCTCATTATGACTTAAATTGACAAAATATCCTACATTCCTCACCAAACAATTTGTTATCTCTAGAACTATTTCAAGATCCTTCCTCCTCATAAGAAGAACACAAGTTACCCTGGAGATGGGACATTAATGACCTTCATACAAATCAAAGATTTCAAACTCAGCAAGTCAGGATAACTAAAAGCAAAGACCACTGACCATAAAACAACAGCAGGAACTTAAAAATGCAATACAATCTTATTGTCACTCAAAAGTTGAGAGGTGGTACCTAGAGAGACAGGATTCTTTCTAGAAACTTCCCTAAAACACCCAATAAAACTGGGAAACAAAGGGGTCATATTGTCACTCTCCTTTCTGGGATGACCTCTCTTTTTGATAGTTTCTTCTTTTCCCTCTTCTCCCTCCCCTTCTAATAAACTTTGATATGCTTTTATCAATTCTCTTGGCTTGGCTGAAATTTCCTCATGCAAGAGCACATCAGCTAAGAACACAATGCAAACAACTTAGAATGAAAAATAAATAAATTTTTAAAAATTAAAAAAAAAGAACACAATGCAATCTCCTATAACATATGTGGGCTGCAACCAACAAGGCCACACAGTAAGAGTTCACAAGCACTTGGTAGCCCATATTCAACTACAGCTACAAGATGTAATATTTCCCCTACTGGGTTTTGGTCTTTCTTTGTTCTAAACCCTTCTTTCTATTTCCCTCTCTCTCCCTTTTAGAATAAGAGCAGCTTCCCTGTGCTTGTTTTACCGTTATATCTTTTAAGTACTTTATATTTTTACAAGCACACACAGCTGATTTTGGCTTAACTGTTTGAGGAAACATTTGAGTTGGAATTTGAATAATACTGGACTAATTAAGACTTTGGGATTCCGGGAATTGAACTAATGCATTTTCCACTCAGAGATGGACATGAACCTTTGATTGAAAAGGGCAGAAACTATAGCTTATATTTTAAATGTCCCACAAAAGTCCATGTGTTAACGGATTAATCCCCAGGTTTGAACTATTGGGAAGTGGTGAAACCTTGGAGTGGTGGGGCCTAGTGGGAAGCACTTAAGACCCTGAAAACATGCTCCAGTGGAGATTTTATGACCCTTTTCTCTGGCTCTCTTTATTTTATATTTTGGCCTTACATAAGCAGTTTTATGCTGAAACATGGTCCCAAATATAGACACCAAACACCTCTACCAGAGCCCTAAAATGCATGGGTCCACATGAACATGAATGAGAACATATAATATCATGAACCAAATTAAACCTTTTATAAGTTATTTATCCCAGTTATTTTTATAAATCAAAAAGAAGACTAACACATTGTTCCTGGACTGGGAACTTCAAAATTGTTTCTCAGTTCCTGTTCCCCTTATTTATGTGGTTCAAAATGGCTACACTGAGTCATGTTTCCTTTCTCCACGTGAAAATCTGTGGAAGATTACTTTGGATGTCTTCCATCCCCAGGTCAGTTAGGCTTTGGAGAAACTCCAATAAGTTAGAACACATTATTTTCCCTTGAGTAAGGCCTTGGTAAGAAGAGAAACATTATCTGGTATGTTTCCAAATGCTTACTTTTCCCTCTTCCTTATGGGAACACAAGAAGTTTTTCACTTAGCGAAAAGAAACTTGTCAAGTTCCTGGAGGGAAAACTTACAAAAACATAGGCCCTTCTTTATAATGGTCACTTTTGTAGTTTTAAAAACTAACTCTCACTTTTGTCCACACTGAACCTCCAGTAATTTTTCAATTATAGTTTAGGTTTTCTACCTTGGTATAGTTTTTATGTTGAGGTTTAGTCATAAGAATTTGTGTGTGTGTGTGTGTGTGTGTGTGTGTGTGTGTTGTGATTCTCTCTTTCTGCCTAATTTTGAGGACATTGATTTGCTCTATGACCTCCTTTTTGTGAAGTATCTAACATAAGTAGTAGAGTTTCATTTTATTGAACTTTTTACTTATTATAATAGAATAATGATTTCAAAAATCCTAACATGCTGTACAAAAAAAAAAAAAAATCAAAATTTAATTTGATTTATTTTGTGCCTAAATTCTCCAGCTGTAATTTTGAGTTGTAGTCTCATATACTTCTAGCATAAGAATTTGAATGTCTATAGTGTAAATCTTCAGAAAGGAATTTTCACTGAATGTCCTTTGAAGAATTAGTAATATAAATAAAAATTCCCTCAATTCTCTTTATGGGATCTCTCACTTATAATTTCATGCAGGAGCCCTAATTAAGGAGATAGCTAAGATTGTAGTTAGCTGTGAGCCATAAGCGTTACCACCTTCCATGGTCTCATGAGACTTGGCCCGAGACATTGTGGATCGGGTCGGCACCATTTGCATGGTCTCGGGAGACTTGGCCCGGGGGATTGTGGGTCGTTGTCAGTGTCATTTTGTGGTTGTTAGAGGAGCGTGAACAGTGTGTCAGGGTGTTGTTGGAGCTGGAGAGAGAAGCTGGCAGAATAAAGAGCCTGATTGTTTCCAGTCTGCCTCTGAACTTATTCCCGGGGCTTTGCTGCTCCAATCAGCCATTGCTTCAGGTGGCAACAATTTCATTAGTTCCAGTGCCAAGTAAAATGTTTTTATCATTTACATAAAATAATATATAATTCCTTGGAAAAATGGGAATGGAACCACCTTATTACCCAGCTATCCCACTCCTCAGTCTATACCCAAATGACTACAGGGACAGAACCACATCAATGTTTATAGCAGCACAATTCACAATAGTTAAATTGTGGAACCAACCTAGATGCCCTTCAGTAAATGAATGCATAAAGAAAATGTGGTATATATACACCATGGAGTATTACTCAGCAATAAAAGAGAATAAAATCATGGCATTTGCAGGCAAATGGATGAAGTTGGAGAATATAATGCCAAGTGAAGTTATTCAATACCAGAAATCCAAATGCCAAATGTTTTCTCTGATGTAAGGAAGCCAATTCACAGTGGGCTTGGGATGGGGAACATAGGAGGATAAGAGGAACACTAGAATGGCCAATGGGGAGGGAGGGGAAGAGATGGGTCAACAGGGTAAAATTAAAAAAAAAAATGATTGTAGAATGAGATGGATATTATTACCTTAAGTGGATGTATGAAGACATAAATGGTGTGAATATACCTTATACGCAACCAGAGATATGTAAAAATATGCTCTATAAATATAATATGAAAATAATGCATTCTGCTGTCATTTATAACAACTTCAAATAAGAAATAATAAAAGAAGAATATATAATAACATTGAATACATTAAGATTTCTTTTGTGCCAGGCATCATGGCACATTCTTATAATCTCCACTTCTTAGGAGGCTGAAGTAGAAGGATGTCCAGTTCAGTGCCAACTTAGGCAACTGAGCAAGACCCTGTCTCTAAATTCACAAAAAAAGGGAAAAGGATAGAGATGTAACTTATTGGTGAGCTTCCTGAGCTAAGCACCAATTGCACACCAAAAAACAAAACAAAACAAATAAACAAATGTGAAGATTTCTTTTGTGACAATCATTTTTTTTAACTTAGTTTTCAGGGTGATAAATAAATTCAATACATAAAAAGCACCCTAAGATGTTGAATCATGTCAAGTGATAATTTTGTGTTTCTGATATCAAAATCATAGGTTAATACAGATAATTTTGTATTTCTGATATCAAAATCTTAGGTTAACACATGCTCCATAGTTATTGCTTGTGCTCCTAAATATTTAACATATTTTCACTTAAAAAGAATGTGACTATTGCTACAAGTTATCAGGAAATCAATACAAGGCATTGTATTAACAGAAGATAGATCTTATGGTAAAGTTATTCACACTACTCAGAGAAAAAGGTATTTTCCAAAAGTTTTTGTATAACAGATTTTAGTCCATGACTCAAACTCTCAGGTTAGTTTCAACTGTTTTCTAAAGGGAAAACATACAGCATTTTATATTTCTTTAAATATTACAACTTAGTCTATTTTAACATCAACTGTTATCTTCTTTAAACTAAAATTGTTTCATGAAGAAAAATTGGATTGCTCTAGCTGAATTATTTGAATGTTTCTAATAGTTTCCATATTTGCTAAGCAAGTCACATTTTGACATAAACTATTATAAAACAGTTTACATTTATCCTATATTATCAAATTGTATTCTGTGTTCTTATGCTTATACTAAAGGGATTTTTTATAAAAACATCTGTGTGAAGTGTCTGCTGATTTAATCATGTCATAATGCATTTAATTATATAGGACAGTACAGTACAGTTTTTCTTTTCATAAGATCTAAAATCCTGGGGATGGGGATATAGCTCAGTTGGTAGAGTGCTTGCCTTGCATGCACAAGGCCCTGGGTTCAATCCCCAGAAAAAAAATAAAAAATCTAAAATCCAACGTGCATAATTATAAATGCTTACTTATAGGATTTATATTCCTGGGGGGAGGTAATTTATAATGACTACTTAACCATTTCATATGTATTACTTAATAGAGGAAATATTCAGTCACATGAACCAACATACATGTAGATTGATAGTAATACTCTTTTATTCCCAGTATTATAATTGATGTTCTGTCTCACTGAATCAAAAGGATCTGGATATGAAATTTACAACAGGTACATCTGTAGTCAAATTGGCAATTCCAAAGTAATGTATTAGTAAAATTGAGATGAGGTGAACATTTTATTATTTGAGTCACTGTCTTTATTTATTTTTTATATATTTATTTATTTATTTATTTATTTTTGGTACTGGGGATTAACTCAGGGGCACTTGACCACTGGGCCACATCCCCAGCCCTTTTTTGGATTTTATTAGAGACAGGGTCTCACTGAGTTACTAAGTGCCTTGCCATTGCTGAGGCTGGCTTTGAACTAGAGATCCTCCTGCCTCAGCCTCCCAAAGTGCTGGGATTACGGGTGTGCTTCACCACTCCCGGCTTACTGTCTTTATATGGTATGTCAATTTTATTTTAAATAAGGTACTTCAGCTGAAGGATGACTAGAAAGGATTAATATATTGAAAAGGAGATTTTTCTCACTGGAATGACTCTGAATAACATAATTTCTCAGATCAGCAACCACCATAATTATTAATGAGTGTGTGACTATGACCCACAACAAATGTTTCTTATGTTCAGATAGAAACAATACTAAATTAGCCATATTTTCTCTTTGACACTACTTCAGATAATATGTGCACAGATATGTTGTCTAGTGGCCTAAGGTTCACCTAAGGCTCATTGACCTCAACTCAGTCATCTCAGCCATAAAAAAGCTTCCATCAATTCAGGATTTAGGATTGTTTTATGTCTAGTTTATGCAAAATTGAGGTATCAAATTTTTCAGCTTATAGTTTTTTTTTTCCTTTCTTCCATTAGCATTCCAGTAGAATGATGGTAGTGGAAACTTACTTGTACAAAAAAAAAGTTTTAAATTGTAGAAATTGAAGTGATGTTCATTATTTTTCTGATTATGCATAGAAATTTTAAATATGAATATGTATCTCAGAAGTTTGGGTTTCCAGTCAACATCGGGATCACAATATCTAATTGCTAAAACAGTAAAGAAAATAATTGCTGATTTTTTAAAAATAAAGATAAATAGTAAGACAAACAAGAGGTTTTCTCCAAAACTGAGTCAAATCAACATTGATGTGGCCACATAATGGGTGGAGGTGCATAGGAAGGCACTGGAGTGCAGCTTTGATGGAATTAGTGATCATATGAAACCTAGAAATTTTTTAAATACTAAGAAAATTAATAAAATAGTTAGATGCACCATTGTCATATAGGTAGTGGTTTGGTGAAGGAGAGAATATTCTCCTCCATTTGGTTGAAAGGTAGACTCTTTTTGATCTCAAGAAATGCAGAGTCTGCTATCAAGCAAATATGCAGTCTGAGCAGATAGAAAACTTGGAATCTACATAGCAAACCAGCACAGGTCAAATGGTGTCCTGTACTTCCTTGCAGATTTAGAAAGTGCTGTGAAAGTGAACAATCTTAAGTGAGGCTCCAGGCTTTCTGTGAGGGAGATAAAAATAATCTCTGCATTTTTATATCTCTAAGACCCATTGACCAGTTTTCTTCACTGGATCACCAGTCACCAATTCTGAGAATTAGATTGTTCCCAGAAGAGTGACAGTAGCAAGAATATACAGGGAGTTCAAGGCTACAGGAGAAGTGGTCTAATGGTATGCCATTATGCATTGTGGAGGGAGGCAAAGGATGCTCCAACTTGAAATATTTTGTATTGACAATACAAAATATTCTATGAAATGAGCTTTTTGACAGGAAACAATACTGGTTGTATAGAATTAGGTGGGAGCTGGGTCCAAGATTGCAACACATGGAACTAATAGAAAACTACACTTATAGCTCCCCACATTACTATGAATACACTGGACAGGCCACCTCTCCCATGCTCAAATGCATTAGGATGCACTAGGAGGATTCACTGCCATTATTTGAACATATAACATACCTACAAGTGCATGGAGTGAGGCCCTCAGGACCTGAGGTGCAGCAGAGTGTAGATCAGTCCACAGTTTGATATTAAGAGTTAATAGGCTGCTTCTACAAGAGCTATGCCCTCCAGGTACAAAACACAGTTATTGATGGAGAATTTAGCTCTTTTTTACACAATTTTCCCTCAACACTCATTATCAGAAAAGAGGCAAAGAAATCAGAGTAGAGACTCCCCTAACAGGTTTGATTTCTTTGGAGTGAATCTGAGGAAAAACAATGTGAACTGTATTTGTGTCCCACAAATTTGCACATAATTGAGAGATTCTAAAATTTCACATCCTGGAATAAGTGACCTAATTTTAATGACCTCAGAAAGGAGAAATCTTATAGCACTTTTGTTATTGTTGTTTCCTTTCATATTTGTTATAAGTTCCTTTGTTTTGTTTTCCATATTTTTATATTTCTATATACTTTTATATAATTCTTAAAGTATTCCATTGAATTTTTCTTGATCTTTTTTTTACTTTTTCATATTTTTATTCCCCTCCCTTCACTTTTTTTCTATCTCCTAGTTATTTCTTAATTTTCTTTTCAGGACTTTCTTTTAAATTTTTCTTTCTATTTTAGTATTATTTTTTTAAAGATCAATGCCTATTAGTTCAGCCTTTTCTGAAACAGCCTTTTCTGTTTTTAATCTTACTTTTCTTTAATTAGTAGGGTTTGGGACATTATTTACAGTAAGTTTTTATCAAAAGTAGTAAGCATGGGAAAGAATCTATCTTATTGGAGGAGGAATTAACCAAATAAGAATTAGTTTTCAATCAATGATGTTGGGGTCCTGTTTGAGTTGCTGGGGTTTTTGGTTCTTCCCGACCTGGGTTTAGCTTCTTCTGGCCAGCAGAGAAGGCTAGGGGAAAAACACGCCCCAGCGCAGGCGTGATCAATAACGGTAGGGGCCAGCTGGTGGCCACCCAGCCTTCACGTCGGAAGACACTCAGAACTACCAGGGAGCCCAGTCAAAGCTGGAACTCAAGTTTATTGAGAAAGTTGGACAGCTTTTATAGAAGACATAGGCCAATCAGCAGAAAGATTATAGGGACACATAAGGAGCATGGGCAAATAACATTGGCGGAATCCCTGGCCTATCCTTAGGTTGGTTTCAGTTCTCACGACACATCAGAGGAACGCCTCCTGATTAAGGCCAAGTCTGTATCAGGGAGTGAAGTTTTTCCATTTTTTTGGCCGATGTGTTCTTAAGTTCCCAACAAATCATTTGATGAACAAGAAAATGAAAGAAATTAGTAAATACCCCTCCACAATAACCCTGAATGAAATGGCACTAATTCACCAATCAATCAAAATACACAGGTAGAGACATATTGGGTTTAAAAAATGACAGAATGTTGTTGCCTGAAAGAAACAAAACTCACAAGGAACGACATACATAGTCTGAAAGTAAAATAATGGAAAATGATAAACAGTCCATGCAAATGGAATGTAAGCAGGAGTACTTGCACTAACACACACAAAATAAATATTTCAAAGTAAAATTTGGCTGAAGAGAAAAAGAAAATTTCTGCATATTGGTGCAGTCTACTAAGATGATATTCAAACAATTGTAAAATATCTTTTTACAAATAAAGATATTGTTAATACTTGTGCCACAGAACAAAACAAAACAAACAACTCTACCAGAAGTCTCTTTTACTTTACTTATTTATTCATTTTTATTTTTTAGTTGTCCATTGACATTTGTTTTATTTATTCACATGCAGTGCTGAGAATCGAACTGAGTGCCTCACACATGCTAGGCAAGCACTTCCTCACTGAGCCACACCCCCAGACCCCACAAGAAGTCTTTTACATCTGATAAATTCAGTAAATTAATAGTGTTAGTCAGCTTTTCATAACTGTGACCAAATACCAGACAATACCTTAAAGGAGGAAATGTTTATTTTTGATCATGGTTTCAGTGTTCTCAAACCATGCTTAGCCATAAGGTGTTCCAGGCTTCAGGTGAGGCAGAATACCCTGGCAGAAGGGTGTGGCAGAGGAAAACAGCTCAGCTCATGACAGACAAGAAGTAGAGAAAGAGTAAGGATCCAGAGATAAAATATAAACCCTAAGGGATGCCTCCAGTGACTGACTTACTCTAGCCACACTCAGGCTGCTTATAGTTATCAACCAGTTTGCCAATTCAAATTATTAACCCATCCAATGTATTAATCCATTAATTAGTATATAACTCTCATAATCTAATTATATCACCTATGAACATTCCTGAATTAACAGAGGAGCTTTTGGGGGACAACTCATAACCAAACCATAATAAGCACAATACAAAATTAACACAAATAAAAATCAATAGCTTGGGCTGGGGATATAGCTCAGTGGGTAGAGTGCTTATCTCAAATGCACAAGGACCTGGGTTCAATCCCCAGCACCACAAAAAAAAAAAAAAAAAAGCTTTTCTATATGCCAATAACAATCACCCTGAGAAAGGAATCTGGAAAATAATTCCATTCACATACTTTCAAAATTAAAAAAAAAAATAAAGGAATATAAATAAACCCAACCAAGGAAGTAAAAAATAGAAAGCATAGAACACTAAAGAAATTTAAGAATACACTTGAAGAGTGAAAGACTTCCTATTTTCATGAATCAGCAGAATTAATATCATTAAAATGGCCATATTACCAAAGATCATCTACATATTCAATGCAATCTCCTTCAAAATAATAATGATATTTTCACAGAACTAGAAAAAAAATCCTAAAATTCAGATAGAAAAACAGAAACTCAAAATAATGAGAATAATCATGAACAAAAATAGTAATACAGGATGTATCACAATACAGAATTTCAAAATACAATACAAGCTATAGTAACAAAATCAGCATGCTACTGGCATAAAAACAAGTGAATAGACCAGTGTAATAAAGTAGAGAACACAGAAATAAAGCCATGTACCTAAAGGCATCTGATTCTTTTCTCTGTTTTTTTTTTAAATTTAATTTAATTTAATTTTTATTTTTTATTTTTGTTTTGATATTGGGGATTGAACTCAGAGGCACTCAACTACTGAGACATATCCCCAGCCCTATTTTGTATTTTATTTAGAGACAGGGCAAGGCATCTGATTCTTGATATGGGTTTCAAAAACCTATGCTATATAGACTCTTTATCAAATGGTTCTGGGTAAACTGGATATTCGTATGTAGAAAACTGAATCTTAATTCCCTACCTTTCACCCTTGTACAAACCTGAATTAAAAATGGATCAAGAGATAATCATAGAAAATGACTTCTTTAATAGGACTCCCATAGTTAAAAAATAATAGTAAGAATTGACAAATGGGATGACATCAAATCACAAATGTTCTTCATGGTAAAACAAATAATTAACAGAATGAACAGTAGCATATAGAATGGAAGAACATATTTGCCAGCTACCCTTCTGACAGAGAATTCATATCCAGAATATTAAAAAATTAAAAAAAAATCAAAACACCTCATAAATAACCCAGTGAATATATGAGAAACAAATTTAAGAGCTATTATAAAAACTGAAAAACAAAAAGAAAAAGAAGAGCACATAGGAAATAATTATATATAAAAAAAATTCCAACAACTTTGGCCATCAGGGAACTGCAAATCAAAAATACATTTAGATTCCATCTCAATCCAGACAGAATGGCCATAATCAAGAATATGAATAACAGTTAAGCAAAAGTCAGCTGTGTGTACTTGTAAAAATCTAAAGTACAATGACATATTTAAAAGATATAATGGTAGAACAAGCACAGGGAAAGTGTTCCTATTGTAAAGGGGAGGGACAAGGAAATAGAAAGAAGGGCTTGGAACAAAGAAAAAACAAAACCCGGGAGAGCAAATATTACATCTTATAGCCACTGGTGAGAATGTGGGGAAGAATGTACATTAGTATAGTAAATATGGAAATCAGATGGAGGTTCATCATATAATCCAGGTATACCATTTCTAATTATTTATCTAAAGGAAATAATTTCAGAATCATTCTAGGTGCCTGTCAACAGTTAAATGGATAAATAAAATGCAGCATGTATACACAATGAAGTATTATTAAGCAATGAAGAAGAATGAAATTATGTCATTTGTAGGAAATAAATTGAACTGTATATAATCATAGTAAGTGAGATACGTCAGACTCAGAAAATATATTTTCTATATTCCACATAAAAGAGAAAACATGATGACTGTAGATACATGGTTTTATTTCTGTGCTCTCTACTCTATTCCATTGGTCTACTTATCTGTTTTTAATGTCAGTACCATGCTGGTTTTGTTACTATGGCTATGTGGTATATTCTAAAATTGGGTATTGTGATACATCCTGTATAGCTATTTTGATCATTAGTTTTTTGTCTTTTTTGTTTTGTTTTGTTTTTCTGTGTGTAGAAAGGAGACTATTAGTAATAAAGCTAGAAATCAAAATCAAGAACAACTTATCACCATTTCTAAAGGAACTAGAAACCAAGACTAAAAATACAAAACAAAATTTTTAGAAAGAAAGAAATAAGTGACAGAGCAGAAAAAAAATGGACACTAAAAATGCAAAAATTAATGGAGAAAAAGGAGCTGGTCTTTTAAAAAGATGAACAAAATAGATGAAACATTATCTATACTAACTATGTAAGGAGAGGTAAGACAAATATAGTCAGAAATGAGAAGGGATATAGCATAAATGACACAGACGGAATGGCATAACTCCCATAATCAGATAGTATTAAGAGCTTTGGAGAAAGAAAAGAAACAATAAAACCATATCATCGTAGAAAAGTAGACATTAGGCCTGGGGAACATCCTGTCATTGTCTCTGGCATCTTCAACTACAATGACTCCTCTATAGCTAGTATGATCTGTCACCACTGCTAACAGCTTCAACCCCTACTCCTAGCAATGGCTGACCACCAAATCTAATCTGAAATGCTTCCTCTCCCCAACAGACATAACAAACCACAGGTTGTATCTGTCCTCTAAATTTTGTAAATAAAGAATTAAATTTAGGTACTTCTGATTGATTTATTAATATCAGAGCTTGAGGAGCTTGGTAGGTCCATGCTAACATTTCTTACCCCACCAATAACAAGTCTGGGTCAGCAGATATACCTTTAAAAGTCCCTAGAAAACACACCTTTTGACATCTCTCTCTTGGAAACCCTTCCTCTTTGGGAGCTCTGCTTTCTTTCCATTGCTATAATAACTCCTGTTTAGAATGAAACTATAGTCCCAGACTGGGAACTTGGTTAAGAAGGAACCCCTGTCTTCTTAAATGCACACCCTATTTGCAGAGCTTTCTTACACAAAATTGGGAAACAGGTAGTAGAAAGGTCCATGGCTTCAATGCCACCAACTCATGTTGCTCTGAATGATATTTATAAGTTTCTTGAATGAATATTTCTCTGTTTACTCTATACCTTTATAAAAATTTTCAGATAATTTTTAAAAATTTAGAATAATTTTTATTGCTAAGTTGTCATTTGTATTAGGAGTGTTTCCAGAGATCCCTACTTGGTTAATGAAGGAGTCTCATTTGATAATTCTTCAACAGGTATTCATAACAGAATTTTCAACCTCAAAACTCACAAAACGGAGTAAATGTTATATGTTCCATCACAAATGAATCATAGTAATAAACATGATATTCTAATACTGAACTTCTTTAAAAAATGCTGTATTTTAAAAATTTGGGTTCCATTTTGAGCCTTTTTCTTCAGAAATGGATAATATAAATTGTCTTTTCCATGCTAATCAATTAATATTCTCCACTTAATCTACTCACCTTTATTTGTATATAACCAAGACTGACTCCCTTCTAAATAGTGATTAAACAAGTCTAATATAAAATACTTTGAATTTTAAAATTGAAATTTTTTTTTTTTTTTTTTAAATATTTATTTCTTTGCTTTAGTTGTACACAATACAATGCATTTATGTTTACATGGTGCTGAGGATCGAACCTGGGCCGCGCACATGCCAGGTGAGCGCTCTACAGCTGAGCCACAACCCCAGCCCAAAATTGGAAATTTTAAGGCAATCATAAGGGAAGAGCATTTACTATATTGGATTCTTGTCAACTTTTTAAAAATATTGCTCCTTTTAGTATGATACAATACAATAAGTTGTATATAAGATTTCTACTTTTAAGGAAGTGAGCTATATGACAGAAAACAGTGAAAAATGCAAAGTTTTATGCTACAATGAAAAATGCAAACTCTTATGCTATCAGTTTAAAGATGTACCTTTTCTTTTTATTTATTTCTTATTTAAATTCAGTGCTTCCCCAAAGAAACTTTTTATAAAATCAGTGATTCATCATTACATTGTAGTTTCCATGGTTATCCTTACATTTTGATATTCTGGGAAAGATAAAAGGAATGTTCAGACAAATGGATATGCAAACAAGTGAAAATCTGTGTCACACAGAAGGCTTATCAAAGAAATAAAGTATTTAAAACTAAGTGGGGAAGAATGTTCTGTATATTTTGAGTGAATCTGAATCTGCAGATATTAATATTAAAATGGAAATATATATTGTTATATATACAGTTATAGTTGTTTAAAACAGATTATTAATTATGACTAATTTGAATTATTTCTTGAAGAGTAAGTGAGGAATAAATTGTCAAGGCAATTGGTGTTTCTGCCTTACTTCTGATGCACTTATTTAATCTTTCCCTCACTTTTTAGTCTAAAATAAACATGATATTTTGTCCTATGTCAGCCTTGCCTTACTGTTGCTTACAATTAACTGGGATTTCTTTTCTTTTTTTTTTTTTTTTTTTTTTTTTTTTTTTTTGGAGGGGGGTGTACCGGGGATTGAACTCAGGGGCACTTGACCACTGGGCCACATCCCCAGCCTTTTTCGTATTTTATTATAGACAGGGTCTCACTGAGTTTCTCAGTGCCTCCCCATTGTTGGAGGCTGGCTTTGAACTCACAATCCTCCTGCCTCAGCCTCCCAAGTGCTGGGATTACAGGTGTGCGCCACCACACCTGGCTTTAACTGGGATTTCTAAAGTCAGACGCAGATCATTAAATCAGTTTGGTGATTTATATGTGAATAAGTACTGAGATATGAGAATTGGAGGGAAGAAGGACAGAGAAAAATTGTCCGTGTAAATGAAGGATCCAAGCTCAGATGCTTTTAAAATGAAAGATAACAATTTGCTTTTAGTTAGCAGTTTGTTAATGTTTAGTTTTAAACCACTAGAGCCACTCTTAGGAAATAAATATCCCAATAATACAAAGAACACAGTGTCAAACTTTGATATTGCTTCCATAATAGGGATTGAATAGATTAAGAAACAAGAGTGAATAGTTTGTAGTGTGCTAAAATAAAAAGAAATGGAAGTATATGTCTTAAGTTATAGGGAGGCAATCAAATGATTGGTGGTGCTTCTCTTTACACTGAAGAAAGAAAATTGGATAAAGTCTTTGATTGGCCTACTTTTACAAAATGGCATTTTAGCTAGTGATTTTCTCAGTGTAGGCACAATTACATCCTCTCTCCATTATTAGTAACCTAAGGGAGTATTTAAAGGATAAATGTTTCTCATTCTTTTAAGAATAAAATGAAAAGAGTTCACATGCTTTCTTGAGAAAGGCCTAAGAATAAATGCATTCAGGAAAATACATCTAGTGACAGAAGAAATGTTCCATGTTGATATTATTATCTTGATGAGGAAATAAAAAGTGAAGGACAAACTTGGTTTACTTTTAATGCCTCATAACTGAGGTAAGTAGAAAAGTGTATTCTAGTTGTCTGGATCTTGACTCTTCTCTTGTTTCGTATCTCCTGATTTTTGTGCTATCTTTTTGTAATCAGACATTAAATATTCTTCAACATTTTTGTGTATTCATTCAGTCATTTATATATAAATATATTCATTTTGTACATATTAATTTTTTGTATTATATGCTAGAATAAAATTCTGTAGTTATAGAATATACCAACTTGTGAAAATGCACCCCTTTCATAAAGTTGATTCAAAGGAAGGAACTTCTCACACATTGAAAAAACTAATAATTGGTATCACATTACCTTGTTCATATTAATCTCTATTAGGCCTATGGAAAGGTTAAGTGTGTCTGTTTCATCATTTATCCTGCAGTACCTATTGAAGTTATTTGTTCTAATAGGTACTTAAAAAGTATACTTCTTAAATAGAATTGAAGACTCAAAAATATTAGAAGTGCACTACATCTGGAGATATTATATTTGTCATAATTGAGCCCATAACTCTATAAATGTCTGTAATCCTTAATTTAAGATTCAAATACTGGGAATTTAAAGTGTACAAATTATGCTAGAGGCATTGAGAAATATATCAAAATGAACCTCACTGTTATGTATAATATACAAAAAAATTAAAAATAAATACTGAAAAAAACTAGAATTTCAGTAAAGTTAATGGTATTTTTATGTGCCATATTGGAGACTACATTTCTTTTTTTAAATATTTATTTATTTGCTTTAGTTGTACAAAATGCAATGCATTTATGTTTTATGTGGTGCTGAGGATCGAACCCGGGCCACGCACGTGCTAGGTGAGCGCTCTACTGCTGAGCCACAACCCCAGACCCTGGAGACTACATTTCTGTAAAGGTGTGAATTCCTTATTTGTTGAAGTGGTAACTATTCATCAAAAATAGTTTTTGCATTGCAATTAATTAACTTATTATTGAGAAAAATATAAGGCTTTTACTAATTTATTATTTTTGAAAATTTTATGGGTGAATAACTATATTACTGGTTCCCAATGTTTACCCTAAATTAGAGTAGGTAAATTTTTATTTTAAAATGAGCTATATAATCTCCATTGAAAATATGAATCTATCTTACCATATTCTGATCATTTATTTGAGGCACAGTGATAAAAAGTTGCTAGGTAGAAATAGAAGATGTAATGAACATTGTTTTTGGCCTATCCAACATTAATTTCCCCTTCACTTGGTAATAGCACCTGTATTTTGTTTTCAGTATCTTCCATTTTAAGTTAATGCATATGGTTCTTCCTGACTTCCTCCTGATTTATATACATCCTAAGCATGACCTAATAGCTACATTTGTGGTAGTAATACCACTGTATGTCTTCAACCATAGTGATTCATTGAGAATGTACATAAAAACTCAGCATAGTCAAAGTCCTGTATGAGATGTTGTTGTAGCCCCTTGAAAAAGGAACTCTGGCTCTAGTAATTGGTAAATTATAATTGAATAAAACACTTTGCCACTATGTAGTGGGTATATTCTTGCAGATGATGGTAACACAGAGAAGAAAACCAAAAGATTGAAAGATTTAGATTACTGACAAGCTTTGAATTCTCGGATCCTGTCATGATAAAGTTAGACATGCTGTGTAAGAAATCTTCAATTGTTCCCTTTAGATGCACTCCTCTCCCTTTCCATTCTATTTTAAATATATTTAAATAGACAATATAGGCTACATTAAAGTGATTCCTTGCCTTCTAGCTTGACTATGTGTTCAGCTACTGAAATTGAAAACAGGAAATTGAAAGAGGATGAAATTGAAATAAATATTCCAAGTTTATTAACTACTAGGTTACTATTTGTCCTTTGCACCCATTCTTCTACCAAAGTTTACAATTTGACAAAATATCCCTCCACACAGTTATCTACAGTATCTATTAGTAACTCTTAACTCCCATACATTCACCATGAGGCCTAATGTTAAGAATTGCTTCCTGCTATTCATTTCCCATAAGTATTACACTATACTGTATGGATTTCCCTAAATTCTACTCTCCCTCAACAATCTTTGGAAGTAGACTTCATGAAGCTGCCCTTAAATAAAATAAACAGACAAGACAAAAACAGTTGTTTCTCTGGAAGCACTGGACTCTGTAGCTATAGTCTAACATAAAGATAGTCAATTTTACTTGTATTAATATTGCTGGAAAAATATCATATTAGATGTTTTTTCTGAATGTATCGTGAGAATTTTGTATAAACATTTTTAATAGTCAAAAAAATAAGCTACATTCACTAAGAAAAACAACTTAATAATTGTTGGGACTATGTCTGCCAAGGGACAAAGTTTGACTGCTTACCACGCCCTAAAGGACCGGGGCTAAACCAAGGGGTGTGGCTATGACGTAGCGTGAGAGACTGAACCGCCTTGCTTGCTGATTGGTTAGTTCTAGGCTTATTTAAGTCAATGCTTGTTCAATAAATTAGAGTTCTTCGGACATCTCGCGTGCTATATACAAGACTCCCTAGATGTGGCGTGTTTTCTGTTCAAACAAACAGAGGTAAGGCATCTAGCGATTTCTGTCCTTAAGCTCGCCCCGCCGGGTGAGTTGCAATCTTTCCTGCAGGCAGGAAAAATTCCCTTCTAGGGCCCAAAAAGGGAAGCGCAACTCAGAGCCCAGCTCCATTCATAACTCGGCGACCCCGGCAAATAATCATTATTAAAATATATTAATCTAGTGGTTTGTTCCATGTCTAAAGGAAAAGAAAAAGTTTGACAAGATAATTATTCCTACATTTCCTACCTCCCATATATGATCTTGGTCTGAAAAGAATGATATAAATCCATTTTGTTTAATATTTTGAAAAAACATGCAAACTAATGTTTTGGTAGTAAGTCCTGCAAATTATTGTCAGCTCTCTAACACTAGTGGAAGTGCTAGTGGAAGTGATTTCCATTCAGTGAGATCAGTTTTTCCGCTGAAATCAAATGTATTTTCACAAGATTTTGTTACCTTGTAAATTTTGGCTAATATGCTAAGAATTAACTGCAGTTTGCTTGTTTATGAAAAGAGAAAATTTTACTAACCAGCTACTTGAAAAATATAAGACTATAGAATTGACTATAATATAGTTTAACTGTTCTCTCCCAGTTTTCAACTTTTATACATTAACATTCAACATATTTCAATTGATTGCTTATGAATAGTTTGATAAAATTTCACATTGTATTGTATTAAAATAAAGATCAGGAAGAGAATTTTCAGTCATTATTTACAAACATTTATTTTCAGAAATTATTAATGTATTAATTGTATCCTGACATGTTTAGATATCTGTTTAGGTAATGCTAGAGTTTGATGATGTGTTTTTTTTTTTTCCCCAAGGGTTTTTGTATTGGAAAATTGGTCCCCAATGTGGTGGTATTAGGTGGTATAATCTTTAAAAGAAATGAAGGTGCTGGGTTATTGGCATCAGTGCTATCATGAATGATTAAGTAGTCTTCCTGAGACTTCAGGTTGTTCCCACCAATGTGGATTTTACAAAACAGTAAGACTAGCCCATATTCTGTCTTAAACTTTCTATCTTGTCCTATGATTTCTCTGTGTCTTTGTCTCTCTTTTGTCTCTCTCTGCACGTTCATCATAATGTCATTTGGTATAATGTGATATAGCCAAGAGAAGGCCTCACTAGAACCAAACTAATAAGGCTTTCTGATCTTGCACTTCCAGCCACCAAGAGTGTGAGTGAAATAAAAAAAAAAATCCAGTTTGACTCCCATTCCTGTTCTTCATTTACTGCCCCCCAAATAACAGATGAACTCTCATTACAGGCCCTGTCCCCTCATTTCAGCCTCCCCTGGAAGCCCCAAATCCCTGCTACCCATCTTCCATATCTTTACCTCCAGTCATACAATCTAAAACTCTTCCTCTGAAACACATGTTTCCCCTTCAGGATGTGGCAGGGCCTGAAGGAATGGTCTGAGTCCATGTTTGCTTTTCTATGATAGATATGTCCCAAATTGAGGACAGATTGGGTTCATCCTCTGAGAACCCCACTAAATTTAAAAAGGAATTCTTATGTCTGACTCAGGCCTACCATCTCACCTGGGTGAGCATTTACTATATCCTCACTCCCACTCTAACCCCTGATGAACATGCCTGAATTTGGCAAGCAGCAAGGGAACATGGTAACCTTCTCCATACCCAAAATCCTCATACCAATCCCATGGCAGATACTGCTCTCCCCACTGCAGAACCTAACTGGACATACCAGGCCCAAGACCCAGGAATTACTCAACTCCAAAACATGATTACCTGCCTACTTAAAGCCATGACAATTTTTTTTTTTTCTCATACTCAGGTTAATTATGACAAAATCAGGAAAATCAAAGGCTCTGATGGAAATCCTTCCCTGTTTTTTGCTCAACTTACTGAGGCCATCACCAAATATACTACCTGAATTTCAATACTCCCACTGGTACTCTCTTCCTTCATGTTCATTTTATTGGTGGTTCTGCCCCCAACATCTGTAAAAAACTTAGGCAGCTACAGAAAGGTCCTGAAACCCTTCAGCAGCAACTGTTGGATGCTGCATTCAAAGTCTTTAATAACTAGAAGGACAGAGCCAAAGAAGAAAAGAAAAACCACCTCAAAGCAAAATATCAGCTTTAGCCCTTCATCACCCTAAACATCCCCAATCTCCCTGGTCTCACCTAAATACCAAAACTATGCATAAACCTGAATTCACTTATTTTATAATCCAGGAATTGACAAAATATTTACAGATTAAATGGAACTGTTGTACCTGGCAAAATATGGATTAAAACTCCAAGCCATGTCACACTTGAGGCAAAAAAAAGAGCCTTTATTAAGCAGATCAGCGGCCAACATCCTCACACATCACACAGTGTGACAAGATGGCATGCTGGCAGTTATTTTCAAGGATTTATATTTGGTTGTTCAGCTAATGCAAGCAAGCCATGGTATAGAAGCTGAATTTGGGCAGTTAGTGAGACAATGCAATGGGTACATTGGTATTTACCATTGGACTTTCAAGGTTGGCATAGCAACAAGCATGTAGAAGGGAAGAGGGGGTCAAAATGACCCTAGTTGAGTACACGTCAGAGGATGGTTACTAATGTCTAGACAATCAATCTCTGACAAAGTGCATTGCCTAAGAAAAATGGAAATCAAAGAGAACAATTTTACATTGTATAAAAATTGCTATTTTTGTGTTGCCAAGTATGTTATTCTAGGTAATGATTAATGGGTACAGAGGCAGGACTTTCCATAGTCTATTATTTCTGAGAAACAGAGCTATTTCTCGAAACTCCTTAAATGGCAGCTGAAGAACAAGATGGAGTCCATTTAGAACGTTCACATCTCCTATGATCCCCAATCCTCAAGAAAGGTAGAAAAAAAATAATAAGACCTTAAACACCACCCTAACCACGTTATCCATAGACACTCATTTAGCCTGGATCAAATTACTCCCTCTAGCTCTCCTCTGAATCTATGCCTTCACCCCAAAAACCCTTGTAATCAGCCTCTTTCAGCTCCTTTATGGAAGACCTTTGCTTCCTCCTGCTATGTAGCACCTCTGGATATTCCCGTCTCCCTATTCACATCTCTTCTTGACCCTCTAAGGTCCACCCTATTGAAATATGCTCACTCTACCCTTCCCCAACCCCAAATTCAAAAATACATCACAGCCTTAGTATATTATTCCCCTTCCCCTTTTCCCTCTGCCCCTCTACAAGAAAAATGGAAAGGTCCCTTTAAGGTCATTTTGAACACTCCTACTGTTGCCAAACTGGAAGTTTACCCCTCTTGGATATACCTAAGCAATTTAAAACTTGTCCCTACTGATAACTCGTATCAGTGTGTTCCCACTAGTCCTACCTCATTACGAATCACTTGCCCTCTGGACATTCCTGAAGAAAAACCTGACTCTTACACCTAGCTCTCCCAATGTCACTTTCTCATGCTCTTTTTTGGAATTTCTTAGAAACCCTGAGGGACAAACTGCATATATCATATTCTTTACCTCTTATTCATTCCACTTCCAAAACTTTAGAACTTATATGGGAGCTCTGGATCCAAGAAACTTTCACTGAGCAGACCCCCAACCAAATTTTATTATTTTCCTGTGTTTAATATATATCATCTTTGACACCTCCAACAGCTACACAGGGTGTCAACAAAATCTACACACCAAAGTACAATGGCTATGGTCTGGCTGGCTCCTGCTTGTAGGAATCCCTGCATTCCTTGTATTTCCAGATAAAAAAAATACATATACCTACAAACAACAACAATAAGAAACTGTTATGCTGGTACGTACACCCCCCCACTCTCTGTTCCATAAGAATAAGCAATACTGGATGGGTCAGAATACAGAAAATAATCCAGAATTGTCGCTGCCTGAAGCGGAAGTCGCTTGGAGCAGCGAACGCCACAGGAAAATTCGGAGGCAGGATGAAAATGAAAAAAGGTCTTTTATTCTTCTCCTCTCTCCAGCTCCAGCAATCACTCCAAATGCTCTAACTCCAACCACCACCTTCTTCTTCCCCACACACACTAACGAACCTCACCCAGTTATATACATATAGCTTTAACAAGGACACGTGCTTACAGCTCGAGCTTACAGGTGCGTCACGCAGTGTTCACGGGCATACAAAGATTCTTTGAATAATGTATTAATATCAGGTGGAAACTAGAACATCTTTTATGGCTCTCAGCTAACCGCAATCTTTAGCTATCTCCTTGATTATAGGCTCCTTCATTTCCCCCTTTTAGTTTTAAAAGAGGGGATGTTCTAGGACGTCCATGTGCAACCGACATTCTTACCCGTCATGGGAGTCTAGGCTGTCCTGACTCCTGGCTTAGGTTGACATGCCGGCCACATTAGACTGTCCCGTGCGACTGTGCCGTGTCTTAGGTTGTCCCCTTCTGGGGATCTTACCCGTCATAGGCTAACCAGCCATCCAATAGAGCCCTTCAGGATCGACTGTGTGTTGACTAACAGCCGTCCAATTTTTAGGAGATGCTGCGGCTTTAAGGCGGTAAGCCTACTGCTGACGAGCCAAGTTTCCATAGCGTATCAAGTTCTTTAAGCGAATCAGCTGCCCTTAGTTTCATCAAGTAACGCACTGAGTTCTCTTAGACAAATACCCGCAAGCATTGTCCCGTAATGTCCCAAAATAATGGAAAATCAAAATGTCCATAAGTTATAACACATAGATTCAGGAGGCCCCATGCATGCAGAGCAGAGGCCACACTGCTGGTGAGGTTGTTGATGCTTGAGCAGCAGGGATGCTTGCAGCGACCGCGGTCCCTGCAGTTGTAGCAGCAGCCGTCTTTTTTATGTCCAGACATTTCCACCGGCAAATCTTCAGGGCCCGCTACCTAAAAACTCAAGCATCCATTATTAAGGGAAAGGCAGTGCTATTCCAGCACTGAGATCAAAAGGTGAGCTGTCAAACTAAAAAAAAAAAAAGAACTATTAGAGTAGAAAATAAAAGTTGATCTCTGCTCACACACATTGCTGCTCAAGCTCCCACAAACATAAGCTGGCAAAATATCACATTCAGAAATAATCAAAGAGAAACTGAGGGTGTTTACTGCATTAAAGATAAAGAAAAGCTAAAGGCATTTTGGAAAAATAATTTGTTAGCTGGAATCCTCGAGTCTCTATATACACAGCAATCCTATACCTGTTGAAATAATTCAAATTAATCAGCTACTAAACAAATGAAGTCAATAACAAATAAATGATCCTCTGTCGGAACACCAAAATATCAGGTTATACAACATTAAACATATTCACAGCTGAAGAGAAGTCCCGGAGACAACTATAAATCAAAATTGATTATCATTATAATTGATTATCTAAAAATATTCTGAACTTATATAAATATCTATTTATCTATCTATTGATTATCAAATTAGAATATTCTAAGCTTAAATGAATTAACGTTATTTGTTATTTGGATCTATATCTATCTACCTTTTTTTTTTTTTTAAGCGCTTAATTATTTGTGACGTCACACTAGACAGACGCACATATAAACATATTTGTGACATCACATTAACATGAAATTTAGACAAATGCACAGACATAAAGACATATATAAAAGAGGAAAAAAAAAATTACAATTGTGTATACACTGAAGAGAGATCTTCTTGTCCCGGCCGGGAAGAATGAAATTTAAGTTGTAAATTTAATGGAGAACTCTTTTAAGGGAATCACTCCATTCCTTCATTTTGGTCCTCTTGACCTTGCACTTGTTTATTCAATCTAGACTCCTCAATAACTTCGTCTTGATCCCTTTGACTTTGTACCTGCTTTATCAATCTAGATGGTATCCATATTGGAGAGGATTCGTGCTTTGGAAAAACACAAACAGATCCTCTCCCCCAAATTAATACTGGGTCTGGACCCTTCCATGTACCTGAGAGAACATCCTTCCAGTAAACCAAAGGTTTATGTTGTTGGTGTGGGTTCCAGTGTCTATCTCCAGCCGAATGTCCATTAGAATCTAAAGTTAAGAAATTTAGGGTAAACAGGGCAACTGCCAATCTGTCCTTAGGATTTTTCCAGTTTCCATTTTTTGCTTTAGTAACATATTTTTAAGTGTCCGATTTGCTCTTTCGATTATTCCTTGTCCCTGAGGATTATAAGCGATACCTGTTTTGTGGATAATATTGAACTTTGTACAAAATTGTTTGAAGGATGTGGATGTATATGCAGGGCCATTATCTGTTTTAAGCATTTTGGGGATGCCCAATGCAGCAAAAGCTTGCAGACAATGAGATATAGTATCTTTAACTTTTTCTCCGGAATGTAAAGAAGCAAAAATCATGCCTGAGCATGTATCTATGGTGACATGAATAAATCGTAATTTTCCAAAACTTGGCTCATGTGTGACATCCATCTGCCACAAATGATTGGGCATCAAACCTCGTGGGTTAACCCCATAATGTGGATTGGGCAAGAGTGTTACACAAGATGGACATTCTTTTACAATTCTACGAGCTTGTTCTTTTGTGATTTTAAATTTTTGTCTTAAGGTAGTGCTGTTAACGTGGAACTGGGAATGAAATAAAGTAGCTTGTTGTACTGTAGTAAATATAAATATTGTTTTAGTGAGGGCGTCAGCTTTTTGATTACCTTCATGGAGAGGACCAGGCAGATTAGTGTGAGCTCTTATGTGACCTATAAATAAAGGTTCTTTTCGTTGCCATAGGAGATTTTGGATTTGAGAAAACAATTTAAAAGCTGGAGTATGTGGTGCTATTGGACCTGCTAGCTCCAATTTTGGGACAGCATGTACAATATAATGGCTGTCTGAAAAAATATTCATAGGCTGTTCTTTAAAATTTTCCAGAGCTATTATTATAGCTTCGAGTTCCACTAATTGAGCTGATTTTTGATTAGTGATATGAATCATTTTTTCATTTTGAGTGACTACTGCAGCAGTACCGTTAGAGGATCCATCTGTAAATACATTAAATGCTTTAGGAATGGGTTGATTTTTTTATTACCTGTGGGAATATGATAGGATGATTGATACAAAAGGACAGTATAGGAGATTTAGGAATATGATTGTCAAAATTTGCAGAAGTAGAGCATCTAGCTATAGCCCAATCATTATCATTGAAGCACAAATATTCAACCTGTGACGATGAATAAGGAGTAATAATAGTAGCGGGATGAATTCCAAATATTTTAGTAGAGGTTTTAAGTCCTTGAAGAATAAGTTTAGCCACCATGGAGGTATAAGACTCAATTGTACTTTTAGGAGAGACAGGCAAATGTATCCATAATATAGGTCCCTGTTGCCAAAATACTCCTGTTGGAGTATATTGTGAAGGAATAATAATCAATATTAGTGGTTGTGCAAAATCAAATCTATCGCAATGGGATCTTTCAATGGCCTGTTCTACTAATTTTAGAGCTCTCCTGGCCTCAGGAGTTAATGTTCGAGGTGAGGATGGGTCAGGGTTCCCACGAAGGATGTCAAATAAGGGTTTTAATTGTCCAGTAGTGAGGCTTAGTGTAGGGCGAAGCCAATTAATGTCACCCAGTAATTTTTGGAAATCATTGAGGGTGGTCAAATGTTCTTTACTTATTAGAATTTTTTGGGGTTTAACAAAAGTATCCATGATTTTAAAGCCTAAATATAGTATAGGTGATCTGCTTTGAACTTTTTCTTCTGCTATATATAATCCATATTTTTTTAGATTTTTTGTTATTTCACTAAATATATTAAATAAGATTTGTTGATTAGGGTGAGCTAATAAAACATCGTCCATGTAGTGTAGACACATAAGGTCTTGATATTTGTTTTTAATGGGCTGTATAGCTCTGTCCACATATAGTTGGCACAGTGTAGGGCTATTTGCCATTCCCTGCGGCAATACTTTCCAATGATATCTTTTATCAGGGCCATTATTATTAATAGAAGGAATTGAAAAAGCAAACCTGGGGGCATCCAGAGGATGTAGGGGAATGGAAAAGAAACAGTCCTTTATATCAAGGGTTATAAGGTAATAGTTTTTTGGAATAGCTACAGGATTAGGAAGTCCAGGTTGAGTAGGGCCCATAATTTGCATTGTTTTGTTAATTTGTCTTAGATCTTGTAATAGTCTCCATTTACCTGATTTTTTCTTAATTACAAATATGGGAGAATTCCAGGGAGAGGTGGAAGGCTCTATGTGTCCTGCTTCTAATTGTTCTTTAATTAATTGATGGGCCGCTTGCAATTTTTCTTTGGATAGGGGCCACTGAGGGACCCAAACTGGCTTATTAGAGAGCCATGGTATTTTTAAAATTGTTTTCTCAGTGGCCCCTAGAAAAAATGTCCTTTGCCTTTTTTATTATGAGTAGGATTTTTATTCTTAACACCTGCAGGCTTGGTCGCTAGGTGTAGCCCCATTTGATGTAAGATATCTCTTCCCCATAGGGTAACTGGCAAGCTGTTTAAAACATAGGGTTTGAATGTTCCTGTATGGCCTTCATTGTCTTGCCAATTTAAGATTACAGCACTTTGAGCTGGGGTATTACTGTATCCCAAGCCTCTTAAACTGGTTGAGGCTTTCTGTAGAGGCCAGTGCTTAGGCCATTGTTGTAGATTTATGATGGAAGAGTCAGCTCCTGTATCAATCAGCCCCTCCATCTCTATACCTTGAATTTTTAATTTGCACATAGGCCTCCGTGAACAGTCCTGGACCCAGAAAGCCATAGGTCCTGAACCAGTGGAACCGAATGCTCTGCTATTTCTATTTTGTGGCATGCTTTTAAAAGAATTATGGAGACTGGGAATGAGGAGCAGCTGTGCGATTAACTAGGGGCATAGCTTGCTCGACTTCTCCAAAAACTCTAGATGTTGTTTTTAAGAGCCTATCTACAAAATCAGCATAAGGTTCGTTAGGCCCTTGTATAACTTTTGATAGGCTGCCTTGCAGATCCCCTGTGCCTGAGATTGTCTTCCAGGCTTTCACAGCTGCAGTGTGTATCTGGGCATACACACCTGGATCGTATTGTAGCTGATTTTGTAGTTCGGCGAACTGACCCTCCCCTGTGAGCATATCTATATTGCGTTGAGGGAAACCTGCTGCAGCATTTCTCTTTGCTATTTCTGAACAAAGTTCCTGGAATTGAGTTTTCCAGATTAGGTATTGTCCCCCACTTAGTACCGCTCTGCATAGACTTTTCCAATCTGAGGGGGCTAAGGTTAGGGTGTTAAGTGACTCTGTCATACTTAATGTGAACGGAGCTTGAGGCCCATAGGTCATTACCGCCTCTTTAAAATTCTTTATTGTTTTAAAGTCTAGGAACTCGTGATATCTTTGTCCCTGTTCATTTTGAAATACTGGCAGTTCTAGGTGCTCCTGCGGTCTATGTTGTTCGAGAGCGTATAAGCGCTCTGAAAGGCCGCCAATTTCTACCTCAAGGGCACGTACACTCTGATCAATACTCTTTATTGTTTCTGTTAGGGATTCTATCCATGAAGGAGCAGAGGGCGCTAGTGGTTCCTCTATTTGACGGTCTTTTCTCTTTTTTAATTTCTTTTTGTTCTTTTTATTGGAGACTGTGCTCTCTGAATCGCTTTTTGATTCCTCTTCACTACTAGCTTCATAATTCCTAACCGGCTCAGTAGAGGAGACCGTACTTTCATGGTTTGGCTCCTTGTTACTATTATTACTTTCACTAGTATCCTGAGTTTCAGTTTCTAAGGAGAGTACATACTCCTCAGCTAATTTTATTAAGCTTCTGATGGCTTTTGCAGATCTTACTTTTGAATTTACATTCCTACTCTCCTTGCTGGTCTCCACTGAGTCAGAGGATATGTTTTCTTGTTCACTTTTCTCACTATCCTCTGAGTTCTCAATATCAAAAATTTCATTCATGGCTTTTATAAACCGACTTTTTGTTATATTTGCTCCCATCTTTTTAAATTTTCTTTTTTCTTACCTTGCCGCCGAATTCCCCGTACAGGCCACCACCTGTCGCTGCCTGAAGCGGAAGTCGCTTGGAGCAGCGAACGCCACAGGAAAATTCGGAGGCAGGATGAAAATGAAAAAAGGTCTTTTATTCTTCTCCTCTCTCCAGCTCCAGCAATCACTCCAAATGCTCTAACTCCAACCACCACCTTCTTCTTCCCCACACACACTAACGAACCTCACCCAGTTATATACATATAGCTTTAACAAGGACACGTGCTTACAGCTCGAGCTTACAGGTGCGTCACGCAGTGTTCACGGGCATACAAAGATTCTTTGAATAATGTATTAATATCAGGTGGAAACTAGAACATCTTTTATGGCTCTCAGCTAACCGCAATCTTTAGCTATCTCCTTGATTATAGGCTCCTTCACAGAATATATACGTAATGGCCACCCAGGACAATGGATATGTTGGACCTATTGCACTCACATTGGCATGTTTGATGGTGGGGGAGTCCAAGATCAGGCTCTACAGACAATTATCAAAACCCAGATGCCACACCAGAGCTCCCTTGTACCTCCCCATTCAAATAAGACATATACCTTGGACCCTCAACTTAGTCTACTCTTTAACTTAACAGATCAACTCCTAAATCACACCAATCCATAATTAACACAAGACTACTGACTCTGCCTCCAACCAGGCCTCCATCAATATCTCGCTAGTCCTATAAATATGTTGGGACTACACTACCAAGTATCCAATTCCTCCAACACTAGGCTCAAATTTGACAGTTCAATTGTTTCAAATAGCCCCATACTCAGGGGCTGTGGCTATGGCTCAGCAGTAGCACACACACTTGCCTGACATGTGTGAGGCACTGGGTTCAATTCTTAGCACCACATATAAATAAATAAAATAAAGGTTTATCAACAACTTAAAAAATGATAATTAAAAAACACACACACACACACACACACACACACACACACAAAAAAAAAAAAAAAAAAAAAAAAAAAAAAAAAAACAGTCCCCAACTGAATTTAAAAAAGAACAAAAGAAAAAAGGAAGGCTCATTCTCAGTCAGCTACCTACAAGAGACTGAATGTGCAAATATCCAAAAAATTCACTCAGCCCCACAGCCTTTGTGCCCCCACCCCCACAATTATGAGGCATTCTTCCTTTGCAGGGCCAATATTTACATTTGTCTACCTAAAAATAGGACTGTTATCTGTACTGTTGTATTCCTTAATCCTCAAATTGACATTTTACCTAACAACCAAAACTTTCTTATCTTGATAACAGCACACACCAAACATAGGAGAGACCATCAGTTTATTCCCTTATGAGGGGGCTAGGAATATCTGCTGGGATTGGCACAGGAGCAGCAGGATTAAGAACCTCTATTCACTACTACAAAAATTACTCAGGCCAGGCTCAGTGGCACACGTTTATAATCCCAGTGATCCCAGTGGCTCAGGAGACTGAGACAAAAGAGGATCATGGCTTCAAAACCAGCGTCAGCAAAAGTGAGGTGCTAAGCTACTCAGAGAGACCGTGTCTCTAAATAAAATACAAAGTATTGCTGGGGATGTGACTCAGTGGTTTAGCGCCCCTGAGTTCAATCCTTGGAAACCCCCCCCCCCCCAAAAAAAAAGTAATCAGAACCATTTATTGAAGATATCCAATAGTTTGCCAATTCAGTACAGACTTTACAAAATCGATTGGATTCCCCGGCATCTGTCATCCTGCAAAATCAAATCCTTGAGCCCTAGATCTCCTTACTGCTGAATGAGGTAGCCTCTGCCTCTTCCTCAAGAATGTTGACTTTATGTCAGTCAAGATTGGCCACGGTTAAACAACTAGAGGATCCTAGCCAAATCCGGGTGGGCCTCAATGTGAGACATAAAATGATGGACTTCCTGACTGCTCTCTCTTTAATCTCTCTGATACTTATTTTTCTGGTAATAACTTTTCTTCCCTGCTTTCTTTATACAGAAGCAATTTTTTGACAATGTGACCTTCTAGCCCAGACCACCTCCCAGGAACATGCAAAGTCTTTTCTCCTTTACTCATAATGTGATTCTCCAGAGCCCCATGAGGAAGAATTCATCCACATGACATTGAAATTTATTTTTCTACACCCTCCTTAAGGCACAACCATCAGGACTGTATAAGAACCTAAAATACCCCTCACTTTTTTATCCTCTTCCAGATCTCTGACAGGGGATTCCTACTCTGCCAAATTTCAGCAGGAAATAGCCAGATACGATGATGTGACCCCAATTATTTATACCCCTATAGAGTCTGGGGTGAAGGAGGTGATACTTAGAACTCCTCAGGGAAAAAGGAAACTAAAAACTCTGACCTTTTGCAGTTCCATTACCCACCAAAATTCCCCTGTCTACCAAAAGTAAGCCCTCTAAAAAGTAACTGACAAACTCCTCCCATGATGTGGCCCTGCTAACCAGGTAAAATTTAAACCCTCATAGCAGCCACTTGCCATTTTGCTGTTGAAAATTCACCCCTCCATTGCTTAATAAAGCATTGCTCATTCATTGAGGTCTGTTTCCATTTCTTTATCTTTTTGTATTCTCTTTCATTTTCTTTCATATCCCAGCTAATATAGTGAGTTAGAAAAAAAGAATAAAATTCCTCTTTGTTTCGTCTTTTATTTAATCCAGTTTCTCAATGGTTGAGATGATAGTCACCTTCTATGGGGATATCAATATGTTTTACTGAGTCCATCAAATTAAGTGTTAATCTTCAAGAACACCTACAAACACAAAGAAATAATGCTTAATCTGGGGACCAGATGATCCAGTTCAGTTGATTCATGAAATTAATGATCACAAGCCCATACATTGTAAATTCAGCAACCATCCTCATCTTCTTAGACCATTCTTAATCTCCAATAAAGACCAAAACAAGCTCATAGTTCTACTTAGCATGATGTAAATACCAAATGTACAACACAAAACACACTGACTCCTTCTTCAGGAGAGAAATTAAAGCTCTTGAGTGATATCAACTTTTTTCTTATTGGAGACTTAGATAATACCATGATATTTTCTGGTTTTTGAGACACTTTTGTTCTCTATCAATTATTTGAACATAGTTTCTTTAGGTCTTTGGTCATTGTTACAATAGCTAAACATGTCTCTGTTAAGTAAGTTAAAAAAATTTCCTGTTTTATTTCAGTTTTGGAAATTTCTGTTTAAATTTATTAATTTTTCTTTAAGAGTCCTGAGGATTGAATTTGGGCCTCCTACATGGTAAATATTCACTTTACCATTATATTCCTATCCCCATTCTTTTTGATTCTTTCCTTGGATGTTCAATTAATGTACCTATCAAAGGCACTCTCCAAAATATTTAGCTGTTTTTTTTTTTTTTTAAGGATTTTCTTATAACTTTTAAAAACATTTTTTTCTTCATTTATATTACTCATCTCTTTTAGAATTTTTACTTTTTTCATTGAAAAACTTAGCATATTATTCATAGTTGATTTTAACTCATGTGATAATAAGACCTTCAATATCTGATTCTATTTGTCATTTTTATCCTAACTATTCAAAATTCATATTGTCTTTCACTATGTCTTTTTTTTGTAAAATTCTAATCATGTATAATTTTAAATTACAGTAACATAATTAAATACACAACATGCACTTATTTTATATATATTAATGAATATTGTTCATGAGGGTGTTTCTCATTTCAAGTCCAGTAAAGACAGATTAGAAGAAACCATTAAGACAATTTTTAATACATCAAAAGAGATCAGGAAATAAAGTGGATTTATATGTGATTTACACCTAAAAATAACTACAGAAAAAAACTGGACAGAAGTACCCTGTAATAACAGACTCATAAATGCATTATGGAAGTAAATAGATTCCTGGTTACTTGAGCTTAAAAGTATCATATTTTTTTTTAAGAATTGATGTGGGGGTTTTGATATAAACATTAATTTTCTGTCATTTCACAAAGAAAGTTGTCCAAGTTTAGTTTTGTTACTAGATAAAATACCCTTGACATAAAAGTATATGGTCTAGTTTCTATCTAAATCTAAAATGTATATGTGCATGTATATACATATAATAAATACAAGACTTGTGATTTGTGAAGTCTTGTGATCTCAAAAAATAAAAGTAAAAAAAAAAATTGAAACAAAACAAAAAGTCATCCAAGTCAAAGGAGCTCAAGTAGGAAATATCAATGGGTAATTTATCTGACTTTATTTAAAGTATCCATTTAAAAAGTCAAAATAAAACTGTCAATGATAATAGTTTCATTTTGACATTTTATCAATACCAGTGTTGGAATAAAATTTATTGGGTGTGTTCTACACTCAAACAGCCATTTAACTGGGCAAAACTGTCAGAATCAATTCTATGAGAATTCTGAAATCAATTTGAAAACCCACAACAAGCAAGAAAATGAATAATAATGATCTTAGGTGATATAAATTTCAGTAAAGAATGATTGTAACACCTTTATTGTGCACCATTCTTTTGTCATCCATTATTTAACTTTGTGGAAGCTATAGGGACAGATAGGGACAGCATGGTCCATTACTGATAGAGATTGCTGGTGGTATAAGGAACAATATTGATGTTTCACACAAAGAACTGATGTGAATTTTATGCCTAATATTTACTTGATATTTGACTCAAATGATAGTCTACATTTTGCCAGTATGTAACCCACAACATTTTCTCATGATATTTTTTAAAACATTTAAAGAGATACACTGTAGACAGCTACATGGGGCAAGGGATGTCAGACGGAACAAGCATTAGATGGACCAATTTTTTTGGAAAAGAGAATGTTAGAGAATAAATACAACTAATTTTAGGGGTTTTGAATGACTCCCATGTAATTGGGAAATCTAGAAGTTGACAAACTTGGACAAAGCTAAATTCATGCTTAAAGAAGAAGATGGGTATATCATAGACTTGGACCTCTGGCTGATTTCAGGGCTTTGCATAGGAAGGAAATGAAGAATAAGGTCGAGCTACACCTTTGTTAGGCAAGCATTTAAACAATGCATACTTCAGAGTTAAAATGTGTATGCCAGGAGGAAATATTTCTTTTCTAATTTTGCCTTCAATCATTTAAGGAATTATCTGTCAACTTACAGAATAGGAGACAACTGAATAGTGAAGCAAGTCATCACATAAGACAAGGAAAATAGCTTTCACAATAATAAGGTAAATCACTAAGTGGAATAAAGAACAATAAGCCATGAATGTGGGGGTCAATACGCTCTTCAGAAATACATGACATAATATTAAAAATATCTACCATGCAACAAAAACACATGAAAAGCAAATGAACAGTAAAGTATGGGCAATTCATAAGAAAAAATATTGATAAAAACCAGTGTACAGAAATTCCAGTTTTTTGTCATATTAGGTAAAGACATTAAATAAATGGTTTTAAATATGTTGAAAGTACTAAAAATATGTAAACCATTAGGGAAACCAGTATAACAAAGCCTCAGTAGAGTATATCAATATTGATACAATTATTAAAAAATAAGTAAAATATTTTCCAGGAAAAACTATAATCATTGAAATGAAAACTTCACTCTAAAAGTTCAATGGCATGTTTGAATGGAAGAATAAAAAAATCAAAGAATTAGAAAATATGTTAGATGAAATCATTCATACTAAAAATCAGAAAGATAAAAGAATATGTAAAAATAATCAGAACCTAAAGAAACTTTGAGGTATCATAAAGCAGCATGTCAATCATATAATGAAGCATTCAGATGGAGAAAACAGATGAAGAGAAGGAAACTAATAATTGAAACATTACAGAAACTACCAAATCTGATAAATTACATTCATCTACACAATTGATGAATTAAAATAAATGATTCTCTAGGTATACTGAGTGTAGAGGGTGCACAAAGGATAATTTCTCAAATGATACTGCTCTAGAAAGTCAAACAAATTTTCATTTCTGCACTTTCAGTATTTGATGTGTGAGAAGACCTTTCAGATTTCTGATCTGTCCATTAAGGCATGTTTCCTATTTTTCTTATGCAAAATGGTTGACTCTTTTAGTCAGGGTTTGTAATGCACTTTCCTTAGCCTAAATGTTTTCACATACTTTCAGTGGCCATACAACAAATTTTCAAAATCTTTTTACTTTGCACCTTTATGCCCATGATTTTCAATATAAATTTAGTGAATATCATCCAATAATACCTACTCTGAAGCTTGAGTATTGTGTTGCCTTGAAATTTCATCCCTCAAATAAATGGGCCACTCTCCTTTAATTGTGGCCCCTAACAAAGTATCATGACAAGGAAAAAAAAATCTAACCTCTTTGTATAGTCTCACAATTAGAGTCTCTAATTCAATTACCAACATAATCATTATTTTCATCTGATATCTCATCAGCATGTCCTTTGTTTTCCAATTTCTGTAAAATATTATGATATTCTCAGTCATCAACAAAATTATAATATTACCCAGTAATTCCACTCATGAGTATTACTATACTAAATTTTGTTTTACTCATATTTATATAATGAAGCTCCAATCCAGAGTGTGAGTGAATTTGGAGGTAGGACTTTTAAGGAGATAGTTAAGTTTAAATTAGGTTATAAGGTTGGGATCCTAATTTAATAGTATCAATATCATTATAAGAAAATGTAGTGCTATGATTGCACATGTATAGGTGAAAGGCTATGTGATGATAGAACAAGAAGACAGAATTCTGCATGCCAAGAAGATATACTTTAAGATAAATCACCTTGGTCTTGGAATTTCAGTTTCCAGAACTCTAAGAAAAATAATTAATCTTCTCTAAGTCCCTAATTCTGAAATAATTTGTTAGGAAAGCCCTAGAAAATTAAAACTAGCTTGTGCATCTGTGTATGCATGTGCATGTGTGCACACACATACATGTGTGTATCAAAACAGGAGAGTTGTTTAAAATAAATTTCTCCATGAATATTCTTAGCAGCACTATTCACAACACTAAAAATATTTAAACAACGTAAATGTCATCAACATGAATGGATAAAATAAACAAATAAGGTATATCCATATAACTGAACATTATTATTTTTTATTTTTTATTTTTTGTATGAATTTATTTATAAATGACAGCAGAATGCATTACATTTCATATTACACATATAGAGCACTTTTTTACAAATTTCTGGTTGTATGCAAAGTATATTCACACTATTCGTGACTTCATACATGCACTTAGGGTAATGATATCCATCTCATTCTACCATCTTTTTTTTTTTTCCTTCACCCTTTTGCCCCCCCCTTCTCCACCCTCCCCATTGGTCATTCTAGTGTTCCTCTAATCCTCCTATGCTCCCCATCCCATCCCGACTGTGAATTGGCCTCCTTATATCAGAAAAAACATTTGGCATTTGGCTTTTTGGGATTGGCTAACTTCACTTAGCATTATATTCTCTAACTCCATCCATTTTCCTGCAAATGCCATGATTTTATTCTCTCTTATTGCTGAGTAATATTCCATTGTGTGTATATACCACATTTTCTTTATCCATTCATCTACTGAAGGGCATCTAGGTTGGTTCCACAGTTTAGCTATTGTGAATTGTGCTGCTATAAAAATTTATGTGGCTGTGTCCCTGAAGTATGAGTGGGATAGCTGAGTCATAAGGTGGTTCCATTCCAAGTTTTCCAAGGTATCTCCATACTGCTTTCCATATTGGCTGCACCATTTTGCAGTCCCACCAACAATGTATGAGTGTGCCTTTTTCCCCACATCCTCTCCAACATTTATTGTTGTTTGTGTTCTTAATAGCTGCCATTCTGACAGGTGTAAGATGAAATCTTAGATTGGTTTTGATTTGCATTTCTCCAATTGCCAGAGAGGTTGATCATTTTTTCATGTATTTGTTGATTGATTGTATATCTTCTTCTGAAAAGTGTCTGTTCAGTTCCTTGGTCCATTTATTGATTGGGTTATTTGTTTTTTTGGTGTTAAGATTTTTTAGTTCTTTATATATTCTAGAGATTAGTGCTCTATCTGACATGCATGTGGTAAAAATTTGTTCCCAATTAGTAGGCTCTCTGTTCACCTCACTGATTGTTTCTTTTGCTGAGAAGAAGCTTTGTAATTTGAGTCTATCCCATTTATTGATTCTTGGTATTAATTCTTGTGCTACAGGATTCTTATTAAGGAACTTGGGGCCTAATTCAACATGTTGGAGATTAGAGCTTACTTTTTGTTCTATTAGGTGTAGTGTCTCTGGTCTAATTCCTAGATCCTTGATCCACTTTGAGTTGAATTTTGTGCATGGTGAGAGATATAGGTTTAATTTCATTTTATTGCATATGGATTTCCAGTTTTCCCAGCACAATTTGTTGAAGAGCCTAACTTTTCTCCAATGTACATTTTTGGCGCCTTTGTCTAATATAAGATAACTGAAAATATATGTGTTAGTCTCTGTGTCCTCTATTCTGTGCCATTGGTCTTCCGGCCTATTTTGGTGCCAATACCATGCTGTTTTTGTTACTATTGCTTTGTAGTATAATTTAAGGTCTGGTATAGTGATGCCACCTGCTTCACTCCTCTTACTAAGGATTGCTTTAGCTATTCTGGGTCTCTTATTTTTCCAGATGAATTTCATGACTGCTTTTTCTATTTCTATGAGAAATGTCACTGGGATTTTGATTGGCATTGCATTAAATCTGTATAGTGCTTTTGGTAGTATGGTCATTTTGACAATATTAGTTCTGCCTATCCAAGAACAGGGTAGATCTGTCCATCTTCTAAGGTCTTCCATAATTTCTTTCTTTAGTGTTCTGTATTTTTCATTATAGAGGTTTTCACATCTTTGGTTAAGTTGATTCCCAACTATTTTATTACTTTTTTATGCTATTGTAAATAAGGTAGTTTTCCTCAGTTCCCTTTCAGAGGATTTGTCACTGATATATAGAAATGCCTTAGATTTATGGGTGTTGATTTTGTATCCTGCTACTTTGCTGAATTCATTTATGAGTTCTAGAAGTTTTCTGGTGGAATTTTTTGGGTCTTTTAGGTATAAAATCATATCATCAACAAATAATGATAATTTGAGTTCTACTTTGCCTATCCCTTTAATTTCTTTCATCTGTCTTATTGCTCTGGCCAGCATTTCAATTACTATGTTGAATAGAATTGGTGAAAGAGGGCATCCCTGTCTTGTTCCAGTTTTTAGAGGGAATGCTTTCAATTTTTCTCCATTTAGAATAATGTTGGCCTGGGGATTAGCATATATAGCTTTTACGATGTTGAGATATGTTCCAGTTATCCTTAGTTTTTCTAGTGTTTTGAGCATGAAGGGGTGTTGTATTTTGTCAAAAAAATTATTTTGCATCTATTGAGATAATCATATGGTTCTTATCTTTGAGTCTATTGACGTGATGAATTACATTTATTGTTTTCCGTATGTTGAACCATCCTTGCATCCCTGGAATGAACCCCACTTGATCGTGGTGTATTATATTTTTGATATGTTTCTGTATTCATTTTGCTAGAATTTTATTGAGAATTTTTGCATCTATGTTCATTAAAGATATGGGTCTGAAGTTTTCTTTCTTTTTTTTTTTTTATGTCTTTGCCTGGTTTGGGGATCAGGGTGATATTGACCTCATAGACTGAGTTTGGAAGTGCTCCCTCTTTTTCTGTTTCCTGAAATAAATTGAAGAGTATTGGTATCAATTCTTCTTTGAAGGTCTTGTAGAACTCAGCTGTGTATCCATCTGGTCCTGGGCTTTTCTTGATTGGTAGGCTTCTGATGGCATCTTTTATTTCGTCAATTGAAATTGGTCTTTCAAATTATGTATATAATCCTGCTTAAGTTTGGGCACATCATACAACTCTAGAAATTTGTTGATGCCTTTGGTGTTTTGTATTTTGTTGGAGTACAAGTTTTCAAAATAATTTCAAATTATTTACTGTATTTCCGTAGTGTTTGTTGTGATATTTCCTTTTTCATCACATAGATTAGTAATTTGAGTTATCTCTCTCCTTCTCTTTGTTAGCCTGGATAAGGTTCTGTCAATTTTATTTATTTTTTCAAAGAACCAACTTTTTATTTTGTATAACTGAACATTATTAAACCATGAAAAGAATGAGATTTTGGTATACACTATTACATGAATATTGAATAGACATTGAAAGCTATATGCCAAGTGCAATAATCCAGACACAAAGATCCCATACTGTATGATTCTATTTACATGAAATATCCAGAATATGCAATTTTGTAGAAATAGAACACAAATTATTGATCACTATGGGTTGGGAAGAAAAAAAATGCAAAGCAACTTCTTAATACTTATAAGTTTTTATTTTGGGGTGATGAAATATTCTTTAAGTAGTGATTATAGCACCATATTTTCAATGTACTAAATGTAATAAAAAATAAACTGATAACATGCATAAATTAAAAAATATCTATTTACTGAATCAATCAAATAAGAATACCCCTATTCTTTATTTATCTGTACTTTACCCTTCATCCCTCTTATGTTCTTGATGAGCCTGAATCATCCTAGTGAATAGAATAATAGAAGTATAAGAACAAATAGCCAAATAAAAAATGACCCCTTTCTCCCTTTTACTTTCAAGTGTTTATGCAGGGTTGAGGTTATAGCTCAGTGGTAGAGTGGTTGCCTAGTATGTGTGAAAAACTGGGTTTGAGCCTTAGCACCACATAAAAATAAATCCATAAATAAAGCTATTGTGTCCATCTACAACTAAAAAAAAATAAAATAAAATGTGTAAAACCTTAAAGAGATTAAAAGCTTTGAATAGAAGTAATAATTTTCTATATTTTACAGAATAAGAAAATTCTATGTAATATAATTTTAAAATATCCTGAGTTATATGAAGGCTTCTGAGATTTACTTAAGGATGTTGAAGAATAGGTTTTACAGATGAGTTTGCAATGGTACTGAAGACATTTTTTTCCTTTATTTTTTTTTATTTTTGCATCATATGAATTATACTTACTTGATGTAATATCCACTGTTTTGTTGAGATACGAATATAATGGTATTGACATTTTTTAATTATGAAACATTTGTGAGTCATAAAACATGATGAAGTATTTAATGACAAATAAAGAAGCATTTTTGCTGCCCTATTCATACCTAGACAAAACAACAATTATCAGCCTGCCATCCATGCTTAAGAAAATTTTACATTCTCCTCTCCAAAATACTTGGAAATTTTGACTGAATAGCTCCTACGTCTTTGTTTTGTGTCACGTGGTGTTAGCAATAGAAAAACTTTAAAAGAGCATTTTTGGATAGAAGTGATGGTTTATGTGACACTACCCTGCATATACATTCAAAATAAAGAGGGAACTTGTTTTTTGCTTTCAAGGATCTAATTAGCGAAATAAGAAAATAGGAGTTGGCCTGCCGGTGTGAGTTCCCAGTATGGCCTTCCACCTTACATTCCCAGTTCGGCCTGCAGGCGGGAGGTCCCAGTTCAGACTGCAGAAGTGAGTTCCAGGTTCGACCTGCTGGCATGTGTTCCCAGTTCAGCCTGCCTGGTGAGTTCCCAGTTCAGCCTGCCAGTGAGAGTTCCCAGTTCAGCCTGCTGGTAGGAGCATGAGTTCCTAATTGGCCTGCCTGTGTGAGTTCCGAGTTTGGCTTGCCTGCAAGAGTTCCTGTTCCCAGTTCGGCCTGCCGAAGGGAGCTCCCAGTTCGGCCTGCTAGCATGGGTTCTCAGTTGGCCTGCCTGTCTGAGTTCCCAATTGGGCCTGTCAGCTTGAATTTCCAGATCAACCTGCTGGCATGAGTTCCCAGTTGGGCCTGCCTGCATGGGTTCCCAGTTGGAATGTGGGCATGAGTTCCCAATTTGGCCTGCCAGCATGGGATCCCAGTTTGGCCTGCTAGCAGGAGTTCCCAGCTAGACCTCGGGGAGCAAGTTCCAGCTGGGCCCACCAGCAGGCTTTCCAGTTCTGCCTACCCACCTTGAAGAAGCCATTCCCTCTGAGGACAGCAGAGGAACAAGTCCCACCCACCTGTATCCATTACAGCTTGGCCCACCCACTCAGGAGCCACAGCGACAAAACTGTATATATAAAAATATAAACTAACTGATATATGGATACACACAGGATACATTGAAAGCTCTAATATTGATATTTCCCTACAAATAGAGGTTTTGGGTAACCTGTAGGGACCTTATAAGAAAAAAGGGCAGAAGCAGTAATAACTCAGGCTTATCTTGCAAGAGAGGAAAACACACAGTCATCATGAAAAAACAAGGGAGGAAAATGCCCCCAAACAAACCAAGATACTACAATAAGAGAAAAAGGGAATGAGAGGAATGAAAGAGCTTTAAATAGAACAAAGAGGGGGGAGGGAGGAGTGGGGACAAGGGGATAGGAATAATGGCAGACTGAGTTATCCATGATTAACCTAAATACATGTATGAAGACACAATTGTTGTAAAAATAATTTATATTAAATCAGCAACTCAAAAAATTGTGCTCTTTATATGTAATATGAAATGAAATGTACTCTGCAAATGTGTGCAACAAATTAGAATGATAAAAAATTTTAAAAAAAGCACAGTAGGTGAAATGTCAGAAAAGGAGTTCTGTATATATATAATTAAAATGATAAGGGATTTAAAAAACGACCTAAGTGAAGAGATACAGGCAAAATGGATCTCCCCAACAAAGAGATAAGAGATCTAATGCAGGGAACCATAGATCACACCAACAAAGAGATAAGGGAACAAATCCAGCTAGCAAAATATTACTTCAAGAAAGAGAGAGTTTGAGAAAAAAACAAACAGAAATCCTTGAAATGAAAGAAACAGTAAGCCACTTTAAAAATTCAATAGAAAGCATTACCAACAGATTGGACCACTTGGAAGATAGGACCTCAGACAATGAGGACAAAATATATAATCTTGAAAATCAAGTTGACCTCACAGTGAAGATGGTAAAAAAAATGAACATAATATCCAAGAACTATGTGATACCATCAAAAGACCAAATTTAAAATTTATTGGAATAGAGGAAGGTGCAGAGATTCAAACCAAAGGAATGCACAATCTCTTCAATGAAATATTATCAGAAAATTTCCCAAGCAGGAAGAATGAATTTGAAAATCAAATATAAGAGGCCTATGGGATGCCAAATGTACAAAAATTACAACAGACACACACCAAGACACATTATAATGAAAATGCCTAGCATACAAAATAATGATAGAATTTTAAAGGCTGCAAGAGAGAAAAGTCAGATTACCAACAAGGGAAAACCAATTCGCATCTCAGCAGATTTTTCAACCCACAACCTCAAAGCCAGGAGAGCCTGGTATATACAGGCTCAAAAAGATAAGGGATGCGAATCAAGAATTTTATATCCAGCAAAATTAAGCTTTAGATTTGAGGATAAAATAAAAACCTTCCATGATAAACAAAAGCTAAAAGAATTTACAACAAAAAAGCCTGCTCTACAGAACATTCATGGTAAAATATTCCATGAGGAGGAAATGAAAAATAATAATGACGATCTGCAAAGGGAAGAACTACAATAAAGGGAAAAACCAACCAAAGGAGAAACCAAGTCAAGCAAAATACCAAAAATAAAAATAAATAAATAAATAAAAATGAATGGTAATACAAATTATGTCTCAATAATAACCCTGAATGTTAATGGCCTAAACTCACCAATTAAAAGACATAGGCTAATAGATTTGATTAAAAAAACAGACCCAACAATATGTTGCCTTCAACAGAAACATCTCATAGGAAAAAGACGCCCACAGACTGAAAGTGAAAGGATGGGATAAAATATATCACTCACATGACCTACATAAACAAGCAGGGGTCTCTATCCTCATATCAAATAAAGTAGACTACAAGCCAAAGTTAATCAAAAGAGATAAGGATGGACATTTCATACTGCTTAAGGGAATCATAGATCTACAAGAAATAACTGTTATAAATATGTACGCCCCAAATAATGGAGCATCTACATTCATCAATAAAACTCTTCTCAAGTTCAAAAATCAAATAGACCACAACACAATAATTCTAGGTGATTTTAACACTCCTCTTTCACCACTGGATAGATTTTCCAAACAAAAGTTAAACAAGGAAACTATAGAACTCAATAATACAATTAATAACTTAGACTTAACTCACATATGTAGAGTGTATCATCCATCAATGAGCCAATACACTTTCTTCTCAGCAGCACATGGATGCTTCTCTAAAATAGACTATATATTATGCCACAAAGCAACTCTAAGAAAATATAAAAAAGTAGAGATAGTACCCTGCATTCTGTCAGATCATAATGGAATGAAATTAGAAATCAATGATAAAAAAAGAAAGAAAAGCAACTCTAACACTCTAACACCTGGAGACTAAATAATATGCTATTGAATGATCAATGGGTTGCACAAGACATGAAGAAGGAGATTAAGAAATTCTTAGAGGTAAATGAGAACAACAATACAACATATCAAAATCTCTGGGACACTATGAAGGCAGTACTAAGAGGAAAGTTCATTGCATGGAGTTCATTCCTTCAAAAAAGAAAAAGTCAACAAATAAATGAACCAACATTACATCTCAAAGCCCTAGAAAAAGAAGAAAAAATCAACCCCCAAAGAAGTAGAAGACAAGAAATAATGAAAGCCAGAGCTGAAATTAATGAAATTGAAACAAACAGAAAAAAAATTGAAAAAATTGACAGAACAAAAAGTTGGTTCTTTGAAAAAACAAATAAAATTGATAAAACATTAGCTATGGTAACAAAGAAAAGAAGAGAGAAAACACAAATTACCAATATCTACGATGAAAAAGGAAATATGACAGACACTATAGAAATACAGAAGATAATTAGAAATTATTTTGAAGATTTATAATGATATAAAATAGAAAATAATGAAGGCATTGACAAATTTCTAGAAAAACATATGATATGCCCAAACTAAATCAGAATGATATACACAATTTAAGTAGATCAATAGATCAATTTCAACCAACGAGATAGAGGATGCCATAAAAAACTTACCAACCAAATAAAGCCCAGGACAGGATGGATACACAGCTGAGTTCTACAAGACCTTTAAAGAAGAACTAATACCAACACTTCTTAAACTATCTCATGAAATAGAAAAAGAGGGAAGACTCCAAGATTCAATCTATGAGGCCAATATCACCCTGATTCCAAAACCAGACAGAGACAAATCAAAGAAAGAAAACTTTAGACCAATATCTCTAATGAATATAGATGCAAAAAGTCTCAATAAAATTCTGGAGAATAAAATAAAAAAACATATCAAAAAGATTGTGCACCACAATCAAGTGGGCTTCATTCCAGGGATGCAAGGTTGGATCAATATAAGGAAATCAATTAATGTAATTCTTCACATCAACAGGCTCAAAGATAAAAATCATATGATCATCTCAATGGACGCAGAGAAAGCATTTAACAAAATACAACATCCCTTCATGTTCAAAATGATAGAAAAAATAGGGATAACTGGAACATACCTCAACATCTTAAAGACCATCTATGATAAACACCAGGCTAACATCATCTTAAATGGAGAAAAATTGAAAGCATTCCCTCTAAAAACATAAACAAGACAGGGGATGCCCTCTTTCACCACTCCTATTTAACATAGTTCTTGAAGCCCTAGCCAGAGCAATTAGACGGACAAAAAGAAATTAAAGGGATACAGATAAGAAAAGAAGAACTCAAATTATCACTATTTGCAGACAATATGATTCTATACAAAGAAGATGCAAAAAATTCCACCAGAAATCTTCTACATCTAACAAATGAATTCAGCAATGTAGCTGGATACATCAATACCCATAAATCAAAGGCATTTCTGTACATCAATGACAAATCCTCAGAAAGAGAAACTATGAAATCCACCCCATTTACTATAGCCTCAAAAAAATATTTAGGAATCAACTTCACAAAAGAAGTGAAAGATCTCTACAATGAAAACTACAGGACACTAAAGAAAGAAATTAATGAAGATCTTAGAAAATGGAAATATCTACCTTGTTCATGGATAGGTAGAACTAATATTGTCAAAATGACCATTCTCCCTAAAGCATTACACAGATTCAATGCAATACCAATCAAAATCCCGATATCATTCCTCATAGAAATAGAAAAAGCAATCATGAAATTCATCTGGAAAAATAACAGACCCAGAATAGCCAAAGCAATTTTAGTAAGAAGAATGAAGCGGGTGGCTTTACTATTCCAAGACCTTAAATTGTACTACAAAGCAATAGTAACAAAAACAGCATGGTATTGGCATCAAAATAGACCAGTTGACCAATGGTACAGAATAGAAGACTCAGAGATGAACCCACACGCCTAGACAAAAGTGCCAAAAATGTTCACTGGAGAAAAGACAGCCTCTTCAACAAATGGTGTTGGAAAAATTGGAAATCCTCATGTAATAAAATAAAATTAAATCTCTTTCTCTCACCATGCACAAAAATTAACTCAAAATGGATCAAGGACCCAGGAACTAAACCAGAGACCTTGCACCTAATATAAGAAAAAGTAGGCCCAAGTCTCCATCATGTTGGTTTAGGCCCCAACTTCTTCAATAAGACCTCTATATCACAAGAACTAAAATCAAGAATCAATAAATGGGATGGATTAAAACTAAAAAGCTTCTTCTCAGCAAAAGAAACAATCAGTGAGGTGAATAGAGAACCTACAGAATGGGAACAATGGAAAAGGGTATGAAAATTCCTCAAGAAACTAAAAATTAAAAATACTGTTGTAGGGACAGATGAGACAAGGCATGGAAGATAGCAGGAAACTGTTTTATTTGGCTACAGCCAGGTTCAGAGGGTACAGCTCTCCCTGTAACCAATTAATCCCCTGAACCCTGAGTTCAGGTAGTTTCAGAATTTTATACCCATATAGCCAGCATGTAAGGGGAGGGGCTCAGAAGTTAACAGTTTACAGAAGTTCACATACAAGCAGGTTTTGTTTTGTTTTGTTTTGTTTTGTTTTGTTTTGTTTTGTTTTGTTTTTTGCTTTCACTATTCAGGGCAAGTTAACCCTGAAAAGAGGAGAGCTTCTTCTCTCCTTTCTTTTCTCCCCCTGCCATCTGTTACCATGGAGCCCAATTAGTAGCTACTCTTAGAAATGTAGACATTTCTTTGAGGCCCCAACTCAAGGCCAGAGGACTTGTTTAAATATTTTGTCCTTTTATTATCACATTTTGCATTTGCATACACACTTCTACAAACTACTATACTGGATACATGTTTGTGAAAACCAAGGAAAGTGGTGTCCAGCACCTGGAGTGCTGATTACTTCCAGGCCAGTGGCCAAGTAATACAGCAACAGGAAAATAGGAAGTTTATCTATAGTGTATTCTTTTGTAGAGACTCTTTTGTTGACAGTGCTAAAATCAGACATTTTTAAGATTTCTGGAGAAGCCCAGTTAAAATTTTCTGTGGAGGAAGGGGTGCCACTACAATTCCCCTCTTTAATGATGCTCTCCATAATTTAATCCTTTAAATTTAAGAGCATCATTACCATCATCTTGGTTTAAAACCTTATATAATGTCAAAACCTTATTTGTTGTCCTTTCAACAGCAGCTTCTATAGTAGATCCAATAAGTTTAATGTACAATGGAGCCAAAAATGGAAACAATAAACATGTTACCAGCAGAATACCTATTATATCAATTAGGCTTTTAAATCCACCAAGAGTTAAAAACCATCTCCCCAAAGCGTGCTTGGGTCCTAAACTTTAATGCCCTTTTAAGGTATGAACTAGCACTTGTGCTGGTTTTCTTATGTTGTTGGCTATATCCTTTATCTGTTTGTCCAAAATCACCTATTGGGATACAGCAGTGTCAGTTGTTGAACTCTTTACATATTTCTCCTTCCTCAGCCAGTAGGTAATCTAATGCCACACGGTTTTGATAGTTAGCCACTCACATCTGTGTCTGTTTGTGTGGCTAGGAGGTTAAATCCTGTGGCAGTCTGAGTAATAATAATTTCTAGTACAGCTTATAAGCAAATAATTGTGTTCAGCATATAAATAGGAGTTCTATAGCCCCAACTTCCATCTTGTGTTCAGGTAGCAGGACCAAAAGTGACAATAATCCTCTGGGGTGGCCAGTTATCTTCATCCCAAGAATGGTGGCCTTCTAAATCAAGTTTCCTTCTAATGGACCTCTTTTTTTTTTTTTTTTTTTTTTTTTTTTCTATCCAGAGACAAAGAGTCATCTATCTATAGCATTCTTCTGGTGGGACAGGTCCTAAATATGTGTTTTTACCACCTCTTGGTTATAGTAAATTGTCTTAACACATGGTTCACATGATCTCTACTGTTGGGATAGGAATAGGGTAGAGCCACTTAAGTTTATCAAAGGAAACCAAACTAAATGATAGACTACCATTTTGGTTAGCATAAGTTAAATATTGTAAGTTAACAAAACAAATAACACCAAACAAATCTTAAAAATATTATATAAGCAAGACAAAAATATAAATGAAATTTTGTTACCAAGAGTCCAGTCAGTAGGACTTACTGTCATCAAATCAGTAGCAAAAACCAAACACAGAAATACGTATACATCTAGAAGAAAGGGGGTGGCAATGCACTACAGTATAAGAACTATCTTAGAGACTGAAAGAGTCTACAAGTCTTGGTGGGAAGTTTATCTTCCATCTTGAATTGATCAGTGGCTGAAACAGGATTGTAGTCTGACCGTAGTGTGTAGACCAGTCAGTTTCTGGAGTGACTGGAGCAGGGCTGTTGTCCATCTGATCCTCAATCTTTCCTGGTACTTATTTTTTCTGGATGGTCAGTTTCAAGGGCATAGCAGCATCTGGAGTGCACTCTCAGTCTGTAGCAGTAAGCTTGAGTGTGATGTAATGAATCCAGGGACCTATCTCTGCAATCTTTACCACAGTTAGGGTGGATAAAATAACAGTAAAAGGGGTCTTCCAAAGAAGTTTGGGGGTTGAATATTTTATTCTTTGACCCAGACTAAATCTCCAGGCTTGAAAAAGTGTTCATCTGTGGTCAAACTTACTTGAAATATTTCTCTAACCCATTGTTTGAGAACTTGTAAAGTTTTTCCTAAGGCCTAAACCTGTTGTTTCAGGGTTAATTTTTCTATTTCTCTTAAGTCTCCCTGTAATCTCCTGATAAAGAGGGGATGCCTCCAGTACATTATCTCATAAGGAGAGAATCTGGTCCTTCTAGTGGGAATGGATCTAATAGGGAGAAGTGAATCTCAGTGTAAGTGTGTCTCCTGACACAGATTACCCAATTGAGCCTTAAAGTCCTATTCATCTTTTTAAATTTATCTAAACTTTGAGGCCTATAGACAGTGTGTAAATTCCATCTGATATTTAAACTCTTGGCCAGTAACAGTATCACCTCTGTCACAAAAGCTGGCCCATTGTCTGAGCCAATAGGATACCAAATTTGGGAATAATTTCCCAGAGGATTATTCTGGCTACGTGCCAGCCTTTTCAGTTCAGGTTGGAAAGGCTTCCACCCAGTCAGTGTATGAGTACACAAAAACCAAGTTATTTATACTCCCGTGAGCAGGGCATTTTAGTGAAGTCTACTTCCAGGTCTTCAAAAGGTGTTCCTCCTATAGTTTGGATTCTGGAGGAAGCTTTGGCCCCTGACAAGGATTCTTGCTAGCACAAACCTCACATAGTTTACAGATCATCTGGATGATGCTCATGAGCTGGGGGACATAGAAATATTGACCCAGAAATGTCTCAAGTGCTGTATATCTAATATGTGTTCCCCTGAAGAACTGTCTGATAAAGGCTGGGGCTAGAATCTCTGGGATGGCTACATGGCCATCAGAAATCTCCACCATCCATCTGGGAGATAACTTTCATTTTTCAGTCTTACACCAATTAATTTTATGTTGGGAATATTTTGGCTCCCATCCTGTTAGACAATCAGGAAGAAGGGCAGCATTTAAACCTGGGACTGGATTTTCTTCCTGTTTATTGTAGGCAGCTAACCTGGCCTCTTTGTCAGCTCTCCAGTTGCCCTGAGCAACCACAGTGTTTCCTTTTCGTTGACCTTGGCAATATATAGTCACAACTTTTCTGGGAGCCCACATTATGTCCAAAAGTTTAAGAACTTCATTCCCCTTTTTCTCTTGAGTTAATTGGCCCCTTTTTTTAATATTATGCCCCATGAACATAAAGGGTAGTGAACGCATATTTTGAGTCTGTGTAAATATTCACACAGACTCCTGTTGCCAACTGAAGTGCTCAAGTCAGAGCAATAAGCTCTGCCTTTTGTGCAGAAGCTCCCTGAGGCAGAGGTTCTGCCTCAACAGTGGAGTCCAAAGTGACCAGTGCATATCTAGCAAAATGTACTCCATCTTTTATAAAACTGTTTTTGTCTGTGAAGTCTGCATCAGGGTCCCTGAGGGGCTGGTCTGTCATGCCTGGTCTGCTGGAGAACACTTCATCTATAATTTTTTTTATAAGAAATTTTAAAAAAATATTTATTTATTTATTTTAGTTGTACACATTGCCCTTATTTTTACATGGTGCTGTGGATCAAACCCGGGCCACACACGTGCTAGGCGAGCGCTCAACTGCTGAACCACAACCCCAGCCCCTCATCTATGATTTTAATATAGTTGTGATCAGGTTGTCCAGGTCTGATGGGCAGCATAGTGTTTGGGTTTAGACTCCAGATGACTTTAACATGGGTAAATGGGTTTTCACATAACATGTCCTGGTATTGACCTCATTAGTCAACTAATATTGTCCTTTGTACTGTAACAATGTCAAAATTGAATGAACAACACTGAAAAACTATTTTTGTCTCATAGACAGTTTATCAGCTTCCAACACCAGAAGAGCTGTGGCTTCAAGGATCTGTAAACAAAGTGGCCAGCCTTGGGCTATAGAGTCCAGCTGTTTGGATGGATAGGCCATTGGATGGTGCCACATCCCCAGCATCTGAGTCAAAATTCTATAGCCTCTCAAGACTGTTCACGGATATACAGAAAGAAAGGCTTTGTGAGGTCAGGGAGCCCTGGTCCCGGTGCACTGGTGAGTGCTTGTTTAATGCCCTTAAAGGCCTTTTGTTGTATTTGCCCCCATATTAGAGGATTTTGCCCCCCCCCCCTTTGTGGCTAAATAGAGGGGTTTTTCCATAACTGAAAGTTGGAGATCCATGTATGGCTGAATCCAGCAGCCCCCCAAAATTCTCTAATCTGATGGCAGGTTGAATGGACTGAAATTGAGCAGATCTCCTGCTTCTTTTGAGGCCCAGTTGCTGTTGTCTCTTTTGTTGCTGAGTCAGATGGTAACCAAGGTATCTGACTTTTCATGATAGATGTGGACTTTTAAATCAGAGTCCAGTGCTGCCCCAGAGATGGTATACTCAAGCACCTGGAAGAAACTGTCATTTAGGGAAGGGAATGTTCATAGAGCCTCCAGCACATTAAGCTGCAGGAATTCTTTTGTTATCTCCCAGTGCAGGATCTTGACTGTTGGGATTCTCCAACTCTTAAATCTAATGTAAATCTTAGCAGAGATTGATGACCTGGGACGTCATTTGTATAAAAGGAACCTGTGTAAATCTCGCCATGGGCTGTCTGCTGAGGTTGGAGTGCAGTGGATTCTGTCCCTTGTGGGTCCTGGTGTGGAGCCCATGTGCCCACCTAGGTGTTGTTATTTGTCTGCGTGGCTCACTCCTTCTGTCAGGTGGGATCCTGCTCTAATTGTATATAATAGCTGCCCCGCTTGTGTTTTGGTTCCCTATGTCTGGGTGTGTGGGGCTCTGTGGCCTTTTCTACTGGTGGCTCACAGCATGTGGCTTGGAGCAGGGATTGCATGTGCTTTTGGAGTGTGCACCCTATGATCCACTATTGGCTGTTAGCATGAACTTATTCCTGGTGCATTCTTGGGCTTGCAGCAGCTGAGCCCTCCTGAGCCCCTGCGTCCAGTGCATCAGATGTATCTGTGTGCATCTATCAAACCCCTGACATTTTTGTCAATCATCAACTTTCGAGCAAGCAGAGAAAAACTGAAAGGAGGGGCTGGGGCCAAGGGCTGGGGGAAAACATTTGCTCCTTTTCTATTCAAGGTTTAGCTTTTGAGTGTGGCAGTGAGTGCTTGCCCACCCGGCCACTGGAGACTTCCTTTTTGTCTGGCCACATTTTTATCCCTATAAACATTGGCTTTGTTCTAGTGAGACCCCCCTTTGAGTAACCTCTGGGTTTGTGGTGAGGGCAGCTGTAAGGAGACTCATCCTATTTTTTTTTATCTTTTGGTCTGTCTGTCCTTGAGACTCTGGGTCTACATTGATGAAAATTGTGGTGGCCACCTTAATTAGCTCACTGGCACACTTTTTAGTAAAGCCCTCTGTTTTTTGTAATTTTTGGCGAATGTCACTCTGAGCCTGTCCCACAAAGGCTGCATTGATCATCTGTTGCTTGTGCCTCTGCATTTCCTCACTGACAAATTTGCACTGCTGCTGGTACGCTTGTATGGTGCTCCTCCCTACCGGGCACGACTGGGCAGGGAGAGGGGAGGCAGTGGTGGTGGCCTGGACATTCAGCTCTAAGTCATTTGGGCACATCTCTTGATCATTGATGCCAGTTTCATTAGGCAGAGGGGTTATGGGCAGATTTGGGGCCCAAGAGAATTGTTCAGGGCTATCAAGGGTGTGAGAGGGGAGATGCTGGAGTTGTGGGAGGCTTTGCTGTGCTCCATTTTTCTGCAGATGGGCTCTGACTTCGGCTAGGACTTAGGCTAGTCCATGATTCCTTCTAACTCAGTCAGTTTGTTTTGTTATCTTTTTCCTTTTTGCTATTTGTTATTCTCTCTAAATGAGCAGGTGGGACACAGGAGAAATGGCATGGCATATTTGCAACCCAGGAGGGAAAAATGCAGTCAACACACACAACATCTCTGGCAACCTTTGCTCATCATACGTGTGAAGAGGGAAATTTCATTCTCCTTTTCCCTTCTATCAGGTTTCCTATGAAGGCTTCTTGATACCTATTTATCTTTAGACCTTTTTTTGTGTGTGTTGGGGTCCCATCCTAGGTCTGGATAATGGGCTGTAGCACATCAGTCAAGGCCCAGGGTTTCTCTGTGTAGGAGGGAACATGATTTTTCCAGCTTATGAGCTCAATGGTGGTGAAAGGCTGGCACGCAAAACTGTCTTGTCTCCCTCAGACGTCTTCCTTCTGGTCAACATGGGGTAGGTATTTGTAGGGGCATATGGAGAGTTTTCATCTGGGTGTGGCTCTGGTTTGGGGACAAATCCCCTACCTTAATCTTGGGAGGTGAAAGAGTTTTTGGCTGTAGGAAGACTTTGGCTCTGAGGACATCATGGAGGAATGAATAGCCAGCACTGGGGGGCCATCATTAGTTGCCTCTGAGGATGAGGGGGCTGAGGGAACAGTCTACTTTCCCAGTGGTCTTGGCAAAGTTGGGTAGAGTGGCACATAAGGTGGTGAGTCCTCTTCTGGCTCATGGGGGAGGCAGTTTTCCTTCCTGTCTTTGCTCTGTCAGGTTCTCTGCCTAGCTGCTTTCTGCTGGGTCTTAGAGGCCACTATGTTTCAGGCTAACATCAGTTTGTACTGCACACCTAGAAAGGCCCTCAACCAATTGGGCTGTTTCTGTATTATCTCTTGCCAGTATCAATACAAGATAATTGTTTCAAGGGTTCCAAACAACAATTAAAAAAACCTCAGCAATGACTCTCTCATCTAAAGATTCTTCTGGTGGCCAGCCCACATCTTGGGAGGGAGGCATTCTAATTCACAGAGAGCATGCAACCTTTGTGGAGTGATTATCACCCCCCAGTTACCATTAAAACCTTCCTAGAGGGGCTGGGGTCGTGGCTCAGTGGTAGAGAGCTCGCCTCGCACGTGCACAGCCCGGGTTCGATCCTCAGCACCACATAAAAATAAAAAGGCATTGTGTACAACTAAAGCAAATAAATAAATATTTAAAAAAAACCTTCCTAGAGCTTTATAACAAACATTTCAAAAGGCTCAGTTTTGTTTTTGTGCGTCCCATGCTCCACCCTGCATCTGTGTTGCACATTTAAGACAAGACTCTCTTAGTCCATCTCTGGCCATTCCCCTTGCAGGGAGTTAGGGCCCTCTTAGCCTTGTGGGTTGGTATCAAACCCCGACCTGGAGTTTTCACCTAAATTTTGGTTGGTGAAATTCCACCATAGACTGTATGATGTTCCATGGAAACTCGGATTTGGACTCTGCATTTGCTTTGGCCTTTGGGTTGGGTCGGAACCCTTCCCTTTGTCCGTCTTATTCACATATTTTCACACACTTTCACACAGACATGTTCAGAACAAAATTTCTATATCACCCAAATTCCAAAAATTCCAAACCAAACAAAAAAGGGAGTCACCATGTCCCCTCTGCTCACTGATGCTGAACAGCTACTACTCCGGTGACTCCTCAGATCCATTTGAGTTCCAACCACTTTGGAGGGTACTTAGTACCTAACAGAGGTTGATCAAGCCTCTGTTCTGCCTACTTAGGCTTTTAAGGGGAAGTCAGGTGCGCTACCAAAACAAATGGACCCAGGTCTTACCTGTTCATCTGGGCAGTTCTCCAAAACCCTAATTCTGGTTCCTGCTCCTTGTAGGTTCCTTTGTACTCCAGGGAGGCAGCTCCAGGGTGCTGGGTGAGCCAATCTTCCTTCAGGCAAAGAGTGGCCTGTGTGCACCAAGGGGAAATGCAGGTCCCCCATGTCCCCAGGGAAGCTGATCCCCAGAGACAAGAGAGGCATTCTAGCCTTCCCTAACTCCTCCTTCCCATCTGGGTTGCCAAAAATATTGTAGGGACAGACAAGGAAAGGTACCAAATATAGCATGAAACAGTTTTATTTGGCTGCAGCTGGGTTCAGAGAATACAGCTCTCCCTGTAACAAATTAATCCCCTAAACCCCAAATACAGGTAGTTTCAGAACTTTATACCCAGCATGTAAGAGGAGGGGCTCAGAAGTTCACAGTTTACAGAAGTTCACATAAAAGCAATTTTTTTTTCTTTCACTGTTCTGGGCAAGTTAACCCTTCAAGGACAACACCTGAGAAGGGGAGAGCTTCTTCTCTCCTTTCTTTCCTCCCCCCTGCCAGCTGTTACCATGGAGCCCAAATAGTAATTTCTCTTATCTTAGAAATGTAGACATCCCTGTGAGGTTCCAGCTCAAGGCCAGAGTCCTTGTTTAAAGATTTTGTCCTTATATTATCACATTTTGCATTTGCAAACACTCTTCTACAAACTACTATACTGGATACATATTTGTGAAAAACAAGTAAAGGGGTGTCCAGCACCTGGAGTGCTGATTTCTTCCAGGCCAGTGGCCAAGTAATACAGCAACAGGAAAATAGGAAGTTTATGCATGCCACTACATTACCATGAAGTGCTAACTTTTAAATAAAAAGTTCCCATAAGATTCAAAAACAGTGTGAACAAAGCTCAACTTTGTCAGGTAGCCGACAAAGGAAAAGTGTATTTCAAAGCACGTAAGTAAATTGTGATTTTTTTTGCCATTAAATTAAATGATCCCAAATTTAAATTTCTCCACATTTATGCACTTTTCTGAGTCCTTCCTTTTAATTTTAAGTAACTGATAGGATAAAGCTTTCATATTTTAATGTATATTGTAAGTCCATACCTTTACTTTTATATTTTACCTTTATTTTTGCTTTTTATAATATTCTTTGCTGCTGTAAATTTATTACCTTTTAGATGTGGTTACTTTCAATATCCTAAATAGATTATGTGTATTCCTTTCTTATAATTTATATATTCATTGCTATTTTTGATTTTTAATAGAAATATTCAAATATCCAGATGCTAGGAGAATGTACAATAAAAACTCATAAACATTCCATCCAGCTTCAGTTTCCATGATATTAAGAACTCCACTATTATTATTGTATCTATCCCAACTGCATTGCTTTTTCTAGCTGGACAATTTGAAAGCAAGCCCAAGGAAATAAAAGAGTGTTGCTGCCTGAAGCGATTGCCGTTTGAAGCAATGGACGCCTTGGGAATAAGTTCAGAGGCAGACTGGAAATGAACAGGCCCCTTATTCTGCTAGCTTCTCTCTCCGGCTCAAACAACAACTCCAACATGCCATCCACACTCCTCCAACCACACCACAAAATGGCGCCAACCCCATCCACAATGTCCCAGGCCAAGTCCCGCGAGAGCATGCAAATGGCGCCAACCCAATCCATAATGTCCTGGGACAAATCTCGCGAGATCATGGAAGGTGGTAATGCTTAATGGCTCACAGCTAACCGCAATCTTAGCTATCTCCTTAATTAGGGCTCCTACAAAAGAGTACATAAATTGAACCACATATTTACAGTGCATTTCTAAGGTATAAATAATTTTCAAAAACCAAACCTGACACTGAGTTTTACAGACAACAATAATGTTTTAATATTATCTAAAGCATGGACAATGTTCAGATTTTTCTGTCATGAATATTCTTTATTTCCCTTGTTTTATTATTATTAGGACCTCAGCAAATTTCATGTTTCAAAAAAAATAGTTATTGGATAGTATTATTGAAAATCAGGCTCTTTAAGAAGATACTTGTAAGCGAAGTGCATGAGTTATAAATTCTTCGATATAATAACTTGTTGCTCAGAAATCTATTTTATCTTGCTTTATTTTGTTGTGTTTACATGATGTTTTCGAACACTCATTTCTGTTCCAAATAGGTGAGCCCTGGATATTGACACTGTACTTTACATAAGAAATTATTCTAAATATTTGAATTAAAACATTTATTTAAGATAATGTGTGTGTGTGTGTGTGTGCATTCAGAATATTTGAGAAAATTATAAAAATTATAACTATTGTCAAGTTGTTCAAAATGACAGAAACTTCTGTTAGTGGATAAAACTGGAATATTTTTTCTTATAAATGTCACTCTAGTAGCTTACAAGGAATTTTAAAAATCATTGTAGAGTTCTGATACTTAAGAATTTTAGTCTTCTAAAAATACAACATAACCTTGTATATCTCATGGATAGATTTCTTTATATACCAAGTTTAGAAAAATGTCATAGGGCACAGATCTGTGTAAAAGAGAAAGCAATAACATCAATCCTAAATGACAAGATTAGTTATGGACTGAATATATTCATTCTTCAAAATTCATATGTTGAAATTCATAATTTCAATGATTGATGATATTAGGAGGCAGACACTTAGGGGTAACTAGATTATGAGGACAGAGAATCTTTTTAAGAATAAACATTAAGCCGGGCGTGGTGGCACACGCCTGTAATCCCAGCACTTTGGGAGGCTGAGGCAGGAGGATTGCGAGTTCAAAGCCAGCCTCAGCAATGGTGAGGCACTTAGCAACTCAGTAAGACCCTGTCTCTAAATAAAATACAAAAAAAAGGGGGGGGGGGCTGGGGATGTGACCCAGTGGTCAAGTGCCCCTGAGTTCAATCCCTGGTACCATAAAAAAATAAATAAATAAAAATAAAAAATATGATTTATTTCTTGCCTCTGTACAGATTCAGTGAGAAGACTTCTTTCTGCAGATCAGAAAGATTGTCATCACCAGACAACAGATATGATCTTAATGCCCTAAGAGATCTTAGAGTTTCCATTCTCTAGAAATGAGGGTACTATATCTTTTTTAAATGAGTTACCCAGTCAATTTTATTCTTTTATAACATTTTAAACTGACCAAAGCAGAAGGAACCAAACTTCTACCAAAACAAATACCTAAAATCATGGGTGTGGCTTTGGATAATTTAGTGGGTATAGTCTGGAAGAATTTTGTGGTGTATGACCAAAAGAAAAAAATTTTTTTTTCACAATGCTGTTAAGGGACTTTACAAAATGGTGAGGATTGAGAAAGAAAAGATGAAAGCTATAGAGAATGCTTCCATCTTCTTAACAGGTACATGAATAATCATTGGAGGACATGTTGGTAGAAATATAGATAGTAAAGAATGTACTGATGATGTCTTAGCTGGAAAAAAGAAAAATAATTTTGGACAACAAACAGAAGTTGATTCTTTTCATAAAGTAACAGAAACATTTGGCTGCATTTTATTGGTGTTAGAGAGTATAATTGATGGCAGAATGTAATGAAATTAAATATTTTCCTGAGGATATTTCTAAGCCAAATTTTGAAGGAGCAGCTTGGGTTTCCTTGATGGCTTAATTTGTGATCTGAGAAAAAATTAATTAAAATTAATTAGAAAATAAATTGTACATAAAATGCAAATTTAAAGACTAAGACAATTCTTGTTTTATTAATATTTAAAATTATTTCACAATTAAGCATATTTCAGAAGTTATCATTGAAAATGTGGCTGAACAACCACAAGATAAAAAGACTAGAATGAATATGAACCAAATTCTAATAATCTCAACAGAAGCCAAGAAAAGAGATGAGCTTCTACCAGGAAAAAAAAAATGCCAACTAAATAAAAAAAAATATTGAATGTTAAATGATCAGTGAATTCAAAGATACAAATAAATAAATGAATGTGTTAAGAAAAGTGATATAAGACATGAAAGAATATTTCAGAAAATATATAGAGATTTGAAAAAGAATGAAATAAATAATGACATAGAAATCTCAATAAGTCAATAAACAGCTTAACTCAAGGCCTCAACAATAGACTAGATAAAATGGAAGAAACAATATTAGGGTTAAGATTGGTACTGTGGCTCACTTCTGTAATCTCAGAAGCTCAGGAGGTGAGACAGGAAGATCATGAGTTCAAAGCCAGTCTCAGCAAAAGCAAGGTGGTAAGCAAATCAGTAACACCCTCCCTTTAAATAAAATAGAAAATGAGGCTGGGGATGTTGGTCAGTAGTTCAGTGCCCCTGAGTTCAATCCCCAGTAACAGCCCCCCCTCCAAAAAGAAAAAAAAATAAAGAATATCGGGGGTGAAAATTTGGTGAAATATTTTTCCCCCATAAGTGGTAGCTTGTGTGTGTGTGTGTGTGTGTGTGTGTGTGTGTGTGTGTGAGAGAGAGAGAGAGAGAGAGAGAGAGAGAGAGAAATAGAAAAGATGATGGTGTTCAGGAAAACCAAAAGGAGACTAATAGAGTAGAGGAAGGGAATAGAGAGGATCATAGTGGTATGAGCAGATAGCATGAGGAAGTATTAGGAAATGATATCTACAAATTTATGCTATGTCTATGTATGAATATATCACAATGAACCCCACTTTTTATATGATTTGACTGCACTAATTTATATAATAATATAGAAGTAGAGCAAGTATATCAGGAGGAGGGCAGGGAGAAAAAAGGAGAGGAGGGAAAAGGAAGGAAAAACGGAATGAACTTAATTAACTGATGCTTCCTGCATGCATAAATAAGACATGATGAATCGCACTATTATGTATAATTATAATGCACCAAAAAAGTTAATGGTTAAAAATATATGTGTTGCCAAAATCTTTGTCCTTTTCCCCAATGCTAATACAATAACAAGTACAAGGTTTTGAGAAAAAGAAAAAGAAGTTTTATTGCCTTGGTATCGAAGGACAAACATAGGGGACTCCTTTTCCACAGGCTATAATTTTGCTCATCAGCAGGAAGACACGGCTTTTAAAGAGGTGATTCAAAGGCTATGTTCCACATGGTGTCTGTTGGTGATGTAATTTACTTGTTAATTTGGGAGATAGTAATTTCTGAGATCTTCTGGTACCATCCCCAAAGTCTTGACTACTTTGTTCCTATAGTGGGTATGTACTGAAGGACAGATAATACTGGATGGGGAAGAAAGGTAATCCTGTTTCCCCTGATATTAGAGGGGATTAGGGAGGAGCAGGGAGAGAAGAAGAGACAGACATTTTAAAAAATAAGTTGCAGTGGCAGAACAGCAATGGTTATATTCAAAGCATAAAGTGAAACACTGTTACAATTCCCCACTGTCAATTTCTACATTCCATTTCTATGGAAAAATGGCTAATGATATCTCCAAACTGCTTCCTGATGGAAGGGGGCAATGTTGGGGGTAGTAAGCCAAAGTTTTTGTTCTTTATCATTTGGACTGTAGACAGTTAAGAGCATTCAGTATCAGATCAGTCCAGAGGTCCACAGTGGCAGATGGAAGGTGACTAGAGAAGACATACGTAGGGCAAGGATCATGCTAAGACAACAATAAAGACAGCAAAGCATTACTTCTTGTAAATAATTAGAACAACAACAACAACAAAAAAAAATCAGTATTTTAGCCAGTTTCTGAAAACCATGAGAACAGTAACTTATAATCTTATCAGTAAAAAACAGCAATTTCATCAATGTAGGTAGTTAGGAAGACTTGTAGGTCTATGAAATCAGACTCTAATTAACTCACGGCAAATTTGAGACTCTTGTAATCATAATTATTTGGTACTCTCACACAAGAACCCATCCTTTATAGCCTCCGGCTTTACTTATATTTGGTAGAGCTGACACAGGTATACATCTTAAGTTACATTAAAAAAAACAACACATTGCTTTTTCTTTTAAATGTCCATGTAGGACTATGCTTTTAGGCTCTATGCTCCTTTCAGGTGTTTATGATCAAGTTGGTAAAAAGTGACCTACAAATAGGAGTCAGCTGAAATTCCTCAGAGATCACTCTTGGGAATGTATATGAAGCCTCTTGGCTCCTTTAGCATTCCTCTACCAGTGGTACTTAGTGCCACAATGGGTCAGGGTATGGCTGACCATATGTGGCTTCTTTCAGAAGCATCAGGGACATTATCATCTCCAATGATCCTCCTCTTTGCAGAATGTACACTGGTTAGCTTCCTGTTCGTTAGGGTTCTATCTCCCTGTCATCAGATAGGGTGATTCATCAGAGTGCAGGGCAAGAGAGGGTTCCCATCATTCTTTTGAGTACTGGCAATTTTTGCTTTGCCCCTTTTACTTCATTGATTTTGGTCTTCAGGTTTTTGGTTTCAAACACTCATCAAGACAGTTTCAATAGACTAAAGAGGGAGTAACATATTATAATTTCAATACCTAGAATTTTACAGTTTTCCTTTTCATTTCATTGGCGTCAGTATTATTAGTACTGGAAGTCAGCATTATAGACTATCTGTCCTGTAGATGATGGCTTATCATCTCAAAATAAGCCAGGTTGTTTTTATTTGTTTTGTTTTTAGAAGGAGTACCTCTGCAAAACACTAACAGGCAACAGTTATAAAGTTTATAAAGATAATACAAAATTAAATTTTTAGAGAAAAAATATATTCAGTGGGTGTAATAGCTATGAACAAAGAGAAATAACTTTTATAATCTTGAACCTTTGCGTAGTTATATATTATATTTCCTGTTTGTGATCACAGTAATCTTTACAACAAAAATCAATCTTTTGAACACACCTTTAAATGAGCTGAAGTTTATCCTCTTGGAGCTCTTGGAGCTATTGACATAGAGTAAGGTGGGAGGCAGAGTCTTATCTCAGGTAAGGCTGGGCTCTTCACAACTAATATAATACAACATTACACCTGAAACATGACTCAAAGAAGGCTAAGAGAGATTTTAATTTTCTTTTTGTGGAAAAAGTGGCAGATGTTTCCATGATTTACAATATCACCCTTAAACAGATCAGGCTTTTCTTATTATCTTCCAAAAATGCATTTAAATTCCAATTCCAGTGTGAAGAGTAACACAGAATTGTATATAGAACTTATTGACAACAGGTTAATTTATGCAGCTACAAAACATTAAAAGACATGAATAAATACCAACCAAATTTGTTATTTTTATACAAATCTGAGACTTTTGCTACACATAGTTTTAGTTTGGAGAACACCAACTTATCAAAGTATTTACATTTAGCTAAGTTGAACTTTTAAGGTACAATTTAGAATCTAGAATGTAATCATAACAATAATAACAGGTATGCATGGGTTAACAAAAATCAAAGGATAGTCTTAAATCTTACACATTTAGCAAATAGTGTTAATCATCAGAAATTCACTTAGTCAAAGCAAACAGATATAAGATTTCAAATGACAGTGTGGCTTTTCTATGTCAGATGCAATGTATTAAAAGAGCCCACTTATTGGTTATCTTGCCAGTAAACTTACATAAACTTTCACATATCACATAGACAAGGCTTGGATAGTTCTCAGATGCATACATACACTAAGTCACATATATTTTGTGTGTAAAAAATGTTGTTAAAACCTAAATAACAGGTGTTTGTTTAGCCAGTTACAAAGTAATCATTTAAGACTAAAACAGATTCAAACCCCAATTCATTTAAGACTTAGTTTCCCCAAGTAATAAAACCTAACAAATTAAAGAAAATTATTCATCGATAAGAGCAGATCAATGTTAGGGTCCTATTTGAGTTGCTGGGGTCTTTAGCTCCCCCCCTAACCCGGGATAGGCTGCTCCGGCTGGCTGAGAAGACTGTGGGGGGGAACATATCCCAGCAGAGGAGAACTTGGGAAGGTAAAGGCCGACTGACTGCCCACACCCAGCCCTCCTTTCAGAGGACAAACAGACGAGTCAGGGAGAATGGTCAAGGCACAAACTCAAGTTTATTGAGGAAGTTGAACGGTCTTAGAGAGGACATGGGCCAATCAACAGAAAGAATACAGGGACACATAAGAAGCATGGGCAAATTGTATTGGCCAAGCCCCTACCCTATCCTTAGGGTAGTTTCGGTTCCCATGACACATCAGGGGAAAGCCTCCTGAATAGGCCAGGTCAGTAACAGGGAGTGGGAAGCAACCAAACAGTTAAAGTTCTCTATTCTTTTGGCTGATGTGTTCTTAAGTCCCCAACAGATCAATGTTTCAGACTTTGCTTCATGTCAGTACATTAAAGTTCAATTAAATTTAACTTTGCTAATTCTAACCAATTTAATCAAAAATAAAGTTTTTTTTTTTTTTTGAGATTTACCTTCTGCAACTTACTTAAACATTCACAACTAGTTTTGCTGCCATCCATCTTGGACTTTAGCCCAAGAATATTACTTTATCAGACAAAATACTTTCTCATCCAGAAACATTTATTTTACCTTCTAATTTTACATACTAAAACATATTTCCATACCTATAACTCTCTTTTATGTTTTCTAGTTTTAAATTCTCTAGTATTAAATTCATATTCTGAAACAGTCCTTATAGATGTTATCTGTGCATTTACTTACACAAAAATTTTAAAAAAAGGAAAGAAAAAAGAAAAAGAAAAAAAAAAAAAAAAAAAAAAAAAAAAAAAAAAACTGTGCCTTAATTCTTTTTCTCCAAGGTTGAATTCAGTGGGTTGGAACACAGGATATTTTTTAGCCTGACCTGTCTCTGTCATCATTATCACAATGCCATAAACTTTAAGTGAGTTCCTGACTTTCAATTTTACTCAGAGTTTCCTTTGGGGCCATCTTCATATACTAGGCATATTGATATTCAATATGGGTGGCCCTTTCCATCATTTTCTTTATGCTTCCTTGAAGATCTTTTTGCAGAGGTTCCTACAAAACACAGGTTGGCCTTTGTTTCTTTTTTCTTTTCTGGGTGCAGTTATATATTCTGCCAGTCTCCCTAGGTGTTTAGTTTGATGGGATATTATTATAGCAAAACTTGCTTTGTCCCAATGATGAATATCTCTTAGCCAAATAGGGTGCCCTGTCAGATCTTAAAAGGGGAGACTATTCCTGTCCCTGGTCATAAACTGACCATGCTGGAACTTACTACCACATTCTTTGTGGCCAACAGCCTCCACCCCCAGAGCAAAAAGAGTCTTTTTGTGATTAAAAATAAGTTTCTCTTACTTTTAAAGTAGATATAAATCCCTTAGAGTAAAAAGTCTCCCATGAGCTAACATGCAGCCTTGCCCTGCTTCTAGATTTTATAAACAACTGCTATAAAAGAAAAAACAATAGTGCTGTGGAATCCCAAACAAAAAAGGTTGACTTTTGTCAGACAGCCTAAATAGTATGCAGAGAAAATAGTTTCAGTCACGTACAGGGCCTTGAAAAGGTGCAAGTGACCTCAAAACCTTGAAATATGTATATAATAAGAAATTTAATATGTCTAAAATGTAATCTAAAAATTAAGTCATGTCTGTAATGAAATCACCAAAGAAAGTGTAAATATTCTGTGTTGCCAAAAAATTGTTCTTAAAACCTATGACAAAGAAAAAGTAAAGGGACAAGATTCCACAGCCTGACTCGCGTGTCGGTGTGCTATTTTCCCCATCGCTGCTTCTCTGCCTCCGTACTTCACTGAGCACTGGCGTTGTACCCCCTGACTGGGGCTGGCCCCCAGCAGTAATTATTTAAACAAATTTAAAAGTGGTTGCTCAAAGGGAGACTGCCGTGCTTGAAAAACACAAACTGACCTGATATTTATACTCTCCTTTATGATCACAACTTTGACTTTATGACAAATTTCTATAGTAAAAATGTTTCCTTAGAAATAATTTAAATAAACACAGAATCCCAGGTGAAGCCTGTATGGGATTGACTGTAAGACAAACGATGAAAGAAAAAAAGATTCCTTATAAAACATGATGTGGTTTTATTAAAACACTTTATCTCCACAGTTCATATTTAATAAAATAAATGTTTAGAAACTTAAAATATATATTAGCGTATGGAGACCATGTGTCTAGACAATATTAATATCATAACAGTAGTCTTCAGAATGCATGAAAAGTAACAAACTAATTTTCTACAAGGAAATAAAGCAGTATATATACTTTGCAAACATATTATTGATGTAAATCTGAATAAGACTTATACACACAGAGACCTAAATACTAATTTATCATAGATATTAGTCCCATATGATAAAAGCAAAAATATATAGCTATTGATTAGTTTTGTTCACAACCTTATTATAATAAATATGATAGATACAGAGATTTTCCCACCGTAAACAAGATTATGATACTCAGAAAAACATTGATAAGATCTCCTATTGTTGTAATAGTGATATGAAAACAATTTTCTACAAACTGCGTGTTTTTCCCTCAATAGATATCTTAGGGTCAAATTTCAGTTTGGGGTATTTATTATCTCTATCACAATTACAATTTAACTTGGTCCCAAACTAAAATTGTATCCAATCATCTTTTTTTTTTTTTTTTTTTTTTTTTGTGTGTGTGTGTGTGTGTGTGTGTGTTGTGTATGTGGGTGCATATATTTCTGTTGGGTTGATTTTTGGCTTCATATGGTTGTATAAAACCAGTAGAAGTAACCCAATTTTAACATCATTCCTTTAATTACTTTCATGGCACAGCAGGTACAGCATAACTACCAGATGTAAATAACTATATAGTTTATTTCTAGACATTCCTCATCTACATACTTTAAACTCATCAGTAAACTATTTATTTCCCATGCTAATGACACATTAAGAAATTTTCTGAAAAACAGTATAGAAAAATAAACTAGATTCTAAAGTTTTTTAAAAATATGATTTATAACTTGCATATAATAATAGTAGTAATAATAATAATTAAGAAGAAGAAGAAAAAAGCAAAAGAATATAATCTATAGATACTGAATACTTAGGACAATATTAGAGATCAGGCTAATTATATTGCATAATTTTGAAAATGATCCCTTTGGACAAGAAAATGTTACTGTGTTTTAGAATTGGAGAAACCTAGACTTAAAATGGCTGAAAAATTGTTTCCAGGAGCTGCAATTTTTAAGTGGTAGATACAGGATTTAAACTGAGATGTAAAGTTTCTCAAAATCCCTCTTTAGTTTTATGGAAAAATATTTAAGTCAATCAATAAAAATATAAAATTTATTAACAACTGAAAGAATGCCCTCTGAAGATAAAAATTTGAACTTAGACGGGAAACGTCGTTGACTTAATTAAACCAGAAGTATTAGAGGTAATAGTGATTATATTCAAATAAATGCTAAAGAACCTGCATAGTCAGAGAAACAAAATAAGACTGAGACATAGAGCAATAATCAAAATAGTTAATAAAAATCTATTTTAGAACAACTGGTCACATTGGATATATATCCTCTCCCAGAGTGTGGCTGGTAGTCATGATTTTCCTGCCCAAGTAAGCAGCCAAAATCTGTTCCCTAAAGAAACCAAATCATCCTTCTGGTATGGAATCTTAATATGAGTGAAAGCAAAAATATATAAATATTAAATATTTTTTACTCACTGCCTTATTATACTAAATATGATACACACAGAGACTGAAAAGGAATGAAGTCTGAAAAGAATCAAGTCTGAGAGTGAAGTAATCTGAGACCGCCACAAAATCTACTAGGAGATAATAGAGAGGTATATTCTACTTGGCTTCAGGGAAAATATGTTGATTCTCCCCTTCCTTCTCCTACCTTAGACTTTTTGGATGGTTTACTATGGTTTCAGTAAGATGCAAAAAGAGCAATTAAATTGTTGGGGACTTAAGAACACATTGGCCAAAAGAAGAGAAAAACTTCACTCCCTGATACGAGACTTGGCCTAATCAGGAGGCATTCCCCTGATGTGTTGTGAGAATTAAAACTACCCTAAGGATAGGCCAGGGGCTCCGTCAATATGATTTGCCCATGCTCCTTATGTGCCCCTATAATCTTTTTGCTGATTAGCCTATGTCTTCTATAAAAACTGTCCAACTTCCTCAATAAACTTGAGTTCCAGCTCTGACCGGGCTCCCTGGGGCGTCCCTGATTGTCTTTCATCGTGAGGGCTGGCGTGGGCCTCCAGCCGGCTCCTACTGTTCTCGATCACACCTCCGCTGGGGCGTGTTTTTCCCCTAGCCTTCTCCGCTGGCCGGAAGAAGCTAAACCCAGGTCAGGGGAAAACCAAAAACCCCAGCAACTCAAAAATAACCCCCAACATTAAATAAGTATATTTGCATCATTTTTAATAGCCCACACAACTTTATAATGTAATTTTATAAAAACCAAGGGATTGAGCTGTTCCTCAGAGACTTTTTTCATAGGAGGGGAATAGGTGAGGCAATATGTATAAACGAATATCATGATTTAATGTCATTACTTTTATCATAGTAATAGGTAAAATAGATTTGATTTCCAAGAGAGTTCTAAACCCAAAAAATATCTGAAAGTTATTTAAACTAATATTCATATTATCTTACTCGAGTTTCTATTATGGTTCGGATCTGGAATATCTCCCAAAAAGCTCATTTATTGAAAACCTTGTCCCCATTAGGCAAGGTTTGGAGGTGGAACTTTTAGGAAATAATTGCATCCTGAGGGTTATAGTGGGTCTAACATCATCAGTAATTTAACATATTTGGTTGATTTAATAAATTTGGTAGTTTGAATGGACATCTGTGTTGTAATTACAGGCAGGGGTGGTATGGCTGGAAGAAATAAGAAATAAAAAATGACATTGGAGGTTGTATCTATCTGTGGCTCTTCCCTGCACATCCCACCTTGCTGCTTCTGCACTGTCATAACCTGAGAGGCTTTCTTCTGTTGCATCTTTCTACGAAGATGTTTCTGCCTTGGAATCAGGTGGACATGGACTAAATCCTCTGAAACCAAGGAGCAAAATAAATCTTTCCACAGTGACACATTGCTGACTGATATGGTTTCTTTATTCAAAGCCCTAAAAACATGTCTATACCTCACCCATCTAAAGTCAAACAATTTCAAATCTATATTACACTCACTCTATATATATATATATATATATATATATATATATATATATATATATATATATATTCTATTGTTGTTTACTTTTTTTTTTTTTTTTTTTTGGCATTGGAGATTGAACCCAGAGATACTTTACCACAGAGATACATCCCCAGTCCTTTTAAATTTTTATTTTGGGAAAGTTTCTCACTAAGTTGCTTAGGCCCTTGCAAAATTGCTGATTCTGGCCTCGAACTTGTGATCCTCCTGCCTTAGCCTCCTGGGATTAAAAGTGTGTGCTACCATACCCAGCCATTCTTCATTTGTGTATTAGTCTGTTCTCTGTCCTTATAACAAATTGCTTGTGACTAAGTGATTTATAAAGAAAAAAAAGTTTATTTAGTTCATGTCTTTGATCTCATATGGTTGCCCTCTGGAGAGATAACATCACAGTAGTGGAAGCAAAAGTGAGAGTTTTCTTACCTTTATAACAATTTGCTCTTGCAAGAAGTAAATTGTGTCCCATTAAAACTGTATTAACCCTTCATAAAGCATCACACCAATGCCTTATTTAAGATTCATTAGGCCCTACTTCTTAAATGTTTCATCACTTTACAGCACTTAAATTGGTGCAATTCCAGCACATAAAACTTTTTGAGATACATGCAAAATATGTACAAGCCATAGCCATTTCAATGCAGTATATTCATTGAAGGAGGTTTTATTTGTGACAAATAGCAATCACAATTATATCACTTATTCTTTATCAATTCATTTTGAGATCCCATCTGTCAATGGTTTATCTCTTATTTCTTATCACATAAATGCAATATCTTCTGACCTTTCTGATCTTATCTCATTTATTTTTCATCATGAATCTCATATTTATTTCTTTATATTATGCAGCACTGGAGTTTCAGCAATATATTTGTTAATGACTTCTATGGCAGAGAATGCTAGATGTCTACCAGAATGTATTTGCTTCATATTTCATAGTAATAAAATTATTGCTGGAACCATGCTTGTTCAAACTTTTTTTTTTTTTTTTTTTTGTACCGGGGATTGAACTAAGGGGCACTCAACCACTGGGCCACATCCCCAGCCCTTTTTTGTATTTTTAATTTAGAGACAGGGTCTCACTGAGTTGCTAAGTGCGTGGCTATTTCTGATGGCTGGCTTTGAACTCGCAATCCTCCTGCCTCAGCCTCCCAAGTGCTGGGATCACAGGCATGCGCCACCGCACCCGGCCAAACTTTCTTGTAGTTAAATGTTGCTACTACTTGATTCATAAGGTCATATTATGACAGTTACTGACCTTTCATCATTGTAGTACTTTAAAATAGTGTTATAGGGATACTGAGTTCTTTAAATGCTTTGAAAAGTAAAGATGACTTGCCAAACAGGATCATTTGATGCCTCTTCTCAAAACACTCCATTGTATCCCAAATCTTGGAATGAAAACCAAAATCCTTTTAATATTAATATTTTTCAACAGGTCAATATGACTCACTCATTCATTTTTGTCAGATCTTAATTCATATGATGTTTAAATATAAGTACATAAACAACCCCAGCCAATATTATAGAAACATGAACAGCACAATAATAAATTATTCATTTAAATTCTGTGAATTAAGATTTAAGTTAGGAGTCAGTGGGGGTAGTGTATTTGTTTCCATAATATCTTAAGCAAGATGGTAGACATTTAAAACTTCAGAAGTGGTAATTGTCAGTATTTCTAAAAGCTTAGCCCCCAAATAGGCACAGCATCATTTGGACTACAAACCAGGGCAATGTAATCATCATTTCAAAAATATGTGGGTTACAGATCATTAAAAATATTAATTTTAATGAAAAACATAAAAAAATGCAAAATTGAGAGAGTTTTCTGACCCTTCAATTTGATTTAAACTTTGCAGAATCACTATTTGAAGCTTTAAGTGTGACTGATATATTTATTTTTGTTTACTTTTTCTGTATATGCAAATATGAAATATTTGACGTCAATATTTAAAAATATAGTATCATGCTATATTTATGATTCTACAATGTTTATATTCAGTGCAAATTGGATTTCATTATTTAAGACAGGTTTGCTGGATCAGCTCATAATTCATATAGAACAGAATTCCATGCCTTTGTGTATACAATTCTATAATTTTTTACAAACATAGTCATGTAACTCTTGCTAAAATTGACCTATAGATAGTTATATAATAACTAGAATTATGAGATATAACTAAAAACCCATTATGGTTTAGATGTGGTGTACCCCAAAATCTCACATGTGAGACAATGCAAGAAGGTTTGGAGGAGAAATGATTGGGTTATAGCCTTAACCTAATCAGTGGATTAATCCCTGATGAGATTAACCAAAGTGATAGGGTGTGGCTGGAGGAGATGGGAGTTGAGGCTTTGGGATATATATATACATACATATATATATATATATATATATATATATATATATATATATATATATATATATTTGTATCTGGCCAATAGAGTCTCTGTTTCCTGATTATTTGAGCTGTTTCCCTCCACCACACTCTCCTGCCATGATGTTTACCTTCACCTTGAACCCCAAATAAGGAATAAGACCACTGAAACCATGAGCCCTCAAATAAACTTATCTCCTCTATAAATTGAGCCGCTCTTGTCCTTAAGTCATAGCAGAGAAAACACAAACTGAAACAAAACCATTGAAGAACTACACATGTAAATCCAAGGAAGCATCACATGGCAAAATTTTGAACATCAATATAATTTATGAAGCTCTAGAAAAGAGAATTTCAGTCTTCAAACATAAGAAAATTATAAGGAGAAGGAAATGCTCATTACCCTGATTTGATCAGTGAACATTGTATGCATGGGTTGAAAAAAATCAATAAATCCAATTAATAAGTACATTTAATATTTTAGTTCAAAATTTCAAACAAAATAAACTATAAACACTATAAAATACATACAGATATTTCTGACTTTTGAAATAATAGATTAGTTTTTAGCAAACCAAACTCCATTTGAGACTTACCAAAATATGGGCACAATAAAGAAATAATTGATTGAAGGAATTAGAAAGATATTAATTTTTACTTTTATTTTAATTGTGAAGATACCAAAGCATAGTTGAGACCAAAATACTGACACTCAGCACTAATCTCTCCCCTTAGACCTGTATTAATTCCCAAATGAAAGTAATAAATCTGAGCTAGGGATCTATGTAACAATGGCAACAACAACAAAAAATGAATATGAAGTTCATCAAATAGAAACAAATCTTGGTAAATAACTCAGACATTCAATTATGATCCCCAACTTTGAATCAAAAATTGAAAAGAATCTGAATAGCTCTTAAAAAGATTAAATTTCAATACTGCTTCATTTTGATTACTTATATATGTGATCTATTTAAATCTGTTGGTCTGCAACATACAAAAACAAAACACATCTGGAGGAAAATTAAACCACATAGAATCTCAAATTATAACTATAATTCATTTATAACCAGAATTTAAGACAAAATAACAAAAGCCAAATAACACTTTATGTAGATAATCAGGGACCACAATAGGGACAAAAGGAAAATTCACTCTTGGGCCGTAACTAGTAAATTTTTAGCTATTAATAGCATGTTGTATGTTTTTTCTCTGCTCTACCACCTTAACTCATGGCTTTTTATATATTAAGAGGATGATGTGTGCCTTTTTCTATCCTCTCACTCACTAATTTTAAAACAGTTTTTTTCAGTTTCAGACACGAGGTGTCTCATTAAAGCCAGGATATTCTTGTCATGACTCTTCAAGTACAAATAACACAAATGATAAAAGCCTTGAGGAGTTGCTGAAACAGCACATTGCCAGGGCATTAACTGTTACTTGCCATGATTCAAGTTTTCTTCCATGCTCTACCCATATGCTCTCTTAACAATTATAACAACTCATCCTTATCTCAAGGCATCAATATTTATACAAGATGCAGCATAAGTGTGAGAGGTATAATGTTTGGCGCCAGATGGCTGGAGATCTACCCCTACATCAAGGTGAAATTTCCTGACCAGGAAAAGAAGAACACCTTCTCAATGTTTGTTTGTTTTTTAATTAGTGAATTATATCTATACATAATATTGGGTTTGTTTTGACATAATCCTACATGAATGAAATATAATCTGCTCCACTACAGTCCCAATACTTCCTCTTTCCCTCCTCTCCTCCTGCCCCATCTTCTCCTTCCATTATTCTACTGGTCTTCCTCTATTTACTTCTAGATTATTTAAATTGATGTATATATGTATATAAATAAAAGTGTACATATGTATATAAATAATGGTGAAATTCATGTAGTATATTCATAGAGGTACACAGCATAATGTGGTCAATTTCATTCCATTGTTCCTCTCTTTTCCTGTTCCTTCTTTCTCACCCTATCCCTTTCCTCTATTCCACTTGTACTTTCATGGCATCTCTCTTACCCTGCTTTGCTTTGCTTTTTTTTTTTTTTTTTTTTTTTTTTTTTTTTTTAATTTAGTTTGGTATAGCTTCTGCATATGAGAGAAAGCATTTGAACTTTGACTTTTTGAATGGCATGCTTCATGGATGGAAATGGAAAACATCATGCTAAATTGAAAAAACACCCTTTGAAATATGCCAATTTGCATTTGTAACTGAACTCCAGTCCATCCATACCACTCTTCTCACATGAATAAAAACAAACTTCTTTGTGCTAAGAGCCAGGTTAGAATTCTCCTGGTCAGTGCTATTTCTCCCCTTTGCTTGAGCAAGAATTCACAACAGTCTTGTTCCCATTGCATTTGTGACTTTAATTCTTATGATGAAAAACCCAAAAACCCACTGAATCAGTAACAATATGAAATCTGAATTTTGATATTATCAGAGGATATGTACCATTTCTTCACAGAAAATTGCACTAAAATGATTGCTATGTCACATTATTTTGTTGGTACAGCAATCCTGGAGTAGGTAAATTGGCAGTCTTGCACAAGGTTTTTTGAGACTCCATGAAAGTTTCTCACGAAAACTTAACTACAAGGTTTTTCTTATAGTCAAGATATCAGTCAGGATTGAATTCATGTGAAGAACTGATTTGAGTAGAACCTATGCATCTGCTCATAAGGAGGCTCACCCCATGACTGTCAAGTTAGTGCTATTTCTTCCTTTTTTTTTTTTTTTTTTTTTGGTAGGAGATCAGAGATAGTGTCTGTGATAACCATTAGAAGACAAGTAACACAAATTCCAAATTATGCTATCAATTACAAGTATGTGCCACACTCAGTGTGGCATGGGAAGTGAGAATATCAGGAAGCAAAGATCGTTCTGAACACTTTGGGAAGTTGGCTATATAAAGCAAAAGTAACATGAAATAATTGTTCTTTGTTTTCCTTCTTTGACTTCTTGCTTGCACATATAATTCCACATAATTGTTGTATTAATCATGTTACATTTGTATATGAACATAACGTGATTTGATCAATCTCATTCCCCTTTAACTTCCTTTTCTCTCCCCTCTTCCCTCGCCCTGATCTTCTTGCTCTACTCTACTGATGTATTATTATTATTATTAGTAGTAGTAGTAGTGTATTATAATTATATGTCAAAATGAGATTCATTGTGATAATTTAGTACATGAACATAGCATAATTTGGTAGATTTTATATCTCAGTACAGCAACATGACTTCCACTCCACCTTCCCTCTTGATCCTCTTCCCTTCCTATATTGAACTTTCTTCTATTTTTATGAGATCGTCTTTTTATTACTTTTTTATCTCTAGCTTCTATCTATGAGAGAAAACATTTGACCCTTGACTTTCTGAATATGGCTTATTTCACTTAGAATGATGTTCTGTAGTTCCATCGATTTGCCAGCAAATGCCGTAATTTCTTTTGTCATTATGAGTCAGTAAACTTCATTTTGTGTATAAATAAATATATATATATACATATGTATATGTATATGTACATATGTATATATGTATGTGTGTACATATATATATACTATATATACATACATTCACCATATATATGCTACACAGATATATATGTATATACAAATATGCATATTTGATTTAATTTATCCAAAAGAGGCAAATGCTAAAAATACAATAATTAAAATTAAAAAATATATATGTAAAGGTTCTGATTGTGGAAAAGTACAAGACAGCAAGTTTCTCTGGTGAGCAAACTCTTGGAGAACAATAGGCATCTTGTTTTCTGCAGCTGGAACATTTTGCGGTTTTTCCCAGGAACTACTAAGATAACTAGTACATGCTTGGCCAGAACACATATCTAATCATAAGCAAGAACATCTTACACTACAGCCTAATATATTCTGCTCAATGATATAATGAACAATAATGTACTAACGGTACCAGTGACCTAATGTAACCTAATGGTATAAATAAAGTTAGCATCTTAGATGAACAGCCATTTTTATCTCTGCATCTTGCTCTGTCTCCCTTTTTTTCATTACATAAATAGAAAGTACTTCTTTTGAAAAAGTTGAAGTAACAGGGATCAGATTTACCTTCAAACTCAATAAACAATATGTGAAAGAGTGACTTTTAGTGCACGGGGTATTACCTGATAAAGTACAATAATTCCTAAGAGACAGGCAATAAGAAAAGGCAAGCTCTATAATTGCCCTATCTAACTGCTAAGAGAGATTCCAGGATACCATATGGATAACTGGAAGTTAGGTAGAGACCATAAGTTTCACTTATTCAAAGAAGAGACTATGAAAATATGGGAAATAAGAATGTGTAAGATAGAGGACAAAGAAAGAGTCACACATAGAGTTCCACAAATATTAGAAGGATCACCTGTAAATGTTCGGAAGAGAATTAATCAGTAAGCTGATGAAAAAAAAAAAAAAAAAAAAAAAAAAAAAAACACTACCCAAGGGCAGGGTTAAAACCATCCGAAGGAATTAGAGACTTAAGTTTCCAGTGTTCACATAATACAGAAATTGTGAGTTTCCATCAGTCAGGGAAATCATATATTTCATGTGATATTCATTACTGAGAATGATCCTGCTGCTTTAATGTATAATGCTTATGTTACAGTGCTGGGGCATTCCAAGAAACGGAGGTAGCCTGAAGACTTGCTCTTCAAACCCCAATTCTTGTGATCATATCAGAAAGATTTCAGACATGTTGCTCAGAATAATAGGTGTGACTTTATTGAATGGACAGGAAAAGGGGAAGGGATACTTTCAAGGGAGAGTGTGGGCCCTCTCAGGGAGGAGAGGGAGAATGTGCATCTCCTGCACTCAAGTATTTTTGAGTATCCTTGAGAAGTTTCCAAAGAGTCATGCTCAAGTCCATCTCTGAACATTTGACTGACAGTAGGATGACATCAGACTTTTAGGTATTCACTGTCATAGCAAATGTAGGTCACCTTGGCCCATGCTGAAAGGTTCTAATTAGATTCCTAACCCCACATATTATAGATTTTAAGATTAGCAGAAATTATTCTTATCTCCCTGAATTTCAGGATCTGGTCACAAAAGTCTCCCTCTTCAAGTTAACTTGGGTTCCTCTTATAAACATTAATTTTGGCCTGCATTTGTCCTTCAGTTAACAAGTATTTTGCTAAGGAATGTGACATATCCTGTCCACTTTGGCCAGGTAGGGCTTCAGGTAAATTGCTTCTTGAAAAAAAAAAGCATGTGGGGGTGGGCACAGTAGGCATTCACATCTTTCTGTTCCCTAACACTTATTAGTAGACTAAATGCTTCTCTGATTAAGAAAAACAAACTTCAAAATAAGATACTAAAGATTCAAACTGTTTTCAAGTAACTTCATTGTGTTCCAAAATAATGCTTAAGGATATTTAAAAGAATACAAAACACCTCATACCTGGGAAAGCAAAACTCACAATATCTGCTATCAAATTAATAAAACATATCACCAGGCATGCAAAACAAAATTTTTAAAAAATGAAATTATGACTCAAAATGTGGATAGATTAAAATTAATCAAAACCTGACAACATTGTAGAAGTAGCAGACAATACCATTGAAACAGTTATTATAACTATATTTCATATGATAGAAAACATTGCTTATATCATGAGAAAATATTTACAAGATGCGAGTTGAATTTGTAAAGATGAACACAACATTTGAACTAAAACATTAAAGAAATGACATTAATGGGATTAATGGCATATGAGACATTGCAGAGAGTAATATTAGTGTACTTTAAGACAGAAATAAAATGAAACCCAGAACAAAAATAATCAGATGAAATGAAAACAGCAGAAGTAATGTGTGAAACAAGTTCATATGTAGTAAAATGCTTGTGTAGAATGCTGAAGAGGCAAAAAGAGAGACATAACACATATTTGAGGAAATAATTGCTGAAAACAACCCAAATTTGACGACAAATATAAAACTGTAAAGAAATTCAATGAACTGCAAATGACAAACATGAAGAAACCTACATGAAGTCACATCATAATTTAATTTCTAAAAGGTAGTTACAAAGACTTTTAAAAGCAGCCAAAGAGAATGACACATTAGATGCAGAAGATAAAGATAGTGAAGGCAGAAGATTTCTCAATAGAAGCAATGCAAGTGAGAATGCAGTGAAGCAACATCTTTAAGATAGTGAGGAATAATAATCGAAAAGCAACCCATTAGTTTTAGAATCTATAGAGATAAAAAGTATTCTACAAACTGGAATAAGCACTTATTTCCTTATAACAAGAATAAGCAATTATTCCATAGAAAAAAGAAAAATACAAAAAATCTGAAATAAAAGACAAAATAAATGACACCTTGGATTCATTATAGAACTATGTAGGAGTAACTGTCCTCCTGAAATCTGGAGAGCCAATAAATTGTGGGTAATATATTATTCTTACCTGTAGCTGGAACTTGAAAAGACATAAACTGACAGGAAAATTTAAAGAGCAATTTGAGCAAATTGCTAAAGGATTAATGTGGTCTACAGTGAGAATGAGAATCTCCCAAGGGCCTCTGCATTAGAGGTGCCTCCACACATTTATAGAATTTACCTCTGAGAACCCCATCACATTTTCTCAGGGAAGATCTGAAAACTATCTCTTCACGGCTCTTTCGGGAGGGGAAGAGTCATTCTTTGTAATGCACAGTCAGGTTCTTCTCATAATAAATGTTTATCCTCCATGGGGCAAATATCTCATCATAGCTTTTCCTACAACCCAAAGGAAAGGTTATTTTGCTCATTCCATCTCCATATGGTTTCCCTGTGCCACATAAGGAAAAAGTTGGAGCTATAAAATAGGAAACCTGGAGGTAATAGGCCTGTGACTCATGCCCATTCCAGACTTATATTTGATTGGAAGATTATAAAACAATCCTATTCCAAAATGCTTTATCAACACAACAACAGGGCTTCATTATAAAACAAGCATACATAATAAAGCAAGCAGCTGCAAAATATAAATTTTCCCTGAGGTTAAGTGTCGGGGCCTTTGGAACATGTCGACCGAGAGGGTAAAAGGCTCTGGCTCTCTGGCTGCTTTCCACACCCTGTTAAGGACCTGACCTGAGCAGGGGGCGTTGCTCTGACATATCGTGAGAACTGAAACCACCCTAAGGATAGGGTAGGAGACTCTGCCAATGGGATTTGACCATGTTCTTTCCTTTTTCTATAATCTCCTTGCTGACTGGTCCTTGTCCACTATAAGACTGTCCACCTTCCTCAATAAACCTGAGTTCCAGCGCTGAAGTTTTACCCGACTGGACTCCGTGGTGTGTCTCTGGGTCTTTTGAAGGCAGAGGAGGGGGCACCAGCAACTTCTACCTTCCCAGTCTCATCTCATCGTTGAGGTAGGCTCTTCTAGCCTACTTTGCTGGACAAAGAAGGCTCACCCCGGGTCACGAAGGGTTAAAGACTTCAACCCCCCCTTTAATTTCCCGACAGTTAAGTAGTTGACTATGTTCAAAAAGGGAAAGAGAAACAGGGAAACTAGTGGAATCTGAAGTACCTTGTACCTATATTACAACAAACATATAGAAGAGACCATCTTTTAGGAAGACTAACATAAGTCTTTCCACCAGAGACTTGTTTAATTACTCAATATGATACATCCAGATTTCAACAAACATAGGACATTACAAAAATCAAGAAAATAAGCATTTGAATAGACAAACCAAAAATTAGAAACAGATTCAGATATGACAGATACTAAAAAATATTAATTATAAGGAATAAGTATAATAATTAAAATGGACTATAATTCATAAAGTATACAAGCCAGAAGAGAGTTGAATAACTTATTAATGTTTACAATAAACATATTCTTTTATGGAAGAAAGGTGTGTCAGCAGAAAACTCTTCAGCTCATGGCAGTCAGGAAGCACAAAGAAACAGGAAAGGACTGGAGAGAATTAAACCCTTTCAGACACATCCACAATGAACTACTAACTCCAAATAGGTCCCACCTCTTATACTTCAACTAGGTTTCACCTCTTGTTGTCCTTTCAGCCATCAGTGCATAAATCCACTGATGAGGTCAGAAGACTCATGGTCAAACTGTTTTTCCAAAATACCACCTTTGATCATGTGAGACTTTGGGTGACATTCCAGAACCAAACCATGACACATATCATCCTACAATTGTATGTAGCACAAAATTTGTCTTCAAAAAGTAAGGACACCCAGGTACAGTTGTGCACACCCGTAATCCCAGCATCTCAGGAGCCTGAGGCAGCAGGATCGTGAGTTCAAAGCCAGCCTCAGCAATAGCAAGATGCTAAGCAACTCAGTGAAACCCTGTGTCTAAATAAATACAAAATAAGGCTGGGGATGTGACTCAGTGTTTGAGTGACCCTGAGTTCAATCCTTGGTATTAATATATATATATATATATATATATATATATATATAAATCTGTATATATATATACATATATATATACATATACAAATATATATACACACACACATACACAGAGGGAATTCTGCTTTCTGCTCTTGTATATAAAGAATTTGGATACTTTCAGTAAGGAAATCAAGAAAAACAATGGGAAATCAACAATTTGTTTTAAATAAGTCAAATAATTGATAGCATATTACTAATAATTGTAGACGCCAAAAATACAGATAAAGACAGCTTATTGGGAACAGAAGCTGCTGAAATTGGTAACTAACAGTGAATTAAATGGTAATTACAGAATTCAATGTTGGATGTGAATTTAATTTAATACTTAAATTTAAATTTAAAATTTTTAAAACACTTTTCAATTTCTGGGGTATAGGCTCAAACCCCTCCACTGTTTTTTTTTTTTGTTTGTTTGTTTTGTTTTGTTTTTTTAGTTTGACTACCAGAACACTCATCAGCTTTTCATGATGAAGATGTGAAAAGAAAAATATCTTCATGATTTAATGACATGAAAGGAACAGAACATTTTGAATTACAACCAGTACATTATATTCCATTAAAATGGCCTTCCCTCAATATAAGCAACTTTACCACAGCCTTATTTGACATACATAAAGAGAAATTAGACAATTCTGTTCTATTCTATCTGTAATGAAAAACAACAACAACAACAACAACAAAGTAAAAGAAACTCTTAAGGATATAGCAGGGAATGACATCAACTCAAAAAGCCCTCCTTGATACCATGAAACCATATCAGAAAGGATCAGGTATAATAATAGTCAATTATACATGAGAGAATTGCAAAGTAAAACTTTATTTAAGGAATTTCTAAGAAAACCAAAATGATAGGGGAGACAAAAATGAGGACTGTAGAGAAAACTGAGAAATCTCACACATATTGTTATAGCATATATTAAAAAACAGTCTAGGAGAGTAGAATATGACTTTCCAGGGCTCATTTTACCATAGAAATATCAATTTGAACATTAATCCTAAGCAAACCAGGTGAGAAATTATAGTACTTGAGTATAGCACAGAAGTAAAAGTTATATTTAAAAGGGTAGAGGACAAATTAACAGTGTGTGTATTATTCCTAATTTAATCCCAGAGAGCACAGCATGGAAGAAATATTTTCTACTTGATAGAAGAGGAAAATAACTACTGAATCTTGCCTTGGATTGCAATGCTGGGTCTACTTTAGAAAACCCATCATGAGACAAGTTTGTTTTGTCTCAGAGTCCAAGCTGGTATGCACAAACTGTACCTCCATACTCATCCTTGTATCCAGACAGGATGCACAGTTTCTGACTCTAATTCTGAATGGCAGGCTCAGCATTTGGGCCTGATTCACTGTAAGGTGAACCCCAGGAACCCCAAGATCTGGGATATCTCCAGTATACTGGAGTTCCATCCAACTTAACACCAGGCTTTCCCAGAGAATTGAGCTTCAGTTATGCCTTTGGTCCGTGATAGATCTAGAGGTACTGGGCCCTGAAATTCCCACAGTACAAGACTGGCCCACATGCCCTTAGTGATCAGGATGGCTTACTCCTGTGGATAGAAGCTCCAGAACTGCTGATTTCCAGGATAGCTTCAGAGATATCATCATCCATGCCCACATCAGATTCTAGACCAATTCAGAGTGAGGACAGTCCAATAGCTGTAGGCTTCAGGCCTATGATGGCAACAGGTTGATAACTCTAGATTTAGTATTCATAACACACTTGAGGAAACAGAATTCAGGCCTTCCCAGTACCAGGATCATCCCTAGTAGCCCACTTCAACTGATTCAGGGTTCTGGTCTGCCCTAGGAGACCCAAGTTCCAGGTTTATCACAGAGGACATGAACTTTGGATTGACCTCATGGACCAAGTCTGTAATATCAAGGAAGAAAATAAAAATAGGGTGACATTGTATTGAAGCACTTAAATGGGGTCAGAAGACCAGTGTTGAATTTGGTTTCAGACAAACTATTTGAAAAAAAGGAATCAAGAAAACAATCACATATGCTGACTAAATGTTCAAGATTACATATTTTGATGGGGAGGAAGGTGCACACCTATAATCCCAGTGACTAGTGACTAAGTATCACCAGCTTGAGGCCAGTCTGGGAATCTTAGTGAGACCCTTTCTCAAAATAAAAAGTAAAAGTGGGCTGAGGATATAGTTCTGTGGTATATTATAGTTGGGTTCAATCCCCACTACTCCTATCTTCAAGGTCTGAAAATTTGACTTTTACAAATGGCTTAATCTATCCATGATACTTTCAACTGAATTATTTATTTCATTTATTGAGTCTTGCATTTCTAGAATTTTTGCTTGCAATACCTACCATCATAAATAAATAAAACACTTAGCAATCAATTTAAATGAAGTGGATGGAAGACCTGTATACTAAAACTCACAGAATTTGATGAAATTTTTAGAAGACATAAATAAGCCAAAATATGTCCTATGTTCATGGAATGGAAGAATTGATATTGCTAAAGTGTCCATAACAACCCCAAATGATCTACAGATCTCAATGCATTCTCTACCAAAATGTCAATGATATTTTTTCAAAGAAATAGGACAAAAAGTAGTCCTAAATTTACAATAGAGCTACAAAAGATATCCTAAGTAATCTTTACCAAATACAAGTAATCTGGAGGCAACAAACTATTGACTTCAAATTTTACTGGAAAGATACAGTAATTAAATTGTGATGATATCAACATAAAAACCAACACAGAGACAAATGGAAAAGAATACAGAACTCAGAAATAAACTCTTGTGTATACACTTAACTATTTTTTGACACTGTTGCTACAAATCCACAATTGAGGAAAGGATGATCTCTTCAAAAAGTGAAGCAAGGAAAAATGGATATCCACATGGATATCAATGAAAGGAGTCCCTTACACTATACACAAATAAACTCAAAATAAATTAAGGACTCAAATTTAAGAACTGAAATTGTAAGTCCACTAGAAAACAACATTGAAGAAAAAGCTCCACTTCATTCCTCATTGAAAAATATTTGGATATGATAATAAAAGTACAGGCAACAAAATAAAAATATATTGGCATTACATCCAACCAATAAAATCTTCTTCACATAAAAAGAAATAACCAATATAATGAAGAGACTGCTATGTAATGGGGAAAATATTTGTAAACCATACGTCTTACAGTGATTCATATCCAAATTAAAAAACAAACAAACAAAAAATAACTCAATAGCAAGGAAACAAAAAAATTAAATGGGCCGAAAACTTGAATAGATATTTCTCAGAAGATGCAGAATTGTTGTCCAATTAGTATATGAAAATAAAATGATAAACATCAGTTATCATCACAGAAATCTGTGTTAAAACCACAGCGAGATGTTTCCTGTTTTTATCCATTTTGTGATGCTATTAGAGAATTCCGGATTTGTGGTAAATTACAAAGAATAAAGCTTTATTGAATTCACAATTATGGTGACTAGAAAGTCAAAATAGCATGTCACCAGAACATGGTGATGACCTCCTCTGTGTGCTACAATATGGTGTTAAGATGAAGGAACGTGGGGAAAACATAAAATCTCATATAGTTACCATACTAAAACTAAAAACTACTGACATCCTTTTGCTCTGTTAGCTATGTTACTTCCTGGCAAAAGCTGAAGGCTAGATATTAATAACCTCATGCTCCCAGCTGTCAACCACCTAGTTATTGCATATTATGAATTACCATGATGGATCTCCAAACTGGCCCTATCTGGTCTGAGAGCTATGTTCACACTTCAGATGAACTTTAGGTTATTATAATCTCATTTTAATGATAAAAAAACACCCACCATCACCACGACAACACCCAAATTAAGGAAGAAAAGAGGAGTTACTCTGATTCATGGAGATCTCTTCCCCTTCTCATTAAAAGCTATGACAACTGTATGTGTATCACCCCCCCATACCTAATACTAATAAAAATCCAAACCCCAGGCCTGCTTAAGGAGAAGGTTGATTTAGATCATGCACTCTCCTACATTCATTGGACATTGAATAAAAATTCCTGTTACCTTCTAGAACTATTTAGTTTTGAAAATTAACGAGGAAGAAAAGATCCTGAACTTTTTAAAAAAAAATACTGAATGGCTGATTTACCTTAGTCTGTGTGAGTTGATTTTGGCCAGTTCTGTAATCTTAGCTGAGCTGAAGAGAGCTGAGCTCTCTGATATCAGAAGAACAAAATAAAGCACCAAACCTAAAATGAAAGTTACGGTCAGTATTTTACTTACTGTATTTTCTGAGATTTTTAGGGGTACAATAAAAAGATACCATATACTGAGTGGCTTAAATGAAGAAATTAATTTTCTCATAGCTCTATAATCTGAGATTTAGTGATAAAAATCTCAATAGGTTTACTGTCTCTTACAAAATCTTTACTTCCTTGCAGATAGTTGACTTCTCCCTTTGCCTTCACATGACTTTACTCTGTGCATATATCCATGGTGCATCTTTCTCTTCTTATAAGGGCACAACTCAAACAGAATTAGTGCCCACACATATGAATTAATTTAACCTTAATTACCTCTTTAAAAGCCCTATCTCTGAATACTATTCCATTCTGAGGTACTAGGTGTTTAGTATTTCATCATATAAATCTTGGGAAGACACAGTTCAATCCATAAAATTCTGCCTCTTGTAATTCCCTAAGCCATGTCCTTTAATTAATTAATTTGTTCTAATTCATTATACATGACAGAAGAATGCATTTAAGTTCATAATACATAAATGAAGTACAATTTTTTTTTTTTTTATTTCTCTGCTTCTGCAAAAGTAGAGTCACACCATTCGTGTCTTCATACATGTACCTAGGGTAGTTATATCCATCTTATTCCACCATTTTTCCTACCCCTATGTCCCCTCCCTTCCCTTTACTCCCCTGTGCCTTATTCAGACTTCTTCCATTCTTCCCATGCACCCCCCATCATGGATCAGCATCCACTTATTAGTAACACATTCGGCCTTTTGTTTTTTGGGATTGGCTTACTTCACTTGGCATAATATTCTCCAAATCCATCCATTTACCTAAAAATGCCATGATTTTATTCTCTTTTAAAGATTATTCATATTCATATATATATATATATATATATATATATATATATATATACCAGTTTCTTTATCCATTCATCTATTGAAGGACACCTAGGTTGGTTTCACAATTTAGATATTGTGAATTGTGCTGCTATAAACATTGATATGGCTGCATCACTGTAGTATGGTGTTCTTCAGTCCTTTGGGTATAGACCGAGGAGTGGGATAGCTCAGTCAAAGGGTGGTTCCATTTAAAGTTTTCTAAAGAATTTCCATACTGCTTTCCAGGTTGGTTTCATTAGTTTGCATTTCCACCAGCAATGTAAGAGCATGCATTTTTCCCTGTATCGTTGGCAACACTTATTGTTGTTTGTATTCTTAATAACTGCCATTATGATCTGAGGGAGATGAGTACATTTGATTTGCATTTCTCTAATTGTTAGATATGTTGAACATTCTTTCATATATTTGTTGATTGATTGTATATCTTCTTCTGAGAAGTGTCTGTTCAGGTCCTTAGATTATTTATTGATTGGTTTGTTTGTGTGTGTGTGTGTGTGTGTGTGTGTGTGTGTGTGTGTGTGTTTAGCTTTGTGAGTTCTTTATAAACTCTAGAGATTAATGCTGTATCTGATGTGTGAGGGGTAAAAATTTGCTCCCATTCTGTAGGTTCTCTATTCACCTCACTGATTGTTTCTTTGGCTAAGAAGAAGCTTTTCAGTTTGAAACTGTCCCCTTTATTGATTCTTGATTTTATTTCTTGCACTTTAGGAGTCTTGTTAAGGATGATGGGGCCTAATCCAGCATTATGAAGATTTGGGTCTACTTTTTCTTCTATCAGGCATAGGTATTCTCTGGTCTAATTTATAGCTCCTTGATCCACTTTGAGTTCAATCCACGTCCTTTTTACATGCAAAATACATTCATTGCTATCTCGTCAGCCAAAACATCTTAAAGTATTTAACAGTCAAAATTCTTAATCACAATCTCATATAAATAAGGTATGAGACTGATCCTGCAGTAAAACTTCTTTCCAGATGTGATCCTGTGAAAATAAGGTTATTTGTTTTCAAATATATTGAATATTCAGGAACAGAATAGCTTTTCATATTTCAAGATGGAGAAACTGGAAAGAAGTAAAGGGTCACAGTTCCTAAGCATGTCCAAAACCTAAGAGGATAAATTGTATTTTAGATTTTAATTTGTGATAATAATCTTTGATATTCTGTTCTTTGGTCCTACCATATAACAATCCCACCTTCTTACCTCACTGGTGTATGAGATTCATCTCCTGGGTTCTGGACGGCAGAATATACCCCTCAGCATTGGGGAGCAGCATTGATTCCTCAGCTATACACATAAGCCATTCCTCAGACACACGCATTACCATGACCCTGAACTGCAGCCCTAGAAATGAATTATTGGGAAGGTACAAACTGGCCTTCTGAAAATCAAGAGGTACCCTAGCCCTTGAAATGAACAAGGCCTCTGTGACTATGCCCTCCAGGTTCTTGTTGTCAGTAACATTTACAAACTACTTCTAGGGTCACCTTTATTTTTTTTTTAAAGAAATTTTTCTTGTTTGCAGGAGGAAATTCTAATGTCCCATAACGTACCTCGGAAGTTCAACAACCTTTTTAAATTTTCCCTGTAAATGTCCATTGTAGTCCAAGCTGGCAGAGTTTCTGTTTGTTATATCCTATCACCTGCCATGAGCCATCCATGGGCTGTGTGTGAGCTATGCACATTTGAGTGTATGAGGGGACTGGCCTGATTGGGCTTTGCCATGTATGTGTCCTTTTTGCTTTCTCTGCCTTTGATCCCACACAGCACCTGAGATGGGCATGGCTTTCCCAGATGTCAGTCAATCTGCTGGCCACAAGACATCATCAAGCAAAACTCCACCCTTCGAAACCCAATCCCTTGCCTTATTTGGGTGGAACTTTCTCAAATGTCTTTTCCCCAATAAATAGGTTTTGTGTGTGCTCTTGCTCCTTCTAGCACTGGAGCTGACCCTTGGGTCACCAAGCCATCCTGCCTTAGAAACTTATGTTCATGTGCTATGTGGTTTCGTCACCATTTTCATAGTTATTGATACAGCTAGCTCCTTTGAACCCAGCTCATATTGCCAGTCTGGCCAACTGGTGATAATCACCATGCCTGGATTTGACTGTGGTGGATACTTAGATCCATGGTTCAAATACGTAATCTTTTAATCAAATAGTTTTCTGGCCATACCTTTGGAGCACTTTATAAAATGCACCTTCTCATTTTATTTTTTACAATAAAGATAAGCTGAAATTTTTCCAAATCTTCAAGTTACAGTTCTGTTTTATTTAATAGTTTTTGTAATATATCTCTCTCCTCTTACATTTTACTACAAGTGTCAAGGAAAAACAGCCTAAACTTTCAGCATTTTGCTTAGAAATTGTCTCAGCTGAATATACAAGTTCATCATTTTATAAACAGTGTAATGTAATTCAGCCAATTTCTTTGCCACTTTTTAGTAAGGATCACTATTTCTCTTGTTCCTAATAATATATTCCTGTTTCAATCAGATACCTCATCAGGATCATTTAAATGAGTATCCTCCAATCAAAAGCCTTTTGTAAGAAAACTGAGGCTTTTTCTAAGATGCAGCTCTACTCCTCAAGTCTGTACCTATTATGCAGTTTGAAATCCACCTCCACATTTTTAAGCATTTGCGAGAGGAACAAGTCACTTCTCAGTGACAATTCTGCATTAGATTTCTGAGTCTCCCACAATACAACAGACTTAGTAGCTTAAACAACATACACTTATTTTGTTACAATTTTTTTGGCTAGAATTCTAAGTACAAGGTGTTGACAAGTTTGTTTGTTTTCCTGAGACCTCTCATCTTCTGACTTGTAGATGGGCATCTTCACCATCTCTCTGTGTCATCCCATGGCTTTTACTCTGTGTACATCCTTGCTTCCTCAGTATCTCTTTCTTCTTAAAGACACCAGCGATATTGGATTTGGGTCCCCACTTACTGGCCTTATTTTTAACTCAATGAAGTCTGAAAGTACTATCTCCTGATATATTCATATTTAATAGGGACCACCCATATGGCTTCTTTTAAAGAAATTACCCTTTTGAAGGTCTTTTTCACCAAATTTAGTTACATTCTTAGGTACTATTGATTGGGCATTCCACACATTAATTTTGAGAGGACACAATTCAGTGGATAACTACCACTTGCTGATTCAATATTCACTGAATGTTCTGACTCTTCCATGTTTTATTTCCCCCCACAAAACTATGCAGAAGTCATGTATTGTATGAATTGTCACAAATGAGAGGATTATACCATAGCATAGGGAACCTGGAATAAAAACCTCCTACTGCTTTAATGATCTTGAGGTGAAGGAAAGGGACAAAAGAGGGTTAAATGCTGTAACCTGTGCAGCACAAAACAGTTTTCTGAAACTTGGGTGATGAGTGGATTGAAAATATAGTGAGATTAAAATTAAAAATAAAGACAAAGACACAAAAATAGGTGAAAGTGGGAGTAAGTGGGTGAGCCAGCCCTGATGGGGTCTGATCTCTAACAACTCTGCATGTTTTATTATATATGCAAAAGCCTCAAATGGATTTATTGTGAGAAAGCTTTTTCAAGGTAAATAAAAGAAAGGGTGAGCAGGAAATTGGGACTTATCTGCTTGCAGAATATCTCCTCTAACTCCGGGCAGCTGGGTTCCTTAAGGCTATTAAGCGCCCCCATATTTCTTCTATCCCCAGCAACAGGCATTTGAACTCAAAGCTATCTAACCCATAAATTTCATGCCAGGCATGGGATCTACCCCATTTACAACTGCCACTTGCAAATGGGCATTTCTCTCAGCACCATCACACAGAAAGTTTCCTAGAAGCTGCAACTTGCTGTCCAGGGATGTGGAGTTCAAAGCAGTGATTTATTTGCCACTCCTGTCAGTTAAGGATGAAAAATACTAAGTATTGACTCAGCATGATTTAGTGTCTTCAAGGCCACTTTCTCCTCATATGAGAGGTCATAAAAGAAGTTCCTGGGGGAGATCTCCAAGAAAGGAGTCAGCGAAAGAAACTTCACAAAGAAGGTGTCCAGCATAAGAATTCAGACATGCACAGAAACATGAGCAGCCAAGAATGCTGAGTACCTGACTTCAACTTCTGCAGAAAATGCAATTCAGTAACCATAAACCAAATATAATATGGGGAAAAGATTTTCCCTGAGTACTGTCAGGACAAGCGCTGCACTCTTCACTTGATGCATTACATCTAGCAGTCAACATAAAAGGCAGAAAAATTATAATCTGAAGAGACAAAGAAAACTAGAATTAGGAATGACAAATATTTGGAATTATGAGGCAGGGAGTTTGAAATAACTATAATCTTATGCTAAAAATGCTAATGAACGTGATAGACAAAATGCAAAGATAGAACCAAAATTTCAGCAAAGAGAAGAAAACTCAAAAATAGAAAATATAAAACTAGAAAAAAATGTTAAAATAAAGAATGCTTTTTGTAGGTTGATTAGTAGACAGGATATTGTTAGGGAAATAATCAGTGAGCTTCAAAATATGTCAATAAAAATTCTCAAATTAACTGAAAAATAAAATAGAGACATAAAACACAGTGGAGAATAACCAGAAATTATAGGATAATTAGAACAGCTGTAAAGTACATGAAATAAGTAAACAAGAAATAAGAGAAGGAAAATTTGAAGCAATTATAAATATAGATAGATAGATATAGATATAGATATAGATATAGATATAGATATATAGATAGATACTGTACCACAGAATAGGAAGATCTCAGATTATTAGGCTGAAAAAATACTCACCCCAAATTTATATTGAGGCAAATTGTAATAAAAATTTGGAAATTAGAAACAAAAATAAAATTGTGATTAAAGCCAAAAGAGGAAAATAAACTTACATATGGAGAAACAAGAATGAGAATTGCACTATAATTCTTTTTAGAAACCATGCAAACAAGAGGATAGAGTGAAATATTTTAAATGCCGAAAGAAATAAAAAGAATATAGAAGTGGTTGTTTAGCAAAAATCATCCTCTAAAAGTGAAGAAAATGCTGAACATGGTGGCACATGCTTGTAATTCCAGTGGTTCTGGAGGCTGAGGCAAGAGGATCAGGATTTCAAAGACAGCCTCAGCAACTCAGCGAGATACTGTCTCTAAAATAAAATATAAAAAGGGCTGGGGGAAGGCTGGGGATGTGGCTCAGTGGTTAAGAGCTCCTTGGTTCAAATTCCAGTACAAAAAAAATAATAATTACATAATTTATAATACAAGCCAAAGCCAAGTGAATTTGTCATTAGTGTATCTAAATTGCACTAAATAGCTAAATTTATTTTTTCGGAGAAGTGGGAAATTATATATTCCAGATATTTTGAGATAAATAAAGAAAGGAAGACAGGTATAGCACTAAATGAAAGCAAATAAAATATGTTTTTATTATTATTAATTGATCCAATAGATAACAGTTTGAAATAAATACAAGACATTGGATGATTACACCATACAGCTAAGTTAAGAGGATATCATCAATATTTTAAGAAAGGGAAGAAATTTACTCACTGCTAGAAGATGTCTATACTATGTGTAGCAGTATAATGTCATTTCAGAATAGTTAGATTACTTGTAAATGTATATATGACAATCTAGGAAAGAACTAAAATTTTTTAAAAGATGCATAATTGGCCCACAATACAGGAGAAATGTAGAATACTATAAAATGTTCAATGAAAACCACTGAAGGCAAAAAACATGGGTGAATAAAGAAATCATAAACAAGACAAATTAATTGAAAAGTTTATAAATGAGGCAGATTATTAATATAAATAATAACTAATTTATGAATGTTGTAAACAAACTAAATAAATGATAGGATCTGAAGTACTGAAAAATTAAATAACAGAGAAACACATATGTTACTGTAAAGAAATTTGGTTCAAATATAAAGTGACAAATACATTAAATTTAAAGAAATTAAATAGATATATCATATTGCCATTAATCAAAAGAAAGCTGAAGGGTTGTCAATAAGATGGGAGGTTATAAACTGGGGATATGTCTCAGTTGATAGAGCACTTACCTTGCACGAACAAGGGCCTGGGTTCATTCCCCAGGACCACAAAAATTAATTAATTAATTAATTAATTAAATGTTTCATTTCTTTAAAACAAAGAAGACAGAAGATTATGAGACATGAGGCTCAGATTCTTTCATGGAAATAAAAATATATATATATAATTTTTGATATTTATATTAACAATAAATTTATATAAATAAAATTTATATAAATAAAATATATTTTTGTGTAATATATGATTTTATGTGAATATAAATTATTTATAACATAATAGATTGTGGAAACTCTACAAACATGTTGAGAAGTTGCAGGACCCAAATAAATGCTTATCCAACAGGGATATGTGACTATTATTTTTCCAACCTCTCCCTATGGTAAAATTTTCAATTCAGTCATTATGCTTTTCAGGTCTAGAATTTCGTTTGCATGTTTTTAAAAATAATGTATATATTTTAGATATTACCACATTTTTCATACATCATTTTCTTGATTTTGTGTAGCAACTAGTGTTTTCCATAATAACTAATAGCCATGAAAAAATATCCAGTTTTTTAGTAAACTTAGTATGTGTATGGGTGCTTGCTTCAGTAGCAAATATACTAAAATTGGAATGATACAGAGAAGATGAGCATGGCCCCTGTAAAAGGATGATATGAAAATTCATGTAGTGTTTCATAGTTTTATTAATAAAAGCTAGTATTAAAAGATGTTATGGATGTAAAATTCTATACAATTTTAATTTTTGTTTGTAACTTTACTTTTAATAATTTTATAGGATTTAAAATTAAAAAGCATAAAATATCAATAAAACTACTAAAGAGTATTATATGCATATATATTATGTAATTTTCATATGAATAACATATGTTGAGAGGGTCAGTAGTAAAAAGAAAGTTGTAAGCAATTTAGTTAAATTGTTGATAATTTGAAATAGATGGTTATGACATTGGTATATATTACATACCCCCATAGTAATAACAAAGAAAATGCCTAAGGAAAAATACACAAAAAGAAATGAGAAGAGAATTAAAATATATGACTTTAAAAATATAAGGCAAGTAGTAAAAGAAGGAATGTATGATAAAAGAAATTATACAAGACATAAAGAAATTATGAACAGGACCACAATAATAATTCATGTCCTTTAAAATGAATTAATTAGGGCAGAGTTGTAGCTCAGTGGCAAAGCATTTGCCTTGCATTCACAAGGCCCTGAATTTGATCCATAGTTTCAAAAAAGAAAAGACAAAACAAACAAACAAACAAATAAATAATTAAATAAATAAATAAATAAAAGAAAAGAAAACAAAACGAATGAATTACAATTCCATTCAAAAGTCACAGATTGGACCTTGAGAGCTTGTTTGGAGGTTCTAGCAGGGGAGCGCAGCTACTCGTATACCCTTGACCGAAGAACGGTCCTCCTCTATCGGGGAAGGTCGTCCTCTTCGACCGAGCGCGCAGCTTCGGGAGGGACGCACATGGAGCGGTGAGGGAGGAAGGGGACACCCGCCTAGCCAGCCAGATCAGCCGAATCAACCCTGGCGATCAATGGGGTGACAGATGTCGCAGCCAGATTCTCTTTGATCTAGATATTTTTTATATACTTTCTGCTGATTTTGTTATGTTCTTTATTGCTTAAAGGAAAATTATGTCCCATAAGAGTTAAAGTTCATTCAAATCTTCAAAAAAAAACAAACAACAAAAAAAAAAAAAGTCACAGATTGGTAAAAATTAATAAAAAATTTAAGATCAATTATATGCTATTTGATTCACCTTAGATTTATGGAAACATGTGATTCACTTTAGACTTAAAGAAACATATGAAGTAGAGAAAAGAAAGGAATATTACCTGGAAAATATAATCAGTAGAATGCAGGAAAGGGTATACTAATATAAGAGTAAATAGATTTTACGGTAAAAACTGCTTTGAGAAAAAGGACAAATTTTGTAATGACAAATAGGTTCTACATTATCCTGATATTAAAATAATAATATACACTACAGGAAAAGAAAGTACAAAACATTATCCCTGATGAATAATTATTCAAAATTTCCAAACACTATAAAAAAAAATAATTCTTGAAACATTTACAAGATTACCTACCATACCTAAATGGAATTAATTTTTGGAAAACACAATGGTTCAACATATGAAAAACAATTATCATTATGCATAACATTGACAAAATGAAGGAACAAATAAGTGATAGAATCAATTGATGAATGGAAAGCATTTGGAAAAAGTTAATAACTTTTGATGTTAAAATCATTCCACAAACTAGGAATAGAAACAAATTTCCTCAACAAAAATAAAGCTATATTTGAAAAGCCATTAACTACATACTCAATGTTAAAGACTAACTGTTTTTGTCAGGGTTAAGTCAAGGATATCATTATTCACCATTTATATTTAAAATAGTATTGGAATTTTAGAAGAATCAATTTTAGGTGTGAGAGAAATAACTGACATCTATATCAAAAAGAAAGAATTAATATTATGTCTATCCACAGACATCATAATCTTATCCATAATATTCCTTAAAAGATTCTCTTCAGGGGCTGGGGTTGTAGCTCTGTGGTAGAGCTCTTGCCTAGCATGTGTGAGGCATTGGGTTTGATCCTCACTACCACATTAAATTTTTTTAATAGAGGTATTGTGTCCATCTACAACTAAAAAAATATTTTTAAATTTTTCCCTCCAGATGTCATTAAAAATGTGCACTTATATGATTGGTTGGACTGCAAATTAGTACAACTACTTCGGAAAGCAATATAAAGATGCCTCACAAGACTATACATGGAACAAACATATGACTCATCTATCCAACTCCTTGGTATTTATCCAAGAGAAATCAGTATATTATAGTGACACAAGCACATCATTGTTAATAGCAGTAATAGCAGCAAAATTCAAAATCAGACCATGTACTTATCACCAGATGAATGGATAAAGAAAATATGGTGTATATATACACAATCAAGTTTTACTCAGTCATAAAAAAGAATCAAATTATGGCATTGGATGGCAAATGGATAAAATCTTAGAACAGTATACCAAATGAGTTTAGCCAGACTCAGAAAGTAAAGTCATTATTTTTCTCTAATATTTGAAAGCTAGAGCAGAAAGCAAAAGAGGAGGAAAATCTCTGTGAAATTAGAAGGGTGATCCATGAATAAAAGAAGGGGATTGAGGGGGAAAGAGAGGGAAAGAGAGGAACTGCAGAAGAAAATTGACCAAAATTTTCTATGTACATATATAAATATATTGCAGTTATTTCACCTGTATATTTATCTCTAAAGCACCAAATTAGAAACAAATGAGCAGTATATAGAAGGAAGAGCAGTAGAGTTAAAAAAAAAAAAAAAAGGTAACTGGGGGAGGGAGGAGAAAATAAAAAGAGGAGGAAGTAGTGGGGACTAAAAGAGAGCAAATTATATTCCTTTCACATATGATTATGCTCATATTAGCTCCACTATTATGTTTGTGTGATACAGTAATAAAAACATAAATCATTTCTCCAAAAATGCAAGAATTAATAAATAAACTTACCATTATTTTTTGCATAAAAGCCCAACACACAATTATTAGTTTTGTTCTTATATACTAACAGTATATCATCTGAAGAAAGGAAATAAAGAAAATTCCACGTAGAAAGAAATTAAATAATAAATGGGAAAGACTTATGTTCATGGATTGGAAGAATTAATACTGTGATGAAGTCAATACTACTCAAGGCACTCTATAGATTCTTATTCAAATTTCAATGGTGATTTTTTTTTGAGAAATTAAAAAGTTTAAACTAAAAATGACATGGAGTGTCATGGGACAAAAATAACAAAATAAAATTTTTAAAATGTGGGAAGAAAATCAAAGGTCCCACTTTCCTGACATTAAAAATCATATGCAAAGCTAAACAAGTAACAATGTGGTACTGGCATAAATATACATATATAGAGAGATGAAACAGAGTAAAGAACCCAGAAATATAGTCTCATGTATATGGTCAGATGGTTTTTTACAAATATATTGATATGATTCACTGGGGAATGACCCATCTTCAACAAATGATGTTGAGAACACAGAATACTATATCCCATGCAAAATAATGAAATCGAACCTTTGACTTGTACCCCATACAAATTTAACTTAACAGGAATTGAAGACCAAGACTAAAAAACTCTTAAAAGAAAACACAGGGACAATTTTCATGTCATGTAATTTGTCAATAACTTCTTAATTATAATGCCAAAATCAGAGGCAATAAAAGGAAAAAATAAATAATTGGGAGAATTGCAGTACATTATTATTTTAGAAAAAGACTACATAGCAAAGGTAAATAATCAACAAAGTGATACAGCAATGTCGGGGTTTTCAAGGTGCTGGAGTTTTTAACTACCCCTGACCCGGGGTGAGCCTCCTCTGGCTGGCAGAGAAGGCTGGGGGAGCATGCCCCAGCAGTAAGGCAAAATTGGGAATGGCAGGAGGTGACTGGTAACCCACACCTGCCTTCAGAAGACACTCAGAGCTACCAGGGAGTCCGGTCAAGGCACGAGCTCAGTTTATTGATTAAGTTGGACGGCCTTTACAAAAGACATGGGCAAATCAGCAGAAAGATCATAGGGGAACATAGGGAGCATGAGCAAATCACATTGGCGGAGCCATTAGCCTATCCTAGTGGCAGTCTGACCTCCTCATACGTCAGGGGAACGCCCCTTGGCTAGGCCAAGTTCCTGTATCAGGAAGTGGGAGAAAGCCAGAGAGTTTCTATCTAGTGGCGTGTTGTTAATGTCCCCAACACAGCAACTTAAAAATATGAGTAAATAAACAAATAAAATAAAAGCATTCTGTCCATCTACAAATACTACATACACACACACACACACACACACACACACACACACACACCCCCAGGATAATTTAACAGAAACACAATGGTTAATTTGGCTAATGGAGCAAAAGTACTGAATGTTTTCAGGCAAAAGAAAGAAATTAGAACTGTATCTTATGCAATACATGAAACAACTCAAAATAGATTGAAAATCTGAATATAGTACTTAACACGCTAAAATTCTTAGAAGCAACACTTGATTAGTTTTGGTAATCAAAATACAAAGTGCAAAGGAAAAAATACATATTTTGGATTTTGTCAAAATTAAAAATTTGTGTGCAGAAAGAATATCATAAAAATGAAAAACAATCCAAAAATAGGAAAAAAATTCAAATAAAAAATATGGTGTGCAACTTGAATGCTGCATTAAATTAAGAATAATTACAGCATAATAATAAAAGCACAAATAACTCAGTGTTAAAAAATAACTATTTCTCTAAAAAATAAAAAATAATAAATATATGCAATATATACAGCCTTAGTCATTAGAAAAAATCAAAATATAAAACCCAATGAGGTAGCACTTTACACCTTCCAGAATGGTTACAATCAGAAAGCTTGATAAAGAAGTAGACAGGAATCATCATGCATTCCTTGTAGAAATGTAAAATGCTTCAATAAATTTGAAAACCTTATGTGTTGTTGCAAAATGCCAAGTGCAGGAGCCCTGTTTGGGGAGATAGCTAAGATTGCGGTTGACTATGGGCCATAGACATTTTTGGGCATTGTCGCCTTCCGTAGTCTCACGGGACTTGGCCCAGGATCTCGAGAGATTTGAGCAATGACTCAGCAGATTGACATTTTTGGGCATTGTCGCCTTCCGTAGTCTCACGGGACTTGGCCCAAGATCTCGAGAGATTTGAGGAGTGACTCGGCAGATCGAGCAAGCACCATTCCTGCTCGGGCGCATGGGATGAGACCAGAGAGAGAAAGGACAGGGTTATCGCTATTGTATAGATACATTGTAGTTTCTTGTAAGAGTACATGGCTTGGTTTCTTGTGAGAGTGAAAGGACAGGGTTATCGCTATTGTATAGATACATTGTAGTTTCTTGTAAGAGTACGTGGTTGGTTTCTTGTGAGAGTGTGTATGTAGTGTTAGAAAATTACAAGAGACAGAGACAGAAAGATTAAAGAATTTTTTCGTCTCCATCCTGTCTCCGGACTCCTTCCCGCGGCGCTGCCGTTCCAGGCTGCAATCCCTTTCCGGCGGCTAACAGTTGGTGGCCCGTACGGGGAATTCAGCACGGCAGGTAAGAACTGAGAAACCTCGCAGGAGTCTCTAGTCAGAGCGGTTAAAATGGGTTCGAAAATAACTAAGACCCAAGTGTACGAGGCTCTTGATGAATTCTTTGATATGGATGAGTCTGTCGTTAGTGAGGAGGATTTAGAAAACAGTGAAGGCAATCATAAAAGCGTAGATTCCGCTGAGTCAACTAAGACCAGTAAGGAGAGTATTAGAAGTGTCCCCAAAATTACAAAGATCCGAGCTGCTAAAGCTATTCAAGATTTATTAGAGATATTTCAAGGATACATGGTCTCAATTGAACCTGGGACTCAGGATGTTACTGAGTCAGTTAGGACCAATGAGAGTAGTAGTAGTGAGGAGGAATTAACTAAAGGTGATTTTGAGAAAATGAATAAAAGGAAATTAAGGAAGACCAAGATAAGGGATCATCAAGTGGAGGAACTTGTGTCCTCTACTCCCCCATGGGTGAAATCGATTACAGAAAATATGAAGGGTATCACTAGACGTTTGCATACCTTAGAAATAGAAATAAAAAGTCTTTCTGAGCGCTTATGCGCTCTCGAGGGTAACTCACAGATACATTGGGAACTGCCAGTATTTGAATATGAAAATGGACAGAGGGGCCACCAGCCAATAGATTTCAAAACAATAAAAAATCTCAAAGAGGCAGTAATGACTTATGGACCCCAAGCTCCTTTCACGTTGAGTATACTGGAGTCCCTTAACACCTTTAGCTTAACCCCCGCAGACTGGAAGCGTCTATGTAAAGCAACATTAAGTGGGGGACAATACTTGGTTTGGCGATCGCAATTTCAGGAACTTTGTATAGAAACAGCTAAAAGAAATGCAGATGCAGGGTTTGGAGACCATAATATAGAAATGCTCACAGGAGAAGGGCAATTCGCAGACATACAGGATCAAAAACATTATACCCCAGGAGTATATGCTCAGATAAATGCAGCTGCCTTAAAGGCATGGAAAACTGTACAAGGACCTGGGGATCTACAAGGTAGCTTGTCCAAAGTAATTCAAGGACCTAATGAACCATATGCTGAATTTGCTGATAGACTTTTGAGAACTGCAGGTAGAGTTTTTGGAGACATTGATCAAGTTATGCCATTAGTTATTCAATTAGCGTACGAAAATGCTAATAAATATTGCCAGGAAGTCATCAGGCCATGGAAAAATAAAAAGGATCTTTCCATATATATACAACTATGTAAAGATGTAAATGATGCCTTTGTCACAGGGAATGTGATTGCAGCAGCTGTGAGAGATGCTGCCCCTCAAAATTTTACAAGGGCTCAACATAGACATTATAATCAATCGGGATATTCTAGGCAAAATTACCATAATCAATCAGGCTATTCTAGGCAAAATCCCCAAAGAGAAATAAGACCAAATTCATACCGTACTCCAGGTTGCTGCCCCAGGTGTAAGAAAGGAAATCATTGGGCCAATAAATGCTATTCAAAATTTGACATCCATGGAAATCCTTTGTTCAGGAATTCAAAAAACAGGGCACGGGGCCCAATGCCCCGGGGCCCACAAATGTACGAGGCATTGGAGGAGGAGTATCCTCAAGCATCCACTCAGATGCTTCCCCGACACAATCCCTATTACCCATCCACTCCCTCGCCAGAGGAACAGGAGGAAATGCAGGATTAGACCTCTGTTCCACCCCCCGAAATGGAGAAAAATTGAAAGCATTCCCTCTAAAAACTGGAAAAAGACAGGGATGCCCCCTTTCACCACTGCTATTTAACATAGTGCTGGAAACTCTGGCCAGAGCAATTAGACAGACGAAAGAAATTAAAGGGATCCAGATAGGAAAAGAAGAGCTCAAATTAGCACTATTTGCTGATGACATGATAATCTTCCTAGAAGACCCAAAAAACTCTACCAGAAAACTTTTACAACTAGTAAATTAATTTGGCAAAGTTGCAGGATAAAAAATCAACACACATAAGTCAAAGGCATTTTTGTACATCAGCGACAAATACTCTGAAAGGGAAATGATGAAAACTACCCCATTTACAATAGCATCAAAAAAAATAAAATACCTGGGAATCAACCTAACGAAAGAGGTGAAAGACCTGTATAACGAAAATTATAGAACACTAAAGAAAGAAATTATAGATGAACTCAGAAGATGGAAAGACCTACCTTGCTCTTGGATAGGTAGAATTAATATTGTCAAAATGTCCATACTACAAAAGCACTATACAGATTTAATGCAATTCCAATCAAAATCCCAATGTCATTCTTCAAAGAAATAGAAATAGCAGTCATGAAATTCATCTGGAAAAATAAGAGACCCAGAATAGCCAAAGCAATCCTGAGCAAGAAAAGTGAAGCAGGGTGCATCACCATACCGGACCTTAAATTATACTATAGAGCAATAGTAACAAAAACAGCATGGTATTGGCACCAAAACAGACTGGTGGACCAATGGTACAGAATTGAGGACACAGAAACTAATACAAATAATTTCAGCTATCTTATATTAGACAAAGGTGCCAAAAATGTACAGTGGAGAAAGGATAGCCTAAGAATTATTGGTATAGAAGTCATTGAAAAAAACACTAAAGGAATATACAACATTTTCCATGAAATAATATCCAGAAAAAATTACAAACCTTTAAGAACAAGATGCAAAGAGAAATATACTATTAATTATTTGGATTTAACAGATCTCTATAGAATATTTCATCCAACAACAACTGAAATAACTTTTTTCTCAGCAGCACATGAAAACATCTGTAAAATAGATCATGTTTAGGACAGAAATTCAGACTTATAAGAAAATGCAGATATATCCTTTCAGTTTCTAATGGAATGAAATTAGAAATTAATAACAAGATAAATACCAGAAAATATCTTAAAACTTGAAAACTAAGGAATGTAATTTTGAACATGGAATAGAAGAAATTGTGGTAGAAATTAAAAAAAAAAATAGTCAACCTACCAGGATTAATGTATTGGAATATTATGCATCATAGAGGCACTAACAGTAATCTTATCTGACTGGTGAAAAAAGATGGGATAATTAACAACTTTCAATAAGAGGAAGAATAGAAGACTCAGAACTGTGTATGGTCCAATTCTGAAATTTGTATCACAGGTTAAAAAAAATAAAATTTTCCTGAAATATTTCTTAGATCCTGATTGTGAAATATATGGGTAAACCTCCTTCACTGATGTTTTTTCTGATCCCTTAATCTATTGTATGGGGATTGCTTCTTCATTGTAGTTCTTTTCCATAATCAAAGTGGGTATTAGTGTGTGCACAGCATATTTGGAACTAAAGATTTTCCCAGCCTCATGCCTACTCATAAAAATCAGTTTTAAAGACTGATATGTGCACAATTGAAGTTTTATTTATTTAAGGCTCATGGTTTATTCAGCAAATTTGATGACTTTGCTTTCAGTTCCATGCAATCCTCATGGTTAATTCTTAGATCCAAATCTCAAGTATGGTTTATTTATTTGCTTTATATCTGAAAATTTCTTTCATGTTAATGGCACCTATATTAAGACCCTATTTTTAAAAGAGTGGGCTTTAAAGCTGCATTCTTATTTTATTTATTTTTTACTTCAACATTGAGTTCCATTACTTAGCTGGTAATTGTCAATGGATCTTTATAACTCGATGCATGTTTCCAGTCTTATCATTTATTATTTGAGAATCAAAAGCAAGTGTTTTTTTCTAGCCACCAAATAACCACACTTTGTCTATTCTTTTTAATTTTTACTATAAATTGGCATATTTGAATAGCTTTCCCAAAATTGGCCAGAATAAAAAGCAACATGATATTTGTATATTTTCTATTTTTGACTCTTTCTCTTGAGCCACAAATTCAAAGATTCAAAAGACAATTGATCTGCCTTCAATGAAGTTAAGACAACAGTTTTAACAAATGTACTATGATCAAAAAGAATTATTCTTCAACTTTTTGAAATTCCATATCAGTTTCCTTACCCTGGCTATGAGACCACTAAGTTTAAATTAAATGTTTCAGGTGTTTTCTATGAGAGGATTTCAATCGTATTAACTATTTCTGTGAATTAAGGTAAAATGTGAGAGCTCTAGTAAAACCACCCCTAAATTTTAATGTAATAAAACAAAACAAATTACTGTTTTTTAAACCTAAAGTACAAAAATGGCTATACCTGCCTGAGCTGCTCTTGTCCCAGTGATAAATCAAGAGGTATTTCTGTTCTGTGTCTCTATAATATTTAAATTTCTCAGTGTCTTCTCCATTCAAGATAATAAGAACAAACTGCCTACATGTTGTATGTGGGAGGATTAATTGAACAATATCAGGGCTTAATCAAAAGTTTTAAAACAACAGGTTTTGTGTGAGTGTGTGTGTGTGTGTGTGTGTGTGTGTGTGTGTGTGTGAAAATTCTTTGGGTGATTGTATTTAGTAAGCAAGTCTGAAATTTGTAGGATGGGGAGCCTGGAATCTCTCAGTCAGGATCTGATGCTGCAGTCCAGATGTGGAATTCTTTCTTTCTCAAGAAAACCTCAATATATTTTCTTCTTCCCTAAGATAGAGATTTCATTATTTTGCTCAGGCTGGCCTTAAAATTCTGGACTCAAGTGCTCTTCCTATCTAAGCCTCCTGAGTACCTTGGACTACAAGTATGAGCTAGTGTATATGGCTGGAAAATCTTAAATATTTTCTTAAAGTTTTTCAACTTCTGTAATCAGGGACGTTGAGATTGTTAAGGGTGATGTTCTTTACACAAAATCAACTGAATTCATATGTTGATCATATCTAAAAATATGTCCAAAACAAAACTTGATTAGAGTTTGATTGAATAACAGGGTACTTACTATAGGCTAGCCAAGTTAACACATGTAACTCATGACTACCATCTATATGCCTTGTTACCTTGGCATCCTCATGTGTCTTCGTAAAATAAAATTAATATCCAAATAAACAGTAACAAATTCCTACTTTCACATATCATGACAAAACTCTCTGACCACAAACAAAAATGCACAAACCATTCCTCAGAAAAGATGCACATTTCTCATGTGATAATCACACTTCTCCTTAATACTTTGTTCCATATATTAGGTAGGCCTTATGTGATATGTGTAACATAACATTTCCAACTTTTAAGCCTTTGAATAGCTTCCTGTACAACATGATGAGACAAGTCTGGCATTTAGTTTCAATTAGTAAAGGCTATCTTTCCATTCTTCTTTCAGGAAAGTGATGAAAACCACTGTTAAAGCCCTTTATAGCCTCTAATGTCAGAAGAATAAATCCAGAATTTTTTTCTTGTACAATTCATACCAATAAATCCAGACTTTCAATTTTATGTTACTTCCATCATAATTTCACATTCTTAATTTATTCCCCAGGTTTAAGTAAATAAAATTGAAAAGAAAATTATGGGTTTTTTTTTTTTTTTGTTTGTTTGTTTTGTGTGTGTGTGTGTAGGGCACCTTATCAGGCATCACAATTTATATCCCACCTTTGGGTCTTTAGGGCCCTCTGCAATTTTACTCTATTAACAGAAGAGAGGTGACAGGATAGAATTTGAAAATTAGCAATGCTTTGCAAGGCAAGAAAGTGGGGATGGTATTGCATATGTTTTAGGCAAAGCAGGGTTAACACTTTCTATTCTTTTTTTTTTTTTTTTTTTTTTTTTTTTGTGAACTGAGGGATCAACTCAGGGATTATTACCATAGATCTACATCCCCGGTCTTTTTCATTTTTTTATTTTGAGAGAGGGTTTTGCTAAATTCCTGGGGCCTTCCTAAATTGTTGACACTGGCATCAACCTTGTGATCTTCCTGCCTCAACTTCCCAAATAATTGGGATAACAGGTTTGCACCATTGTGACCACCCAGGGTTAAATTCTTTAAAGGAAGGAGAAGAAGATGTGTCTATTGGCAAAGAATACTTAGAGAAGTTAAATTGTTCAATGGTTCCAGCTTCATCAAGATCTTTCCATATACCCTTCTACAACTTTTAGGACTTTATTTCTTCTCAAGTGCTGTTGCTACTTTGACAGGAGACATTTACACTCACATATGATAATTTAATTTGCATGACAATCAGCCACTCTGAGTATATTGGTATTTGGAAAATTAAGTACTGTGTAAAACATAAAAAAAATTTAGGACAAAGTATTTTTTGTTGTGTATATAGATAATAATCTGAGAATATGAATAACTGTGCTCATTTTTCCACATTTTTCCACAAGGGAAGTGAAAAATAGTCACCTAATTTTATTATGCTCTTTAGTTTGAGAGAAAGATTATGAGATATTAAATACATGACCATTGTTTTAGTCAGCTTTTTTGCTGCTGTGACTAAAACATGTGACCAAAACAATTGCAGAGGAGGAAAGTTTTATTTGAGTGCTCACAGTTTCAAAGGTCTTAGTCCATAGAAGGACGGCTTTATTCTTCAGGGCTTGAGGTGAGGCAGAACATCATGGAGGAACAGTATGGCAGAGGGAGGATGCTCATATGGTGATTAGGAAGCAGAGAGAGAGAACTACACTTGCCAGATACAAATATATGTCCCAAAGCCACATTCCCAATTTCCACCTCCTCCAGCTATGCCCCACCACTTCAGTTACCACCAAGTTAATCCCTATCAGGGGATTAATCACTACTTGGTTTAATACTCTCACAACCCAATCGTTTCTCCTCTAAATCTTCTTGCATTGTCTCACATGTGACCTTTTGGGGGACAACTAATATCCAAATAATATCAATCATTTTACCTTTTCTAATTATTTAATTAAGAGTATCCAAGGATTATAGTTTACAAGTCTCTATTTCCAATTTACATCATGGATTACCCATGTACACTTTGCCACTGGCAATAACATAATGAAATATTTAAATTATAATAAGTTTGAGAACCAAATCCTAAAAACCTCAATACATATATAGTTTCTTCCTTTCACTCCTGCCCCTCTTTCTTTCTTTATTTTCTTGAAATGAAATTTTGCTGTGTTGCCCAGGCTCATCTTTAATTCTTGAGCTCAAGTGGCCCTTCTACTTCCACCTCCCAAAAAACTGAAACTATAAGTATGTGCCACTACTCTTGGCTTCTGATTCTGTTTCTTTACAATCATTATTGGTAACAAAATCTTTAATGGGCAGAATTCCACTGCAGATCCAGTTTTAATAGGATACAGATATGAAATTGTAATAAATTACATTCCCATTGACAGTGGACAAGGTTCCTCTTTTCTTCACATTCTTGTCAGTGCTTTTTCTAAAAAAAAAAAAAAAAAAAAAAAAAAAAAAAAAAATTGGCCATTATAGCTAGGGTGAAATGTTATCTAATTTAAATTTTGATTTGCATTTCCATGGTGGCTAATAATATTGAACATTTTTCCTATATTTATTGATCATTTGTATTCCTTCTTTTCAGAATTGTCTAGGCAAATCATTTACCCATTGTCACTTAATTACTTTTCTTAAAAATATTTCTATTAGTTGATGATGGACCTTTACTTTATTTATAATTATGCGGTGCTGAGACTTGAACCTAGTGTCTCACATGTGCTAGGCAAGTTCTCCACTACACAGCCACAACCCCAGCCTGAATTACTTGTTTACTGTTAAAATTTGTTAAGATTTTTAAATTTTTATATATTGTGTCAGTTGAATAAATGACAAATAAATTATTTCATTTAGTAGGTTGTCCCATCAATGTTGATTTTTCCTCTTGTTGTTCAGAGCTTTTTTTTTGTGTTATGTAATTTATTTCTCAATATTTTCTTTTATTTCCTGTGCTTTTGCAGTCCTGTCCAGAAAATTGTTACCTACACCATTATCTTGAAGTGTTTTCCCTTTATTTTCCTCTAGCAGTTTCAGGGTTTTAGGCTTTATATTAAGGTCTTCGATACATTTTTTTTAAATTTTTTTTTATTTATAATTTTTAATATGTACAACTCATAGTGCATGTATTTAGCATCTTTTTACATACAATTGTTTGCATAAAGAGTATATTCGTACACTTCAGGTCTTCAATCATGCATTTAGGAAAATGATATCCATCTCATTCAAACACCTTTTCTTTTCTTTTTCCTTTTCTCCCTCTCCCTCCCCCCTTGCTCCCTCCCTTACTCTCCCTTCCCTTTGACCATTCTAGTGTTCTTCTAGTCTTCATATGTACCCTCCCATCCAACAATACTATGAACTAGCCTCCTTATATAAAAGAGAACATTTGGTACTTGGATTTTTGAGACTGACTAACTTCACTTAGCATTATGTCTTCCAACTTCATCCATTTACCTGCAAATGCCATTAATTTATTTTCTTTTATTGCTGAGTAAAATTCCATTGTGCGTATATACCACATTTTCTTAATCCACTCATTTACTGAGGGACATCTAGGTTGGTTCCACAACCTAGCTATTGTGAATTGCGCAGCTACAAACATTGAGATAGCTGTGTCACTGTAATATGCTGTTTTTAAGTCCTTTGGGAATAGACCCAGGAGTGGGATGGCTGGGTCATAGGGTGGCTCCATTCCCAGTTTTCCAAGAAATCTCCATACTGCTTTCCATAATGGTTGCACCATTTTGCATTCCCACCAGCAATGTATGAGTGTGCCTTTTTCCCCACATTCTCTCCAACATTTACTGTTGCTTGTGTTCTTGATAGCTGCCATTCTGACTGGAGTGAAGTGAAATCTTAGAGTAGTTTTGATTTGCATTTCTGTAATTGCCAGCGATGTTGAACATTTTTTCATGTATTTGTTAATTAATCGTGTATCTTCTTCTGAGAGGTGTCTTCTCAATTCCTTAGCTCATTTATTGATTGGGTTATTTGTTTTTTTGGTGTAAAGTTTTTTGAGTTCTTTATATATTCTAGAGATCAGTGCTCTGTCTGATGTGCATGTACTAAATATTTGTTCCCAATTAGTTGGCTCTCTATTCACCTCACTGATTGTTTCTTTTGCTGAGAAGAAGCTTTTTAGTTTAAATCTATCCCATTCATTAATTCTTGGTAGTAATTCTTGCGCTACAGGATTCTTATTAAGGAACTTGGGGCCTAATCCGACATGTTGGAAATTGGAGCTTACTTTTTCTTCTATTAGGCGTATTGTCTCTGTTCTAATTCCTAGGTCCTTGATCCATTTTGAATTGAGTTTTGTGCATGGTGAGAGATAAGGATTTAATTTCAATTTGGTGCATATGGATTTCCAGTTTTCCCAGCACCATTTGTTGAAGAGGCTATCCTTTCTCCACTGTACATTTTTGGCACCTTTGTCTAATATAAGATAGCTGAAATTATTTGTATTAGTTTCTGTGTCCTCAATTCTGTACCATTGGTCCACCAGTCTGTTTTGGTGCCAATACCATGCTGTTTTTGTTACTATTGCTCTATAGTATAATTTAAGGTCCGGAATGGTGATGCACCCTGCTTCACTTTTCTTGCTCAGGATTGCTTTGGCTATTCTGGGTCTCTTATTTTTCCAGATGAATTTCATGACTGCTATTTCTATTTCTTTGAAGAATGACATTGGGATTTTGATTGGAATTGCATTAAATCTGTATAGTGCTTTTGTAGTATGGACATTTTGACAATATTAATTCTACCTATCTGTTAGCCGCCGGAAAGGGATTGCAGCCTGGAACGGCAGCGCCGCGGGAAGGAGTCCGGAGACAGGATGGAGACGAAAAAATTCTTTAATCTTTCTGTCTCTGTCTCTTGTAATTTCTAACACTACATACACACTCTCACAAGAAACCAAGCACGTACTCTTACAAGAAACTACAATGTATCTATACAATAGCGATAACCCTGTCCTTTCACTCTCACAAGAAACCAAGCCACGTACTCTTACAAGAAACTACAATGTATCTATACAATAGCGATAACCCTGTCCTTTCTCTCTCTGGTCTCATCCCATGCGCCCGAGCAGGAATGGTGCTTGCTCGATCTGCCGAGTCACTCCTCAAATCTCTCGAGATCTTGGGCCAAGTCCCGTGAGACTACGGAAGGCGACAATGCCCAAAAATGTCAATCTGCTGAGTCATTGCTCAAATCTCTCGAGATCCTGGGCCAAGTCCCGTGAGACTACGGAAGGCGACAATGCCCAAAAATGTCTATGGCCCATAGTCAACCGCAATCTTAGCTATCTCCCCAAACAGGGCTCCTGCATTTCCCCCTTTTGTTTTAAAAGAGGGGATGCTCTAGGACGTCTATGTGCAACCAACATTCTTACCCGTCATTGGATAATCAAGGCTGTGCCCTTGACTCCTGTCTTAGGTTGATATGTCGGCCACATGAGACTGTCCCGTGCGACTGTGCCTGTCTTAGGTTGTCCCCCTCTGGGGATCTTACCCGTCATTGGCTAACCAGCCATCCAATGGAGCCCTTTAGGATCGACTGTGTAAGATGACTAACAGCCGTCCAATTGGGAGGAGATGCTGCGGCTTTAAGGCGACAAGCCTTTTGGTGACAAGTCAAATTGCATAGCATATCAAATTCTTTAAACAAATCAGCTGCCCTAAGTTCTATCAAGTAACACAGTGAGTTCTCTAAACAAATACCCGCAAGGTACTGTCCCATGAAGTCCCAAACAATGAAAGATCAAAATGTCCACTTGTTATAACACGTAGATCTAGGAGGCCCCATGCATGCAGAGCAGAGGCCACACTGCTGGTGAGGTTGTTTGACATTTGAGCAGCAGGGATGCTTGCAGCGACCGCGATCCCTGCAGCTGTAGAAGCAGCCGTCTTTTTTATGTCTAGACGATGCCACCGGCAAATCTTCAGGGCCCGCTATCTAGAGACTGAAGCATCAATTGTTAAAGGAAAGGCAGTGCTATTCCAGCACTGAGTCAAGAGGCGAGTTGTCAAACTAAATAATAGAATTATTAGATTGGAAAAATAAGTTGATTTCTGCTCACACACATTGTAGCCTGTGCTCCCACAAACATAAGCTGGCAAAATATCATATTTAGAACAAAACAAAGAAAGACTGAGGGTAATTACTGCATTAAAGATAGATTAAAGAAAAACTAAAAGCACTTTGGAGAAATAATTTGTTAGCTGGAACTCTCGAGTTTCTGCATACACAGCAGTCCTTTACCTGTTGAAATAATTGAAATTAATCATTTATTAAACAAATGAAGTTAATAACAAATAAGCAACCTCATGTCAAAACACCAAAATATCAGGTTATACAGCACTAGTCATATTTTTTGCTAAAGAGAAGTCCCTGGGACACCTATAAAACAAAATTGAAGGTACCTTCACTTATTAAATTATTTACCCATTTTGAATACTCTTAAACTTAAATGAATTAGAGTTATTTGGATCCATATATATATATATATATATATATATATTCACAAGCGCTTTGTTATTTTTGATGTCACACTGGACAGACGCACATACAAACATATATTTGTGACGTCACATTAACATGAAATTTAGACAAATACACAAATAAACACATATATAAAAAGTAAAAAAAATATATATATATAATTGTGTGCACACTAAAGAGAGATCTCTTCGTCCCAGCCGGGAGGAATGACACTTAAGTTGTGACATATTTTGAAGGACTCTTTTAAGGGAATCATTCCATATCTTCATCATGGTCCTCTTGATTTTGTACCTTTTTTATTAATCTTGATTCCTCAACAACTTCATCTTGATCCTTTTGATGTGGTACCTGCTTTATTAATCTAGATGGTATCCATATTGGACAGGATTCATGCTTTGGAAAGACACAAACAGATCCTCTCCCCCAAATTAATACTGGATCCGGACCCTTCCATGTACCTGAAAGAACATCCTTCCAGTAAACCAAAGGTTTATGTTGTTGATGTGGGTTCCAATGTCTGTCTCCAGCAGAATAACCATCAGAGTCTAAAATTAAAAAATTTAAAGTAAACAGGGCAACTGCCAATCTGTCCTTAGGATTTTTCCAGTTTCCTTCTTTCTGTTTTAACAACATAACTTTTAGTGTGCGGTTTGCTCTTTCAATAATGCCTTGACCCTGAGGATTGTATGGGATGCCTGTTTTATGGGATATGTTGAATTTTGCGCAAAACTGTTTGAAAGATGAGGACGTATAAGCGGGACCATTATCTGTTTTAAGCATTTTGGGGATGCCCAATGCAGCAAAAGCTTGTAAACAATGAGATGTGACATCTTTAACTTTTTCTCCGGAATGTAAGGAAGCAAAAATCATGCCTGAGCATGTATCTATGGTTACATGAATAAATTGCAATTTTCCAAAGCTTGGCTCATGAGTAACATCCATCTGCCACAAATGATTGGGCATTAATCCTCTAGGGTTAACACCAAAATGAGGATTGGGCAAATGTGTTATACAAGATTTACAATCTTTTACAATTGTTCTGGCTTGCTCCTTTGTGATTTTAAACCTACGTTGCAAGGTGGTGCTGTTGACGTGAAACTGGGAATGAAATAAAGTAGCTTGTTGTAGTGCTGAAAGTATAAATATTGTTTTTGTAAGTTCATCTGCCTTTTGATTACCTTCATGGAGGGGGCCAGGCAAATTAGTATGTGCTCTAATATGGCCTACGAATAGAGGTTCTTTTCTTGCCCACAAAAGTTTTTGTATCTGATAAAACAATTTAAAGGCTGGAGTATGAGGTGCTATTGGTCCTGGGCTCCTGCACCTATCCAAGAGCAAGGTAGGTCTTTCCATCTTCTGAGTTCATCTATAATTTCTTTCTTTAGTGTTCTATAATTTTCGTTATACAGGTCTTTCACCTCTTTCGTTAGGTTGATTCCCAGGTATTTTATTTTTTTTGATGCTATTGTAAATGGGGTAGTTTTCATCATTTCCCTTTCAGAGTATTTGTCGCTGATGTACAAAAATGCCTTTGACTTATGTGTGTTGATTTTTTATCCTGCAACTTTGCCAAATTAATTTACTAGTTGTAAAAGTTTTCTGGTAGAGTTTTTTGGGTCTTCTAGGAAGATTATCATGTCATCAGCAAATAGTGCTAATTTGAGCTCTTCTTTTCCTATCTGGATCCCTTTAATTTCTTTCGTCTGTCTAATTGCTCTGGCCAGAGTTTCCAGCACTATGTTAAATAGCAGTGGTGAAAGGGGGCATCCCTGTCTTTTTCCAGTTTTTAGAGGGAATGCTTTCAATTTTTCTCCATTTAAGATAATGCTAGCTCGGGGCCTTGCATATATAGCTTTTATAATGTTGAGATATGTTCCTGATATTCCTAGTTTTTCCAGTGTTTTGAACATAAAGGGGTGTTGTATTTTGTCAAATGCTTTTTCTGCGTCTATTGAGATGATCATATGATTTTTGTCTTTAAGTCTATTGATGTGGTGTATTATGTTTATTGATTTCCGAATGTTGAACCAGCCTTGCTTCCCTGGGATAAACCCCACTTGATCATGGTGCACTATCTTTTTGATATGTTTTTGTATCCGATTTGCCAGGATTTTGTTGAGGATTTTTGCATCTATGTTCATTAAAGATATGGGCCTGAAGTTTTCTTTTTTGGATGTGTCTTTGCCTGGCTTTGGAATTAATGTGATATTGGCCTCATAGAAAGAGTCTGGAAGAGCTCCCTCTTTTTCTATTTCTTGGAATAGTTTGAAGAGCATTGGTATTAGTTCTTCTTTGAAAGTCTTATAGAATTCGGCTGTAAACCCATCAGGTCCTGGAATTTTCCTTGTTAGTAGCTTTTTGATGACATCTTCTATTTCTTCACTTGTAATTGATCTGTTTAAATTGTGAATAGCCTCCACATCCAGTTTAGGCAAATGATATGACTCTAGAAATCTGTCAATGTATTCAGTATTTTCTATTTTTTTAGAGTACAAGTTTTCAAAGTAATTTCTAATTATATTCTGTATATCTGAGGTGTTTGTTGTGATATTCCCTTTTTTATCACGAATGTTAGTAATTTCAGTTTTTTCTCTTCTTCTTTTCGTTAGTATCGCTAAGGGTCTGTCAATTTTGTTTATTTTTTCAAAGAACCAACTTTTAGTTTTGTCAATTCTTTGAATGGTTTCCTTAGTCTCGATTTCATTAATTTCTGTTCTGATTTTAATTATTTCCTGTCTTCTACTGCTCTTGGTGTTGGTCTGTTCTTCTTTTTCTAATGCTATGAGGTGTGATGTTAAGTCATTTATTTGTTGGGTTTTTTTCCTCTTAAGGAATGAACTCAGTGCAATGAATTTTCCTCTTATTACTGCCTTCATAGTGTCCCAGAGATTTCTATATGAAGTATCTGTGTTCTCATTTACCTCTAGGAATTTTTTGATCTCCTCTCTGATGTCTTCTTCAACCCCTTGTTCATTCAGTAGCATGTTGTTTAGCTTCCAGTTGATGGAGTAGTTTTTCTTATTCCTTGTTTTGTCGTTGATTTCCAATTTCATCCCTTTATGGTCCGATAGCATGCAGGGTAGTATCTCTATTTTTTTATATTTGCTGAGAGTTGCCTTGTGACATAATATATGGTCTATTTTGGAGAAGGAGCCATGTGCTGCTGAGAAAAAAAGTGTATTCGTTTACTGAGGGATGAAATATTCTATATATGTCCGTTAGGTCTAAATTGTTAATTGTTTTAAGGAGGCTTAAAGTTTCTTTGTTTAGCCTTTGTTTGGATGATCTATCCATTGTTGAGAGAGGTGTGTTGAAGTCCCCTGGAATAACTGTGTTGTGGTCTATTTTACTCTTGAACTTGAGAAGCATTTGTTTGATGAATGTAGGTGCTCCATTATTTGGGGCATATAGATTTATGATTGTTATATCCTGTTGATGAATGGTTCCCTTAAGTAATAAGAAATATCCATCTTTGTCCCTCTTAATTAGTTTTGGTTTGAAGTCTACCTTATTTTATATGAGAATGGAAACCCCTGCTTGCTTCCGCCGGCCATGTGAGTGATAAGACTTATCCCAGCCTTTCACTTTCAGTCTGTTGATGTCTTTTTCTATGAGGTGTGTTTCTTGGAGACAGCAAATTGTTGGGTCTTTTCTTTTAATCCATTCTGATAATCTGTGTCTTTTGATTGGCGAGTTTGGCCATTAACATTCAGGGTTATTATTGAGATATGGTTTTTATTCCCATCCATTTTTATTTGAATTATGGTCTTTAGCTTGATTAGGTTTCTCTTCTGGTTGGTATTTCCTTTAGTTTAATATCTCCCTTTGTTGATTTTCATTATCATCTTTCTCTTCTTCTTCATAAAAAATGTTGCCCAGGATGTTCAGAAGTGCTGGCTTTCGAGTTGTGAAATCTTTTAACTTTTGCTTGTCGTGGAAGGTTTTTATTTCATCTTCGAATCTAAAGCTCAATTTTGCTGGATATAAGATTCTTGGTTGACATCCCTTTTCTTTCAGAGCTTGAAATATGCTATTCCAGGATCTTCTTGCTTTTAAGGTCTGGGTTGAAAAATCTGAACATAGTCTGATTAGTTTCCCCCTATATGTGATCTGCTTCCTTTCTCTTGTGGCTTTTAGTATTCTCTCCTTGCTCAGTATATTAGGCATTTTCATTATAATGTGTCTTGGTGTGGATCTGTTGAGATTTTGTTTGTTTGGTGTTCGGTATGCCTCTTGAACTTGGTTTTCCCATTCATTCCTCAAGTTTGGAAAATTTTCTGTAATTATTTCGTTAAATAGATTACTCATTCCTTTGGCTTGAAACTCTGCCCCTTCCTCTACGCCAATCACTCTTAAATTTGGTCTTTTTATGCTGTCCCATAATTCTTGGATGTTATGTTCTTGATTTCCAACGAGTTTTGCTGTACGGTCTAAATTCTTCTCTAGGACAAATATTTTGTCTTCATTGTCTGAGGTTCTTTCCTCCAAGTGGTCTACTCTGTTGGAGATACTTTCAATTGAACTTTTATTTTGGTTTATTGCTTCTTTCATTTCTGGAATTTCTATTTGGTTTCTCTTTAGGGCCTCTATTTCCCTATTGAAGTAATCTTTTACTTCCTGTATTTGTTTTTGGAGTTCTTTGTCAAAATGATCTTTTGCCTCCTGTACTTGCTCCCTCATCTCATTTTTGAGTTCATTCTTAAGTTCCCTAAACATTTGGCATATGTAATTTCTAAATTCCATCTCTGGCATTTGACCAACTGTGTTTGCCATGAAATCTACTGATGATGAATCTTGATTTGATTGTGTCACTTTCTTCCCTTGTTTTTTCATGCTGCTTGTGTGTCTTTTCTTCCTGCACTGTGGGACCTTGACTGTTTCGATTTTACCTTAATTCTTATGTTTTTCCTGTAGTATGAAGCTATCAGCTCCCCTTATAATTCCTTTACACTTTAAAACCTAACACTTTCTATTCAGAAAATTCAATTTTGATCACAATGTACAGATTTTGTTAACCCAGATATTATTTCCAATTTACTCTGTATGCTTCTGATGGGGTTTTATAGCTTCAAGTATTGGATACAGAGGTATTATGTTTAAGAAGAAGGAGGTGTCTTGAATTGTTCTTTCTTGGAAAGTATGAAAGGAGAGTTCTATTGACGTGGTTTACTGGAAGTGGTTTAGTATCAGTAGAAGAGAAAAGATAGAGAATGGAGTAGACACTTAGGTGGAGAGACCAATTTATATATAAAGTAAGATGGAAAAGAAGAAATAAAATGATAAAAGAGTAGAAATTGGTGTAAAAGAGAGGAGATAGAGAATCAATAAAATGGAGAGTGAACTATATATAGCACCTCTTTGCTATCCAGTTCAATTGCGCTGTATCTAGAAATCCCAAATTCTGCGTACAGCTTGTTTTTGCCTCTGTTTAGTATGCACTGGCAGGGTGCAAATATGAAAGATGAAGGAGGAAGAAGAGATGCCAAAGTGAGAAGGAAGAAAAGAAGGAACGAGAAAAGGAGCAGAAGCAAACAATCAAACACACTGACAATCAATGCAAAAAAAAGCAAAACAGAACAAAGCCAAAAAAAGAGAAAGAACAATAAACAATCTAACAAAAACCAATAACATAAGCAGACCGACCAACCAAAAAAAAAAAAAAAAAAAAGTCGAACCCCAAGTCTCAAACAAAACGGGCCCTGGGAAGCCCCCCTCTCTTTTCCCTTTCCAGTTTAAGCCAACTGCATTGGATCACGTCCAGAAAGTCTGCGAGTCAAGTCTGCACCCTATGCCAGCGGCCGCTCAGGGGGAAGATTGGCTCAGGGCGGTTGTGTGTCAGCAGATGAATGTGACCGGGAAGGGGACCCTCCAGAAGGCACGCTTTCCCCACGCCCACCCACAGTTGTAGCTTCTTGTGGCCGCTGGGCTGGCCTCAGACACGCCCTCCCCTGCTGGTTACCCGAGTCTCACCCAGGTGTGCGCTGCCTTCAGAGCGATGGGGCTCCCTGGATGTCTGCAGCTGTTGTCTCCTCCGTCTTTTTCCCTTTGTCTGGATCAGCCACTGCACTTCTCAAAGATGGCGGCGTTCTCCTCCCATTCAGCAGCTGCTCCACAGACCCTTGTGTCAGTCCAGATCATGCGGGGGGTGGGGGGGGAGGGGGTCGGCTTGGCAAGCAGTGCGAAAGAGCTCCACGTGGACACCGCCCACGCCTCTAGGCTTCTTTTTATCCCTCCTCGCTGATTTCAAAGCCGCTGGGTGGATTGTCTCCTTGCCAAGATGGCCTTGGCCCCTGCGCCTGCAGCACCAACAGCATTGTTTTGGGCTGTGGACCGCTGGGACTCTGTCCCTGGTTGTTATGGTCCTGAGAACTTTGTATTTCGCTGTCCAGAGGTGCAGGAATGTCTCGGCTCCCTTTCAGTTGCGATAGAACCACCAGCAAAGCGCTCAAACTTCCCACTCCGCATTCTTCAGCAACTGCGTCCAGAAAGCACCTCCCTCCTGTCGGCCATCTTCCCCTGAATCTTCGATACATTTTTTAAAAAATATTTATTTATTTATTTAGTTGCACACAATGCCATTATTCTTATGTGGTGCTGAGGATCGAACCAGGTCACGCAAGTGCCAAGCAAGCGCTCTACCACTGAGCCACAACCCCAGCCCAGGTCTTTGATGCATTTTGAGTAAAGTTTTGTAGAAGAGATATAAAGTTCAAGTTTCAATCTCCATGGAGATATGCAGTTTTCCCAGTATCATTTGTTAAAAGAGGCTGTTTTTGGTTCAATACATGTTTCTGATAGTTTTATGGTAAATAATTTGTCTTTAGTTGCATAGGATTATTTCTCGGTTCTCTAGTCTGTTCCATTGGTCTATGTGATTATTTTTATCTCAATACTGTGCTGTCATGGTTACTATGTCTCTGTAGTACATCTTGAAATCAGGTATTTCAATGCTTTCAGCTTTGTTCTTTTTGCTCAAGGTCGATTTGTCTATGTTGGGCCTTTTGTGGCAACATACGAATACTTTTCTATAGTTTTTTTTTTTTTTTTTTTTTAATGCCACTGGTAATTTTATAGGGATTTTATTGAACATGTAGATCACTTTGTTAGAAGGACATTTTAAAAATATTGTTTCAATCCATCAACATAGGAAGGCTTTCATTCTTTCATTTCATTGGGCTTTGTAATTTTCATTGTGAAGTTTTTTCCACTTCCTTAAGTAAGTGTATTCTAGGATTTTTTTTCTTCTTTCTTCCTTTCTTTTCTTTTCTTTTCTTTTCTTTTATTTTTTTTTTGATGGCTATTTTGAATAAGATAACTCTCATGATGTATTTTTCAGCAAATTTTCTGTTGGTATAAATAAAAGCTACTGGAGGCTGAGGCTATATCTCTGTGGCAGAGCACTTGCTTACCATGTGTGAGACACGGGTTCAATCCTCAGCACCACATAAAAATAAAAAAATAAAGGAATTCTGTCCCATCTACAACTACAAAAAAATTTACAAAAAGAAAAATAAAAGCTACTGGTTTTATATTTTGAATTTTTATTCTGCTACATTAATATATTCACTTATTAGTTCTAAAATTCCTTTGTGGAGACATTCCATAATTTTATGCACAAAATTATGTTATCTGCAAACAAGGATAATATGACTTCCTTCTTTCCTATTTGCATATATTAATTTCTTTCTCTTACATAATTCCTCTGGTTAATACTTCCAGTGTTATATTGAATATGCATGATATGAATACATTTCCTTTTCTTATTTTTGATATTAGTGGAAATGTTTCATTTTTTTCCCAATTAGTATCATGTTGGTTATGGGTTTATCATATATATAGCTTTAACTATGTTGAGGTATTATCATTCTAGACCACATTTTTTCAGTAAATCTACCACAAAGGGATATTTAAATTTTATAAAAATATCTGCATCAATTTAGATTATCATATGATTTTTCCTTCATTCTTTTTATGAGATGTATTAAGTTTACTGATTTGAATATTTTTTTTATCACCCTTAAATCACTTGAATGAAAATAATTTTGTCAGGTGAATGATCTTTTTCACGTGCTACTATATTTAATTTTCTGGTATTTTGTTGAAGATTGTTTGTATTTATCAGACATTTGACTATGCTCTTGTTATTATAATGAAGTGAAAGTAGAAGAAAACAACAAGAACAATTTACCTCTAGGGATTTTTTAATCTCCTCTTTGATGTCTTCTTCAACCCCTTGTTCATTCAGTAGCATGTTGTTTAGCTTCCAGTTGATGGAGTAGTTTTTCTTATTCCTTGTTTTGTCATTGATTTTCAATTTCATCCCTTTATGGTCCGATAGCATGCAGGGTAGTATCTCTATTTTTTTTTATATTTGCTGAGAGTTGCCTTGTGACATAATACATGGTCTATTTTGGAGTAGGAGCCATGTGCTGCTGAGAAAAAAGTGTATTATTTTACTGCGGGATGAAATATTCTATATATGTCCATTAAGTCTAAGTTATTAATTGTTTTAAGGAGGCCTAAGATTTCTTTGTTTAGCTTTTGTTTGGATGATATATCTATTGGTGAGAGAGGTGTGTTGAAATCCCCTAGAATAACTGTGTTGTGGTCAATTTTACTCTTGAATTTGAGAAGAGTTTGTTTGATGAATGTAGGTGCTCCATTATTTGGGGCATACAGATTTATGATTGTTATATCCTGTTGATGAATGGTTCCCTTAAGTAGTAAGAAATATCCATCTTTGTCCCTTTTGATTAGTTTTGGCTTGAAGTCTACCTTATTTGAAATGAGAATGGAAACCCCTGCTTGCTTCCGCAGGCCATGTGAGTGATAAGACTTTTCCCAGCCTTTCACCTTCAGTCTATTTATGTCTTTTTCTATGAGGTGTGTTTCTTGGAGACACCAAATTGTTGGGTCATTTCCTTTAATCCATTCAGATAATCTGTGTCTTTTGAATGGTGAGTTTAGGCCGTTAACATTCAGGGTTATTATTGAAATGTGATTTTTATTCCCATCCATTTTTATTTGTATTATGATCTTTATCTTGATTTGGTTTCTCTTCTGGTTGATATTTCCCTTAGTTTAATATCTCCCTGTGTTGATTTTCATTGTTATTTTTCTCTTCTTCTTCATGAAAAATTTTGCCCAGGATGTTCAGAAGTGCTGGCTTTCGAGCTGTGAAATCTTTTAACTTTTGCTTGTCATGGAAGGTTTTTATTTCATCTTCGAATCTAAAGCTCAATTTTGCTGGATATAAGATTCTTGGTTGACATCCCTTTTCTTTCAGAGCTTGAAATATGCTATTCCAGGATCTTCTTGCTTTTACAGTCTGGGTAGAAAAGTCTGAACATAGTCTGATTGGTTTCCCCTTATATGTAATCTGCTTCCTTTCTCTTGTGACTTTTAATATTCTCTCCTTGCTCAGTACATTAGGCATTTTCATTATAATGTGTCTTGGTGTGGATCTGTTGTGATTTTGTATGTTTGGTGTTCAGTAAGCCACTTGAACTTGGTTTTCCCATTCATTCTTCAAGTTTGGAAAATTTTCTGTAATTATTTCATTAAATAAATTATTCATTCCTTTGGCTTGAAACTCTGCCCCCTCCTCTACCCCAATCACTCTTATGTTTGGTCTTTTTATGTTGTCCCATAATTCTTGGATGTTCTATTCTTCGTTTCTTACCATTTTTGCTGTGTAATCTAGATTTTTCTCTAGGGTATATATTTTGTCCTCATTGTCTGAGGTTCTTTCTTCCAAGTGATCTACTCTGTTGGTGATACTTTCGATTGAGCTTTTATTTTGGTTTATTGCTTCTTTCATTTCCGGAATTTCTGTTTGGTTTCTCTTTAGAGCCTCTATCTCCCTATTGAAGTAATCTTTTACTTCCTGTATTTGTTTATGGAGTTCGTTGTCAAAATGATCTTTCGCCATCTGTACTTGCTCCCTCATCTCATTTTTGAGTTCATTCTTAAATTCCGCAAGAATTTAGCAAATGTAATTTCTAAATTCCATCTCTGTCATTTCACCAACTGTGCCATGGAATCTACTGAGGATGTATATCGATTTGTTTGTGTCACTTTCCTTCCTTGTTTCTTCGTCTTGCTTGTGTGTCTATTCTTCTTGCACTATGGGACTTTGACTATTTTGATTTTACCTTAGAACCTTACGTTGCTCCTGTAGTACAATGCTATCAGATCCCCTTATATTTCCTTTACACTTTAAAATCAGACACTTTCTATTCAGAGAATCCCAGTTTGATCACAATGTACAGATTTAGTTAACCTAGATATTGTTTCCAATTTATTCTGTAAGCTTCTAATGGGGCTTTAGAGATTCAAGTAATGAACACAGAGGTGATATGTTTAGTAATAGGGAAGTGAGTGAACTGACTTGTTCTTTCTTAGAAAGTATGAAAAGAGAGTTCTATGGAAGTGGTTTAGTATGAGCAGATGAGAGAGGAAATAGTGAATTATTAGGTGGAAAGACCAATTTATATATAAACCTAATTTGTGCAGCGGTTGAGAGAAGAAATAAAGAAAGATGGAAAAAAAAGAAAAAGAAAAAACAAAGGAAGAAAAAGAAAAAAAAGTGACCAAGGAGTAGAAATTAGTATGAGAGAGAGTGAGTCTAGAAAATAGAGAATACACTATATATAACACCACTTTGCTATATATTTCAATTGTACTCATTCAAAAAATCCCAATTTCTGCATATAACTTGTTTTTGCCTTTGTTGAGTATGCAATGGCAGGGTGTAAATAGGGAAGATGATGGAAGGAGAAAAAATGCTAAAGTGAGAAGGAAGAAAAGAAAGAAAGCAAAGAGGAGCAGAAGCAAACAAACACACTGTCGATCAAAACAAAACAAAACAAAAACAAAAACAAAAAACAGAAACTAACAAACAAACCCCCCCCCCAAGAAACAACAAAACAAACAAACAAAAACGTTGAAACCAGGAATAAGTCTCAAGCCAAATGGACCCTTGGAAGCCCTTCTTATTTCCCTTCCAGATTAAGCCAATTGACACGGATCATGTCCAGTCAGCAATCCTGTTAGTGGAGTGAAGGCTGCACCTTTGGCCCTTTGCAGAATGGCACAGTGGAAGAGTGGAGGGGGCTTATCCTCAGGATGGGCCCTGCGTTCAGCAGCAGGGAGCTGCCACTCTGGGCCCTGCAGGCCAGGCAAACTGTCAGCTGGATCTCTCCTTCCGGCGGGCAGGCGGCTGCCTACCTCTTGCTCTGGTCACAGATGGGCAGGTCGCACTGCTCCGGGAAGTGTAGGAGGTGCTTCCCCAGGTCTGGCCCTGCGTGCAGCAGCAGGGAGCTGCCACTCTGGGCCCTGCAGGCCAGGCTAACTGGCGGCTGGATCTCCGCCATATCAATTTCATTATAGGGAAATGATAAATTGTCCAATTAATTTTGGTGGGCAGACTATCCTAATTGGAATAAAATAGCTTGTTTATAAACATAAAATATAAGTTGATTTAAATTTTTTTGAAAATATACAAAAATAGTAAAATATTTTGTGTAATTCCTTTATTCAAGTGCTACTACCACTAGCTTACATAAGTGAATGGATACTACTGTATATGTATGTGTGTGTATATACACATATGCATGTATGTGTCAGTATTTGTGTGTGTTTATATGTGTGTCTCTTTGTGTGTGTTTTAATTCCTGGTATTTGTAGTTACTTTTTGCTAAAAGGAACAATAAAGTGGTAAGCAGTGGTGAAATAGAAAGTACTAAGACATGGGCTGAAGTTGTGGCTCAGTGGTAGAGCACTTCCTACCACATGTGAGGCACTGGGTTCAATTTTCAGCACCACATAAAATAAATAAAGAAAATAAAGGTATTGTGTTCATCTACAAATAAAAATATTTTTAAAAGAAGAAAGTATCAAGACAAAGTCATTAGTACTAAACTAGATCATATTTTTACTCTTGTGAAATTAACTAATTCTGAAGGAAAACAATGTGCTTTACCAGATTTTTTTAAATGTAATAAAAGTGCAGACATTTGCATTGAGAAAATTTTAATGTTTATCAAGTCAATATCCATAAGTATTCATTACATGAAGGTATTACTGACTAATCAATAAGAGACAATCTGAAAAGAGTACAGAGAACATAACTTAAGATTTATTTATTTTGCCAAGATGCGTTTTTCCCCCAAATAACGGAGTTTTTTTTTTTTTTTTTTTTCCAGTGACAGGATTAATATATGGACAAGAGCATGTGTACTGCGAAATGCTTTTATAAAAGTGTGTTGTAGGACCTGGGGTTGTGGCTCAGCAGTAGAGAGCTCACCTAGCACATGTGTGGCTTGAGTTTGATCCTCAGCACCACATAAGAATAAAAGGCATTGTGTACAACTAAAACAAATAAATAAAATTTTTAAAAGTGTGTTGTAAATAACTGATTCCACTGTGTTTTTAATTCCATTATCTAGAAAATAAGATCAATATGTTTTTTGTACTCTAAGAGGTATTTTTCTGGGAAAGTGCTTGTTAAATATCATACTATTGTACATTGCATTACTACATAAAATGAAGCAAATGTTATCTTTACATCTATCTATAAATTTAACTACAAATAAAAGATTTCTAAGTTGTATGTTTGCAAAATAATACAAAAACTTCAACATCTTCTTAGGAAATACTGCAGGACAAATAATTTTATTACTCAGTTTTCATAAAGATTTAGAATTTATGAATTCTAAGTTGAATAAGTGTTGATAGCCTTTATTGATAGCACAAAATGAGGATTTAATTTGATTTTCCTTTTTTTCTCCTCCCTCCCTCCCTCATACACTCTTTTCTGTCCTTCCTTTATTGTTGAATTTTAGATGGTAACCTTTATGGGTAAGATATATTGCTAACTGTCAAGACTAATTCAGGTGTAGACTCTCTGATTGAGGGTTAAATATGAACAGATTGAATTAGGAAAAGTAATGAAAGCCTTTAATATAGACTATCAGGTGTTTCCTTTATTTGTCATATGTATTTGAATTTTGGAAATGTTATCCAATGATCTCATGCTCCTATTATTTGGATATATTTGTGTCTCCTATGGTTCTAATAATCTCAGCAAGATTATTGTGCTATTGAAATTTAATAAAAATAGAATTCAATTTGATCATTAAAATTTTATTGTAGAATTCCTGAATTTGCAGTTTTAAACTACAATTAAATAGCAGTATTTTCAGTTTTTATTGAAGTTCTGTATTATTCTATGTTGGGAAGTCAGGGAATTGTACTTTATTTTTCTAACAAAAAAATCACATTAACTTTAAGGAAGGTACACTGTACAGAACATACAAAATTGTGGTTTCAATGAATTTGATGCTTCCCATGCTTCTAGATGATGAGTCAAGAAACAATTGTGGTCATATATTCTTATTCTATGTTTCATTAGTTATATTTTCACTTATATATGTGTTAAAAGTATGTTTTAATTCATTATTAGAAGTAAACTCACAGTAAGATAATGATTTCATGAAAAGTGTAAATAGATCTTCCTATTCTTTTATTAAAGAAATAAGTGACTTAATTTTAGCAATATATTTTACTTTAATAAATTCAATCAAATTATTATTGAACATGTAATTGACATAAATTAGTAATGGGATATTTAATTTTTTATATTAAGCCTACAAAAACACATATATTTTATACTTATATCACATCTCAATTAGGGCTAGTGTTCAAAAATCACATGTGCATATTTAGCTATCATATTGGAACGTATGGGTGTATATAGTGCAAAGGAGTAAGGAAACAAAAAGTGGCAAGGACGTTTCACAGAAGTTATACATTTCAAAAGCTGTAATTTGGGTTGTGGCTGTGGCTCCGTGGCAGAGCTCTTGCCTAGCACCAGTGAGGCACTGCGTTTGAGCCTTAGAATCACATAAAAATAATAAACAAAATAAAGGCATGCTGTTCATTTACAACTACAAAAATATTTTAAAAGGTTATAATTATCAGATTCGCATAAAGGAATCAGTTCATACATTTATTTTAAAAATATAGGTATCTCATGAGAAAAGCCAAACTTTAAGTGGAAATTTCTTGTGCTTATTGTTTAGCAAGCATGATATTTTTGGCAGCTCTTGAGAGTTATATCAAACTTCTGGTCAATATAGTATCTGGTAACTATGACCTCAGTTTTTCAATTTTTATTCTTGGATTTTCTTCGGTTGAATTTTCCCTAAAGGTGATCATGAGTTTAAGATTGAAATACAAATCATTTATTTGGGCTCTCCTGAAACACCAGTAAGGGACTAAATGAGATAAGGAAGGAAAGAGATCAGATCAAGTGTGTTATGACTGTTGGTGGTGAGAAGTTTAATAATTGTCAATATAGTATACACACCATGATACTTTCTCTTGGGACAGGTGAATGAATGGTGAGAATTCTGAGCTGTTTATACCCCATCTCAGTCATTGAATGATGGTTATTCCTATGGATGTTATTTTTTTAGCACTCCCAGTTTATTAAGGTTCTTCCTAGAACAGCTGACCTTCTACAGAGAGAACTAAACATTTAGATATCTGTTATTTAATACCTTTGTCAGAGGCAAAATGAAAAGATCTTTGGTTCTACATCTCAAGATGTATTTGTTGGTAGTTATGTTTTAACATAACATGCCATTAAATTCAACAAAAGATAATATTTACCATTCTAACAAATAATTGAAAGAACATTGTTATGTAATTATTGCTAGTTAAAATGCAAATCCACATGGTTTACAGCACATTTATCCTTTAACATATGCCTTATTTTATTATCCCTTAAATTTCCTTTTATCTACCACCATAGCATACACTATTTATTTTCTACAGGGAAGAAAGTATCTATTAAACTTGAATTTAAGCATTTTCATTGAGAATCAATGATGAATTTTAGGAATATTGGGCCCATAACTGTTGCCCTAGTCTCCAAAAACTTTTAATAAATGTGTTAATATGAACCTTTTCTCTTGAAATGGTTTTCCCTTGAAAAAACAAGTGCTATCATTTGACATTTGATTACTTAAAATCTATTTCACAGCACTCTTCTACAAGGTTGCAGTACTTGCTTGTGACATCTCTTGTTGCACTGATGATCCAGTTGTGATTCCTGCGATGTTTTGCCATCTGTCTGTGCCAAATTCTTTTGCCCTCACCCCATGCAAAATGGTCTCCCGTGGCTCTGGGTAAATTTAACTAAGTTAATGACACTTATCTGAATTCAGAAGGATTATAATAGTGATTGGCAAAACTCCACTGGTGAGAGCACTCCCAAGTGAGTCTAAGGCTGTTGAATTTAAAAACAAAAAAATCTCTGAATAATATGAAATCTAGGGTTGCAGTGATGCCTCCAAAGTACACACTTTATAATTAGGAATTTTCCCTGGCAGTATATATATATATCCTTGGTGTTCAAGAACCAATGCATAATGAGATTTGCTGGTTTCTAAGTATTCCTAGTGAATCAAAATTATGGAGTACACTAGCTGTTTCTATATTTCTCTGTATTTCCTCAAAGGTAAACACTATAAGCACAGTGGAATGTGATACTCTTACTTATCAATAAATCAATAGCTCCCTGTTATTTCTGCTTAAACAGCATTATTTCATGCCTCCAATGGATAACTTTAAAGCCTCATTTATTATTTCAGTCTTGGATTGCTTTTTCAAATAGATATAACTGTAAAAATACGATTTAGTTAAAAATGTTTCAGAGATTATTAAAATTCTGCTTGTCAACTATCTAATAACCTGCTTATCAAGTATTTATATATTCTAATATATTTATTTTTTTCTCTAGAATTATTATCTCTTTCAATCTGGGATAGGTATATGATCTAGTATCATATTGCCTAAACCTGTTCTAGTTTCCTCCCTCTCCCATATAAGTTTTATAGACTTTATAATCTAAAATATATTAATCTAATTATATATGTGTATATATATGTGTGTGTGTGTGTGTGTGTGTGTGTGTGTGTGTGTGATTGTTGGAAATCCACTTAGCTTTCCATGCTTCTAATAAAATTTAAGCTTCACTGATTAAGGAATATAGGGAATATATTAGGTTGTTTTCCTATTTGACTGAGGAAAATCCCCAATCCTTACAATGGCATATAAGACCAATAATGACCTCTCTTTCTTGTATGTCCTACTGTTTTTTCTTGGATACTCTGTGCTACTGAATTCTTTGCACTTTTCCTTACATGTCATGACTATTCTATCTCATGACTTTAACAATTCCCCTTTATTGAGCCTTCTTGAAATAGCTGTGAATATTTACTTTAAATCTTTGTGCATGTTTCCTCTATCAGGCCTAACTGGATCTTACATCCTGGGCCCATACTCTTCATATCCTTTATCTTGTTTTTATTTCTTTTTTCCTGGCCTTGTGATCAGTTATGTTCTATGTTATTGATATATTTAATATTTTTTTATTATTGTCTGTCTTTCTCTTATTTGGTATGAATTCCAAAAAGATAGATATCTTTACTGGTTCTATGTGGTGATGCACCTCAACCCTTTAAATACTATTTGTCACATAGGCAGGAAAGAAGATCATTCATAGGTAAATTGGACAAGGGCCTCAGAGAAGGAAAAGATGGAAAGAGGTCATGTCGTCCTGGAAGGAGAACACCATGTCTGGGTCATGTCACTACCCTTGACAGCTTCAACCACAGAGAGTACTTCTTAGCTAGAACATCTACTACCGTTCTTCACAGCTTCACCTGCAATGTCTCTTCCATAGCTAACCCTACAAGTACCACCAGCAAGAGGAGACCTCAAAATCTACCCTTATCTAAAGTGCTTCCTCTCCCCACAAAGATGTGAAAAATCATAGGGTTGGGCTGGTCCTCTTTACTGTGTAAATAAGGGCTTCTCTTTATGCACCTATTTTTTATTTTTTTGTACCAGGGATTAAACCCAGGGACATTCAACCACTGAGCCGTCTCCAGCCCTTATTTAATTAATTAAAGAGACAGGATCTCACTAAGTTGCTTAGGGCCTCACTAAATTTCTGAGGATGGATTTAAACTTGAAATCCTCCTGCCTCAGCCTCCCTAGTCACTGGGATTGCAGGTGTGGGACACCACACAAACAAATTTATGCACTTCTGATTAGCTTATTGAACTCATAGTTTGAAGAGCTTGATTGGTGCATGCTGGAATCCCTCATTAATGTAGTCCCCAACAATCTCCTACATTGGGCCATCAACTAAGGCTTTAAAAATTCCCAGGTAAAAAGCAACCATCAGTGCCCTCCCAAGGGCACCTTCGCTAACTGTGAGAGCCTTTCTCTATTTAAATAAATCTTACTACAGTACCCTCAGCTTGTCCACGGGTCTCATTCTTTGAATTCATGAAGGACCCACCCAATATCTCCATGTTACAATAGCAGAAATTAAAAAAATTAATGAATGAACAAATAAATTAATAAATGTTCTTAAGGAAACTTGAATAAGAGGTAACGTGGGACCACAAGAAGGGAAGTTATACTCCATGTATATATAATATGTCAAAATACACTGTATTGTCATCTATATATTAAAAAATCATTCTGGTGAGTTGTAATTTAAACTAAGTTTTAGATAATCACTCATGCAAATATGACAAAATATCATTTCTCCACTTGAGTGAAAATATGATTTTGGATACTAGAGTGAAGTTGATAAATGGTATATTTGGTAGTAGATGCCAAAGAGAAAATGCTGCAAAGATATTTTTGGAAAAGGTTTTCAAAATCTTGAGGATTACTGTTAAGAGTTTTGTTTGTTTGTTTGTTTGTTTGTTTGTTTTTTGTGGTACCGGGGATTGAACTCAAGGGCACTCGACCACTGGGCCACATCCCCAGCCCTTTTTTGTGTTTTTATTAGAGACAGGGTCTCCCTGAGTTGCTAAGTGCCTCGCCATTGCTGAGGCTGGCTTTGAACTCGCGATCCTCCTGCCTCAGCCTCCCAAAGTGCTGGGATTACAGGCGTGCGCCACCGTGCCCGGCAAGAGATTTTATATATATATTTTAATCTGTTCTTTTTAGATATAGATGACAATAGAGTATATTTTGACATATTATATATACATGGAGTATAATTTATTCTAATTAAGCCATTGTTGTGCTTAAATATGATGTGGTGTTACACTCATAGTGCATTCATACATGTAAAGGAAAGTTTTATTCGACTCATTCTACTATTTTCTATTCCCATACCCCCCACCCTTATTTTTATTCCTCTTTGTCTAAGACAATGAACTTCTATCCCCCCTCCCAGCCATTGTGTTAACATCTTCATATCAAAGAGAATATTTAGGTTTGAGGTTTTGGAATTGGTTTATCTCACTTAGCCTGATAGTATCAAGTTCCATCTATTTATTGGCAAATGCCATAATTTCATTCTTCTTTATGGCTGAGTAGTATTCCATTGTGTATATATACCACATTTTTTTTTTTTAAATCAATTCATCAGTTGAAATTTTCCATAGCTTTCCTATTATGAACTGAGGTGCTATAAACATTGACATAACTTTGTTCCTATACTATAATTACTTTAACAACTGTGGATATATATATACCAAGGAGCAGGAAAATTATATAAAATGGTTTCATTTCAAGTTTTCTCAGGAATCTCCAAAATGCTTTTCATAGTGGTTGCACCAATTTTCAGCCCCACCAGCAATGTATGAGTGAAACTTTATCCCCACATCCTCACCACCATTTATTGTTACTTATATTCTTGACAATTGTCATTTGGAGTGAGATGAAATCTCAGTGTGATTTTAATATGCATTTCTCCAATTCCTAGAGATGATGAACATTTTTTCATATATTTGTTGGCTGATTGTGTGTCTTTCTCTGTGATGTGCCTGTTCAGTTCCTTTGCCTATTTACTGATTGGGTTATTTGGTTTTTTTGGTGTTAAGTTTTTCAAGTTCTTTTTTATATCCTGAAGATTAATTCTCTATTTGAGATGCAGGTGGCAAAGATTTTTCTCCCATTATGTAGACTTTTTTCTTTATGTTCATGACTGTTTCCTTTGCCATTAAGAAGTTTTTTAGTTTGATACCATCTCATTTATTGATTCTTGATTTTACTTCTTGGGCTTTAGGAGTCTTGTTGAGGAAGTCTATTTCTAACCAGACACAATGGAGAGTCACGCCTATACTTTATTTTAGTAGGTGAAGGGTGTCTGTTGTAATGCTTAGATCCTTCATCTACTTTGAGTTGAGCTTTGTGCAGCATGAGAGATAGGGGTTCACTTTTATTCAGCAACATATGGGTTTCCAGTTTCCCCAAGGACATTTGTGGAAGTGGGTATCTTTTCTCCAATGTATATTTATGCACTTGTGTGTAATATTAAATAACTGTATTTATGTGGGTTATTTTCTGTTTGTTTGTTTGTTTTCCTATTGGTTTTCATGTCTGTTTTTGTGCCAAATCAATCTTTTGAATTATTTAAAGCAATTTCACTTATTTCAGGTCTAACTTAAATTATTTACTGTCTTCTATTGCTTTTAGTATTGATTTGTTCTTGTTATCTAGGGCTTTGAAACGTAATGTTAGGTTATTTATTTGGAGACCTTCTATTATTTTAATGAATGAGTTCAATGAAGTGAAGTTTCATCTTAGAACAGCCTTCTTGGTTTCCCAGAGATTTTGGTATGTTGTATCATTATTCTCATTTACTTCCAAGATTTTTTCTTTTTTATTACAAGCCTGATTTCTTCTGCTAGCTATTGGTCATTCAATAGTGTATTATTTAGCCTTCAGGTGTTACAGTAACTTCTATTTTTTTATTTTATCATTGATTTCTAATTTTATTCCATTTTGATCTGATAGAATACAAGGCATTATCTCTATTTTTTTATACTTGTTAAAAGTTGCTTCATGGACTATGGTATGGTATATTTAAAGAAGGCTTTGCATGCTATTTAGAAGAAAGTGTATTCAATTATTGAGAGATGAAATATTTTATATATGTCTTAAATCTAAATTATTAATTCTATTTTTTTAGTTCTCTAGCTTTATTATTTAGTTTTTGCTTAAAAGATGTATTCAGTGGTGAAAGAAGTGTACTAAAGTCATCCATTATTATTGTGTTGTGGTCTATTTGATTCTGAAATTGAGTAGGATTCATTTGAGGTACATAGATGATCCACTGTTTGGAGCATAAAAATTTTCAGATTATTATGTCCTGCTCATGTATAGTTCCATTAAGCATTGTGAAACATCTTTATTTCTCCCAGCTGATTCATTTTGGCTTGAAATGTACTTTATCTGATATGAGTATAGAAAAACCTGCTTATTTACAAAATCCATATGAATGATATGTTTTTTCTTCCAACCAATTATATTCACTCTATGGATGTTTTTGCCTATGAGATGAGTATCTTGGAGAAAGCATATTGTTGATCCTTGTGTTCTAATCCAATCTGCCAGTCTATATCTTTTGATTGATGAGTTTAGGCCATTTACATTCAAGGTTATTATTGAGGTATGATTTGTATTCCTGGTCATTTTGGTATATTTCTGGTTTTTAATTTGAATTAACTTCTAACTTGATTGACTATTTTTTCTTGTGTAGTTCCTCCCTTTGCTGGTTTCTAAGTCTATTTTTCATTTCTTCTTCAAGAAATATTTTATTGAATGTGCTTTTTGAATGTGTTTATTCAATGTAGTGCAGACTCTCTAGTTGTGAATTCTTTTAACTTTTGTTTGTCATGGAAGCTTTTTATCTCATGATCAATTCTGAAGCTTAATTTTTATGGACATAGTATTGTTGGCTGGCATATATTTTCTTTCAGTTCTTGGTATATATTATTCCCAGACCTCTTAGCTTTGAAGGTTTGGGTTGAGAAATCAGCTGAGCTATGTATTTGTTTGCCTTTAAATGCAACAACTTCTTTTGCTCAGGCAGCCTTTAAAATTCTATCCTTATTCTGTATATTAGGCATTTTCATAATAATGTGCCTCAGTGTGGGTCTCTTGAAATTTTGTATGTTTGCAGTACATATGCCCCCTGTAATTTTTTCCACATCATTCTTAATGTTTGGGCAATTTTCTGATATTAATTCATTGAAAAGATTGTGCATTCCTTTCTTTTGTATCTCCAAGTCTTCATTTATCTTGATAAATCTTAAATTTGATCTATTCATATTATCCCATATCTTTTGGCAGTTCTGTTCATGGTCTGTTAACATGTTTTCTCCATGATCACCTTCATTTTTCAGAATATATATATATTTTTTAATTGCCTGAAACTCTGTCTTCCAAGTAGTCTAGTCTGCTGGTGATGGTTTCCATTGAACTTTCAAGTTGGTGTGTTAATTCCTTCATTTAGTGAATTTCTGCTCGATTATTATTATTTTTTTAGAATCTCTCTCTTTATTGAGGTGATCTTTTACTTCCTGAATTTTCTCTCTGATTTCACTCCTTACATCATCCTTTACCTCACAGAGCAGTTCAATTATGAACATTCTAAACTGTTTCTCTGATATTTCTTCCACAGTGCTTTTAGCATGTTCTGTTATTGAAGTATCTTGGTTTGTTTGGGGCGGTTTGTTCTCCTGCTTTTTCATGCTGTTTGTGTGTCTAACCATCTAAGAGTATTGATGTGAGGCAGGAGGGTTTCTACACTGTGGACTTATACTGTCTCTGATGCTTTCCAGTATCTCACCATTTAGAGGCACAAATAATAACAACAACCAAAGTAAACAATATATAGCATTAATCCAAATAATTCCTGCTATGACATCTACAGTGTTAATTGCCACAATACCTACAATACGCAGAAATGGTATGATCAGTTAATACAATAATAACTGTAGGTTTGTAAGTGTTTACAAATTTGAATGGTGGACAAGGAGAGAACGAAAGTGATGTAGGATATGATGATTATGAGAGAGAAGGTGAGAGAATAAAAGTAAAAAATTAAAGGAAGAGTGAAAGAGACAAAAATAGAGATTGGCTATTACCAGGAATATAGAGACAGAGAATCAAAGAAACAGAAAAATGAGAGAAAAAAAATAAAAATTTTAAAAATTAAAAATTAAAAAAAGAAATAAAAGGATATAAAACAAAACTGAAATATACTAATTAAAGATTCTAATCTTTAAAATACTGATCAAAATAACACCTGGCTTTGCAGATTATAGAAATGAGGAAAGAATAAATATGAACCTGTAAAAGTATCCATAAACAATACAGGTGAAAATTAAACAGACAAAAGAAGAAAGAAAAAAAATTAAAATTATTTTAATTTCTTTTCTCTTTTTGAAAGGATAGGAAAAATTAAGTCAAAGAAAAAGATTAAGTTAAAATTATTTAAATTTTATTTATTCTTTATTTTTGAAAATAAGGGAAAATTATATCACTCATATGGATCATGTAAACAAACAGGGGTTTCCATCCTCATAACAGATAAAGCGTACTTCACCCACCTTGCTGAGAAGCTGCCTATGTAATTTTTTTGTTTCATACCATGGAACAGACAGGAGAGCAACCTTCTCTATTATGCCATCTAACAAACCTTTTCATGTTATTATTACTTTAATAGTGGGATTAGTTGAGCATTCTCTGGAAGGGAGTGCCTTAGGAATTTTGGGGGTTAGGTACATAAAATGTGCTAAATGAAGAAAACACTAAAGGACTTCATTTATTTCCCTACTCTGTCACTTCCACTAATTCTTTCCTCCCCTTCTTCAGATATTAATAAATATACTTTAAAATAGTCTTGTTTGATCCAGAATTTATGTGTGTTTCTAATTTGTGTGACTGTGTGTGTGTGTGTGTGTGTGTGTGTTTAATGTGTTAAGTGTTAGTGGTGGTAGGTCGTCATCAGCTTCTTCTGGTATACTGCTGAAAACCTATTTGATATTAAATCAAATTTCATGTCAATATATTGACATGAAATATATCAATGTCTACTTGACTAAAAACTACACAGTCTATGAAAATGTAACTAATTTATATTTCCCCCATTCATAAAAATAAGTTTTAATTAGATTAAAGCTCATCTCCAGATTGGAAAGAGGAGGTAAAAAGTTGTTGAAATATCATAGAGTCATGCAATGTGATGGGGAAAATATTTGTCAGCAATGTATTATCAGTGTCCTCTCTATCAAGTTAGATGTAGGGCTACTATATTGGCCTAAGGGGAGAAGAGTTTATAGCTGGAATATTAACCAAATAAAAGTATTTAAATGAGATCTAACAACAATTTTATAAAATAAATGTCCCCATTTTAAAGTAGAGGGAAATGAAGAACTGGGAGAGTAAGTACTTTGCCAGCAGTCACACAGGTAATAAATGACTATGCCAAGATGCAACCCTAGGAAATTCAGTTGTTTTTGAATAACCATCATTTTGAAATGAATCTAAAAATGAAGGAGATTAATCAGTAGGACAATTGATTCTATCCCTTTCTTATATAGAGACCTTATGTAGGCTTTGTTCTCTGTCAAATTCTAAAAGTTACTTGTGCTTAAAAAAAAGTGCATTGAAAATCCTCATTTTTTTCCAGGGGAAGCATTAGCAAGTAAGGCTTTTAATTTTACTTTAAAATTGAGTATTAGGGGGCTGGGGTTATAGCTCAAGCAGTAGAGCACCTGCTTAGCATATATGAGGCACTGGGTTCTATCCTCAGCATCACATAAAAATAAACTAAAGGTATTGTGTCCATATACAATTTAAAATATTTTTAAAAATTGTTCATAAACTCCCATAATTTTTTATTTGTTCTTTGTAGTTATACGTGACAGTAGAATGTATTTTGGCAAATTATACATACATAGTGTAAAACTTAGATTCTAATTATAATCCTATTATTGTGGTTGTATATGATGCAGAGTTACCTTGTTCATATGTTCAAATACAAGGCTAGGAATGTTATGTTTGATTGATTCTACTGTCCTTCCTATATTCCTCCACCTCTCTTCCCTTTGTTCCCTTTTGCCTAATCCAATAAATTTCTATTCTTCCCTTCCCTCCTCCCTTGTTGTTGGTTAGCTTTCACATGCCAGAGAGAACATTTGGCCTTTTGTTTTCTGAGATTGGCTTATTTCACTTAGCATAATATTCTCCAGTTCCATCCATTTACTGACATATGCCATCTTTTCATTCTTCTTCATGACTGAGTAATGTTCTATTGTGTATATATACTACATTTTCTTTATCCATTCATCCATTGAAGTAGGTTGGTTCCATAGCTTGCCTATTGTGAGATGAGCAGCTATAAACATTAATGTAGCTACTTCACTGTAGTATGCTGATTTTAAGTCCTTTGTGTATAAACTGAGGGGTGGGATAGCTTGGGCAAATGGTGGTTCTATTCCAAGATTTCTGAGAAATCTCCATACTGTTTTCCAGAGTTTTTGCTCCAATTTTTGGTCCCACCAGCAATGAATGAGTGAACCTCTTTCCCCACATCCTCAGCAACATTTATTATTATTTGTATTCTTTATTATTTCCATTCTGACTGAAGTGAGATGGAATCTCAGTTTAGTTTTAGTTTGAATTTCTCTAATTACTAGAGATGTTGAACATTTTTCACATATATTTTGAACATTTACATTCCTTCTGAGAAGTGAGTGTTCATTTTCTTTGCCCATGTATTGATTGGGTGATATATATATATATATATATATATATATATATATATATATATATATATATATATATATGTTTAAACGTTCTGAGTTCTTTATATAACCTGGAAATTAATGCTAGATCTGAGGTGCAAGTTGTAAATATTTTCTCCCATTCCATAGGCTGTCCACATTTTTGACTGTTTCCTTTGCTATGAAGAAACATTTCAGTTTGATATTCATACCATTTATAAATTCTTGATTCTGCTTCTTGTACTTATTGAGGAAAATGTTTCCTAAGTTGACATGATGAAGAGTAGGCCCTACTTTCTTGTGCAATGAAGCACAGGGTGTCTGGTATAGTGCCTAGCTCCTTGATCCAGTTCAAGTTCTAATGGAGAAAAAGTGACCCAGAGCTAGCACAACATATTTATTAGACAGGTTTTATAATCAAAAGTTTATTTGTGGAAAAATTTCTGCGAAGCGGGCAGGCTTGAAAGTTACAAATCTTTCAAAATATTGTGGTTGTCTTGTTATGCTCAAAATTCTCTATCCCCAGCAACCGATGTCTGAGCTCAACTTTTAAGACTGTTATTGTTCTGTATCTTTGCATAGAACTCCCTCAGGCAAAGCATTACCATAGGTCTTGGGCAATCTAATCCTGCACCTTGCACAGAAAGTTCCCAGGACAAAGTGCAGTCACAGCTCCAATGCATTCAAAGACCATGGTCTAAGTCATAGCTCTACACAAGCATCACTTGACAACACTTGCCAATAAATAATTTTGAGTCAATAATTAGTGATCTTAGTGTTATTTTTTCTGTATTTTCTTAGTAGTGATATCACATGGTTTTAGATGCTCAATTGGGGATATTGTGGTATGATGTCCCATTAGTGGAGTGACAACACCATTTGACTGTGTATAAAAATGTATACAAAATTTGTTTAAGATTAGATTTTCTGGATCCATATCCAGAAATTCTAATTGAGCACTTATTACTATAAATGAGGCCCAAGAATCTAAAATTTTGTGAAAATTTTCATATAGATAAATTTTGGAACTTATTTTGTGCAATTAATTTACATTAGGGTGTAGTTTGCATGCAATGTAGAAATCAAATATCATGGTTTATCCTGGAGAGTGAGACATAATTTATGTATTGTTTCATATTTTTCTTTCTTCCTTCCTTTCTTTTTTTTTTTTTTTTTTTTTTTTTTTTTTTTGGTACTGAGCTACATCCTAAGCCCTTTTTATTTTGATAGATGGTCTCATTAAGTTGCTTAGGGCTTCATTAAATTGATGAAGCATCAGCCTCAGCCTCCTGAGTCACTGGGATTACAGGCATGTGCCACCATGTCTGGAAATCAAATTTCCTTTTTTTTTTTTTTAATTCCCAGATATTTATTATTTCAAAATATAATGCTGTAATTTTTATTTTGTTATTTCAATCCATTGGGAAATTGTTGTTTTCTTTTTTTCATATCCACCATAAATTTATTTATTCATTCATTTGTTTGATAACTTTTTAAATTCCCTGCCATTCTTTAAATGCTTTAAGAAAATAGATTTTGGAGCCTGTCTTAGTTGGAATTTGGTCTCTATTAGGTAGTTGTGCAACCATGGGCAGTTTTTATTTAACCTCTCTATGATTTCATTGTATAATTTCAAAACTGAAGATAATAACATTACCTAACTTATAATTTTCTTTGAACATTAATTTATATAATATTTTTCATTTAGAATTCCTAGTATATCCCAGTAAATATTATCTTTTTACCTGGTACCTGTGAATATCATCATCCTCATCATCACAGTATGATTCCCTACTATTGCTATGACCAGCACAGTGAATGCATAGTTCTCTGAGTGGGTGGAATGAGAAAATGAGAAATTATTTGAAATAAAGACAAAGACTCAATTACAGGTGAAAAGTAGAACTCTGTGGGTATAAAAACTCCTGATATGGTCTGATTCAACAATGAGCGAGGTTCTGGGTGTTTATTATGAAGGTTTTAAACATCAAAAGAATTCACAATGAAAGGCTTCTCTTGAGGTATACAGGAGGAAGTTGTGAACAAAACACCTTAGTGGGGGTCTTATCTATTTACTCCCATCTCTTCTACCTCAGGGCAGCTGGAATTTGAATTTAAGACTTTTGAACTAGTAAATTCCATGGCAAGCATGGAATTCTCCCTAACAACAGGAGTAACCTGCAAATGGGTAGTTTCCCAGGAGAGGTATCTCACCATCCAGGGTTACATAATTCAAAGCAATGATTTATTTGCCACACCTGACACCCTACAGATCTGATTCTTGTCTATTCTTTCTAAGGTATCTCATTCCTGTTTCTCAAATTCAAATCAATGAATCTGGAAGTTACAGAGTATGATACTCAAACTAAATACATTGTCCATTAAGATTTTATATAAAAAAGTATGAAAATATTTTGTGGTTTAATAAATAAGTATTATAGATTAAACACTCATGTAGCAACAACCTGCATAGTTCTTATTGAGTGTTTGCTAATGTGAGTATTAATTCCATGAATGTGCTTGGGTAAGATTCCTGTTTATAAATTCAAGAGTTGTCTGTACTATATATAATTGGTAGTGAGACTGCTGAGTAATAAGTTACAAAGATGTTTTGATTCAATGTGTATCAACATTTCTAATTAAAACCACCATCATTTATGTGTTTTACTGTTTCATCTTCTACCAGCAGAGTATGAATGTCCTGTTTTTCCAAATCCCTACCATTATGTAATTGTCTCCTTCGCCAAAATATCAGCTATGTACTGTTTCTTGATAGTGGTTTCCTTTAACCTGCCCTCATCACTAATGAGTTTTTGTATCTTCTTGTATGTTACTTGTTACTTAGATAGGGCCATTTTAAAGTATCTGTACCAGAAATTATTCCATTTTAACAAGAAGGTATCTCTCCTTACTTAAGAAGGAGTACATACTTATGTGTATTTTAATGTCATGCACAAATCTTATTTTGCAAATCTTTCCTTATACTAAAGTTACAAAAATACATCCCTATATTATCTTCTACAAGCATTATAATTTACCTTTTTCTCCATAATTGTCAAGTGTACTTTTAGTTAATTTTTTGTATGATGTGAAGAAAGGGTCTAATTTTATCCCCCTACCTCCTTATGGCTAACTAATTGTGCACACAAGATTTAATAAAAAATTCATCTTCTTTCTCTCTGATCTGTAATGTCAACATTATTAAACCAAACATTTGTAAAAGTACATGTCTGTTTTATTAGTCCTGAAGTCTATTATATTGGTCCATATAAAGATGATTTTCTTAGTGATTCTAGGATTTAAAAAGCTTTCCAATAAATTTAGACTTCTTTAAGTTTTCTTAAATAATCTGTTCTATGATGACAATGAATGAATTTCATTACATTTATCCCAAGACATATCATAAAATTTTTTAAATTGTTGAAAATAGAAACACAATTTTTGATATTATAAAGCAATGTAATTTATGTGTACAGATGAAATTGTTATCTAAAAAATTCTAATGTTTAATTAATTCCATAGTTTTTCAGTTGGTTATTACTGTCTATATAAACAATATAATTTTAATAAATTGTAATATTTCCCACCTTTTATTTCTTAATTTATTTATTTTTGCTGTTTTTGTATACTGGCTAGGATAAACTTAGGGCATTTTATAGATAATAAATGTGAAAGTAATAGATGAGTTATTCTATGCCATGATCTCATAGGGAAAACCATCAATAATCATTATTAATGCATTTTCTGTACAAATCTAGTTTGCTAAACTATAATAATGATGATGATTATTATTATATGTTGAATTTTATAAAAACAGTTTCTTTAGTGAAATGATTGATTTTTTTTCCTTTAATCTTTTAATGCTGTGAGAATACTATGAAAATTTCTAATGCTACAGCATCACATTCCATTCTTGATATAAGCCAGATTTGGTGATGATGTAGAAACTCCTTTTTTATTTGAATTACTGAATTCTGATTTAATATATTTTTAGACATTTTGCTTTACACTCATGATTAATCATATTATATATTAATTGTACATTTTCTTAATGTCCTTACTAGCTTTTGGTATTAAAGAAACGTTAACCTTATGAAAGTAAGTTGGTAAATATTTTTGTTTAAATTCCATGTTAGAATCACTGCATGATTTTCTTGAATATTGTCAGAATCAATTTAAGATTACAATTATTTATTTACAACAAGTAGAACTATATGACTTTTAAGATTTAAAAAAAAATGTAGTTGTAGATAGACAGAATGCCTTCATTTTAATTGTTATGTGATGCTAAGGATTGAACCCAGTGCCTCACATGTCCTATGCAAGTGCTCTGCTACTGAGCCACATTCCCAGCCCCAACTTTTGAGATTTTATTTATGTGGAAGATATTTTTGTGCTTTTTTTCTTTTTATTGACAGTTTGATTACTTCCAATTTATTCTTAAACCAATTTTAGTAACTCATATTTCTAGCCATTTAGTTTTTATTTTTATGTGAGTTTTTTAAAAAATTAATCTATGTGATAATTTTTATGCATACCAAGTTAGGGACAGCTCCTCCATTCCTTTTATTCTCCGTGATCCACTTTTCTCCATCTCTTCCAACCCCTCTTGGTCCCTGGTTTCTGGTAAATATCATTCTATTCACACATTCTAAGAGATCAGCTTTTTTTAAGTTTCAGCTTCATATATTAGTGCAATCACATGGTACTTATATTTCTGTGCCTGAGTTATTTCAGGTAATGTAAGGATCTCTAGTTTAACTTTCATATTGCAAATGGCAGGTTTTCACTCTTTTTTTTGGCTGCATAGTATACAATCATATAAATGTACTACATTTTTTTTTGATCCATTCAGCAGTTTATGGACTCAGGTTGTTTACATTTCTGAGGTATTGTGAATACTGCTGCAATAAACATGGTTGAGCAGATGCCTCTTCTATACAATTCGATCATTTTCTTTGAATACATACCAAGGATTGGAATTAGTTCATGATGTGGTATTTCTAGTTTCAATCTTTTTGAGGAACTTCTATACTATTTTTCATAATGGTGCTACAAACTAACATCAGCACCAACATTGTGCAAGAGTTCACTTTTTCCACATCATCACAACATATGTTTAGATATTTTAATATTAACCATTCATATTGAAGTGAGATGTGTCCTCATTGTGGATTGATTAGCACATCTCTGATGATGATTATTGCAGAGCATTTTTTTCATGTACTTTTTGGACATTCATAAATAGACTATGGATATAGTCTATTTAGATCTATTGTTAATTTTTAATTGGAGTATTTGTTGTTTTGCCATTGAGATTTTGGTGTTTTTTTTATGTATTTTTATTACCAATCCCTTGTCGGATATACATATTGAAAAATATTTTCTCTCATTATTCAAGTTGCCTTTGCACACTTCTGAATATTTTCTTTTCTTAACTTTTTAAGGTTTGTATAATCCCATTTATCTTTTTTGTTTGTTTGTTTGTTTCCTATGCTTTTAAGGTCTTCATCCTGCAATCATTGCCCGTTGCAATATCATGAGGTATTTCACCAGTTTCATTCTATTAGTGACATTTTTTCAGCTTTGATATTTAGGTCTTTCATTCTTTTGAGTTGATCTTTCTTACTACCAAGGAAGAGGTGTAAAATTTCATTTTTCTGCATCTGTATATTCAAATTTCCCAACATCATTTACTGAAAACATATTCCTTTTACCAATGCATGTTCTTAGAATCTTTGCAAAAAATCAGTTGGTTATAAATGCATGTTGGCCCCAACCCCTGGGGATTTTAGTCTTTTGCATTCCATTATGTTTTTATAACAATGCCATGATGTCTTGAATACTAAAGTTTTATGGTAAGTTTTGAATTCTGGTAATGTAATACCTCCTTCTTTTGTTTTTATTTTTTATCTTTTTGGCTCATGATGGCTTTTGCTCTTTGGGGTGTCTGTTCGTGCACTTCCATATAAAGCTGAAAATTTTATTTTCGAATTCTCTGAAGAATGTCACTGGTAGTTTTACAGAGATTGACATGAGTCTGTGAATCACTTTGGGTAGTGTGGATAGTTTTTAAAATATTGATTCTTCCAATAAATGGATATAGAATATTTTTCTGTTTTTGTATCTTTGATTGATTGCATCCATGTTTTTAAAACTTTAACTATTTTTATTTTCCACTCTTATAGTTAAATTTATTAGAGTCATGACTCCATTTTTATTATTTTCCCTTATTCTCACATTTTAGAATTACTTTATTAGTTTTAGCTTTATTAGGTTTTCAAAGAATAGTCTTCAAAATAAAACACGACTCTAATATGTGGGGGTTTTTTTTTGTTTTTAATTTTAATTGTAAATGGACACAATACCTTTATTTTCTTTTTTTTTTTTTTTTTTTAATGTGGTGTTTAGAATAAAACACAGTACCTCACATGTGCCAGTCAAGTGATCTATCACTGGGCTACAATCCCAACCCTATATTTATTTTTTATATTGCTATTTAATATTCTTTCTTTTTTCCTACATTTTTTGTGATTTTTATAAAAAATATAATTTCAAACTTGTTATAGATGTTTATCTCATTTATTTTCTGTCTTATGTTATTTTGTACTATAAGCATTTAAGGATATAAAATATCTGCTGATATCTACTTTATGTGTCCAGCACAAACTTTTTATGTAGAAAGGTTTTATTTTATTCCATATAAAATGTTTTAATTGTTATTGCCAACTATAAATTCCATTATTATATGTATATATATTATGTATGTATATGTATATAAATATAAATATATGTATATACATATATATATGTGTGTATATATATATATATATATATATATAAAATATATGTTGTTGATGTTGTTGTTACAGTACATTTACCCCATGAGGTTTAATAACTAAGCCACATCCATAGTCCTATTTATTTAGTTAGTTAGTTTTTGAGACTGGATCTCACAAAGTCACTGAGTCTGGCCTCAAACTTATGATCTTCTTGCCTCATTCTTCCAAGTCACTGGGATTACAGGCATGTACCACCATGTCTGGCCCCATTAAGATACAGATTTATTTTTAACAATATAGACTTTCTGAATCTTTAATATTGAATATGAATTGTGAATGATCAGAAATCAGAAGTGTTGGACTCCAAAAGAGTTCTAGCTCAAGTGCAACCTTTGTGATATATTATTAAATAGAATGCCTATTCAGAAATTTGTACCTTGTCTTCAGAGTATGTGGTCCACAAGGTAACTTTTTAGCATTGTTTTCCACCTTTAATGACATGGGTTAGAAAATATGGCCTTGGGTCATTTCATCCTTTGCAATTTGCTGAAGATTTTGTTATTGTCAAATATAAGGTACATTTTTTTGTAAAACAGTTTTTTGTTTTTATTCTTTTTTTTCTTTTGTTTATTTATTTTTGGTACCAGGGATTGAACCCAGAGTCACTTAACCACTGATAGACATTTCCAAACTTATTTTTTAATATTTTATTTAGAGATAGGGTCTTGCTGAGTTGCTCAGTGCCTTGCTAGAATATCCTTACTTTAAAATTATTTTGAAGTTTATTTTTTTCTTGTAATAAGATAGTTACACTAGTTTAATTTTTATTTGCCATTGGTTGGCCTAATTATTTCATTATTTTGCTTTCAATTTTTCTGAGTTCTCATATTTTAAATGCCATTCATTTAAAAAGCATATAGCCAAATTTTGTTTCACTATTTCTGCAATTAGGATCATTTCATCAGCAAAAAGGAATAGCTTGATTTTTCCTTTTCCTATTTTTATCACATCAAACTCCCTCTCTTGCTTTATTGCTATGGCTAGATTTTTGAGAATTATCTTTAAAAAGGAGGCAAGAGTGGACATCCTTTACTTGTTCCTGATTTTAGAGAAAAAGATTTCCATTTTCTTCATTCAGTGTGATGTTAGCTTTGGGTTTGTCATATATAGTCTTTATAATACTGAGGTAAGTTCCTTCTATCCCTAACTTCTAAAGAACTTTTAACATGGATGAATGTGGGATTTCATCAACTCTTTCTGCCTCAGTTGTGATGATAATAATATTCTTCTATTAATTTTATTTAAATGGCGAATTACATGTATTGATTTATGTATGAGTACCAACATTGCTGGGATGAAAACCACTTGACTGTGGTTTATTATCTTATTCATGTGCTTTATTTATTGATTTTTTTTCCCTTCAAAATTTTCTGTTTGGTTCTTTGTTGGAATATGTATCTCTATTAAAATTATCCTTCACTTCCTGCATTTTTTGTCTATGTTCATTCCTTACATCTTCTTTAGCTCATTGAGCTTTTTAACTGAATTTTCTAGATTTTTCTTCAACATATTCTCCACTATGGTGTTAATGCAATCAGTTGTTGAAGTTTTATGGGTTGTTTGGGTGGTTTGTTCCCTTGAGTTTTCATACAGTATGAGTGTCTGAATATCTGCTGTGATAATTATCACATTTACTTTTATGCAAGTTATTATTTAGTTAAATCCCTTCTCCTTAGTGCCCCAGGTATTATATTCTCACTCATTGTGTCTTCTGTTCTTCCTATTATCAGCATCACTTTGATAGACGATATCAAACCTTACCTGTGAAACAAAGACTTGTTGAGAATATCCTCCTCATTTCTTCTAATCTAAATATAAAACTGTGACAATGTTCTGGAATAGGTTGAGAATTTAGTTATTTCAAATATAAAATTACTATTGCTTTATATGCAGTCTGAAATGATGAGGAGAGAGAAATTGGGCAAGGGAAAAAGAGTCAAGAAAATAAAATAAGGAATAATACAAACCAAGGTAATAAAGAAGGAAAAGTGGATAGGGTTATGTATGGCAATAGCAAATAATTCCATATGGAAAAGAGGGCAAACCTGAGCTAGGAAAACAAGGATAAAAAATAATTTCTGTTAATGCTTTAAAAAAATAGAAGGAATAAAATCTAATGGATTGAGGATACAAATGGATTGTGGGAAACAACTCATGGTATAAAATGAAATAAATATATTTAAAATCAAAATTAACATTAGATAAATTTAAAATAATCCATGCCAAATTGAAGAAATTTCTTATCAAGTCTTCCTTGTTTTCTTTTTGATATTTTGATTTTTTTAAATTCTAAGTTGTTATAAATGACAGCAGAATGCATTACATTTCATATTACACTTATAGAGCACATTTTTACATGTCTCTGATTGTGTACAATGTATATTCACACAATTTGTGTCTTCATACATGTACTTAGGGCAATGATATCCATCTCATTCTACCATCTTTTTTTAACCCTTTTGCCTCCTCCCTTCTTCTCACTCACCATTGGCCATTCTGGTGTTCCTCTAATCCTCCTATGTTCCCCATCCCAACCCCACTATGAATTGTCCTCCTTATATCAGAGAAAACATTTGGCATTTGGATTTTGGGGATTGGCTAACTTTACTTAGCATTATATTCTCCAACTTCATCCATTTACCTGCTAATGCCATGATTTTATTCTCTTTTATTGCTGAGTAATATTCCACTGTGTATATATACCACGTTTTCTTTATCCATTCATCTACTGAAGGGCATTCAGGTTAGTTCCACAGTTTAGTTTTCATGAATTGTGCTGCTATAAACGTTGATGTGGCTGTGTCCTGGTAGTATGCTGTTTTTAAGTCCTTTGAGAATTGACCCAGTAGTGGGATGGTTGGGTCATAAGGTGGTTCCATTCCAAGTTTTCCAAGGACTCTCCATACTGCTTTTTATATTAGCTGCATCATTTTGCAGTCCCACCAGCAATGTATGAGTGTGCCTTTTTCCCCACATCCTCTCAAACATTTATTGTTGTTTGTGTTCTTGATAGCTGTTATTCTGACTGATGTGAGATGAAATCTTAGATTGGTTTTGATTTGCATTTCTCTAATAGCCAGAGATGTTGAACATTTTTTTTTCATGTATTTGTTGATTGATTGTATATCTTCTTCTGAAAATTGTCTGTTCAGTTCCTTGGCCCGCTTATAGATTTGTGTGTGTGTGTGTGTGTGTGTGTGTGTGTGTGTGTGTGTGTGTTAAGATTTTTTTATTTCTTTATATATTCTAGAGATTAGTGCTCTGTCTGACGTGCATGTGATAAAAATTTGTTCCCAATCAGTTGGCTTTCTATTCACCTCACTGATTGTTTCTTTTGCTGAGAAGAAGCTTCTTAGCTTAAATCTATCCCATTCATTAATTCTTGGTATTAATTCTTGCACTATCGAATTCTTGTTAAGGAACTTGGAGCCTAATCCAACATGTTGGAAATTGTAGCTTACTTTATCTTCTATTGGTGTATTGCAGGAGATAACATTTGATAAATCTGCAAGACTCCAACACTTGTGAAGAAATAGTCTCTAGAAAAAAACAAACAGGAACACAAAAATAAAGATACTAAAGCAAAATTTATCCTGACATCTAGAGCTAGATTAAACAATAAAAATAACCTCTTTAACAAGTAAACAAAACATTGGACTAAAGGCCAATTTACTTGTGTTTCTTTAACTCAAAATATTATGGCTAATTTAAAAAAATGTCAAGAAATACTAAAATGATAAAAAAAAAGTCATAAACAAATGTGCTAGAACTAGAGTTAGAACAGTTTTGGAAATTATCAGAAAGGAAATATAGACTATGTATGATTAATATGCTAAGGGTATAATATGAAAAGTGAACATGGAAAAACAGATTATTATTGAAAATGGGGTGATAAAAACCACTAAGAAATAATCAAAGAAAATGACTAGGAATCAAAACATTCTGACTGTTTTGGGGAGGGGAACAAATATTTGATGGACACCTTAGTAAACTGGAATCAACCTAGGAAGGAAGCAGTGGAATTTAAAGCATACCAATAGAAACTCCTCCAACCTGAAAAGCAATGAAAAGAAAAAAAAAAAAAAAAGAACTAAAAATTTGGACCAATTATCCAAAAACTGTAAATTAATTACACTAGGTGAAATTTATGCACAATGAGAATACAAAGGAGAAGAAAATGAGTAATAGAAGAAACATTGGAAGAAATAATGACTAAGGATTTTTTTTTTTAAATATCAAGAAGTTCAGAAAGCACTAATTAGTATAAATACAAAGTATCTATACACGGTCATATTATATTCAAAATGCAAAATTTGAAGACAAGGAAACCTTTGGAAAAAGCCTAGAGTAAAATGATGCTTTACACATGAAGGAATAAGGATAGCAATTATATTAGACCTCTCTTCAGACATGTTACATTCAATAAAAAAATAAAGAGTAATATTTTAAAATTTGAAAGATCTACAGTATTTTTTATACCTTTATTATTTTTTATGTGGTGCTGAGGATTGGAACCAGTGACTCACACATGGTAGGTGAGTTTTCTACCACTGAATCACAATCCCAGCCCCAGATCTACAGTACTTTTTATTTCTAATGTCCCTTCATAGTTCTTTCTTTGAATTGTCATTCTAACACCAATAAGAATCATGCTGGTATGGCTATATTTTCATATATATTGAACATAGATGAGGATATAATTGGTGAGCTTGAGGACGTCAACAGAAATTGCCAAAACTGAATGCAAGGTCAGAGGTTGAAACACCTTTGAACAGAATATCTATGAAATATGGGACATACATTAAAGTTATAATATATAATGACAATAATAGAGGGAAAAGAAAGAAAGGAAGAGAAGTTTGAAACAATAACAAATGAGAATTTGCCGAATTAATATCAGACACCAAATTAGAGAGGCAGAAATTTTAGAGAACACTAAGTAGAATAAATGACAAAGAAGAAAGAAAGAAAAAAAGAGAGGAAGGAAGGAAGGAAGGAAGGAAGGAAGGAAGGAAGGAAGGAAGGAAGGAAGGAAGGAAGAAAACAAAAACACCCAGGCACAACATTTTCCAACCAGAGAAAATCAAGTACGAATAATTAATCGTGATAGGAAAATGACATCCAACCTGGTTGATGCATGATAAGAATTAAATTAGATTTCCTTTAGAAGACATGGAAACAAAGAGTACAGTGAAATATGAAAGGCATTAGAAAAATCACAATAACCTAGAATTTCATATCCAGAAAAAAATACCCTTCTAATACTTGAAAATTGAAGGAAAATATGTTCTCAAGTACAAATTAAGAAAATTTTCTTGTAAAAGACCTGTCTTAAATGTTTAAGTTTTCTCTTTGAAAGAGGGAAAATTACTTGGGTTATAAATTTGGATTTGTATTTTTAAAAGGGCATTAGAAAGAAGATGGTGGGGCAGATCTAGTAAACAACCCTTGACCTTTCTACAGCCCAGAAAGGATTCAGCAAAAGAACAGCTGACCAGAGAAGTGGGTGACAGAGTAAATAACACTAAAGTTCAAAATTTGACAGATTGGACCTTGGAGAGATTTAGCATTTCATTACTGAAGCAGAAAATAAAGACAGAATTACTTAACTCTGAACCCTGGCAAAGGTAAAGATAAAATTGGAGCAGGGGTAACAAACAGAGAAATAAGGAGAGAAAAATTCTATAAGCTTAATTCTTTAACAACAGCTGAAGCAAGACATAGACAAAGTTAAAATGGGACAGAAACAGCAAAGAGAGTGAAGAAGATCAAGCAATGTAACTCAAATTGTTGACTGAAAGCTATGTAGGCAGGACAGTCATTTTGTAGAGCTCACAGCTAGTCAACCTTCCTAGAAGATAATAATCAACACAGCTTCTCCTAACTTTCAGATAGTAACAAATAAAACCAGTTGGAATACCTCTGAAATGGGATGACCCAGTAATCTGTGTAGAAATAACTTGTAGAAGGACCACAGCTTGCTGAAAGTTACTGGACCCTCTTCCCCTCATCACAGACAAAAATGGTGTGTGTGAAGCTGACCCTAGAGCTTACAGAAGACACAAAACACCACCCAGTGTACTGAGGTGCAATCCCACTGACCTGTGACCTGTGTACTTCAGAGAGGGCAGCAACCCCACACCTGTCATGGGCCACCCAATACCTCACCAAACAGAGTACAATGTGTCTACCTTAGATGGCCATACCCTACACACACTCAGATATATACAAGGTGGAGTCCACACTAGATTTTGCAGTGCCAGATACACAAAGCTTTTATTCAGAAGAGCACACAAGACTATACCTAACAGGGAATAAACTGTTTGCTAAGTCATAGACTATTATTAACCATATCCTATGATGTAACAGATGCCTGACTGGTACCTAGACACACCTAAGATTGGGGGGAGCCTCCAAGAATTGTATTAGAGGTGAGCTGGTGTGATCACTGCCTCAGCATCCAGGAAAACATAGATAAAGAGAAAAGATTGTGAGCATCTTATAAAGATTCCAAAATCTAAAGAAATAAAAACCAGGAAGACTTTGAGTTGAGTTTTGTGCATGGTGAGAGATAGAGATTTAATTTCACTTTGTTGCATATGAATTTCCAGTTTTCCTAGCACCATTTGTTGAAGAGGCTATCTTTTCTCCAATGTACATTTTTGACACCTTTGTCTAATATAAAATAACTGAAATTATATGCATTAGTCTCTGTGTCCTTTATTCTGTACCATTTGTCTACCAGTCTATTTTGGTGCCAACACCGTGGTGATTTTGTTACTGTTGCTCTGTAGGATAATTTAAGTTCTGGTATAGTGATGCCACCTGATTCACTCTTCTTAAGGATTGCTTTATCGATTCTGGGTCTCCTATTTTTCCAAATGAGTTTCATGACTGCTTTCTCTATTTCCATGAGGAATATCAGTGGGATTTTGATTGGAATTGCATTAAATATGTGTAGCACTTTTGGTAGTATGGTCATTTTGACAATATTAATTCTGCCTATCCAAGAACAGGGTAGATCTTTTCAACTTCTAAGGTCTTCTATAATTTCTGTCTTTAGTGTTCCATAGTTTTTGCTATAGGGGTCTTTCATGTCTTTCGTTAAGTTGATTTCCATGTTTTTTATTTTCTTTTGATGTTATTGTAAATGGGGTAGTTTTCCTTGTTTCCCTTATAGAGGATTTGTCATTGATATATAGAAATGATTTATTGGTATTGATTTTGTATCCTGCTACTTTGCTGAGTTCATTTATGAGTTCTAGAAGTTTTCTGGTTGAAGTTTTTGGGTCTTCTAAGTATAGAATCATATTGTCAATGAATAGTGATAATTTGAGTTCTACTATATCTATCTGTATCCCTTTAATTTCTTTCATCTGTCTTATTGCTATGGGCAGTATTTCAAGACCTATGTGAAATAGAAGTGGTGAAAGAGGGCATCCCTGTTTTGTCCAGGTTTTAGAGGGAATGCTTTCAGTTTATCTCCACTTAAGATAATGTTAGCCTGGGGCTTTGCATAAATAGCTTTTATAATGTTGAGATATGTTCCCGTTATCCCTAGTTTTTCTAGTGTTTTGAACATGAAGGGGAGCTGTGTTTTGTCAAATTCTTTTTTCTGCATCTATTGAGATAATAATATGATTCGTATAATTAAGTCTATTGATATAATGTATTACATTTATTGCTTTCCATTTGTTGAACCATCCTTGCATCCCTAAAAAGCTTCTTCTCAGCAAAAGAAACAATCAGTGAGGTGAATAGAAAACCAACTGATTGGGAACAAATTTTTATCACAAGCACGTCAGACAGAGCACTAATCTCTAGAATATATAAAGAAATAAAAAAATCTTAACACCAAAAACAAACAAACAAACAAACAAATAACCCAATCCATAAGTTGGCCAAGGAACTGAACAGACAATTCTCAGAAGAAGATACACAATCAATCAACAAATACATGAAAAAAAAAAATGTTCAACATCTCTGGCTGTTAGAGAAATGCAAATCAAAACCAATCTAAGATTTCATCTCACATCAGTCAGAATAACAGCTATTAAGAACACAAACAACAATAAACGTTGGAGAGGATGTGGGGAAAAAGGCACACTCATACATTGCTGGTGGGACTGCAAAATGATGCAGCTAATATAAAAAGCAGTATGGAGAGTCCTTGGAAAACTTGGAATGGAACCACCTTATGACCCAACCATCCCACTACTGGGTCAATTCTCAAAGGACTTAAAAACAGCATACTACCAGGACACAGCCACATCAACGTTTATAGCAGCACAATTCATGAAAACTAAACTGTGGAACTAACCTGAATGCCCTTCAGTAGATGAATGGATAAAGAAAACGTGGTATATATACACAGTGGAATATTACTCAGCAATAAAAGAGAATAAAATCATGGCATTAGCAGGTAAATGGATGAAGTTGGAGAATATAATGCTAAGTAAAGTTAGCCAATCACCAAAATCCAAATGCTGAATGTTTTCTCTGATATAAGGAGGACGATTCATAGTGGGGTTGGGATGGGGAGCATAGGAGGATTAGAGGAACACCAGAATGGCCAATGGTGAGTGAGAAGAAGGGAGGAGGCAAAAGGGTTAAAAAAAGATGGTAGAATGAGATGGATATCATTGCCCTAAGTGCATGTATGAAGACACAAATTGTGTGAATATACATTGTACACAATCAGAGACATGTAAAAATGTGCTCTATAAGTGTAATATGAAATGTAATGCATTCTGCTGTCATTTATAACAACTTAGAATTTAGAAAATCAAAATATCAAAAGGAAAACAAGGAAGACTTGATAAGAAATTTCTTCAATTTGGCATGGATTATTTTAAATTTATCTAATGTTAATTTTGATTTTAAATATATTTATTTTATTTTATACCATGAGTTATTTCCCACAATCCATTTGTATCCTCAATCCATTAGATTTTATTCCTTCTATTTTTTTAAAGCATTAACAGAAATCATTTTTTATCCTTGTTTTCCCACATCCTCAGCAACATTTATTGTTACTTGTATTCTTGATAATTGCCATTCTGAAAGAATGAGATGGAATCACAGTATATGTTTAATTTGCATTTCCCTAATGCTACAGATGTTGAACATTATTTTTCATATATTTGTTGACCATTTGTTTTTCTTCTTCTATGACATACCAGTTCAGCTCCATGGCCCATTTATTGATTGTTTTCTTGTTGTTAAGATTTTTGAGTTCTTTATATATCCTGGAGATTAATCCCCTAGCTGAGGTGCAGGTGGCAAAGACTTTCTCTCATTCTATTGGCTCTCTCTTCATGCTCTTTATTGTTTCCTTTGCTAAAAGTTTGATATCATCCCCTCTCTTGATTCTTGAATTTACTTCTTGTACTTTAGGTGCCTTGTTGAGGAAATTGGTTCCTAGGCTGACATGATGGAGAGTCGGGCCTATATTTTTTCTTCTAGTAGGTGCAGGGTCCCAGATCTGATGTCTAGGTCATTGATTCATTTAGTGTTAAATGTTGTACAGGTTTAGAGTTAGGGGTTTAATTTCATTCAGCTACTTATAGATTTATAGGTTTCCTATCACCATTTATTGAAGAGGCTATATTTTCTGCAATGCATGTTTACAGCAATTTTGTCTAATATGAGATAACTATTTCTGTTTTTTTTTTTTCCCCCCCGTATCTTCTATTTTGTTCCTATTGTCTTTCATGTCTTTCTTTGTGGCAAGAACATGCCATTTTCGTTACTATACCTCTGTAGTATAATTTAAGTTCTTGTATTGTGATGTTTCCTGATGCACTTTTCTTGCTAAGAATTACTTAGGTGGCTGGGCACAGTGGCACATGCCTGTAATCCCAAGAAGCTTGGGAGGCTGGGGCAGGAGGATCAAGAGTTTAAAGCCAGCCTCAGCAAAAGCAAAGAACTAAGCAACTCAGTGAGACCCTGTCTCTAAATAAAATAAAAAATAGAGGAATGTGGCTCAGCGGCTGGGTGCCCCTGAGTTCAATCCCTGTATATATATATATTTTTTTGGGGGGTACTGAGGATTGAACTCAGGGGTACCTGACCACTGGGCCACATCCCCAGCCCTCCCCGCCCCTTTTTTGTATTTTATTTAGAGACAGGGTTTCACTGAGTTGCTAAGGGGCCTCCATTGTTGAGGCTGGCTTTGAACTTGCGATCTTCCTGCCTCAACCTCCCAAGTGCACCACCATGCCTGGCTCCCTGGTAGAAAATTAAAAAAAAAAAAAAATGATTTGGCTATCCTGGGTTTCTTATTTTCCATTTTGTGATTGATTATTTTTTATTTCTATGAAGAATGTTGTTGAAATTTTAGTAGAAATTGCATAATATCTATGTAGCACTTCTGGTAGTATGGCCATTTTGAAAATATTAATTCTGCCTATCCAAGAACATGGGAGATCTTTCCATCTTCTAATGTCTTCTTCAATTTCTTTCTTCTTCGGTGTTCTGTAGTTTTCATGTAGAGGACTTTCACCTCTTTTGTTATATTTATTCCCAAGTATTTTATGATTTTTTTAAGGGGGGGGGGGGCGTCTTTTAAATATAGAATCATGTCATCTGCAAATAGGGATAGTTTGAGTTCTTCTTTTCCTGTTCTATCCCTTATTTTCTTTCTTCTGACTAGCTGCTTCTGCTAGAGTTTCAAGGAAAATGTTGAATAGAAGTAGTAAAAGTGGGCATCCCTGTCTTGTTCCAGTTTTTAGAGGGAATACTTTCACTTTTTCTACATTTTGAATGATGTTGGTCTTGGGTTTAACATATATAGCTTTTCCAATGTTAAGTTTTGTTCCTAGTATCCTATTTTTTCCAGTGTTTGGACCAAGAATGGCTGCTAAATTTCATCTAATGACTTTTTTACAAGTATTGAGATGATTGCATGATTTTTGTGTTTAAGTCTATTGAAGTGATGAATTACATTTATTGATTTCCATATGTCAAACCAACCATTCATGATCACCCCATTTATTATGGTGCACTATTTAATATGTTTTGTATATGATTTGCCAGTATATTATTAAGACTTTTTATGTATGTTGAGGCATGATGAATTAATTTTAATGTTTTTCACCTATTTAAATAATGATATGATGTTTTTCTTCTTTTGTTGATATGTAGTGCTACATTTATTGATTTGTATATATTGAAATATCTTGCATATTTGAAATTAGTTCAATTTGATCATTATGAATCATCTTTCTGATTTTTTTTTGTATTTGGCATCTTTGTATTTTGTGAAAAATTAATTATCTATAATCTTTAAATATATTTGTCTATAGCTTTATTATTTCATTGTAACTTTGTTTGGTTTTGGTACAAGGGCAATTCAGGCCACATAGACTAAGATTGGGAGAAATATCTCCTTTTGAATTTTTTTTTTCCAATAGTGACAAGAAATTGTATTAACTTTCCCTTAAACATTTGATAAAATTCTTCAGGGAAATTATTCATCCCTGTACTTTGTGATGAGACTTTTTACTGCTGCTTCAATCTCACTATTCATAATTAGATCTATTTAGATTTTCTGTCTTAATGATTCAATTTTGTTGCATAGTATGTGTCCCAAAATGTATCCATTTTTTCTGTTTTCTAATTTGATGGTGACAGTATGAAAACCCACTTAACCATCTCTAAAGAACCTTTACATTTCTGTGAAGTTGGGAGTAACATCTTCTTTTTCACCTTTAATCTTATTTAACTGGGCAACCCATATTTTTCTTAGTTGTTATAGCTAATTATTTGTTTGTTTTTAGTATTTAAAAATGAAACTGTATTTTATTATTTGTAGTGTTTATTAGTTTTTATTTTATTTTTTTTTCTTCTTTGCTTTTGTTTTTTTTTTTTCCCCTTCTGTTTGTTTTGCTCTTGGTTTTCTAGTCTTTGAGATATATCATTAGTTTATTTTAAATCTTTCTTAGTTTTTTGTATAGAGAATTATTGCTATAAATTTCCATCTTGCAATTATTTTTGCTCTATCCCATAATTTTTGGTGTTTCTTTTTTCATTTGTTTTCATAATGATTTTGTATGTTTTCCAAAGTTCTTTTGTCTAGTTTTTTCCATTCTGGTAAAAAATATGAATAATATGATTTCAGGTGTTCTAATTATTAAGACTTTTTGTGGCTTACTATATGGTCTATTATATAAAATTTTCATTGTGCTAAAGACAAGAATGAGTTGTTTATAGCAGTTAGGTAAAATGTTCTGCATTTGTCTATTAATTCCACTTCATATGTAGTACAATTTATTTTGGTTTTTTGTTAATTATTTTGTACAGATGATCTGTCGGTTTATGAAGGGGTATGAAAGTCACCCATTTTTATATTATTTGAACTTGTATCACTTTTAGTCTAATAGTGTTTGTTTTATAAACTTTGGCGTTCTGATATTAGTTGCATAGAGTTTTATAATAGGTATATTTTCCTGTTTGACTGATTGTTTGATAATTATATAGTGATCTTGGCTCTTTTTCAATTTTTGTCATTAAGCCTATTTTGCCTGATGTCAGATTACCTACTCCTGCTTACATTCGCTTTTACATTTCTCTAAAATAAATTTATTCATCCCTTCATATTTAGCCAGTTTGTGTATCCTTAATGGTGAAGTGGATTTCTTCTTGGAAACATATAATGGTATCTTATTTTTGTATTTATCCATCCAGTGGTTATCTTTTAATTGAAAAACTCAAGAATTTACTTTCAAGTTTGCTATCGATGAGTAAGGAATTCCCTTGTGATTTTGTTGAATTTCCTCAATTTGTTTTTAAAAACCTTTGCCCTATTATTTTTCTCTTGTTTATCTTTTTGGTTTGTTAGTTTACTGTATTGATAAGGTTTGATCCTTTTCTATATTTTTCTGCCTATTTTCTAAGGGATTTTATACTTTTATGTGCTCATATGATAGCATCTATTTTTTTTTTATTTCTTTCTTATGTATAGTATACCCTAAAACATATTTTAAAGTCTGCTCCTATGATGAGGAATTTCTTAAGTTTTTTCTTTTATTTAAAAGTATTTTATGGTCAGGCATGGTGATTCATGCCTGTAATGCCAGTTACTTGAGAGCCTGAGTCAGGAGGATTGCAAGTTTGAGAAAAGTCTTGGCAACTTAGCAAGACCCTGTCTCAAAATAAAATGAAAAGTTTGAGGATGTAGCTGAGTTGTAGAGTCCCTGGTTTAAATCCCCTGTACCAATATAAAAAATAAAAACAAATAAATAAAATCTTTTATTTTATATCTCCTCCATTTCTGAAGGGAAACTTTACTGATTCTTGATTGAAAGTTATGTTCTTTCATAATTTTAAATAGGTTATTCCATTCTCTTCTTAAGTATAAGGTATAAGATTTCTGTTCAGTGACTCACTGTCAGTACAAGAGGTCCAGTGAAGGTTCCCTTATATATGAGATTTTGTGCTTTTCTATTGCAGTTTTCCAAACTCTTGTTCATATATTTTGGACAATTTAACTATAATATGTCATGTTGGGGACCTATTCTTGTCATGTGTATTTGTGGGTCCTGTGGACTTTCTATACCTTGATGTCATATCTTTCTGAAGACTAGGAAGTTTTCTCTATTATCTCATTGAATAGTTATAGTTACACCTTTATTTTTTTATTTTCATTCAGGTACTCCAATAATTTAAAGATACTTCTTGGTTTGTTTAGTGGTGTCCTGTAAATATAACATGCTTTCTTTGTTCTTATTTTTTTTTCTTTTCAATTTTACCCTTTATTTGTTTTCTTTATTTATTTTTTTTTTACTAAGATACTTCAATGACTTGTCTAAATGACTTGCTTTCACATTGAGATATACCTTTCTTTTCCTTCATCTAGTCTACTGTTAGGGATTTCAACTATATTTTTATATTTTTATTTTACTTATGTAGCTCTTTCTTTCTCTCCAAGGTTTCTCTTTCTTAGGATTTCTGTCTTTGCTGAATTCATTCATATCACACATTATTTTTTCTAATTTTTCAACTGTTTGTATATTCTTTTAATCTATTGAGTTATTTTGTAATCATGTTTTCAAATTCTTTATCAGCAATTCAACATTATAATTTATTTGGGAACTATTACTATAATTATTGTGTCCGTTTGGTGCTCATGACACCTATTTTTTTTTAATCCTTTGATACTATATTGGGATTTACATATCTGGTGGATCAATTCTCTCTGCCCCTTTTGTTAGTGGACTTTTATTCTAAAGGATATTCTCCTTAAGTTATCTTTAGAGGTCAGCATGGAACGAAACAGTGGCATTTATTACAGTGAGTTACTATATTGTAATCTTACTATAGCTTCCTTTGGTATATTTTTCTAAATGCTATGTGCCATGCCAGGGTCAAAAAGACACATTGACTCTGGGGCAACATATGAACAAGGATACTTGGGTGGCCCAGAAAAATGTGATGCACATAGCAGTGGGTGTTCAGTGCCCATCATGTAACTACTCCTGGGGAAAAAAAAATGAAGAATACCCCCCAAAATAACAACACTTATTCCTCATTTTATACTTTGTTCTTTGTTCATTTGAAATAATTTGGTCCCATTACAAAGCAGATACATACATGCCATCAGCTACATCACCATGAAGGTGTGATATCAAGCCCCTAAAGGTAAATTCTTTAGTTACAAAAAATGTTTCACATAGACTGTAGAATATAAAAATTGGGCAAGACTATAGGAAAAAGATATGAAAATTATCTGACATATTTCTTGATTCTGAAGATAGTCATGAAGTAAAAATTGATAAATATATCTCTTTTTTTATCCTCAGTCCCAAAACCCCTTCTACTTGTGAGTTCTTGTCACTACAATGTAACAGTTGTTAAAGGATTGAGTTCACTTACAAAAACATATATCTACTATTTTCTTCCCTTACATAGTGATACTTCATTTGGGCACTAGGTTCTCAAGACTGGGTGATCTTGATGTTAACTATCCTTTGAAAAATTCTGAAAAAATAACTGAAAAGAACAGTTATTTTGTGAAATAAGGGCAAATTCTCACTTCCATCCACTGACTCTTTATCTTTTGAATTCTTGTTATTGGAGAGAGAACACTATATGTTAACAACTGGGATAAGGTCTATGCTTTATCACTTTGGACAACATTTCAACTTCAAGAGTGTTATCTTCTGCAATTTACCATATGTAAGGTTACAAAAATCCATTTTACCATTTTATGAAACCAATTTTGGGATTGTGGAACACATGTTATAGCTAGCAAAATCCATTTTGTTTTAGGCCACTGTTGTATTTTTTTTTCTTGATATACAGCAAAGTCCATGCTCACTTGTGATTATGAGTAAAATACCATAGTAATTTGTAAAACATTTTGTAAATTCATTAATATTTGTAATGACAGATGTATAATAGTAAAAGAGTAAAAGTATTTATCTACAATATATGTCTGCTTTTCATGATGTTCTTTGCCATTATTTCAACATAGATAGAGTTAATATTAATCAACTTGTTGCCACCATTTTTTTGTCTTATGTACCCAGAAAATGTTATAGCTTACTCTGCTAAGTACTGGCGACTGGAGTTTGCAAATTATGCACCCAAAACAGCAAAATTCAGACCAAATACTATAGAGGTCTAAGCCACAATGTCATCAATTTTACTTATTTTTATAGAATTGTTTAGAACTGAAATCACATATGTCTTTTTAACACCAAATTTTGCTATTTGGTGAATCAAATTACAGCTTTTTCATCATGGGCCAATTGATTTTCATAAACTGTCTCACAATAATGTGTTGAGGATCATCCAGAATTAAATAACAATTTGGAATGTACTTGAAAATATTGAGTAGTTGGTGTTTTTTTGAGTAAACCCATTAAGCCCAAACCCTAGAAGTCAATGAATCAAAGTTGCTTGGTAATTCTAGCTCAATATATCAACTTAGCATAGTACCATCAATATAATGGATGAGTGAAGTAAGTTTTGGAATATCATGTTGACCAAAGTCTCTTTAAAGTAAGACAGAGATCAGGATTTGACATAACCTGTGGGTAAAATACTGAAAGTACACTCATTTTATAGTCATTATATGGCAATGACATACATAGAAGAAAAACTTTTATTTTATTGACATACATGGGGGGAAAGCATTTTCTTTGTCACTATTTTTTCTTTGCTGGTTTGCACCAGTGCAAATATTATACCTAAAAATACAGTTACTATTTAAGTTACAACTTGATTCAGTTTACAATGTTTTATTTATTTTCCATATCCATCTAACTTTCCACTAACTGAACAGGGAAGATAAATGAGAATGCTTTATAAACTTCTGAATGAGTACGTTTCAGTTATTTAACTGTATCTGTAATGCATGTAATTCTGTAATTGATGACTTAATTTTAGGTTTACATTTTTGGCCCAGTTATAGATGGTAATTTCAAGTGCTTCCCCCTGACCATTCTGAATCCAAAAGTATTAAATTCATGTGTTCAAGAAGAGTATGAGATTTTTACTACTTCTAAAGCACATAGTTTCCATTTATACATTGCATTACTGGGAATAACATAACAAGATGTGACCATAGTACCAGTGCAGTATTCACTTGGACAAGTAACATGGATACTAATCTACCTTAGTACTTATCTTTATCTCTGCTACTCTGAGAAGATTTTAGTCTTATATAAATAACATGCTTTATTAATAGCACAGACCCTTTGATACACTTGGGGAAAGCAATAGTTATTAGTACAAAAGAATGAAATATTTTGGGGAAAAAACAGACTTGTTGGTAGGGAATTAGACCTTAAATAGAACAAAACTGGAGGACAAAATTGATGGAACACTCCAGGAAAAATATCTTAAATATAAAGTATTATTTATAGCCCAAATAAGAAAAAAATGTTGCATATAACATATCTTAATATCTATGTTCTGTAGACTCTATAACATTATTGAGAAAAATTATATTTTATGTTAATTTAAAAAAATAATTACTGGAAGTTTTGAGTAGTTGTTATAGCACTAAATCTATACCTAAAATTTTTTTAAGGGTGATAACAGAGATAGTATCTGGAGACACATATGGCTACAATATGTGTTTATTAAAATTTTTTATTTGTTTTAATTAGTCATACATGACAGTAGAGTATTTTTATGCACTTTGATATATCATACATAGATGGGATGTCATTTCTCAGTTTTCTGAATGTAAATGTTGTAAAATCATATTGGTCATTCAGTCATATATATATTAATAATGTCTGTTTTATTCTACGATCTTTCCTATCCCCACATCCCCTCCACTCCCCTCCTCTCCTTTCACTTCCCTCTACCTAATTTAAGGTAATGCTATTCTTCTCTAGTGCACCCCCCACACCTTATTGTGAATTAGCATTTGCATATTAGAAAAAAAATTTCCTTTGGTTTTTTGGGATTGTTTTATTTTGCTTAGCAACATATTCTCCAACTCCCTCCATTTACTGGCAACTGCCATAATTTCATTCTTCTTTAAAGCTGAGTAATATACCATTGAATATATATATATATATATATATATATATATATATATATATATATATATATATATATACATACATTTTTTCCATCCACTTATCTGTTGAAGTATACCTACGTTGGTTCCATAGTTTAGCTATTGTGAATTGAGCTGCTATAAACAGTGACATGGCTGCACTACTGTAGTATACTGATTTTAAGTATTTTGGGTATAAACCGAGGAGTGAGATAGCTAGATCAAATAGTGCTTCCATTCCAAGTTTTCTGAGGAATCTCGATACTGCTTTCCATAGTGGTTGTACCAATTTACAGTCCCACCAGCAATGTATGAGTATACCTGTCTCCTACAAAATGTGTTTTATACAACAATCATGTACTCACGTGCAATGCACAACACATATGAATATATTACAGTTATATACAAAAGGAAAGACTAGGTATAAATCATCATATTTATTAGAAACTAGACATGAATACAGAACTGGACCCAAGGGAGAGAGCTCAAAATAAGGAAAGCTGGAACTATTTGAGCAAGAAATAAAGTAATGTTGGACTAAAATGAAAAGAGAAAGACAAATACCCATGAGTCCATTTAAATATAAATAAATAATAAATTTAATATACAAGTCTCCTGCACAGTTGAATTCCAAATTTTATACACATATATAATCAACCTTCAACCTTCAAGGAAATGAAGCATATTTCTCACCTTTTAAGTGGGAATCAAATATAGTGATTTTCTTCCAAGAAATAAAATGACAAAGGTAAAATATAAATTTACAGTGGAAAAAACTAAGCAAAAACTACCATATCCAGGTGGACCACTTTATATCAACAATAATATGTGCATGGGCTCTCTCTCATCCAGCAAGGTTGTCCACAGAACACAGTAGAGGAGAGTGTGGCTGCAAAGTTGCAATTCAAGACTTCCAGAGACCAAGCTGGAAGCAGGTCTGATTTCTTTGCAAAGTTACCATGTATATATACTCAAGCAGTAGCTAAGCAGAATATAGGCCAATATAATTTCTTGCCAACTGTGTTTGTGGTAACCAATTGAGGATTGGGCCAGGGAGCACGTGCTGTGACTACAACATGTGGCCTCATGCCCAGGGCTGTGCCTACCAGGTGAGCGATTTGCTGCTCGTGCTTAGCATATGCCACATATACAGTACTCCATGCTTGTCCCCACAAATATGTAAGATTAATATTATGTTCTATATGTTATGGAAGTGGCAACTTATCTTTTCTGTTTTCCACAAAACCCATAACCCTAAACTTACCAAGAAAGTAAGAATAGAGAAAATTCAAATTAAGGGAAATTCTACAAATTGCTTAAGCAATACTCCAAAAACTGATCAAAACAAGGAATCAAAAAATTCAAAATTAAGAAATATATAAAAATGTCATAGGAAAAATGAGTCTACGGAAACACTAAAAGTAAATGTAATACTGTTATGGTTGAAACAAGTGGTGTCCCATCAAACTTCTGTGTAAACCCAAGAATACACACAGGGGAAATAATTTCATTGTGAGAGCTGTAAACAAATTAGTCCATACTGATTTAAATGGACTCACTCCCTGGAACTGTGTGTTGGTGGATTGTGGCTATAGAATGTGGATCACTTGGGGCTTGCTCTAAAAGTATAAATATTCTCTGTGAACCCTTCCATCCTTTTCATTCCCACTAATTTTTAGCAAGCCCTGAAAGGAAGAGCAGTCCTCCATCACACATTTCCACTGTGAAGTTCTGCTTTACCTTAAGGCAAGAAGAATGGCTTCATCTCATAATATCTGAGCTACTGAGAACATGATACAAAACAAGAATTTCCTTCTCTAAGTTGTTTTTGTCAGTATTTTGGTCACAGCAATGCAAGCTGATGGATACAGAAATTGGCCCCCAGAAATGGAAATAACATGACCTTGTGATTGTGATGCTTTTTGCAAGGAGTTTGTGGGAAAAATTTGGAAAAGTTTCAGTTTGGCCAGGAAAGTGCTTATAAAACTGGAGTAAAGAAACAACTGATTGTTAAAGGGCTTACAATCACTAGAGATATACTAAGTACTTTGCACAGACATAATAGGAAAGATGGCTTGAGGGCGTTGGTGCCCAAGTGTGAGGCACAAAAATTATCGGTAGGCTTAACACGGTTAGAGAATCAGTGTCTCTCTGGAAAAAATATCCTCTAATATGGGGCAAGCATTAATATTTAAAAAATCTCAAGACCCAGCCCTCGAGGCATTGCGGTGTATTTTAAGAAAGCAAGATCTCCAAATTTCTGATACTCAAGCTGAAAAAATTTGGAGTTCATTAATACGGGAGGCTCCCTGGCTCCCAAAGGCAGATTTTAATTCGTGGAAAACGTGGCACCAAGCGGAACAAATTTTAAGAGAAAGAGAAAATGAACACGGGGAAGTCCCGCCTCCGGGAGTTTATCCAGCTTTATCTGCTCTAAAAGCATGCTCTCCATGCAAACAGCAAAAGAATCTGCAGAGGCCACAGATCAGGCACCTCAAATCATTCGAATTGAGGTAACGGAGCAGGCCCTGCGGGAAAATAAAATATCTAGTCTTTCCCGGTCCGGAGAATTAAACAGTCCCTCCCGATCCGCGGATTTGGAGAAGCCTAACAACTCCCTAGAAGTAGAGAAATCCCGCTCCAGGGAATTAGGAAAAACTACAGCCCCTCCCTTAGAGAGCTTTAACAAATTCCTTGAGGACAAAGGCCACCTGCCACATGGCTCACCACCCTATGAGCGGGATCCGCCATTTTATGAGCCTGCCCCTGCCGGGCCTTCTGCTCCACCGCTTTACCAAGAGGCGCCAATTTCACAGCAGCTGCTAGCACCCCCTGGTGGGCTTTCACCAGTAATGGCATTTCCAGTTAATTTAAATCCGGGAGGAGACAGACCACAGATTTGGTACCCCTGGAAGACTCAAGAGTTAAAAGAATGAAAAAAAGCTGTGGCGGAAGATGGTCCGAACTCGCCATGGGCAGAATGTATTTTACAAAGCCTAGCCCATCACGCCTGCACGAGTAAAGATTGGAAGGATTTAACCAAAGCCGTGCTTCCGGGACCTTTATTTATTAAATGGGGTGCATATTTTTCTTATGAATGCCATATGCAGGCTGATAGGAACCAAGCTGCAAATCCTCCCATACCAATAACCTTTGGAATGCTGGCAGGAACTAGTGACCAATATGACACAGGCATTCAACAAGCAGCAATATCAGCCCCTTACCGAGAGCAGGTGTGAGCTTTAGGGCTGGCAGCATGAAAAAAGCTAGAGGAAGGCCCTACAGAGCCTCCTATAGCTGGAATCACTCAGAAAGCTAATGAGGATCTGGCCACATTTATTGAGAGAGTGGAAAAAAGCCTTCAAAGGAAACTTCCACCTGGTACGATGAGGGACCAATCTGCAAAAATGCTAGTTTGGGAAGGGATGACCAGAGATCACAAGCTGGCCTGTGCTGGGTTAAAGGATAGATCTATGGGAAGACGGATTATTGCCACCAAAGATGTGGGTTCAACAACTCACCAATCTCAAATATTGACCACTGCCCTTAATGCCCATACTGAGGTATTAGCAACAGTTTTAAATGGAAAAGGAGCCTGTTTTAAGTGTGCACAACAAGGCCATTTTAAAAAAGACTGCCCCAATGGCCCTAGTCGGCCTCCAGAATGCTCCCCTGGCCAGACTCAAAGTCCAGCTGCCCCTAGAACACTTTGTCCTAGAGGTAAAAGAGGATATCATTGGAAAAAAGATTGCAGATCTAAATTTGATATTCAGGGGAAACCTTTAAACTCCTAAAGGGGCATCCTCCAGCCCTGTTACACCAAGGAGGTTTCCCTGCTCACAGTCCCCCTAAGGTCCATTGGACAGTTCCTATTGTTCCAGGGATTAGACCAAAGATGGATATTTATACATCAGGAAAGAAATTTCATTGCCTAATTGATACTGGGGCGGATCGTACTATACTAAGGAAAGAAGAGATTCCATCCCAATGAAAATTAATTCCAGGGCCCCAGTTACTCGGTGTAGGTGGAAACACTCATTCAGAAGAAACTAGAGATTGGCTTAGATGGAGAGACATAGATGGAAACCAAGGGGAAGTTCGTCCCCTTGTGGCCCTTGGATTAACCTCTAATTTATTAGGCCAAGACATCTTAGGAGAAGCAGAAGCTTACATTACTACAACCCATAGAGAGCTTCAAAATGATATATTAACTAAAGATACGGGGAGAAAAACTTCCAATCATCAAATAGGGTCTCACCCCCAATCCTAAGGGCCACTGCTCCCCAAGTTCCTGCCATTCAATGGCGAGATGGCCCCCAAATCTGGGTCGAGAAGTGGCCCCTTCCTACTGAAAAACTAAACCATTTGAGGGCAATTGTCCAAGAACAGTTAGCCCTAGGACACATTAGACCTTCTCTTAGCCCATGGAACAGTCCTGTTTTTGTTATACAAAAGGCCACAGGGAAATGGAGGATGTTACAAGACCTCCGAAAAATTAATGATAGGAAGTTCATTGTTGGCACACCTCTGTGTGGCCTCCCCTGGATCCCTTCTATCTCAAGAGATTTAACCTTAATTGTTATTGATATTAAAGATTGTTATTTTTCAATACCTCTTCATTCAGATGATTATGAAAAGTTTGCATTTTCTATCCCCTCAGTTAACTTTCAGAAGCCAGATGAGCAATATGAATGGATAGTTCTCCCTCAATGTATGGCTAACAGCCCAGCTTTTTGTCAATATTATGTTTCATGTCTTCTGTCACCATTAATGAAAAAATTGCAGCTCACCCTATATGTTTATATGGATGACATCATCCTGGGAGCTGCTGATGTCCAACAACTGGGCTCAGCTTACCTGACCCTTCAAGAGCTCTTAGAAAAAGGAGGATTACACATATCCAATGACAAGGTCCAAACTATTCCTCCCTTCAAAATATTGGGGACAAAACTTAGCCTAGACTCGGTTTTTCCTCTCAAACCTCAACTAGTCATTCAAAAATCTTATTCCTTGGCAGAGTTACAGAAGCTATTAGGAGAGCTAAACTGGTTAAGACCATGGCTTCATATATCTACTGAAGATTTATTACCTCTCTTTGAATTGCTACGGGGAAAATCCCCCTCTGATATGATTATGCTAGAAGAAGGTCATCTGTCAATATTACAAAAAGTCCAAGATGCCCTCAATTCAGCCCAATTGACTCGATACCAACCAAAGCAACCTCTATATCTGTGGATTTTCTCAGGTGCTAAGCTCCTTACAGCTGTTCTCACCCAGATGGGTAAACCCTTACAGTGGATACACTCCTCTGTGGGAGGAGCACCTCGAGTTTATTCCCAATTAGATCAATTAGCAGATCTTATAATAAAAGGGAGAGATATATCATTGAGGCATTATGGAAAAGACCCAGATATTTTAACAATTCCTTACCGTTTGTCAGACTTTGAGTAGATACGGAGAAACAACCCTAGAGTCTCCTATGCTTTAGAAGGATTTCTAGGAAAAGTTGACTGTCATTACGGGTCAAACAAATGGACCTCTTCTTTTCCCAAACTGGAGTGGATTGCCCCCATCCTTTTTTCCATCAAGCCACTCCCCAAGGCTGTAAATGTCTTCACAGATGGAGGAAAAGAAGGGTCAGCAGTTGTAGTGTTTCACCCATCCTCAGGCCAAAGGACACAATACTTTGAAGCAGTTACTGGTTCTGCTCAATTTAAAGAATTATATGCTGTTGCATTAGCCTTGACCCATGTGCAAGAGCCTATGAATCTTTTCTCAGATAGTTTATATGTAATTAACCTATTACCTACTCTAAATGACTCATATATAAAGATAGATAATAATCCTATAACCCCTCTGATGATTCAGGTTCGATCCCTATTAAAGGGGCATAATGAACCTGTTTTCCTCCAACATCTTAGGGGACATCAAGGCTTATCTGGGCCCCTCTCTGAGGGATATCAGGCCGCTGACCGTTTGGCCACCACAGGTGTATTAACAGTTACAGTCCCATATCAACAAGACCTTCAGTTAGCCCAAGGTCTTCACGACCTTACTCATTTAAATTGGAGCGGACTATATCATAAATTTACTTTAGTTCCTATAAAAGATTTAAAAAAGATTGTAAGGACATGTAAGTCCTTTTTTCCCTTCTTACAGGTCCTACCTCTCCAGTCCCCTGGGGTAAATCCCAGAGGCCTATGGCCCAACACTATCTGGCAGACTGATGTAACCCATTATGTGCCATTTGGAAAATTAAAATATATATTTATGTCCATAGATACTTATTCACATGCTTGTTGGGCCACGGCACACTCTAGAGAAAGGGCTAAACATGCTGAAAGTCACTTTTTACAATGCTTTGCTATTTTTGGATTGCCAAAACAGGTTAAAACCGATAATGGACCCTATTTTGTAAGCAAATCATTACAAAAGTTCTTCCAAACTTGGCATATTAAGCATACCACAGGGATCCCATATAACCCAAAAGGACAAGCCATCATAGAAAGACATAATAAAACCCTAAAGGACCAATTAATAAACCAAAATGGGGGAAGCAACCCCCATGACCAGTTAAAAACAGCTATGCTTACTTTAAATATTTTAAATTTTTCCAAACAGCAGCCTCTGTCTGCGTTTCAAAGACACTGGTCTAACCAAACGCCTTATGTAAAAGTTGAGGTCCGATGGAAAGACCCATTAACTGGATTCTGGAGAGGTCCCGATCTGTTAGTAAGTGCTGGCCGAGGTTTTGGATGTGTCTTCCCAATGGGAGAACAAAACCCTATATGGGTGCCTGCCAGAGATCTCAAATACTGCCAATTGGACCAAAATGACTACCCAGGAGCACAAGCTCTTGAGGAGTGATCGTTTCTTTTTTCCACAGAAATGAAAACACCGTGACAAATCTCCTGTCCTGCTGTGATTAAACTTCTCATCACATCCATTCCAAAATTCATCAAAAAAACACTATCTTGGACTCCTTCTTTGTCAGTATCTCAACCCTCTGCGATGAGAGAAGAGAGACTGTGCCATTCCTGTGACAATTATCTGGACTTTGTGCTGGACGGATTCCTTTGGAATCTAAGAGAAGAGTCCCATTCCTGTGACAATTGTCCGGACTTTATGCCAAAAGACTTCCTTTAAACTAAGCTAAATGGATGGACTTTCTCCCTTTGATAAAATCCCTGCTAAATGGATGGACTTTCTCCCTTTGGTAAAATCACTGATTGTCATTGTCTTTGTGTTCACTTTTGGCCCTATATAACTAACCAGATTGATACAGCTAGGTGGTCTGCTGTCATGCTGAGCCAAAGCCCTACAGGCTTGGCCACGGTCCTTAACAGGATGCAGAGGTTTGCCATCCAGTCAAGCCTTCCCAAAGGTGACTGTCCTGTCCATGTGCTCTCCTTGGCCACTTGCTGGCCCTAGGTATGTCCACCTGAAGTGCTAGAGTGGTAGCCAATGACGGGTAAGATTTTTCCCAGAGAGGAGAAATCAACCTAGACAGGCACACTCTCAAATGAGTTGGACACGCTACAAGATGGGACATCCCATTTTTAAAATATAAAATGGATAGGCCCCATTTTGAAAAAAAAACAAAAAAGGAGAATTGTTGGGACTTTATGTCTGCCAAGGGGATGGGGCTCTGGTTGCTTACCACGACCTTTGGAGGACCGGGGCTAAGCGAGGGGGTGTGGCTATGACGTAGTGTGAGAGTCCGAACCGCCCTGCTGGTTGATTGGTTAGTTCTAGGCCTATATAAGTTCAATAAATTTGAGTTTTGACTCTGGTCCTCTACAAAACTCCCCAGGTGTGGCGTGTGTCCGTCAAGCAGGCGGGGGGAGGCGCCTGGCTATTTTTGCTCGTTAAGCCTATCTTCGCCAGGTAAGCTACGTTCTTTCTGCGGGCAGAAAGAACCCCCTTTTTGGGCCCAAAAAGGGGTGTAGCTTTAGACCTCGGCCCCATTAATAACTCAGCAGTTCCGGCATGAGGGCATCATAGGAATTTGTAAGACCACATATTTTGCAGGCTCAAGATTGCAGGCTTGAGAAGATTTTGAATGTTGCAAGTGAACTTTAATTGGTGATTTTGGTGAGAGCTCAGAGGACCAGAATTCTTATAGGTATATGAACCTTGGTCATGACGTGTTTGAGGGAAACAAAATCAATATGCAATAATCAATAACTTTCATATATAACAACAATAAATCTGTTGAGAAAAAAAAATTCAAGAAAACAATCTCATTCAAAATAGGCTCAAAAATACCTAAGAATAAATCTAACCAATCAGGTGAAAGACTTCTACAACAAAACTATAGAACACTGAAGAAAGAAATAGAAATTGAAGAGGACCTCATAAGATGCAAAGATCTCACATGTTCATGGGTAGGCAGAATGAATATTGTCAAAATGGCCATACTAACAAAAGCAACATACATACTTAATAAATTCTCTGTCAAAATATCAATGACATTATTCATAGAACTAGAAAAAAAAAAAAAGCGTCTTAAAATTTATTTGGAAGAATTAATGACCCAGAATAGCCAAAGCAATTCTAAGCCAAAAAAAACCGAAACAAATTCTGGGGGCATCACAATATCTCACTTGAAGTATTACTACAGAGCAATAGTAACAAAAATTAAAAAAATGGTACATAAAACCAGGCATATAGACCAATGGTACAGAATACAAAACACACAGAGAAACCCACACTTCCATAGTCATCTGATCCTTGACAGTTATCAAAAACCTGCATTTAAAAAGACAGATTTTGAAACAAATATTCCTGGGAAAAATGGTTATCCATATCTTGAAAACTTAAAACAGGCCCTTATCTCTCACTCAGAAAAAAATTTTAATTCAAAATGGATCAAAAATCTTAGAATTAGATCAAATATATGCAATCCCTAGGGGAAAAGAGAAGGTCAACTATCTAACATATACACATAAGCAACAACTTTCTCAATAGAACTCTTAAAACTCAAGAAATAAGGCCAAGAGTTAATAAATGGAATGGTAGGGGAATGTGATGAGTCAAATGAAATTAGAATTATTTGGCCCATGGGTAGTGTGTCAGGAAGAAACGAGAAAGTTGCAGTGGTGATAACCATTTCTTAAGTAGCCACAGTCAGTGAGCAAGAAGGGAGAATGGGAATTGATAAAGGAAGTTGCCATTCTGACTTAGCAGTCAATTACTTTGGGCTCCAGAATTTTCATGGACCAGTGTCATTGAAATAGACACAGACAGGATTATGCCTTGGGTGAACTATGTTGGGGAATATGAAAAAGAGAAAGCTCTCTGTTTTACCACTGCCATATATGAACAACTGGGGAGACATCAGTAACCCATAAGACAGGCACATCTGTACTGCAAGCCTGATCCAGAATAATTCTCATTCATGGTAGTTACATGTGAAGCCTATAAAAGTTTAGACTTCTTACCTTAAAAGTGGAATTTTTAGGAGGCCCAAAATACCCAGACATCCAGCAGATATCAGCTACTGCCCAACAGCTGGGTTTGTGGATAAAATCTCAAATACCAACAGACTTCCAAAGGACAGCAATACCAAACCCCAGGTACTGTAAATTCCCCTTTATAACACTGCACCAGTCCTACTATGGGGGTATATCATGTCAGCATTCTGAAGTTTATATCATACTGTACTGTGAGATGGGAACCTGAGAACCATTACAACTATTTTTGACTCCAGGACACAATGGCTGATGCCTTGCTGAGAAATATAAGGAAGTGGGACTTAAAAACACACATCTCTTGACCAAAAGGTTACAGATCCCACAGATAAATACAAAGAGTGGCACCAAAGCAAAAGAAATGAATATCCATCTTTGCCAATAGTTTTCACCAACTCAGAGGTAACAAGTTTTTCATATTTCTCATTAAGGACATTTTTTTTCCTATTCCACCTTTTCTTTTTTTAATTTTAATTTTATTTCTATATTTATTATTATTTTTCATTTTATTAATTCTTAGTTATACAGGACAATAGAATCCATTTTGATAGCATTGTGCAAGTATGGAATGTATCTTATTCTAATTAATACCCCATTCTTGTGGGTGGGCACTATGGTAGGATTCGTTTATGTATTTTCATATGTGTACATAGGGAAATCATGTTAGATTTATTCTACTGTCTTATTTGTGTGTGTATGTGTGGTGCTGGGGATCAAATCCAGGGCCTTCTACATGCAAGGCAAGCACTCTACTGTCTTTTCTATTCCTATTTTCTTCCCTTATCTTATTTTTTTTTAACATTTTTTCATTCTGCATATTTTTGTGTCTGCATGTGTTTTTGTTGTGCTTTCTTCTTCACTCATTTATTATTTAGTCTTGGATTGGCTTTGGGAGATAAAATTTTGTGTGGGATTAATTTGTTTTGATCTTCCATAGTTTTAAACTTATATTAAACTTAGATATGTTTGTTTGTACTTTGGTTTTCATTTCTCTTATCCCATCTTCATTTTGTTTCCCAGTGAACAGCCAATTTTTCTCCTCCATCTTCCTCTAATTTTTATTTTTAATTATTTTTACTCCTTCTTTATAGACATCATCTGCTACCTCACCCCTGCTTACCCTCTTTTCACTTTTTAAATATTTCAAATTTATCTTGCTGTCCTATCATTTTTTTCTCTTAACAAATTGTAATTGCACTGTCTGATAGAATTATACAGTTTATGTTACTCCTACCCCATTTGTGTTCTTTGATTATTATAAATACTGACTTCACAATTCCTATACAGGGGTAATTAATGATATAGATGTCAAAGTAAACAACAGACATTTATTTATTTATTTATTTATTTATTTATTTTTTGGTACCGGGGATTGAACTCAGGGGCACTTGACCACTGGGCCACATCCCCAGCCTTTTTTTTTTTTGTATTTTATTAGAAGCAGGGTCTCACTGAGTTACTAAGTGCCTCACCATTGCTGAGGCTGGCTTTGAACTCACGATCCTCCTGCCTCAGCCTCCCAAAGTGCTGGGATTACAGGTGTGCGCCACCGCGCCCGGCTCAGACATTTATTTTAAGGTTGTGCATATGTTGCTATCATTATTGCTATTCTTGATCCCTTTTATCTAAGAGGGGCTGAAAGTGATTGCTACACTTCAATTTCACATAGTAGAGATCATGTTGCTGAATAATAGTCATAACTCAGTACTGTAACATATAAACTCACTCTATACCTGAAGTAGCCATACTCAAGCCTCAGCAACATTTCATTGCTCAGAATAGGGAAAACAAATACCCCAAACTAACAACCAAGCCACAAGTAAGAATGAGTAAAGGAGGACCTTATATTTCATGCATGGACATATTCTCATAGAGTTAAAACAGAAAAAGTCCCTAGAACAAAAAAGGATAACTGTACATCAAAGGACACATGTATAAAGAGAAAGTGAAATCAATTTAAACAGATGCTTAAGTTCAAAACATCTAAAAACATGAGGATAGTGCAAATAAGCCTTCCTCCCAAATTTACAACTCCTCCCCTTAAAACAGTCCACTTGTATGGAAGTAGATAGAATTGCAGAGAAAGACTATAAAAATGATTATTGAAACAGTCAGTGAGCTAAAATAAGATCAAACAAATAAATTTAGAGAGCAGTAAAGAAAGTGAAAGTCCAGAGATGCTGAAAAGAAATCAATTAAAACTCCTGGAAAAAAATACACAATCAAATTAAAAAGTCAGTTGAAAGCAATATCAACAGACTAGATTGAATACAATATATAACTTCAGGGCTAGGGATGTTGTTCAGAGGTCAGGTGTTTACCTACTCTTATGTTTAGATGTGGTGTCTTCCCACATCTCATTTGTGAGACAATGCAAGGTTTGGAGGAGAAATGATTGGGTTATAGCCAAAACCTAATCAGTGAATTAATCCCTGATGGGATTAGCTCAGTGGTAACTGGAGGCAGGTGTCATATGGCTAGAAGAAGTTTTTCATTGGAGACATAGCTATGAAGTACATATCTTGTATCTGGAGAGTGGAGCCTCTCTCTCTGCTACTTGGTCATCATGTGATCTGCTTCCCTTTGCCACACTCTTCCACCATGATATCTTGCCTCACCTTGAGCCCTGAGGAATGGAGCCAGCCATTTATGAGCTGAGACCTCTGAAACCATGATCACTCAAATAAACTCTTCTTTCCTAAAATAGTTCTGTTAATATATTTTAGTCACAGAAGCAAAAATGTTGACTAAAACACCTACCATGCATAGAACCATGGCTTTAGTCCCCAGTACCACAAAATAGAAAAAAAAAAAAAAAAAACCCTCTAGGTATTGAAGATGAAAATTCAAGCTTTGAAGGCAGAGTATATGAATTTGAACGCTTATGTACAATGAGGGAAAAAACAAATAAAAGACCATTGTCAGAAAATACAAGAACTCTGGGACAACATTAAGAGACCAAAACTGATGTCATTAGGATAGAAGAGAACATGGCGATATAGGCTAAAGACATTAAGAATCTCTTAAGCAAAATAATAGCAGAAAACTTTCCTCACCTTAGAACTGAGATAGACAACTACAAACAGGAAGTATATAGAACTGTATAAAAGTGCAAATAGACAAGATGAATGAAGAATCTCTACAAGACACATCATAATCTGTTGCTGCCTGATGCTGTTGCTTGTAGCTACAACACCACAGGAAAATTCGGAGGCAGGAATGAAAAAGAAAAAAAGGTCTTTTATTATCTTTTTCTCTCTGGCTTCTCTGGCTTCTCTCGAACTCTAACCATTCTGACTCTTTTCTTTTACTGTCATTCTCTCTGGCTTAACCGCTCTGACTCTTCTTCTTCTCTCTCTGGCTTCTCATTCTGACCCTAGCTTCAGCAACCTCTCAAACTCTTAACTGCTCTGACTCTTTTCTATTTTCTTGCATTTGCATGGCTTTTCGCTGTGCTTTAATTCTATTTTCTTTCTATTTTTACTACTCTTTTTGCTGGTTTTAACTGAGTCAGAGGCTTTCTGAACCCATTCACTTTTTCTCTTTCTTCCTTTTTTGTTCATTCTTTTTTTTGAACCCATTCACTTTTTCACTACTTTTGAATTTACATTACTGCTCTTCTTGCTTTTTTTGAACTGAGTCCATTCACTTTTTTTTCACTACTTTTGAATTTACATTACTGCTCTTCTTGCTGGTCTTTACTGAGTCAGAGGCTTTCTGAACCCATTCACTTTTTCTCTTTCTTTCCTTTTTTGTTCATTCTTTTTTTTGAACCCATTCACTTTTTCACTACTTTTGAATTTACATTACTGCTCTTCTTGCTGGTCTTTACTGAGTCAGAGGCTTTACATTAACTGAGTCAGAGGCTATGCTTTCCTTTTTTCTTTTTTAATTCTTTTTCTGAACCCATTCACTTTTTCTCTTTCTTTTCTTTTCTGTTCATTCTTTTTCTGAACTCATTCACTTTTTCACTACTATAATTTTGATACTTTTGAATTTACATTACTACTCTTTCTTTCTTTTTCTTATTTCTTCTGCTGACCGAATTCCCCATACGGGCCACCATTTGTAGCTGCCTGATGCTGTTGCTTGCAGCTACGACGCTGCAGGAGAAAATTTGGAGGCAGGATAAAAATGAAAAAAGGTCTTTTCTTCTTCTTCTCTCCCCGGCTCCAGTAACCTCTCCAACCACTCTAACTCCAACCACCACCTTCTTCTTCTTCCCACACACTCTAACCAACCTCACCCGGTTATATACATATAGCTTTAACAAGGACAAGTGCTTACAGCTTGAGCTTACAGGTGCGTCACACAGTGTTCACGGGCATACAAAGATTTTTTGAATAATTTATTACTATCAGGTGGAAACTAGAACATCTGTTATGGCTCTTAGCTAACCACAATCTTTAGCAATCTCCTTGATTAGGGCTCCTTCAATAATCAATATTCTTAATAACAAAAATAAGGAAACAATATTAAAATCTGCCAGAAAAAAGTGTTAGGTCATGTTTAGATGCAAAGCAATAAGTCTCACTTCTGACTTTTTAAAACAGACCCTAAGATGAAGGATGAGTTGAAATGAGATATTTCTAGCTCTAAAAGAAAATGATTTCCAGGCAAGATTGCTTTATCCAGCAAAGCTCTCTTTCAGAATTGATTCAAAATAAAACTTTGATAAGAATTAAATAAAAGAGTTCTTGACCATTAAGCCAACAGTTCAAGGTTCACAAATAGATGAAGCTCTCTAGAAGAGCAACTAACCAAATGATAATTAAAACTGAATTAAAAATGGCAAAAAAAAAAAAAAAAAAAAAAACCTAAAATGGCAGTAAGCAGAAAATATCTATCCAAAATAACATGGAATGTAATAGTCTCAGTTCCCTAATAAAAAAGACATACATTGGAAGAATGTGTTAAAAAACAATGCAACTATATGATGTTTATAAGACTCATAAAAAAGACACTCATTAGCTAAAAAATAAAATGGTATAAAAATATTTCATACAAATTGAGTTCATAAGAAGCAGCATTAACTATTTTCAAATCTTACAAAGTCAATTTCAAGAAAAAAAATAATCAGAATAATAAGGCCACTACATACTGGTAAAGCAAAAAAAAAAAAAAAAATCCAACAAGAAATAACAATAGTAAATATTTAAGTCCTATATGTCAATGCATCAAATTACATTAAAAAATACTTCTTGACTTTAAATTCCAGATAGACACCAATATTATAAAACTGGGCAATAACAATGCATCCTTATCACCAATAGACTGTTCATTCAAACATAAAATCCAACATCATGGGACTCACTCAAAATTGGCTTTCTTGATTTGACCTGACTCAACTTACCTGTCTATAATGACTACCTGTCAGATTCTGGGTTCATTCCCCCCTCTAATTTTAGAAACTTCTTACTGCTGTAAGGACAAAGGGGAGATGACCATTCTGGCTTCTTCAGAGCTGAGAGATGGTGATGAGATGGGGAAGCAGTTTGGAGTTTCCTTTTTAGAAATCAGATTGGACTGAAGTCTGGAGAAGAACAGGTTGTAAAGTCATCAGGGACGGGAGCTTCTATGACAGAAACAAAAAACATGAGCACTAAATAAATGCTGCAGCATCTGGAACATGTCAATGTATACCATGAAGATGATAGCAGTAAATAATTTCTCTCCAGGAGGTGTGAGGGCTGAGAAGTCTTCCCCATATTAAGGCCAGAGTGGACAAGGCCTTTATTTGGGAATGTAAATCTATAATATCCCAGAGTTATCAGGAATATAAACACAACATTTAACTTTTAATGTTACAGATGTCTATCCTCATAAGATGTAGTTAAGCTACTTAATGTCATCTGATCTTATAAAATTTTTCTACTGGTATGACCTCTGTGTCTAGTAGAAAACTTTTTATTTCTGTTACTTAGGGATAGATAATTATACTAGTGAATATTAAGCCTACCTGTGTAGGTTATGGGGATCTGTAGACCTTAAACTAATTAAAAACTCTTGACTGAGCAGTCACTTGATAGTTTCTTTTTATAGTTATCAGGCATTCCTGCCTAAGAATTTATCTTTTGTAGCCTCCAGTCTTACTTATTTGGAGCTAATATCTTAAGTTACATTTAACTATTTTTTTTTAGTTGCCCAGGAATGGCTGTGTTTTGGTTTAAACATTTTTTTTGCTTGGTGTTTAAGATGAAGTAGGTTGAACTGACTTTTGCTTCTATCTATTATTAAGAGTCAGCTGAGTTCCCATGGGAGTCACTCTTGGGGAAACTTGAGAGCAGCTTCTTAGTTCTGCTAGTGCCATTTGTGCTAGAATAGGTCCAGGTCTTGCTTGACCATGTGTTTTCCCTTGGAAGCATCAGGGATATCTTCCTTCTCCAAGGACCCTCCTCTTCATAGCAAGGTTACCGATTGGCTTCTGTTCTCCAGGGGTCTCATTAATCTCCCTTATTGGGAGGCCATGTGGCCCAGAGCTACAAAGCTCTTTAGAAAAGTTCCCTGTTCCCTGGATTCAGACTGACTTTGAGGGCAAGAGCTAATATTGGTTTTCTTGGACCTTTTAATTTAACTTTAAGTCTTGATCTTAAACATCTAGCAAATTAGTCTCACCAATCTTAAAATAAGAGTACTGGGCTTTAACTTTAATGTTGATAACCTTACAGTAATTTACCCTTTTTATTAATTGAGGTCTGTACTATCTATCCTATTTGTCTTGTAGATGATTGCTTAAATTAACCCAGGTTATGCTCTTGAAGCAATACCTCTGCAAAACACTAACAAGCAACTTTTAGACATTTTATAAGGAAAATACAAAATAAAATTAACAAGAGTAAAAACATATTTAGTTTGTGTAATAAATATTCTGAATTTTGACTGAGTTATATACTATAACCCCTGATTGAGATCATAGTAGTCTTAACAACAAAAATAGCTCTTTTGAACATAACGTTAAATGAATTGAAGTCTGGCATACTTTAAAGCCATTCTGGCATAAGTAAGGTGGGAGGCAGAGATTTCTTTCAGGTAGGGTGGGGCTCTTTATAAATCTTACGTCAAGTATTCTAGTTCTGAAGCTGACTTTTGCTTTTTAAATATAATTTTACAGAGTTTACATATATTATTGCTCAAGTTCACATGAACATTAGCTAACACAATATGATATTACATTTAAAATGAACTAAAAAAAGACTGAGAGCATTTAACCTTTTGTTGAAAAGTAGCAAAATGCTTTTGTGCTTTACAGTATTAACCATTATACAGATTAAGCTATCATTAACTTAAAAAATACATTTAAATTTTACCCCAGTGTAAAAAGTAACATAAAACTTTATATATCTTATTAATAACAAGTCCAGTTGTATAATACTAAATGATATAAATAAATTTCCAATATGTTATCTTTATAAGCCTAAAATTACTATACAACTCTAGTTTGGAGAATACCAGCTTGATACAATGTTCTTTTAAAGCTTCTACCTTAAGGCTTTTATGAACATATGAAAGATATGAACATATTTAATATAAAGAGAAGAGTAATAGCCACACAATTACATTGATGTTTTTATATTAATCAAGTTTAGCTCTTAAAGAAATGACATATTACAATATTTCAAAATAAAAGTTCTTGTTTAACCACAGTTGTATAATTCTTAATTCCTTCAAGATTACTTGCTCAAATAACACAAAAACATAAGTAACACAATGTTTTAAGAAATCTGTGTCCTTTTAACATACAGATTAAACTTTGGTTTATATCAGTACATTAACAATTGACCTTAGGGAATAAACCTTACATATATAACCAATGTAAATATACCTTCGTTATCACTAATTTAAGCTCTCTAATTTACTTTATTATATAAAGAAAATTTTATTTTTCTTCCATTAAATATGGTTTCCATAACTAGAACCTTCTAATTTCTTTTTCCCATTTGTTAACCTTCTTTTCTGCTCACATTATGAAATAATCCTTGTAATATTTTGAATTTAGACAAATTATTTATTTTAATAAAAATGCTGTATGTTATTTACAGTATTCTTAATTGTAACCATTGAAGCTTTGGAGCCTTTGTATTTAATCTTCTATAAACTTTTGTATATAGAATCACATCTGTCTACCATTTCATGAGAACACAATGTTCAAGTATATAGAATTATACATGTTGGAACTCTAAATTCTTAGTAACCTTTTTCAGTATTTACAAAGCACTTTAAAACCCTTATTATTTTTTTTAATTCACCAATGTATGAAAACAATCAATAATGTTACCCAATGGAATTTGAGGAGTTAAGAGTACATGATGGAGCCAGGCACAGTGGTGCATGCAAGTAATCCCAGCACTTGGGAGGCTGAGGCAGGTGGATCACGAGTTCAAAGTCAGCCTCAGCAATGGCGAGGCACTTAGCAACACAGTGAGACCCTGTCTCAAATAAAATACAAAAAAAAAAAAAAAAAAGGGGGGGGGATATATTTAACAGTTAGCATTTTAACCTTGTAAATTAATCAGATGTCTAACAAACAAAATTACTCACAAAAATGAGTAATCCCATGTCAAATCTACTTTACTTATTTTATCAAAATATCAGACAAGTGTACTAAACACTATTAGACATTTCTTCCTTGTTGAAGAAAAGTCCTAGAACCAAGTGATATTAGACATTTTACAGACATCAACATTTTATTAGTTCATTGACCACCTAGAAAGGCTTGTGAGTTAAGTTTAATTCTAAAGACATCTTTATTTTTATTTGTTTAGCCAATTTAAATTAAACCTATTTAAATCACGTGAATTAAAGTTATTTGGATCTATTTTATGATTTTTTTTTTTTTTTTTTTTTTTTGTACCGGGGATTGAACTCAGGGGCACTCGACCACTGGGTGACATTCCCAGCCCTTTTTTGTATTTTATTAGAGACAGGGTCTCACTGAGTTGCTAAGTGCCTCGCTATTGCCGAGGCTGGCTTTGAACTCGCGATCCTCCTGCCTTAGCCTCCCAAAGTGCTGGGATTACAGGTGTGCGCCATCGCGCCCAGCATGAAAAATTTTTATGAGTGCTCATTTTCTATTTGCCAATCTTATATCTTGTACATGATATGTGGACGTACTCACATATAAACCTATAACACATAACCCAAGTGTGAACACATAACACAATAGCAAAGACTTTTTAGTTTTTTGTAGATGAATATTCATTGCAATTTACAAATGTTTAAAAACTCAATAGTTGAATAAAAAAATAGGACTGATAAGAAAAACATTAACCTAAGTGCATAGGATCAAAATCATGAGCTTAATAAAATACAGAATCTAAGAAAAAGCAAGAGTCGTATAAAAAATGACCAGCCAATAATTAGTAAAGTACCATACAATCTACTTCTGGGTTTAGTTTGAGTTAAGGTAAAGGACATTTTTATTCCTTTTTTAAATTTTTTTTTTTCTTGTACCTCAGATTATAGTCTCCTATTGAGCTTGCTTTTTTCTTCCATTTGCATTTCAATGTAAGTCCTGGCAATGGTCTGGAAGGAGGGGGAGAAACTGATATTATGAGCAGGAACCTCATGCCTAAAGTGTTTTAACATTTTTTTTTTTTTAAGCTGGCAATCAGACAGGTTTGAATGAAAATTGTGATACTTTAGGTTTTATTGCTTTCGAGAACAAACCTCCTTCCAGAGATAAGCTACTGGCTGTTGAGCGGGTCCAATGTTTTGCGTGACCATTTCTAGGGTTATTCCTCCTCTCTCAGTGACAAACAGGTTAAATCTTGCTCTGTAGGTAATCTGCGGACAGGGCTCAAAATAAGGCCCAGTTTTAACGTCTTAAAAGCTTCCAAAACCTGTTTAAAACTCATATGGGGGGTAACTTTTGCTAAGTTTATCTTTTATAAGTAGGTGGCCCTTTATGGATTCAGGATTTAGGGTAGCATGTTTATTGCCTCCCTGAGTTTCTCAAATAGCAGGGCCTACCTGTGGCCCTGAGTAATTTCACAAACCTTGGAATAGTTAATGGGCTTTTGCTTGATCCTCTTGAGGGCCTCAATGATCAAGATTTGGAAATGACTAATTTTCCAAGCATCTTGGTCATCATTTAGGTCTCAGTCAGGATTGTTTCTGGGAATTGCCTGTGCTCCAGATGAATAATTAGGTTTGTTTCTAGTTTGTGATGCTGGGGCATGAGCAAGATATAGGTCCATCCCCGAACTTTTGCTTCTTACTCTAGGGTGGCCTTCTTCTTATTGGAGACTAAAGTTTGGCTAAGTAATAACATAATATTTTTTTTCCAGGTGAGATCAAACACCTGGAATAAGTTCTGAAATATCTCCATATTCTTATTTGGATCCTCTGAAAAATCTCCCTGAATTTGTTCCTTTTATTTATTTATTTTTTTTTAAGTAGGAGGGTCACCTTGATTTCTCTTCCTCAGCAGGTGATTCTTTAGGGTTTTTTCTTCTCATGGTAGTGATTAAGGTTAAGCCTGACAACACATGAAAGTGAGGTACTTTTCCTGATCATTTGTAATTTCCCAGTATGTAGACTACTGGTCAATCTACAAACTGACTTGAGAGAGAAGCTCCCACCTGAGAGATACAAAATTATATTAGGGACATCTCCCCAAATTTGAGCTTCATTATGGCCCAGAAAACCTGTCTTTTATGACCTGGCCTTGCCAAAGTTATTTCTGGCCTCTTTTGGCAAAGTCCAATTTTGCCCTGTGCCAGAGACCCTGGGAGAATTCAGACTTAAGAGCATTACTTCTTTCCTCCCTGCCACTATAAAAATCTCATGAAGAAAGAAAATAATTGTATGTCTTAACATTTTGTGCCTATGTTATCCTGTAGACTAAAAGAATCTCCAAAGGGAAAGGGAACATCTGTAGATTGTTAAGCACATAGAAAACACATTTTACCTGAGGATGAGCAGAATTAATATCAAAATGGCCCCACCAAAAGTATGTTCAATCCCCATCCAAATACCAATGACATTCTTTACAGAATTAGAATAAATATTTCTAAATTAATATTGAAGTAAAAGGGACCTAGATGAGTCAAAGAAATACTGAATCAATAAGCAGGTCAGTATTAATTTTAAAAAGCTTTTGCACAGCAAAGAAAGAGATTTATAAGCATGAAGAGAGTTTACAGAATAGGAGAAAATCCACAGCTATTCATATGACAGGGTATTAATATCCAGTATATATAAGAACTGAGAAAATCTTAACACCAAAACCAAAACAAACAAACAACAACAACAATAACAACAACAAAACAGTTAAGGGCAAAAGAAAGAAAATTAGACCTTTCTACAAAAATGAATTAAAATGACCAACAAATATAGGGAAAAAGATCAATATCCCTAGCAATCAGAGAAATGCAAATGAAAACTACAATGAGATTTCATCTTAGTTCCGTCAGAATGGTCATTTTCAAGACTACAATGCTAGAGAGAATATGGGGAAAGGTACACTAATAACACTGTAGGTGAGATGGCAAATTAGTGCAAATACCATGGAGAGTAGGGTGGATATTACTCAAAAAATTTGAAATGAAGCCACTTTATGATCCAGCTATCTCACACATTTGCATTCATCCAAGACTGGGGTTTTTTTTGTTGTTGTTTTTAGATAAAAGTTTTTTTGCAGCAAATGATATAATCAAGAACTTATCCCCTAGGGATTGGAATGTTAATTCTTTCAGAGCCCTTCCTCCACCCTTCTCAAGAACCTGCCCCTGCCCCAACCTGTTGCCAAGGTCACCTGTCCAAGGAACTGCCCCTTTCTACAGGAGCTATAAAGTTTTTTATTTATTTATTTTTTTTGGATAAAAGTTTCTCTGCAGCAAATAAAATAATCAAGAGAAAGCCTACAGAATTGGAGAAAATCTTTGCCATTTGCACCTCAGAGAACTCAAAAAAACTGAACACCAAAAATAAATACATAAATAGATAAATAGGCAAATGAGCTAAATGAACATGTCTCCAAAGCAAAATACAAATGGCTAACAAATACAAAAAAACATGTTTAACATATTTATCAATCTTGGAAATGCAAATCAAAACTACACTGAGATTTCAATTCATTCAATTAGAATGACAATCATCAAGAATACAGATAGCAATAAATACTGGTGAGGATGTGGGGGGAAAATGTATACTCACATGTTTGGTAGGACTGAAAATTAGTAAAACCACCATGGGTAATGAACTTCCTCAAAAGACTAGGAATAGAATGATCATGTAATTCAACTATGTTACTCTTACCTACTTATCTGAAATAACTAAGATAAGTGTATTATAGTGTTATGGTTTGGATATTAGGTGTCCCACAAAAGCTCATGTGTGAAAAATGTGATAAAGTTTAGAGGTGAAAAGATTGAGTTATAGGAGTCTTAGACTAATCAATGCACTAATCCCCTGATGGGGATTAACTGGGTGGTGATTTTAGGCAGGTAGGGTGTGTCTAGAGGAGGTGGATACCCAGGAGCGTGCCTTTTGGGTAGTCTGTCTTTGGTCAGAGAGGCCTCTGATCTGCTTCCTAGTGCCACATGCTGAGTCACTTTCTTATGGTGCACACTTCCACCATGATATTCTGGCACACATCAGACCCAGAGCAATGGTGTCAGCTATCTATGGACTGAGACCTCTGAAACTATGAACCCCCAAATAATTTATTTTTCTCATCAAATTTCTCTTGTCCAGTCTTTCAGTCACAGCAGTGAAGAAAACTTACTAAAACAAAAATTGTTACTGAGAAGTGGGGTCATTGCTATGACTAAACTAGTTCAGAAGCTTTTGGAGGTTTTGGAATTATGGGAGAAATTTTGAAAAATTTAGAGATGCAAGCTGAAAGAGATTTGGATGTTGTCAGTGGACTTTAATGGGCAATTTTGATAAGAGTTCAGAAGACCAGAATGCCAATACAACTGGAGATAGTAGACAGGTCTCATGAAAGTTCAGAGGAAAAGGAGTACACTTGGAAATTGAAATAGAGGTCATTGTTGTTATGTTCTGGCTAAGAAGTTGTCTGTATTTTCACTATGTCCTGAGATTCTCTTTGAGGCTGAATGATAGACTTTTTCATCTAACAGAAGAAATTTATGGTTAATATAGTATTCAGGCAGTGGTATGGATATTACTAATGTTTTTTATTATTTTTTTAGTTGTAGATGGACACAATATCTTTATTTTTATTTATTTATTTATCTTTTATGTGGTGCTGATGATCAAACCTATGGCCTCATGCATGCAAGGCAAGTGCTCTACCACTGAACTACAACCCTCCTGCGGGTTTTTATTCCAGTTTATTGTCATAATTGGGAGCAGAAAGGTTTGAAAAACTTGCAGTTTTTACTCACATAAAACTGTGAGTAAAATTTGGGCAAATACTTTAACCAGAGATAATAGGAAAATTGGCTTGAGGGCATCTCAGAAATTGGAAAGACCACACCCATCACATGCTTAAGGATTTAAAAGTAAAAATTCCTTGACACCAGTGGGGCACTGTTTACAGAGCAGTGCTTAGGAAGTTGTTTCACCATGCTCAGCCACCCATGCACTCAGAGGTTGCTGCAAGTGAGGTCTCCATAACGTATGGCAACTGCCTGGAATGGTGGCATACTGGCATCAAACACATGGTTCTGGTTCTACAGTATTGCAGAATGCTGGAGTTATGGAGTCATGGAGGCTTCCTCAGAAACTTCAAAGAAAGGCCTGGGAGGCCAGGTAAGTACATTAAGGTTTTATTCCATGCAGGCTGCCCCTGAAAATGTAATGCACAAAGATGGAGGAAGAAGCTAAAGATGCAGTGGAGATTCTCAAGATTAAGAAATGCCAATAACATGGGACATCTGCTGAAGAAAGCTGCAAGAATTGATCAGAGACAAGCCAAGAGAGAGGACATGTGGAATACAACTAACAAACCCACAGGAGAGGAGCTACATAAGCCCCTTAGAGAGAACATCATAATGTTATGTGTTCCAGATTCTGGACATCAAACTATAAGACTTTTTTTTTAAACTAGAAAAAGAGGGGTTTTTTTTTTGTTTGTTTTTTTGTTTGTTTTAAAGTATATTTTGCTTTTTATTTATTTTTTTTAATAATTTTTAATATATACAACTCATAGTGCATATATTTAGTATCTTTTTACATACAACTGTTTGTATACAAAGTATATTCGTACAATTCAGGTCTTCAATCATGCATTAAGGAAGATGATATCCGTCTCATTCAACCACCTTTTTTTTCTCCCCCTCCCTCCCCTCTTGCTCCCTCCCTTCCCCTCCCTTCCCCTGACCATTCTAGTGTTCCTCTAATCCTCCTATGTACCCCCATCCAACAATACTTTGAAATAGCCTCCTTATATAAGAGAGAATATTTGGTACTTGGATTTTTGAGACTGACTAACTTCACTTAGCATTATGTCTTCCAACTTCATCCATTTAACTGCAAATGCCATTAATTTGTTTTCTTTTATTGCTGAGTAAAATTCCATTGTGCATATATACCACATTTTCTTAATCCACTCATTTACTGAGGGACATCTAGGTTGGTTCCACAACCTAGCTATTGTGAATTGTGCAGCTACAAACATTGAGATAGCTGTGTCACTGTAATATGCTGTTTTTAGGTCCTTTGGGAATAGACCCAGGAGTGGGATGGCTGGGTCATAGGATGGTTCCATTCCCAGTTTTCCAAGAAATCTCCATACTGCTTTCCATAGTGGTTGCACCATTTTGCAGTCCCACCAGCAATGTATGAGTGTGCCTTTTTCCCCACATCCTCTCCAACATTTATTGTTGCTTGTGTTCTTGATGGCTGCCATTTTGACTGGAGTGAAGTGAAATCTTAGAGTAGTTTCGATTTGCATGTCTCTAATTGCCAGCGATGTTGAACATTTTTTCATGTATTTGTTGATTAATCGTGTATCTTCTTCTGAGAGGTGTCTTCTCAATTCCTTAGCCCATTTATTGATTGGGTTATTTGTTTTTTTAGTGTAAAGTTTTTTGAGTTCTTTATATATTCTAGAGATTAGTGCTCTATCTGATGTGCATGTATTAAATATTTGTTCCCAATTCGTTGGCTCTCTATTCACCTCACTGATTGTTTCTTTTGCTGAAAAGAAGCTTTTTAGTTTAAATCTATCCCATTCATTAATTCTTGGTAGTAATTCTTGCGCTACAGGATTCTTATTAAGGAACTTGGGGCCTAATCCAACATGTTGGAAATTGGAGCTTACTTTTTCTTCTATTAGGTGTATTGTCTCTGGTCTAATTCCTAGGTCCTTGATCCACTTTGAATTGAGTTTTGTGCATGGTGAGAGATAAAGGTTTAATTTCATTTTGTTGCATATGGATTTCCAGTTTTCCCAGCACCATTTGTTGAAGAGGCTATCCTTTCTCCATTGTACATTTTTGGCACCTTTGTCTAATATAAGATAGCTGTAATTATATGTATTAGTCTCTGTATCCTCAATTCTGTAACATTGGTCCACCAGTCTATTTTGGTGCCAATACCATGCTGTTTTTGTTACTATTGCTCTATAGTATAATTTAAAGTCTGGTATGGTGATGCCCCCTGCTTCACTTTTCTTGCTCAGGATTGCTTTGGCTATTCTGGGTCTCTTATTTTTCCAGATGAATTTCATGACTGCTATTTCTATTTCTTTGAAGAATGACATTGGGATTTTGATTGGAATTGCATTAAATCTGTATAATGCTTTTGGTAGTATGGACATTTTGACAATATTGATTCTACCTATCCAAGAGCAAGGTAGGTCTTTCCATCTTCTGAGTTCATCTATAATTTCTTTCTTTAGTGTTCTATAATTTTCGTTATAGAGGTCTTTCACCTCTTTCGTTAGGTTGATTCCCAGGTATTTTATTTTTTTTTTTTTGATGCTATTGTAAATGGGGTATTTTTCATCATTTCCCTTTCAGAGTCTTTGTCGCTGATGTACACAAATGCCTTTGACTTATGTGTATTGATTTTGTATCCTGCAACTTTGCCAAATTTGTTTACTAGTTGTAAAAGATTTCTGGAAGAGTTTTTTGGGTCTTCTAAGTAGATTATCATGTCATCAGCAAATAGTGCTAATTTGAGCTCTTCTTTTCCTATCTTGATCCCTTTAATTTCTTTCGTCTGTCTAATTGCTCTGGCCAGAGTTTCCAGTACTATGTTAAATAGCAGTGGTGAAAGGGGGCATCCCTGTCTTGTTCCAGTTTTTAGAGGGAATGCTTTCAATTTTTCTCCATTTAAGATAATGTTAGCTCGGGGCCTTGCATATATAGCTTTTATAATGTTAAGATATGTTCCTGATATTCCTAGTTTTTCCAGTGTTTTGAACATAAAGGGGTGTTGTATTTTGTCAAATGCTTTTTCTGCGTCTATTGAGATGATCATATGATTTTTGTCTTTAAGTCTATTGATGTGATGTATTATGTTTATTGATTTCTGAATGTTGAACCAGCCTTGCATCCCTGGGATAAAACCCACTTGATCGTGGTGCACTATCTTTTTGATATGTTTATGTATCCAATTTGCCAGGATTTTGTTGAGGATTTTTGCATCTATGTTCATTAAAGATATGGGCCTGAAGTTTTCTTTTCTGGATGTGTCTTTGCCTGGCTTTGGAATTAATGTAATATTGGCCTCATAGAAAGACTCTGGAAGAGCTCCCTCTTTTTCTATTTCTTGAAATAGTTTGAAGAGCATTGGTATTAGTTCTTTTTTGAAAGTCTTATAGAACTCGGCTGTAAACCCATCAGGTCCTGGACTTTTCCTTGTTGGTAGCTTTTTGATGACATCTTCTATTTCTTCGCTTGTAATTGATCTGTTTAAATTGTGTATAGCGTCCACATCCAGTTTAGGGAAATCATATGACCCTATAAATCTGTCAATGCATTCAGTATTTTTTATTTTATTAGAGTACAAGTTTTCAAAGCAATTTCTAATTATATTCTGTATATCTGAGGTGTTTGTTGTGATATTCCCTTTTTCATCACAAATGTTAGTAATTTGAGTTTTTTCTCTTCTTTTTTTCGTTAGCATCGCTAAGGGTCTGTCAATTTTGTTTATTTTTTCAAAGAACCAACTTTTAGTTTTGTCAATTCTTTGAATGGTTTCCTTAGTCTCAATTTCATTAATTTCTGCTCTGATTTTAATTATTTCCTGTGTTCTACTGCTCTGGGTGTTGGTCTGTTCTTCTTTTTCTAATGCTTTGAGGTGTGATGTTAAGTCATTTATTTGTTGGTTTTTTTTTCCTCTTAAGGAATGAACTCAGTGCAATGAATTTTCCTCTTACTACTGCCTTCATAGTGTCCCAGAGATTTCTATATGATGTATCTGTGTTCTCATTTACCTCTAGGAAATTTTTTGATCTCCTCTTTGATGTCTTCTTCAACCCCTTGTTCATTCAGTAGCATGTTGTTTAGCTTCCAGTTGATGGAGTAGTTTTTCTTATCCCTTGTTTTGTCGTTGATTTCCAATTTGATCCCTTTATGGTCCAATAGCATGCAGGGTAGTATCTCTATTTTTTTATATTTGCTGAGAGTTGCCTTGTGACATAATAATATATGGTCTATTTTGGAGAAGGAGCCATGTGCTGCTGAGAAAAATGTGTATTCGTTTACTGAGGGATGAAATATTCTATATATATCCGTTAGGTCTAAATTGTTAATTGTTTTGAGGAGGCTTAAAGTTTATTTGTTTACCTTTTGTTTGGATGATCTATCCATTGGTGAGAGAGGTGTGTTGAAGTCCCCTAGAATAACTGTGTTGTGGTCTATTTTATTCTTGAACTTAAGAAGCGTTTGTTTGATGAATGTAGGTGCTCCATTATTTGGGGCATACAGATTTATGATTGTTATATCCTGTTGATGGATGGTTCCCTTAAGTAATGAGAAATATCCATCTTTGTCCCTCTGGATTAGTTTTGGTTTGAAGTCTACCTTATTTTATATGAGAATGGAAACCCCTGCTTGCTTCCGCCGGCCATGTGAGTGATAAGACTTTTCCCAGCCTTTCACTTTCAGTCTGTTGATGTCTTTTTCTATGAGGTGTGTTTCTTGGAGACAACAAATTGTTGGGTCATTTCTTTTAATCCATTCTGATAATCTGTGTCTTTTGATTGGACAGTTTAGGCCATTAACATTCAGGGTTATTATTGAGATGTGATTTTTATTCCCATCCATTTTTATTTGAATTATGGTCTTTAGCTTGATTTGGTTTCTCTTCTGGTTGGTATTTCCTTTAGTTTACTATCTCCCTTTGGTGATTTTCGTTATCATCTTTCTCTTCTTCTTCATGAAAAATGTTGCCCAGGATGCTCTGAAGCGCTGGCTTTCGAGTTGTGAAATCTTTGAACTTTTGCTTGTCGTGGAAGGTTTTTATTTCATCTTCGAATCTAAAGCTTAATTTTGCTGGATATAAGATTCTTCGTTGACATCCCTTTTCTTTCAGAGCTTGAAATATGCTATTCCAGGATCTTCTTGCTTTTAAGGTCTGGGTTGAAAAATCTGAACATAGTCTGATTGGTTTCCCCCTATATGTAATTTGCTTCCTTTCTCTTGTGGCTTTTAGTATTCTCTCCTTGCTCAGTGTATTAGGCATTTTCATTATAATGTGTCTAGGTGTGGATCTGTTGAGATTTTGTTTGTTTGGTGTTCGGTATGCCTCTTGAACTTGGTTTTCCATTTCATTCCTCAAGCTTGGAAAATTTTCTGTAATTATTTCGTTAAATAGATTACTCATTCCTTTGGCTTGAAACTCTGCTCCTTCCTCTACGCTGATCACTCTTAAGTTTGGTCTTTTTATGCTGTCCCATAATTCTTGGATGTTATGTTCTTGATTTGTAACAAGTTTTGCTGTGTGTTCTAAATTCTTCTCTAGGACATATATTTCGTCTTCATTGTCTGAGGTTCTTTCCTCCAAGTGGTCTACTCTGTTGGAGATGCTTTCAATTGAACTTTTATTTTGGTTTATTGCTTCTTTCATTTCTGGAATTTCTATTTGGTTTCTCTTTAGAGCCTCTATTTCCCTATTGAAGTAATCTTTTACTTCCTGTATTTGTTTTTGGAGTTCTTTGTCAAAATGATCTTTTGCCTCCTGTACCTGCTCCCTCATCTCATTTTTGAGTTCATTCTTAAGTTCCATAAACATTTGGCATATGTAATTTCTAAATTCCATCTCTGGCATTTGACCGACTGTGCTTGCCATGACATCTACCGATGAGGTATCTTGATTTGTTTGTGTCATTTTCTTTCCTTGTTTTTTCATGTTGCTTGTGTGTCTATTCTTCCTGCACTGTGGGACCTTGACTATGTCGATTTTACCTTAAAGCCTTATGTTGTTCCTGTAGTACAATGCTATCAGATCACCTTATAATTCCTTTACACTTTTAAAACCTAACACTTTCTATTCAGAAAATCCAAGTTTGATCACAATGTACAGATTTTGTTAACCCAGATATTATTTCCAATTTACTCTGTACGCTTCTGATAGGGTTTTAGAGCTTCAAGTATTGGATACAGAGGTGTTATGTTTAGGAAGAAGGAAGTGTCTTGAATTGTTCTTTCTTGGAAAGTATGAAAGGAGATATCTATTGAAGTGGTTTAGTGGAAGTGGTTTAGTATCAGTAGACGATGGAAGAAAGAGAATGGGGTTGACAATTAGGTGAAAAGATCAATTTATATATAAAGTAAGTTGGAAAAGAAAAAAATGATAAAAGAGTAGGAATTGGTGTAAGAGAGAGGAGAGAGAGAATCAAGGAAATAGAGAGTAAACTATATATAACACCACTTTGCTACCCAGTTCAATTGCGCCAGTTCTTGAAATCCCAAATTCTGCGTATAACTTGTTTTTCCTCTGTTTAGTATGCACTGGCAGGATGTAAACATTAAAGATGAAGGAGGAAGAAAAGATACAAGAGTGAGAAGGAAGAAAAGAAGGAAAGAAAAAAGGAGCAGAAGCAAACAAACACTCTAACAATCAATGCGGAAGGAAAAAAAAAAAAGCAGAACAAAACAAAGCCAAAAAAAGAAAAAGAAAAAGAAACAAACAGACAAACAAACAACAAAAAAAAACCTCCCTGCAATCCAACAAAACAAACAAACCAACAAAAAGAAAAGGAAAAAAAAAAGTCGAACCCCAAGTCTCAGACAAAAACGGGCCCTGGGAAGCCCCCCTCTTTTTTTTTCCTTTCCAGTTCAAACCAATTGCTATTGGATCACGTCCAGACAGTCTGTGATCCTGTTAGTGAAATCAAGGCTGCATCTTAGGCCAGTGGCTGCACGGTTCAGTGAAGGAGTGGCCCAGGTGGTTTGTGTGTGTAAGCAGATGAATGGCACCGGGAAGGGGACCTTCCAGATGGCACCCCCTCCCCAAGCCCACCCACAGTTGCAGCCTCTTGTTGCCGCTGTGCTAGCCTCAGAAACGCCTTCCCCTACTAACCACCCGAGTCTCACCCAATTGTGCGTTGTCTTCAGAGAGCTAGAGAGTCCCTGGATGGCTGCAGCTGTTGCTCTCCGTCTCCTCCCCTTTGTCTGGATCAGCCACTGCAGCTTTCAAAAATGGCGGTGCTCTCCTTCCAGTCAACAGCAGCTCTGCAGACTCCCGTATCCTCGCCGATCGATTTCAAAGCTGTTGGGTGGATATCTCCCTGCTGAAGTGGCACTGGGAAGCCACACCTGTGACTGTGGTGCAGACAGCGCTGCTTCGGACTGTGGCCCGCTCCACTCTGCCCCTGTTTGCTGATCGCAGATCTCTGCGCCGCTCTGTCCCGGGCCCCACTACTGAGGGTCGCGTCTGGCAGAGTGTGAATTTGAACTGGTGTTGTGGACCCGCGGTCTCCCGTGGTTCCCCAGCACCAATCCCGCCGGCTGTTATCGCTGGTTTTTATCGCCGGTTTCACGCTGGTGTGCCGTGAGTTTGGCTGGGGTTGCAGTAGTAGCGCGGTCTCCCCACACTGACTTTGATTCCGACGGCCTGTGCACCACCCAGGCGGTTTTGCAGGAGCCTCGCGGCTCCAGCCGCTGCAGACAGCTTGTCTCTTTCTCTCTCTGGTAGTGGTAATCAAACCATCCACGAGATCGGTATTTTCAGCCTATATATATATGATGAAAGGCAATTTATCTGCTTTGTTGGATTCTTTCCACGGAGCTGTCCTGAAGTGCGGCTTCCTCTAATCCGCCATCTTGGATCTCGAGGGTTTTGTTTTTAATATTAATTTTTAGTTGTAGTTGGACACAATACCTTTATTTTATTTGTTTACTTTTATGTGGTGCTGAGGATAAAACCCAGGGCGTCGCACATTCTAGGTGAGCATTCTAATGCTGAGCCACAACCCCAGCCCATATAAGACGTTTTTTGGATTTTGGCCTTGCTTTGGTCTCATGGTTTCTTTCTGTTTCCCCATGTCTTCCTTTTGGAATGTAAATGTTTACTCTTTGTTCTTATATGTAGGACATATTGAAAAGATTTGAAAAATTTGCAGTTTGGCCATAAAACTGTGCATAAAACTTAGGCAAAGATATACCTTGCATTTGAATATTATAGGGCCTCACACTGTCTTGAGTTTCAGAGGAGAATGTGGACTTGGACTTTTGGGCAATCTTGAAACTGTTGACTATGGACATTCTTGGACTTGGAGAGCATCATAAGTAAAACAAACCAGACTCAGAAAGTTAAGGATTGATATTTCAGATGTGAAAGCCAGAGAGGAAAAAGAAAAAAAAAAAAAGCGATCTTGTGAAAATAGAAGAAAGAATATTTTTGGAGAGGGACAAAGGGAAGATAAACATAGGTGCTGAGGAATGAAATCAACCAAATTTTGGTATGTGCGTACATTAACATATAAATCCATTGTGTGTGTTTATATTAAAATGGAGAAAATGACATATTGTCAAAGAATAAAAAGCATCAGGAAGATATTTACTGCCAAGTGCACATCTGGAAAACCATTTCTCACAACATTATAGAATCTTCTTTAGATCTCCTAACCTAGAACTAATTTTATAACCCTCATCTAAATGATCAGAGTGATTCAGTGATTGTAACATGTTTATATTCTCAGCTGTATGCCTGCAATTAAAAATATGATTTTGGATCCAATGAGACTTTTATTACTGTTTGTAATATATCTGCTTATGAAAGATGCAAATACAATGCAGAGCTGAGAGATGGAATAAAATGATGTAAACTTATACTGCAATTTTACCTAAGCAACTGACCCTCATTGGTTGAACGTTACAAATAACCAATAATTTTAAAAACAAAAAATAAACTTATTGACTTAAGACATTGAAAATTCCAGGAATATCTTCAGAAGCTTTAACATATCATAGTTTCTTAATTTCTCTTTCCATATATCCACTCTGCGTTTATGTGTTGGGTGAAACAGTGTCTTATGAATGACATAATTTATTTTCATTTTACCAAACAATAGTTCTAAAATATTCATTTTTAATTAAAATTATTCCAAAAATAGATGACTTACAATGTAAATTGTTAATAAAACCAATATTTTGTAAGAATATTTCAGTTTGTGGCATGGAAAAGTTTAGAATGTTATAGTTGCTCATTTTAATGAGGCTTAAAATTAGGAAATGATTAACTGAACAAATTTGTATTAAAATACATAACAAAAACAGAATTCAAATAGCAGCCTAAATCAATATATTTTAAAATTCCAATTTCAGTGATTGAAAAATCATCTTAAATGCAGCCTGAATTTTAAAAAGCATAGCTGGAAACTTCTTTGTATGAGTTATTTATTTTAATATTATATTGTGTAAAATTAGGTTAGATTATTGTAGTGTGAATTTAATTTTTTTATGAAAATGGGAGCAAATGGAATATTGTGTATTTTAAAAAGTGTGGATATCTGAATTTGATGACCAATGTGGTAATCCTCTAGTCTGGATTCTAGGAAGTACTCATGATTTTTTTTCCAAAGTATAATTGCAAAAAGATTAATAAAGGTGACAGAGTACAACAAGGTAAATAAAGCATGTCCAATTATAAAGATATGTGAAAATTTCTAGGTGCAGATTTCAGGACTTTCTTAGTTCAAAGGATGTGCTTTATCTTTAGAATGTAAACCATCAAAAATATGCAAATAACATTTGCTCTTAAGAGAGTTGAGTACAGGTTACTTAGGAGTGTTTTAGAGTTCACTGATCATATTGCTAAAACCGAGCTTTAAGCTGGTTACATACATAAGAACCTAGTATAGATTATGATTTCAGTAAGTGAGGTAGAAATTAAGACTAGCAAATCTAGAGCAATTTTGTAGTATAAAAAATACTTTTTAATGATTATGTACTACATTTGTTATTTAACTAGAACAAAAATTTGATACCAGACTTCCAATTGTCCACAGATGAACAGAATATAACCCTAGACTTACAGTTAGTTTACACTTTTTTTTTATTAGAGCATTATTGCTATATACAGTAGTTGGGTTAATTTTGACAAAGAAATACATGCAAGAAATATGTTTTTATTCCCATTCTACCTCCTCCTTTTCCTTTCTCTAATAAACTGATCTTTCTTTCACACATATATTTATTTTTGAATGGTGTTTTCTACATATGCATAAATGTGGAGTTATTTTTGGAATATTTATATATGCATATAACATAATTTTGTTCATTCATTTCATTTTTTTCTCCACGTTCCTGTCTTTCCCTCTCTGTCTCATTTTATTTGTTCTAATTCTTATCTTCTCAATATATTTATGATATATAATTCCCCCAATATCTTCTTTCCCTTATTTTCTCTAGATTACACATATGAAATAAAATATTTGACCACTGATAATCTGAGCCTAATTTATTTAAAAACATAATATTCTTCATTTCTTTCCATTGTTCACCAGCTTATACTATTCCATTCTTTTTTTTTTTTTTTGGCTAAAAAAACTACATTATGTATATAATAAAATACTTTCTTGAAAAATGTAAAGGGTTTCAAGATGGCAGAATAGATAAGTTTGCTTTCCTAGCTGTTCCATTGTTTGAAGCAAAGAAAGCAAATAGGCAGCTTCTCAACAAGATGAGTGAAAAAGGAAAAAAAAAAATGGTTGGGACATTTTATGGGATATAATACTGGCTATTCGAAAGTAGATTGTGGACTCAGGAGGTTGGATACAAGAAAACAAGAAATAAATCTTCAATTCCACCTCAACTGCCACTGCTGGAAGCACCAGCTGGAGCAGTCCTGCCACCAGAAAAGTGGAGTGATGAGGGAATTAAAGGAACCCACATTTTTAGGAGGCATGAGGTGGGTCTGGGTATGGAGATATCAGAGACCAATGACATTACCTGACTAAACAGAATGCAGTGCTGCACAATATCCTAGTGCAGGAAAGAAGTCACATCTCTCCTGGAGGCCTGCAGAGGACAGAGAAAGAAACCATTTTGTACCTGTGGTATAGGGTCTGGTAGCTGGGTGACCTGATTCCTGGTAAACCTGAGGTTGTCCTGAATACAGGCCAGGCAAATCCACACTGCACCCATATGTCAATTGTGTTCTTATATATATGTGTGTTGAATGAACTAAAAGAAATATTAGGAAAACTATCTCATTCACAGTAGCTAAAAAAATTGGGGGGAATCAATTTAACAAATGAGGTGAAAAACCTCCAAAATTAAAATTACAGAATGGGGATGGGGCTGTAACTCAGTGGCACAGCACTAGCCTAGCATGTGTGAGGCACTGGGTTTGATCCTTAGCACCACACAAAAAATTAAACAAATAAAGTATATTGTCCATCTACAACTATAAAAAACAATTTTTAAAAAGTACAGAATACTAAAATAAATAAAAGAAGGCCTTAGATGATAGAAATCTCTCCAATGTTCTTGGATTGGCAGAATTAATATTGTCACAAAGGATATACTGGGCTGGGATTGTGGCTCAGTGGTAGAGCACTCACTTAGCATGTGTGAGGCACTGGCTTGATTCTCTGCACCACATAAAAATACAAAATAAAGATATTGTGTCCATCTACAACTAAAAAAAAAAAAAAATCTTAATGTCCATACTACCAAAAGCCTTATGTCGGGACATTCTGGATGCTGTCTGCCAAGGGGATGGAAAAACGCTGGCTCTGGTTGCTTACCACGCCCTGTGGAGAGCCAGGGCTAAGCAGGGGTGCGGCTATGACGTATGGGAATCAGAACCGCCCTGCTGGTCACTGATTGGTTATGGTTGGGCCTTTATAAGTACAGACCACCCTTTCAATAAATGAGTCTTTGGCACTGCTTCTGACCAAAACTCCCCAGCGTGACCTTGTGTCCTTCTAAAAGGGTGGGGGAGAGGATGCTGGTGACTCTTGTCCTCTGGGCCTGTCTTCGCCAGGTAGGCTGTCCCCAGCCCTTCTCTGCCAGTCAGAAAGGGACTTCTTCTGGGCCCAGAAGGGGGTTGGCTAAAGACCTTGGCTCCTTAATGTAAGTTCATGGCACGTGGCCCCAAGCGCGGGGCAAACAAACAAAAGAAAATTACCGACAGGCTGAGCTAACAGTTAGAGCCACAGGGCCTCTTCTGACGAGAGTATCCTCAAGGCATGGAGAAACATATTAAGGAAACAAGGCTTACAAATTTCTGACTCCCAAGCAGAAAAGATTTGGAGCGCGTTAACGTGAGCAGCTCCTTGGCTCCCCAAAGCTGACTTTAATGAATGGAAAGCATGGCACCGTACGGAACAGCTCCTAAGGAAAAGAGAAAATGAATACGGAGAGCCCCGGAGTCTATCCGGCACTCTATGCCCTTAAGGCATGTGCCTTCATGCAGCCAGCAAAAGAATCTTCAGAGGCCACAGATCAAGCTCCTCAGGCTATTATGATTGAGGTAACTGAAGCAGCCATACGGGAGAATGAATCTCACCTCTCCCGCTCCACGGACTTAAGAAAAGCTGACAGCCTCTCCCGCTCCGCGGAATTAGAAAAATCAGGCAGTCTCTCCCGCTCTGCGGAATTAGAAAAAGCTAACAATCACCTACAGTCTCAGGGACCTACAGCCCCTCTCCTCGAGATCTCTCAGTAGTTCTCTGAGGACAAAGGCCATCGGCAATATGGCCCATCATCCTATGAGCGGGATCCGCCATTTTACGTGGCTGAACCACCAGTACAAACAATGCCCTCCAGGAAATCTGCGCTGCCATATGTGCCGATATTACAAGCAAAGCCCCATGGGGGATCCGCGCTGCCGCTTTCCCAGGAATTTCTTCGGGAAACTTTTACATCTGCACCAATGCAGCCAATGCTGGTTAATGTGCAGCAGCTGCCGCCGGTTTTGCAGCAGCTGCTGCCGCCCCCTGGGGAGACTCTTTCACGTATAATGGCGTTCCCAGTTAATCTAAACCCTGGAGGGAACAGGCTGAATCTTTGGTACGCCTGGGAGACTCCAGAATTAAAAGAATTAAAGAAAGCAGTTTTGGAAGATGGTCCTAACTCCCCATGGGCAGAGGCTATGTTATTAAGCCTAGTACATCAACAGTGCACCACGCAAGACTGGAAGAACCTAACTAAGGCCGTGCTTCCAGGTCCCCTATTCATAAAGTGGTGCGCATTTTTTACTGACGAGTGCCACATGCAGGCAGAGAGAATCCAGTCTGCTAACCCTCCTATATGAATAACTTTTGGAATGTTATCAGGAGTTAATGATCAATATTCCACAGGCACTAAACAGGCAGCTATACCTGTACCTTACCGGGAGCAGGTGCGAGCCTTAGGGCAGGCAGCCTGGAAGAAGCTAGAGGAAGGCCCTACAGAGCCTCCTATAGCTGGAATCACTCCAAAAGCTAATGAGGACCTGGCCACATTTATTGAGAGAGTGGAAGAAAGCCTTCAAAGGAAATTTCCACCCCGTTCTCTGAGGGATCAATTTGCTAGAATGCTGGTTTGGGAAGGAATGACTACAGATCATAAGCTAGCCTGCTCAGGATTAAAAGATAGATCCATGGGGAGATGGATTATAGCAACTAAAGATATCACCTCTCATATCCATCAGTCTCAATCCTTGGCTGCTACTCTCCAAAATCAAGCCACGCCACGCAGCAAACACAATCCTTAACAGCAGCTCTTAATGCCCAAACTGATATTCTAACAACAGCTTTAAAGGGAAAAGGGACCTGCTTTAAGTGTGGACGACAGGGCCATTTTAAAAGAGACTGCTCCAATGGCCTTGGTTGGCCTCCAGAATGCTCCCCTGGCCAGGCTTAGAGTCCAGCTGCCCCTAGAACACTTTGTCCTAGATGTAAAAAAGGGTACCATTGGAGAAAGGATTGCAGATTTAGATTTGATATTCAGGGAAAACCTTTAAACTCCTGAAGGGGCATCCTCCAGCCCTGTTACACCAAGGAAGTTCCCCTGCACACAGTCACCCTAAGGCCCACTGGACAGTTCCTATTGTTCCAGGGATTAGACAAAAGATGGATATTTTTATATAATAGGAAAGAAATTTTGCTGCTTGATTGATACTAGGGCAGACCGCACTATGCTAAGGAAGGAAGAGATCCACCTCAGTGAAAACTATTTCCAGGGCCCCAATTACTTGGGGTAGGAGGAAACACTAAATCAGAGGAAACCAAAGATTGGCTTAGATGGAGAGAAGTAGATGGAAATCAAGGGGAAGTTCACCCCCTTGTGGCCCCTGGATTAACCTCTAATTTGTTAGGCCAGGACATCTTAGGAGAGGCTGAAGCCTATATTACCACTGGCCATAGAGAGATTCAAGATGATATATTAGTTGAAGATACAGGGAGGGAAACTTCCAACCCCCAAGTAGGGCATCACCCCCAATCCTAAGGGACACTGCTCCCCAAGTTCCCACTATTCAATGGCGAGATGGCCCCCAAGTCTGGGTCGAGCAGTGGCCCATTCCTACTGAGAAACTAAACCATTTGAGGGCAATTATCCAAGAACAGTTAGCCTTAGGACACATTAGACCCTCTCTTAGCCCATGGAACCGTCCTGTTTTTGTTATACAGAAGGCCACAGGGAAATGGAAGATGTTACAGGACCTCCGAAAAATTAAAGATAGGATGATCATTGTTGGAACACCTCTACGTGGCCTCCCCTGGATCCCGTCTATTTCAAGAGATTTAACCTTAATTGTGATTGACATTAAAGTTTTTTTTTTTTTTTCCTATCTCCTGCATCCGGATGATTGCAAAAAATTTACTTTATCTGTTCCTTCCATCAATTTCCAGATGAACGATATGAATGGTAGTCCTCCCTCAAGGTATGGCTAATAGCCCAGCTTTTTGTCAGCATTATGTTTCATGTCTCTTGTCACCCTTAATGGAAAAATCACAGCTCACCCTATATCTTTATATGGATGACATCATCCTGGGAGCTGCTGATGTCCAGCAGCTGGGATCAGCTTACCTGGCCCTTCGAGAGCTCTTAGAGAAAGGAGGATTACACATATCCAGTGACAAGGTCCAAACTGTACCTCCCTTCAAAATATTGGGGACAAAACTTAGCCTAGACTCGGTTTGTCCTCTCAAACCTCAACTAGTCATTCAAAAATCTTATTCCTTGGCAGAGTTACAGAAGCTATTAGGAGAATTAAACTGGTTAAGACCATGGCTTCATATCTCCACCGAGGATTTGTTACCTCTTTTTGAATTGCTACGGGGAAAATCCCCCTCTGATGTGATTATACTAGAAGAAGGTCATCTGTCAATATTACAAAAGGTCCAAGATGCCCTCAGTTCGGCCCAATTGGCTCAGTACCAACCAAAGCAACCTCTATATCTGTGGGTCTTCTCAGATGCTAAGCTCCTTACAACTGTTCTCACTCATATGGGTAACCCCTTACAGTGGATACATTCCTCTGTGGGAGGAGCACCTTGAGTTTATTCCCGATTAGATCAATTAGCAGATCTTATAATAAAGGGAAGAGATACATCATTGAGGCATTATTAAAAAGACCCAGATGTTTTAATGATTCCTTACTGTTTGTCAGACTTTGAGTGCATACAGAGAAACAATCCTAGAGTCTCCTATGCTTTAGAAGGGTTTTTAGGAAAGGTTGACTGTCATTACGGGTCAACCAAATGGACCTCTTCCTTTCCCAAGCTGGAATGTACTCCCCCTATCCTTTTTTTCCATCAAGCCACTCCCCAAGGCAGTAAATGTCTTCACGGATGGAGGAAAAGAAGGGTCAGCAGTTGTAGTTTCTCATCCATCCTCAGGCCAAAGGACACAATACTTTGAAGCAGTTACTGGCTCTGCCCAATTTAAAGAGTTATATGCTGTTGCATTAGCCTTGACTCATGTCCAAGAGCCTATGAATCTTTTTTCAGATAGTTTGTATGTAATTAACCTATTACCTACTCTAAATGCCTCATATATTAGGATAGATAATAATCCTATAACTCCTTTAATGATCCAAGTACGATCCCTGTTAAAGGGGCGTAATGGGCCTATTTTCCTCCAACATCTCAGGGGACATCAAGGCTTATTTGGGCCCCTCTCTGAGGGAAATCAGACTGCTGACCATTTGGCCACCACAGGTGTATTAGCAGTTACAGTCCCATATCAGCAAGACCTTCAGTTAGCCCAAGGTCTTCACAACCTCACTCATTTAATTTGGAGAGTACTACATCATAAATTTCCTTTGGTTCATATAAAAGATTTAAAAAAGATTTTAAGAACATGTAAGTCCTGTTTGTCCTTCTTTCAGGTCCCACCTCTCCAGTCCCCTGGGGTAAATCCCAGAGGCCTATGGCCTAACACTATCTGGCAAACTGATGTAACCCATTATGCGCCATTTGGAAAATTAAAGTATATATTTATGTCCATAGATACTTACTCACATGCTTGTTGGGCCACAGCGCACTCTCGCAAAAGGGCTAAACATGCTGAAAGTCACTTTTTACAATGCTTTGCTATTCTCGGATTGCTGGAACAGGTTAAAACAGATAATGGACCCTGTTTTGTGAGCAAATCATTACAAAAATTCTTTCAAAGATGGCATATTAAACATACCACAGGGATTCCATATAACCCAAAAGGACAAGCCATCATAGAGAGACATAATAAATCCCTAAAGGACCAATTAATAAAACAAAATGGGGGAAGCAACCCCCATGACCAGTTAAAAACAGCTATGCTTACTTTAAATATTTTGAATTTTTCCAAGCAGCAGCCTCTGTCTGTGTTTTAAAGACACTGGTCTAGCCAAACGCCTTATATAAAGGTTGAGGTCCGATGGAAGGACCCACTAACTGGGTGCTGGCGTGGTCCTGACCTGCTAATAAGTGCTGGCAGAGGTTTTGGATGTGTCTTTCCAATTGGAGAGCCAAGCCCTATTTGGGTACCTGCCAGAGACCTCAAATACTGCCAATTCGACCAAAATGGCTACCCAAGAGCACATGCTCTTGAGGGGTGATTTTTTTTCCTTTTCCCACAGAAATGAGAAGAAATAAGAAAAAACACTGTGATGGATCTCCTGTCCTGTTGTGATTGAACTTCTCATCACATCCATTCTAAGATTCATCAAGAACATTGTCTTGGACTCCTTCTTTGTCAGCATTTCAACCCTCTGCAACGAGAGAAGAGGGACTATGTCTATTCCTGTGACAATTGTCCGGACTTTGTGCTAAACGGCTTCCTTTGGACTGAACTGAATCGGTGGACCTTCTCCCTTTTGTGAAATCCCTGACTGGCATTGTCTTTGTGTTCACTTTTGGGCCCTGTGTAATCAACAAATTTGTGCAATTCCCTTTTGATTGGACCAGATTGATACAGCTTGGTGGTCTGCCAATAATACCTTCAGAAATGCTGAGCTAGATCCCTACAGGCTTGGCCATGGTCCTTAACAGGATGTGGAGGTTTAAACCAGCCATCCTTGAAAAGCCTTCCCAAAGGCGACTGTCCTGTCCCATGTCCTTCCCCTGGCCACTTGCTGGCCCTGGTTGTGTCCACCTGAAGTGCTAGGGTGGTAGCCAATGAGGGGTAAGATTTTTCCAGAGAGGAATAAAAACCTAAGACAGATACACTCTCGAGTAAGATGGACACCCCATTTTTGAAATACAGAATGGGACACCCCATTTTTGAAATACAAAGTGGGAAGCCCCATTTTGAAAAAATGAAAACGGGGAAATGTCGGGACATTCCGGACACTGTCTGCCAAGGGGATGAAAAAAACGCTGGCTCTGGTTGCTTACCACAACCTGTGGAGGACCAGGGCTAAGCAGGGGGCGCGTCTATGACGTATCGTGGGAATCAGAACCGTCCTGCTGGTCACTAATTGGTTATGGTTGGGCCTCTATAAGTACAGACCACCCTTTCAATAACTGAGTCTTTGGCACTGCTTCTGACCAAAACTCCCCAGCGTGACCTTGTGTCCTTCTAAAAGGGTGGGGGAGAGAATGCTGGCGACTCTTGTCCTCTGGGCCTGTCTTCGCCAGGTAGGCTGTCCCCAGCCCTTCTCTGCCAGTCAGAAAGGGACTTCTTCTGGGCCCAGAAGGGGGTTGGCTAAAGACCTTGGCTCCTTAATGTAAGTTCGCGGCAGCCTTATGCAGATTTAATGCAATTCCTAACAAATTGCCAATGTTGTTCTTCATAGAATTAGAAAAAATTATTTTTGAAATTCATTTGGAAAAATAAGAGACCCAGAATAACCAAAGCAATCCTTAGTGAGAAAAGTAAACCAGGAAGCATCACAATTCCAGACCTTAAATTACACTACAGAGCTATACTAACCAAAATGACATGGTATTGACACTAAAACAGACATTACTACAAATGGTACAGAATATAAATTACAGATACAAACCCACATACATACAGTTACTTCATACTAGACAAAGGTGCCAAAAGTATATATTGAAGAAAAGATAGCTTCTTCAGCAAATGTTGTTGGGAAACCTGGAAATCCATATTTAGCAGAATGAAATAGAAACCTTACACTCACCCTGCATAAATCTCATCTCAAAGTGGGTCAAAAATGTAGGCATTAGGTCAGAAACCATTTTCCTACAAAGGAAAATATAGACCCAAGTCTCTACCATGTTGGCTTAGAGACTGAGTTTCTGAACAATACCCCTAAAGTGCAAAAGAAAAATAAAGAATCAATAAATATGATGGTAGTAAACTAAAAATCTTCACAGCAAAGCAAACAATCAAGAACATAAAGGGAGAACCTACAGACTAGTAGAAAAATCTTTGCCACCTGGATTCAGGTAGAACATTAATCTTCTAGAGGTACAAAGAACTTTAAAAATTTAACACTTAAAAAAAAATAACCCAATCAATAAATTGGCAAAGGAATTGAACAGGCACTTCATAGAAGAACAAATGCAGTTGATCAACAAATATATGAAAACAATGTATAACATCTCTAACAATTGTGGAAACGTAAATTAAAAATACCCTGAAAATTCATCTCACTCCTGTCAGAATGGCAATTATCTGGAATACAAATAAAAATAAATATGTGCAAAAATATGGGGAAAAGGGAACACTCATACATTGCTGGTGGGATGGCAAATCAGTGCAACCACTCTAGAAAGCACTTTGGTAATTCCTCAGAAAACTTTGACTAGAACCACCATTTGATCCAACTTTCCCACTCCTCAGCATATATACAAAGAACTTAAAATCAGCATACTACGGTGACAAGACCACATCAATGTTTATAACAGCTCAATTCACAATACCTAAGCTATTGAACCAACTTAGACACTCTTCAACAGGTGAATGGATTAAAAAATGTGGTATTTATACACAATGGAATATTACTCTGCCATAAGGAATAATAAAATCATGACATTTGCTGTTAAATGGACAGAACTGGAGATTATCGTGCTAAGTATAATAAGATAATCAAAACAAAACAAAACAAAACAAAACAAAAAAAACTAAGGTTCAATGTTCTCCCGGACCCGGACATGTGAATTCTAACACAAAATAAGGTGAGGTAGTGAAAAATAGAGCTTCATTGAATTAGAGAAAGGGGACTGAAGGGAAAAGAGAAAGATGGGATATAAAAGACATTTGAATGACTGTGACGTATTCTTCCTATGTTCATATATGAATGCACTAGCAGTGTAACTATATCATGTAGAACAACAAGAATGGGACATTACACTCAATTTATGTATAACATGTCAAATATATGCTACTATCATGTGTATCTAATAAGAGCAAATAAAAAATAAATTCATGTATTCATGGGTATCTTATTTGATTACACAATTTGACTGCTCTGGATGTGTGGCTCTAAATATTTTAGAGGCTATATCACCATAAAATGCTGTTTTTATTCATTTGAATTAATAACAAGGAGTGGGATAGCTAAGTCTTGTGGTGCTTCCATTTCTATTTTTTTGAGGAATGTCCATATGGTTTTCCAGAGTGGTTGTATTAATTTGCAGTCCTACCGATAATGTATCAGTATATCTTTTTCCCTATAACCTTGTCAGCATTTATTATTATTTTTTTGTTTTATTGAGAATTTTCTTTGTAACTGAAGTGAGATGTAATCTTAGTGTAGTTTTTGTTTTACATTTTTTCAGATTGCTGGAGATGTTGAATTTACTATACACACACACACACATACACATATATATACACATATGTATATATACATTTTGGAAATTTTTGCTTTTTCTTTTTTTCATTTTTTTTTTTTGGAGTGGTAGATGGACAGCATGTCTTTATTTTATTTATTTATTTTTCCGTGGTGCTAAGGAGCGAACTCAGTGCCTCACATGTGCTAAGCAAGCACTCTGCCACTAAGCTACATCCCTAGTCCTGTGATTTTACTTTTAAGAAGTGCCTATTCATGTCTTTTTCCCATTTATTGATTGGCTTACTTGGTTCTTTATTTTTTGGCATTGATTTCTTTAATTCATTATATATTCTGGATATTAATCACCTGTGTTTTAGTCAGATTTCTTCACTGCTGTGACTAAAGGACCTGACCAAAACAATTGTAGAGGAGGAAAGTGTTATTTGGAGGCTTATGATTTCAGAAGTCTCAATCCATAGACAGTAGGCTCCATTCCTCAGGGATCAATGTGAAGCTGAACATCATGGTGGAAGAGTATAGTGGAGGGAATCATCTCACATGGTGAGCAGGAAGCAGCCAGAGTCTCCATTTTCCAGATAAAAAATATATACATCAAAGCCACAGTCTAATTCCCACCTCCTCCAACCACACCCTTCCACTTCAGTTACCACTCAGTTAATCCCTAACAGGGTATTAATTCATAGATTTGGTTAAGACTCTTACAACCCAATTATTTCTCCTCTGAACCTTGTTGCATTGTCCCAAAGGTGAGCTTTTGGGGGACACCTCACATCCAAACCATAACACCCTGTCAGAGTAGTATATGTCATAATTGTTTTCCCATTCTGTAGGCTCTCTCTTCATGCTCTTAATCATATTCTGTGCTGTGCAAATCTTTTTGATTTGATGTAATCCCACTTATTAACTCTTAGTTTTATTTCTGGATCTTCAGGAGTCTTGTTGAGGAAGTAAGTGCCTGCTTCTGCATGATTGAGTGTTGACACTATGCTTTCTTTTAGCAGTTTCAAGGTTTCTGATCTAATTTCTAAGGATTCAAAGAATTCGTTTAGGCTTTGTGCAGGTTTAGATATGGAGATCTAATTTCACTCATCTACATTTGAATATCCAGTTTCCCAGCAGCATTTGTTAAACATAGAATTATTTTACCATCATTTATTTTTGTCATTTTTGTGGATTACCAGATGGTTATAAGTATATGGGTTTGTCTCTGTTTCTTCTATTTTATGCTGTTGGTCTTCATTTATTTTCTTTCTTTCTTATTTATTTATTTATTGCAAATACAATGCTGTTTTTGTTTCTATAGCTTTGAAGAATTGTATTGTGATGAATCCCTCATTGATCTTCTTGTTTAGAATGGCTATGGCTCTTCTGGGTCTCTTATTCATGCAAATAAATATAAGGAGTGTTTTTTTTTTATGGTTCCCTGAATTATGTCATTAATATTTTTATGGGAATTGCACTGAATCTGTACATTGATTTTGGTAGTATGGTCATTTTAATAATATTCATTCTGCCTATCCAAGAATGTGGGAGGTCTTTCCATCTTTTAAGTTCTTCTATTTCTTTCTTCAATATTCTTTAGTTTCCATTGTAGAAATATTTCATCTCCTTGGATAGATTAAATCCCAGGTATTTTACTTTGTTTTTAGATTATTGAGAAAGGGATAGTTTTTCTAATTTATTTCTCAGCACAATTGCTGTTGTAGTACAAGAAACCTATTTATTTCAGTGGTTATCTTGTATCCTACTATTTGTTTAATTGATTTATTGGATCTAGGTGTCCACTTGTGGATTTGTTGTCGTTGTTGTTCTTGTAAATATAGAATTCTGTCTTCATCAAAAAGATAGTTTAACTTTTTTTCCTATGTGTATCCTATTAATTGTCATTTCTTCCCTGATTTCTCCTGCTAGAGTTTCAAGAATGATATTGAGTAAGAGTGGTAAGAGTGAGCATCTTCGCCTTACTCTTGAATTAAGAGAAGATGTTTTCAGTTTTTCTAAGTTCAATGATATCAGCTTTAGGTTTTTCACATACAGTTCTTATAATGTTATGATAACTTCTATTTTCCCTAGCTTTGACAACATTTTTAACATGAATGAGTACTGAATTACCAATCCTTTTCTGCATGTATCGAGATGATCATATGGTTATTATTCTTAATTCCATGTGATAAAAATTGTAATTTTGATTTGCATATGTTGAAGCAAACTTGCTGTTTTAGTCAGCTTTTTTGATGCTGTGATTTTAAAACCCAACCACAACAACTATAGAGGAAGAAAAGTTTGAGTCCTCATGGTTTCAGATTTCTCAATCCATAGACAGCAGTCTCCATTCCTTGGGGCTCAAGGTGAGGTTGAACATCACAGAGGAAGAGAGTGCCTGAGGGAAGTATCTCACATGACAACAAGGAAGCAGAGAGAGAGAGACTCCACTAGTCAGATACATATCCCAAACCACATCCTCAATGCCACACCCCACCTGCCTTCAGTTACTACTCAATAAATCCAATCAGGTGATTAATTCACTAATAGTGTTAAGGCTCTTGTAACCCAATCATATCTTCTCTGAATCTTCTTACATTGTCTCACAAGTGAGCTTTCAGGGGATACCTCACATGGAAATCACAACACTTGCATTCCTGAGGTGAAGCATACGTAATCATGCTATATTATCTTCTTGATATGTTCTTGAGTGTGGGTTGCTAATATTTTATTAAATTTTTTTGCATCTGTATGCACCATAGATAGTCCATATTTTGTCTTTCCCTTACAAGTCTTTGTCTGGTTTTGGTATCAAGGTTATACTGGCTTCATAGAATGTATTTGGCAAGGTTTCCTCCCTTTCAATTTTATGGAATCATTTGAGAAAGATTGACAATAATTCATATAGAAATCTGAGAGAACTCAGAGCAGATTTCATCTGGCCTTGGGTACCAGGGATTGAACTCAGGGGTACTCAACTACTGAGCCACATCCCGAGCCATAATTTGTATTTTATTTAGAGACAGGGTCTCTTTGAGTTGCTTAGCACCTCACCATTGCTGAAGCTGGCTTTGAACTTTGATTCTTCTGTTTCAGGCTCCCAAGCCACTAGGATTACAGGCATGCACCACTGTGCCCTGCTTTAAAAAGGCTTTTAATTGCTCTTTCAGTGTTATTACTTAGAGGTTGACTTTTGGTGTTTTCTTTATTTTTCTTGTTCAATTTGGGCAGGCCATTTGAGTCTAAAACTTTGTCAATATCTTCCAGATTTTTCAGTTTATTGGAGTATAATTTTCAAATTAGATTTTATTTATCCTCTGGATTTCAGAAGTTTTTGTGGTATTATCTAGTTTTCATCTCTAATTTTCTTTATTTGGATAATTTGGTTAAAGGTCTATCAATCTTATTTATCTTTTTGATGAATCATGTCTGTTGTATTGATCCTGTGTATTATTATTTATACTCAATTTCATTAATTTTGGCTCTGATCTTTATTATTTCCTGTCATGTACAGGTTTTGAAAATAGTTTTTTTTCTTCTTCTTTTAGTAAGGTCTTGAGATGAATTTTAAATGTAGGCATGAAATGCTATACTTTTTTCTTAGAACTGCTTTCACAATGTTCCAGAGATTTTGATATGTTGTATCGCTAGTCTCATTTTTTCTAGTAATTTATTGATTTCTTCTCCCATTTATTTGATTAATTCTTCAATTAAAAGAGTATTGTTCTATCTTCACATATATATGTGGTTTCTATTATTTTTCTTGCTATTGATGCTTAGTTTCATTCCTTTATGGTTCACAGGGTGCATGGGATCATATTAATATTTTTACATATTCTATGAATTACACTGTGACTTATAATATAGTCTATTTGGAAAAGTCTTCATGAGCTGGTGAGAAGAAGTAAAATTCAGCTGTTGTATGATGAAATTTTCTGAAGATGTTTATTAGGCTCACTTAATTTATAGTATTATTTAGGTTGGAATTACCTTAATTAACTTTATGTTTTGATGATATGTCTATTGATGATAAGGGTGTGTTTAAATCAGTCAGTATTACTGTATTAAGGTCTATTTGAGACTTAGTATCAAGAAGTAATTTTTTTATGCAATTGGATGCACTGACATTTGGGGAATGCATATTTACTCTCATTTCTTCTTATTGGACTGCTTCTTTTTCCAAAATTTAAGGAACTTCTTTGTCCCTTCTGATGAACTTTTACTATAAACCTGCTTTGATGGATATGAGACTAGATACTCTTGCTTGTTTTCAGACTCCACCTATGTGTAGTATTTTCTTCCAATTCTTTACCTTTATCCTCTGACTATCTTTGCACAACAGCTAATTCTCTTGCACATAGCATATAATTGTATCTTGATTTTTTGATCCATTTTGCTAATCTACGTCTTTTAACTGGGAGTTAAAAACATTTATATTCAGTGTTATTATGATTATGTGTTTGTGGTTGCCTGCCATTTTGATATTTGCTATATTTAAATCTGTCTTGGTTCTCATTTCATTTGTTACTATTCTATTGATTTTTGGTTTTGGGTTCCTCTGTGTGTAGTTTATCTTTGTGTATTCATTGTAGTGCTGTCTTGGTGGTCATGAACAATTTTCATTTATGGGTCTCATGGAAAGTTTTTATTTCCCTCATTGAACTTCAAAGAGAGCTTTGCTGGGTATACTGTTGACAGTTATTATTTCTTTTTTTTTTTTTTTTTTTTTTTTTTTAGAGCTAGGGATATTATATTCCAGGCCCTTCTTTTCTTTAGTGTCTAAACTGTGATATTAGCAGTGAACTTATTGGTTTGCCTTTAAACGTGGTTTGATATTTTTCTCTTTCAGCTTTTGTTGTGTTTTGTGTTTTTCTTTCTCTTTTCTTTCTTTATTTGTTTATTTTAAAATATTTATTTATTTAGTTAGTTTTGAGGCAGGGTCTTGTTAAGTTGCTTATGGACTCACTAAGCTGTTGAGACTGGCTTTAACTTGAAATCCTACTGTGTCAGCCTCCTGGGCTACTGGAATTATAGGCATGCACCACAGTGCCTTTCTCTCTCTTGCAGCTTTTAATATTATTTCCTTATTTTCTGTTAGGCATTTCATTAGGATGTGTCTTGGAGAGCTCCTTTTCCAATTTGCTCTAATTGGGGTCTGGTATGAGGCACACATCCTGTATGTGGATGTCTATGTCAATTGTAATACTACATAATTAATAATGTTTTTAATGCCTCTAGCTTGTATCTCAGTGTTCTCTATCACAATGACTCTCAGATTTATTTTGTTGTTGTTGTTGTTGTTGTTGTTGTTGTTGTTTTCCCAGAGCTTTTGCATATTCTGATCATATGCTATCATGCAACATTATCTTGGCCTGAAGTTCTGAATTCAAGGGCTAAAGTTCTGTTTTCTACAAAATCTAATCTTTTGGTGATCTTTTCAAGTAAATTTTTAATTTGATTCTTTGTACTATTCATCTTTTTTATCCTGAATTTTGTTTGCTCTTGTCTCTTTGTATCCATATCCAGTTGCTCATTATGTCCTTTGAATACTTATTCCAATTATGAACAACATAATCCCACCAATAATTGTCTAATCAAAGAAATCAGAGAGAAAAGCTTCTCACAAACTGACAAGCATGGTAATATCCTCACTATATTCATTATAAGCACTATTGGAGCATACTTACGTATATTATATAGATGAACTAAAGTTACTCCTTTAAAATCAACACAATTTCTTAAACATTCAGATTTCATTTAGCTAGTTTGTTATTAAAAATGAATTAAAGTAGAAACCTTGTTTAATTTCTTCTTACAATATTATAGTATAAAATAAAAATTATAATATTTGTGTGGTTATGAATATAGTAAAATTTCTTTTTGAGAAAACATAAAAATTATAGTGACCTGTTATATTAAAATTACAACTGAAAGACAAAAAAACTAACAAACACAGTTATTTAGGAGATTTGAAGTCAATTCCTAGGTCTTTCACTAATGAGAGGGGAGTTCTTCTTCATCTCCAAATTGACTGTGGAAATGAGATGGAAATTCAAGATACAAAACGCATATAGAATACCAAATAGAGAAGATTAAAAGAAAAGAAACTCTCTAAGACACACCATAAGTAATATGCCTATCAGAGAGAATACTAAAATAAATATTAAAAGCCATAAAGGAAAAACTTCAGGTCACATTTAGAAGTGAACCAATAAGGCTCATTCATGACTTCCTCACTCAGATTCTAAAATTAATTATGGCTAGGAATGAGATATCCCATGCTTTGAATGAAAACAATTGCCAGCCAAGATTGTTATATCTAGCAAAGCTATATTTCAGAATCAAAGAATAAAAACTTTCCAAGATAAAAGTAAGACTAAAAGAATTCCTAACCACTCAGTCAGCACAACAAACAATAGCTAAAGAGATACTACACACAAATGAACTAAAAAAACCAACCCAAATTCCCAAATAGTTGAAGCTGTCTAGAAGAGAAATTAAATAAATGAAAATTAAAACCAAATTAAAAATAGAAAAAAAAGTCATGAAATAAAATTCTAGTGACAATAACACTGAATGTATATAGTCTCAGCTGGGCAAGGTGGTGCACACCTGTAATCCCAGCATTTGGAAAGTTGAGGCAGGAGGATTGTGAGTTCAAAGTCAGCCTCAGCAATGGTGAGGCACTTAGCAACTCAGTGATACCTTGTCTCTAATAAAATATAAAAAAGGGCTGAGGATGTGTCCCAGTGGTCAAGTGCTCCTGAGTTCAATCCTTGGTACTCTGGTACCCAAAACAACAACAACAACAACAATAAAAAACGAATGTATATACTTGCAACTCTCCAATTAAAGACATAGTTTGTCAGAATGGATTTAAAAATGAGATTCATCTGTGAGCTCTTTATTCATCTCATAGGCAATTAAACCTACAGGCTGCAAATAAACTTATGGAAAAAGACATTCCATGCAAATGCAGCCCCCAAACAAGAGGATTAGCTATTCTTATATATGACCAAGCAGATTTCAAGTTAAAATTAATAAGGAGTGACAAAAAAGTCACTATATAGTGATAAAGGGAACAATCCAGTAATACATCATAATTACAGTAAATATTTATGCCTCAAATTTCAGTGCATATAATTACATAAAATAAATGCTTCTTGGCATCGAATTCCAAATAGAATAATAATACAATACAATAATAGTGGGTGATTTCAACACACACCTCTCACCAGTAGAAAGGTCATCCAGACTTAAATTAATAAAGATAATTTTGAATTAAAAAAGGGAGCAGAATCAGAGAGAAAGAGAGAGAGAGAGAGAGAGAGAGAGAGAGAGAGAGAGAGAGAGAGCGCTGCTCACGAGAGGGAAACTATAAACCCCAATGTCATGCCCCCAGTGACCTACCTTCTCCAGTCACACTGTACCTGCCAACAGTTGCCACCAAGTTAATTCACACTAGTTGAGTAATGCATTGACTATGTGAAGGCTCTCTTAATACAACCATTTCACCTCTGATCTCTGTTTCATCTCACATGTGAGCTTTTGGAGAACACCCCATTTTTTAATCATAACAGTTGACCATTGTATACTGAAACATTGCTATGTTGGGAATGGTAATACTGATTCATGCTACAACATTGATGAAACAAGAATACATGCTAAGTGAAGGAAATCAGTCACAAAGACTACTTCATACATTATTTTATTTATGTGAAATGTACATAATACGCATATCCATAGAAAACGGAATGTGATTTCTTGGTTGTCAAAGTCTAAGATGCTGAAAGGAACTAGAGAAGGACTATTAATGGTATGAGGATTCTTTTTGTGATGATGGTAAAGTTCCAAAATTGTTGTACAACCCTGAAAATACTAAAATATCATTGAATTATAAATTTTAAATAGGTGAATTTTATTTGAATAAAATTTTATAGAAAATAGGGACTCAGTAGTCAAGTCTGGGCCAGTTTTAGACCAAGCGCTTTGAAGCTCTGGTTTAGCTGCTGGTTTTTCAGATTCACAGGCCGTAATTTGGCTTTGTAAGCTATCTGTAGACTTTATACATCAGAACTATTGTTGTATATAATCTGGGAATTGTCTATTTTTTTAATTTGAGTCTCCCATAGCTTAGTATAGATCAGCACCATCCATTTTCCTGATAGCAGTATGTTCAATGGATGCAATTATTACCCATTCTTATTTTACATATAGAGAATATAAAAAATATAGAATATAGAGGAAAAAATAAATAATTATGTTCTAAGGTCATTAAAAAGACATAAAATCTAAGATGAAACTGAATGTATTTCTGAGATCAGTAAAGACTATATTTTGTAATTTTTTTTAATTGTCAAAATAATGGAATTCCATAAGAATGTATTTTGAAATATTTACATGATTAGTAAATATTTCACAAGCAGAAATGATCATGTGTATATGAAGATAAGGAGGAGAGTACTTGAAGAAAAGAAAGTAATTTGGAACAATACTATACGTGAAGTAAAATTTTCCAATTATAAATTAGATAAAATATGTTCAGTAGAATATAAATAATATGAAACAAGTACTGAGAAATGACAATATGAAAGAAATGCGCATTCAACCTTCTGTTTCTTTTCAGGAAACACACTTTCATCATGCATTCTAAGTTGTTTCAACATTAAATATAAAGGGGGGTAATTATAAAAGAAGACTATTGTTTTACAAAATAAAAAATGTAATTATTTTAAACTCCTGGTTTCAGGGAGATAAAAAGATTTAAAAAGAAGAATAAAATAAGTATTCCAAAAATAGCTATAATAACAGAAGAATTATATTTTATTTCTATAAACAAATATGAATAATAATTAAGAAGCCTAATTCTTCTTTCATAGCATGTGGTTTTACTTGTCATTATAAATGCTGGCTAAAAGTGTGCATACAGCAAGACCACTAATTCAAATGTTTTCAAGGAGTATTAATAAATGCAGTTAGTCTACAAAATATGCCTATTATGAGATCGCATAAAATTATGGTTATTGTGATAATGTGGAGATTGAAATCTAATTTAAAAACCATTGAAATTTGAATATTTCAAACTCTACTTTAGCTAAGAAGAGCAATTTGTGCTTCACTCTCAGCTCTCTGACCCCAGTTTGGATGCCACACCATACACATCAACATAAACTCTCCATTTCTGTTTCATATGCTTACTTTGGTGTTGTGCCCACAGAAGTTTGTGCATCTTCAAACTTTAGAAGCTTTTTTAAACTGGAAAACACCTAGAGAAATGCATGAGAAATGGGACATAATGTAGTCAGTTGTTGCATGTTAATTAAAGTATCTTGAGTATTCTCAGTCTCCAAACTGTAGAAATATAATTTAAATTTATCCATTGAAATAACAGTTTAAGATTGTTCAGTAGCAATTTTAAAGATTCTGTAGTCCTAAGATAATTTACTTCTGGTATATGTATCCAAACAGACATCTCTTGCTCTTTTGTTGATTGTATTGGATTTATACAGCATAGTACAGTATAGTAGTTATTGCATTTTACTAATTTATCTTGCTTTGAACTAGATGATCACAACAAATTTTAATCAATTAAGTAAAAATTCATATTAGCAACTTTCTATAAGACAAGATCTTAATTCCATTTTCATTGTTCTCTAATTTTGATTTGATGTTCACTAAAATTTTTGTTCAAAAGTCCCTTTTTCATTAAGATTTTCTAGAAAAAAAGGACACAATGCATGTCCCTTGAAAGGATGATTCAGAATATTATTTAAAAAAAGAGCATAGATTCCTCAATAAAATACTACAGATATGTTCAAAGAACCAGGTAACATACTCAAGGAAACTTAGATTACTCAGAAGGATTTTGTCTACATAAAATGAAAGTATATAAGTGGACTAATAAAAAAAGATGTTTAGTGATTTACATATCAAAATATTTTATGTGTTCTATGTCACAAAGTGTAGTTTGATTTAGATTTAAAATAGGATTACTAGGATTACTTGTTAATTTTCAATTTTTTATGTATTCTACTTTAAGATATCTAGGTCCAATCCAACAAATGGTATTTTAGAAAGATCAAGGTGGTGTGATTTATAGAAACTAAAGACCAAGTCTTAAATCATAACACAACTGCATGTTAACAGTGACCTCATGTAAGGGTTAATTTTGTCCCTGGAGCATTCCTATAGTTTGCTTTATGGCTGATATGAGGAGAACAGTCTCCTCTTTCATATGTTCAGATCACCATGATAGTCTGCCTTATCTCAGGCCCAAAGCAATACAGCCAGCCAAATTAGGCATAAAACTCTTAAAATATGAGACAAATATATCTTTACTCTTAAGTTGTCTTTCTCAGGTATTTTGTCTCAACAAAAGAAAGCTAACACCAGATTAAAAATTAAATTTCTTCTGACAGAATAATTATCCCGTTACTTTTAAATTCGACCTCACACATAGTCTCAGGACATGGGCAAAATTTAGCCAATTTCTTTCCCAGAATTAAACATGAATTGGCATCTGTCTCAATTTTCCTCTGAAACTTCATATTTACTATTCTCATTCCTTTTGGTTTTCTCATCTCCTGACCTCCCAGAAGAATCAGCCATTAAGGTCTGCTTAGAAAATTATATAACTTCTCCACCCTGAATTTCTAATTTTTTTTCATATTCCTCTTGCAGAATATATCCAAATGCTTCTGAACCACATGGTCATGCTAGTCACAGAAACAACCACAAATTCTCAGTATGAATTTCTGTTTTAGTAAGATTTTCATCACTGTAACCAAAATATGTAACAAGAACAGCTTAGAAAAGTTGATTTTGGCTCATGTTTCCAGATGTTTATATTCATAGACAACTGAATTCATTCCTCTGCATTCATGGTGATGCAAGACATCATGGCAGAAGAGCGTGGTGATGCCTTGTTGCTCTATCTATGGCAGCAAGGAAGTAGGAAGATGGAAATGAGGAAAGGGTCACAGGGAAGATGAACACTTCCAGGCCATTCCCCCAGTGACCCACATCTTTAAACCATGTCCTACTTGCTTGCAGTTACCACCCACCATTGCATTCAAACTAGGTTAAACTGATTATGTCACAGTTATCACAGTGCAATAATTTCACCTCTGATTTTTTTAAGTATTTTCACAGGAGCTTTTTAGAAACACCTTATATCTAAACCAAAATAGGCTTGCTTGCTGAAGCCTCAGGACTGTTTCTAGAGTTCTCACAAAGGTACTTTTGACTGCATATCCTTGATTCTGTGGTGTTTCTGTGAAGGAACATAGCTTCTTATGTCTGGATCTTCTTTGTGCTCCATCTTGCTAATATCACATCTACAGATATTTTAATGGATATTAATTTATAGCATATGCTTTTATGACTGTTGAGAAAGCACATTTTCTTCTTAATTTTGCTAATGTGTTGAATTCAATTGTTTTTTATTATTGTGATGAAAATCACTTGAAAAAAATTATTTTCTTAACCACTTATACATTCATAGTTCAGTAGAGTTAAGGATATTCACATTTTTCACAAACTATTTTCAAAACTTATTTACATCTTTCAAAAATGACACTCTATGAGTATAAAAACATCTTCCAATTTCCCATTCTCCATAACTCCTGAAAACCCTGATTCTATTTTCTTTCTATATATTTGACTATTCTATCTACTTCATATAGCATTTCACTTTTTATGACTATATTATTTAATTTAATAAAATCTCTTCAAGTTTCATCTATACTATAGAATGTTTCCTACTATCCCAATTTTTATGGAAAGAAACATGCTTCATTTTTTTATATATATATATATATATATATATATATATATATATATATATATTATATATATCATATTGTGCTTCTCTCTTTACCTAGGAATAAATAACCACATTGCTTCCACATCTTGACTCTTGCAAACGCTGCTGCTATATACAGGCATATGAACAAATTTATTCAAGAATTTTATTTCACATCTTTAATATGCATAGCTACAAGTGAAATGACTAAATGATATGTTATTCCTATTTTTAATTTTCTGGAATCAAAATATTGTTTTCCAGATCAGGTACACCACTCTAAGTTCCAATGAAGTGTACACACTTCCTCCAATTTCTATATATTCTCACTTGAACTTGTTATTTTCTATTTTTAAATAATATGCATCATACAGGAAGTGAGCTTATGTATCATTGTGGTTTGGCTTGTAGTTCCTTTTGTGTGTGTGTGTGTGTGTGTGTGTGTGTGTGTGTACTAGGGATTGAACTCAGGGGCACCCAGACACTGAGCCACATCTCCTGCCCTATTTTGTATTTTATTTATTGACAGAATCTCACTAAGTTGCTTAGCACCTCACTTTTGCTGAGGCTGGCTTTGAACTCATGATTCTCCTGCCCAGGCCAGCCTGAGCTGAGCTTTTATTTACTTAATGACTAGCAATGATAAGCATCTTCTCATATCCTTATTGACCATTTGTACATCATCATTGGAGAATTGTATATTCAAATTCTGTTTCAATTTTTAAATCAGTTTGTTTAATTATTTTTTGAATTTAAGAGAACTTCATTCATTATGTATATCAACTCCTTATCTGCTCTACACTTTGCAAATATTTCCCCCCTTTGCAAAGGTTGACTTTAGACATTTTGTGTCTTTGATGCACAGAACACATTGATAACTTTCTAAAAGTTAAATAAACCATGTATTTCTAGAATAAAATGTACCAGTCTTTGAGTACTTAAAGTATTGTTCTTTTCTATAATTCTATTATTGGTAAAATTTTGTTTAGAATTATTGTATCTATGTTCGTGAGAGATATTGGTCTGTACTTTCCCTTCTTGTATTCATATTGTCAAGTTTCAGTATCTGGATTATGCTGGCTTCTAAAACAAGTTGTATAGTGACCATATTATATTTTTATTGTCCCTGGAAGAGTATGTTCAGGAGTATTTCTTCTTATTTAAATAATGAAGAGAATTCAGTGGCAAAGTCTGATATCTATAATGTTTTAATTTTTTTATATTACTAGTGCACCTGAATGTATATGTAAGTATATTTTTCTTTTTGATATGTTGTATTTCCCTAGAAATTTACATCTTTTCTTTAAATTTCCAAATTTATCATAAATGTTCCATATCATACTTTATAATCTTAATTTTATATAATACATTTTTGGTATATTATTTTAATTATAGGCCTGAAATGATATCCACTTCTCATTCTTATAAATTGTCTAATTATTCCATTTCAAACTCATCAGATTATCAGTTTAATTATTATTTTTGTTTAATTTATTTTTTATTCAAAGTTGTTGTATTTATAATAGTAGCATGCATTATAATTCATAGTAAAAATATAGAGCATCTTTTTACAAAACACTGTTTGTATACAATGTATATTTGTACCATTCAAACTTCAATCATGCATTAGGATAAAGACATCCATCTTATTCAACCACCTTTTCTTTTTTCCCCTCCATCCCCCCTTGCTCCCTCCCTTCCCCTCCCTCCCCTTTGACCTTTCTAGCATTCCTCTAATCCACCTATGTACCCCGACCCAACACGACTGTGAATCAGCCTCCATATATCAGAGAAAACATTCGGTATTTGGATATTTTAGATTGACTAACTTCACTTAGCATTATATTCTCCAACTTCATCCATTTACCTGCGAATGCCATTATTTTATTTTCTTTTATTGCTGAGTAAAATTCCATTGTGTATATGTACCACATTTTCTTTATCCATTCATCTACTGAGGGACATCTAGGTTGGTTCCACAATCTAGCTATTGTGAATTGTGCTGCTATAAACATTGAAACGATTGTGTCACTGTAATATGCTGTTTTTAAGTCCTTTGGGAATAGACCCAAGAGTGGGATGGCTGGGTCATAGGGTGGTTCCATTCCCAGTTTTCCAAGAAATCTCCATACTGCCTTCCATAATGGTTGCACAATTTTGCAGTCCCACCAGCAATGTATGAGTGTGCCTTATTCCCCACATCCTCTCCAAACTTTATTGTTGTTTTTGTTCTTAATAGCTGCCATTTTGACTGGAGTGAAATGAAATCTTAGAGTAGTTTTGATTTTCATTTCTCTAATTGCCAGCGATGTTGAACATTTTTTCATGTATTTGTTGATTAATTGTGTATCTTCTTCTGAGAAGTGTCTTTTCAATTCCTTAGCCCATTTATTGATTGGGTTATTTGTTTTTTTGGAGTTAAATTTTTTGAGTTCTTTACATATTCTAGATAGTTCTCTATCTGATGTGCATGTATTAAATATTTATTCCCAAATCGTTGGCTCTCTATTCAACTCACTGATTGTTTCTTTTGCTGAGAAGAAGCTTTTTAGTTTGAATCTATCCAATTCATGGATTCTTGGTATTAATTCTTGCTCTACAGGATTCTTATTAAGGAACTTGGGGCCTAATCTGACATGTTGGAAATTGAAGCTTACTTTTTCTTCTATTACGCGTATTGTCTCTGGCCTAATTCCTAGGTCCTTGATATACTTTAAATTGAATTTTGTGCATGGTGAGAGATAAAGGTTTAATTTCATTTTGTTGCATATGGATTTCCAGTTTTCCCAGCACCATTTGTTGAAGAGGCTATCGTTTCTCCACTGTACATTTTTTGCGCCTTTGTCTAATATAAGATAGCTGAAATTATATGTATTAGTCTCTGTGTCCTCAATTCTGTACCATTGGTTCACCAGTGTGTTTTGGTGCCAATACCATGCTGTTTTTGTTACTATTGCTCTATAGTATAATTTAAAGTTTGGTATGGTGATGCCACCTGCTTCACTTTTCTTGCTAAGGATTGCCTTGGCTATTCTGAGTCTCTTATTATTCCAGATGAATTTCATGACTGCTTTTTTTATTTCTTTGAGGAATATCATTGGGATTTTTATTGGAATTGCATTGAATGTGTATAATGCTTTTGGTAGTATGGACATTTTGACAATATTGATTCTACCTATCCAAGAACAAGGTAGGTCTTTCCATCTTCTGAGGTCTCCTATAATTTCTTTTTTTAGTGTTCTATAGTTTTTATTATAGAGGTCCTTCACGTCTTTCATTAAGTTGATTCCCAGATATTTTATTTTATTTTTTTTTTTTTGATGCTAATGTAAATGGGGTAGTTTTTATCATTTCCCTTTCAGAGGTTTTGTCGCTGATGTACAAAAATACCTTTGACTTATGAGTATTGAGTTTGTATCCTGCTACCTTGCGGAATTCATTTACTAGTTGTAAAAGTTTGCTGGTAGAGTTTTTTGGGTCTTCTAGGAATATTATCATGTCATCAGAAAATTTGCTGATTTGAGCTCTTATTTTCCTATCTGGATCACTTTAAATTTCTTTCTTCTGTCGAATTGCTCTAGCCAGAGTTTCAAGTACTATGTTAAATACCAGTGGTGAAAGGGGGCATCCCTGTCTTGTTCCAGTTTTTAGAGGGAATGCTTTCAATTTTTCTCCATTTAAGATAATGTTGGCTTGGGGCTTTGCATAAATAGCTTTTATGATGTTGAGATATGTTTCTGTTATTCCTAGTTTTTCTAGTGTTTTGAACAAAAAGAGGTGTTGTATTTTGTCAAATGCTTTTTCTGCATCTATTGAGATGATCATATGGTTCTTATCTTTAAGTTTATTGATGTGACGTATTATGTTTATTGATTTCCGAATGTTGAACCAACCTTGCATCCCTGGGATAAACCCCACTTGATCATGGTGCACTATCTTTTTGATATGTTTTTGTATTCGATTTGCCAGAATTTTGGTGAGGATTTTTGCATCTATGTTCATTAAAGATATTGGCCTGAAGTTTTCTTTTTTGACTGTGTCTTGGCCTGGCTTTGGAATTAATGTAATATTGGCCTCCTAGAAAGAGTCTGGAAGAGCTCCCTCTTTTTCTATTTCTTGAAATAATTTGAAAAGCATTGGTATTAGTTCTTCTTTGAAGGTCTTGTAGAACTCCAATGTAAACCCATCAGGACCTGGACTTTTTATTGATGGTAGATTTTTGATGGCATCTTCTATTTCCTAGATTGAAATTGATCTGTTTAAATTGTGTATAGCCTTCCGTTCTAGTTTGGGCAATTCATACAACTCTAGAAATCTGTCAATGCATTCATTATTTTCTATTTTATTAGAGTACAAGTTTTCAAAGTAACTTCTAATTATCTTCTGTATATCTGAGGTGTTTGTTGTGATATTTACTTTTACATCACGGATGTTATTAATTTGAGTCTTTTCCCTTCTTCTTTTTGTTAGCATAGCTAAGGGTCTGTCAATTTTATTTATTTTTTCAAAGAACAAACTTTTAGTTTTGTCGATTCTTTGAATTGTTTTAGTCTCAATTTCATTAATTTCAGCCCTAATTTTAATTATTTTCTGTTTTCTACTACTCTTAGTGTTGATTTGTTTCTCTTTTTCTAATGCTTTGTGGTGTGATATTAAGTCATTTATTTGTTTTTTTTTTTTTTTCTTTTAAGAAATGAACTCAGTGCAATGAATTTTCCTCTTACTACTGCCTTCATAGTGTCCCAGAGATTTCTATATGATGTATCTGCATTTTCATTTACCTATAGGAATTTTTTAATCTCCTCCTTGATGTCTTCTTCAACCCCTTGTTCATTGAGTAGCATGTTGTTTAGCTTCCAGTTGTTAGAATATTTTTGTTTGTTTGTTTCTTGTTTTGTTGTTTATTTCCAATTTCATCCCATTATGGTCTGATAGCATGCAGGGTAGTATCTCTACTTTTTTATATTTGCTGAGATTTGCCTTGTGGCATAACATATGGTCTATTTTGGAGAAGGAGCCATGTGCTGCTTAAAAGAAAGTGTATTCACTCACTGAGGGATGATATATTCTGTATATGTCCGTTAGGTCTAAGTTATTAATTGTTTTAATGAGTCCCACAGTTTCTTTATTTAGCTTTTGCTTGGATGAGCTATCCATTGGTGAGAGAGGTATGTTGAAGTCCCCTAGAATAATTGTGTTGTGGTCTATTTTACTCTTGAACTTAAGAAGGGTTTGTTTAATGAATGTAGGTGCCCCATTATTTGGGGCATATAGATTTATAATTGTTATATCTTGTTGATGAATGGTTCCCTTAAGTAGTAAGAAATATCTATCTTTGTCCCTTTTGATTAGCTTTGGGTTAAAGTCTATCTTATTTGATATGAGAATGGAAACCCCTGCTTGCTTACGCAGCCCATGTGAGTGATAAGACTTTTCCCATCCTTTCACCTTCAGTCTATTGATGACTTTTTTTATGAGGTGGGTTTCTTAGAGACAGCAAATTGTCGGGTCATTTTTTTTTTTTTAATCCAGTCCGACAATCTGTGCCTTTTGAATGGTGAGTTTAGGCCATTAACATTCAGGGTTATTACTGAGATGTGATTCTTATTCCCATCCATTTTTATTTGTTTGTGGTATTTCACTCGATTTGTTTTCTCCTCTGGTTGGTATTTCCTTTAGTTTAATATCTCCCTTTGTTGATTTTCATTGTTATTTTTCTCTTCTTCTTCGTGGAAAATTTTGCCCAAGATGTTCAGAAGTGCTGGCTTTTGAGTTGTGAAATCTTTTAACTTTTGTTTTGTCATGGAAGGTTTTTATTTCATCTTCAAATCTAAAGCTCAGTTTTGCTGGGTATAAGATTCTTGGCTGACATCCCTTTTCTTTCAGAGCTTGAAATATGCTATTCCAGGATCTTCTAGCTTTTAAAATCTGGGTTGAAAAATCTGAACATATTCTGATTGGTTTCCCCATTTATGTAATCTTCTTCCTTTTTCTTGTGGCTTTTAATATTCTCTCCTTGCTCTGTATATTAGGCATTTTCATTATAATGTGACTTGGTGTGGATCTGTTGTGATTTTGTACATTTGGTGTTCGGTAAGCCTCTTGCACTTGGTTTTCCCATTCATTCCTCATGTTTGGAAATTTTTCTGTTATTATTTCTTTAAATACATTACTCATTCCTTTGGCTTGGAACTCTGCACCTTCCTTCACCCCAATCACTCTTAAATTTGGTCTTTTTATGTTGTCCAAATTTCTTGAATGTTTTGTTCTTGACTTCTTATAATTTTTGCTGTGTTATCTACATTTTTCTCCAGCATATATATTTTGTCTTTGTTATCTGCAGTCCTTTCTTCCAAGTGGTCTAATCTGTTGGTGATGCTTTCAATTGAACATTTAGTTTGGTTTATTGCTTCTTTCATTTCCAGAATTTCTGTTTGGTTTCTCTTTAGATCCTCTATCTCCCTATTAAAGTAATCTTTTGCTTCCTGTATTTGTTTTTGGAGTTCTTTGTCAAAATGATCATTTGCCACCTGTATTTGCTCCCTTATATCATTTTTGAGTTCATTCGTAAGTTCCATAAACATTTGGAATATGTAATTTCTGAATTCCATCTCTGGCATTTGACCAACTGTGCTTGCCATGGAATCTTCTGAGGAGATATTTTGATTTGTTTGAGTCATTTTCTTCCTTTGTTTCTTCATATTGCTTGTGTGATTTTTCTTCTAGCACTGTGGAACCTCGACTATTTCGTTTTTACCTTAAATCATTATGATGCTTCTTTAGTACAATGCTATCAGATCCCCTTATAAATACTTTACACTTTAAAACCAGATACTTTCTGTTGAGATAATCACAGTTTGATCACAATGTACAGATTTAGTTAACTCAGATACAGTCTCCCATTTACTCTGTATGTTTATGAGGGGTTTTATAGTTTCAAGTGTTGGACATTGAGGTGATAAGTTTAGCAAGAAGGAAGTGAGGGTATTGGGTTGATCTTTCTTAGGGAGGGTAAAAAGAGAATTCTATGGAAGTGGTTTAATAGCAGCAGATAAGAGAGAAAAGAGAGTGAACGATTTAGTGGAAAGACCAATTTATTTATACACCAAACTTATGCAACCACTGAGAGAAGAAAAAAAAAAAAGATGGAAAGAAAGAAGAAGAAAGGAAAAAAAGAGAGAGATGACAAAGAAGTAGGGATTAGTGTAAAAGAGAAGAAAGAGAAAGTGAGGGGGAAAAGAAAGAGAATAAATTGTATATAACTCCACTTTGCTGTATAATTTAGTTGCCCCAGTCCTAGAAATCCCAATTTCTGCATATAACTTGTTTTTGCCTCTGTTGAGAATGCAATGGTAGGGTGTAAATAGGAAAGATGAGGGAAGAATAAAGGAGACAAAAGTGAGAAGGAAGAAAAGAAAGAGAAGAGGACTAAAAGCAAACAAACCAACAAACACACAATCAAACAACAACAACAGGAGAACAAAACAAACCAAAACAAACAAAACAACCCCCCCAAAAAAAATAAATAAATAAAGATAAAGATAAAAAAACAAAGTCGAACCCAGGGACAAATCTCAGGAACAGATCTAGTCAAACAGCGCCATGTGAAGTCCTTCCTTTTTTTTTTTTTTTTCCCCTTCCAGTTTAAGCCAATTGTCCCAGATCATGTCCAGGCAGTTACCAAGAACCTGGGAAGCTTGCAGGCCCAGGCTCTTTCCGCTGGGGTCCTGCACTGCAGCTGCCCTCTCTGCCCTTAAACAGCTGGGAAAGTCAGCCAGTGGGGGCCTACCTCTAATTATTTTTTAAAGAGCCAATCATTGATTTTGTTTAAGATCTCTTTTTTGTGTAATTATTACTTTGTCAATTATCACACTTGTCAATAGTTTGTACTATTGCTGTTCCTTATAAAATCTGTATTGGTGAATTTTCAATTACTTGATCTTCAATTATTCTTACATATACATATTTAATAGACAATAGATTACATATGTCTCTTTGAACATGACTTGTAGTTGCTTCCAAACGAGGTTGATATGTGATATGGCCATTATAGCTCTAATAAAATTATTTTATGTTGTAATGGTTATTTAATTGATACATTTTAATGTTTGCAATATGGAATTTTTTTCATTTATTTTTGAACTCAAGTGTGGTACATATGCTATAAGTATTTATTCTTGGATATTTAGATATGCCCTATGACAAAGGATATTATCAAAGTTTATTAGGCATGTGCCATCATGCCTGGGCTTGCTGGGTCATATTAATTAGATAAATGCAGTTTAAGCTTTTGTATATCTCAAGTACACTGAATAATTTTATTATTGTAAAATCTATTTCTTCAACTGGCTGGTTTTTTTTTTTTTTTTTTTTTTTTTGGCTTTTTGGTTTGATTTTGCCTGAAGTGTCTATGTTGCCTAATGTTAATGTTTATTTATATAATAATTGTTCTTTGCTTTTATCTGAACTTACTTTCAATTTTTATTGACAAATATTCTGATTCTTTTTCTTATGTTAAATATTGCAATATTTATTTTTGAAAATGAAGCAAAACTGTTTAAGTGTAATATTATTACTCTGAGTTTAAATCAACTATCTTCCTATTTGTGAATAGTTTTGTTGGCACAAAGCAACATACATTTTTTATGTGCTGTCTTTTATTTTTTTCTACTTTGGCAGAATATAGTAATTATAACATACTGCATCATCCTTAGGACAAAAAATTATATATCAACTGGCATGTTAAAAAAAAATCTATCTCTTTATTTATTTATTTTGGTTTTGAATTGATTAAGTGCAGTTAACTCTTTTCCTCTGCTAGATTGATAATTCTGTATTTTAAAGATGTATAATATCTAGTATTTCAATTAATTACTCTAAAAATATTAACATGTATCAATTATGTACCAAAGGTAGACATATATACTAGTATTTCTGCCTTTAGTCAGAAAATTTAAGATTTTAAATACATCTAAATCAATTTGTCTTCCTTGAACCCTCTCAAGGTTTAGATATGACTTATCTTTCAAACACTCATTTGTGAGAAAATGTAGGGATGTTTAGATATGAAATGACTGGGTTATGAGAGCTTAAATCTAACCAGTGCATCAAGCCCCTGGTAGGGATTAACTGGGTGGTAACTGTAGGCAGGTAAGATGTGGCTAAAGGAGATGGGGTATATATATTTGTCTCTCTGTCAGTCCTTCCAAAAACACATACACACACACACACACACACACACACACACACACACACATACACACACACACACACACTGAGTCCAAGTTTGTGAGAACAAAATACCAAATAAGATTCTCAATTAAATAATTTTATAAAAAGTTTTTGTAGGAAAGAGTGCATATATGAGACAAAGTAAGATATAACTGGAGATTGGCTAAGAGATCTTCATGGAGCACTGATACTAAAGGAAGATGATAAAATTGGGAATGTTTTAGACTGTCATGTATTCTAAGGAAGGTTCTGTAAGACAATACATAGTCCTTGCACAAACATTAGCTGTAAAAGCAGTCCCATTTCTGCAAGAGGCAGGTTTTTGTTACTGTCTACTCTGTATTTCATCACTGGTTGTGAGAAACCATTAGGAATCATGGGCTTGTGATAGACTTCAGAAAAAGAAACTAAGGATCCTGGTCCATTAAGCTCTCCTTAATTGGAGCCCGCTGACGTGAACTAAAACCTACTTATGGCAGTGTGAAACACAGGTTCCAACAGTCATGGAGCCACTCCCTTTTCTCCTTCATATAGGTAAGATCCTCTGCTAATTTTGAATGTAAGCTCAGTAGTGGAACATTAGGAATGTCATATGATTTTATTGAGGTGATTGCTCTTGACTTTCACCTCTTTCACACTTATGCCTCCCCCTCCTTTTCTGTGATGTTGGAGATCAAGCCTAGGGCTTCACACATGATAAGAAAGTGCTACACAACTGAACTACATCCCCAGCTCTTTCTTGTTCTTTCTCTCTCTCTCTTCCTTCATCTCGCTCCATGTATGAGAAACACACACACCAGCATCACCCTTGTTATTTACCCATACATTTTGCCCCAATGTAATACATGTTCTAACGAACATCTTCACCACTTCAAGGAGATTTAAAGCTCCTTGCTTGCACTTCTGGCCTTACAGATCATTATGGTAATCATGGTCTCCTGTCTTTTAGCACTTAATGTGACACTACCTGGCCTTTTTTATTTCAAACCATTTCAATGAATGTTAATGAACTTACCTCATTATCATTACTAGTTTACAGAGGAAAGCTGCCATTGACCTTAGAAATTCAGTTGACCTCTCACCAATATATTTCTAATGGTATTAGCAAATAGTGAGTTTTCTTGGCCTTTTAATGGAACATTTTATATCCAATCCAGCATATGTACATCCTCAAAAATAATTTTTTTTTTTTATTTCTTCCTCTACAATCTTTCATGGCAAATCAGGAATTTTTATATCACTGAAACTTTGCCTTTATTTCCTCAAGATTAAAGAACCATCTTGGCAAGAAGCATTCTCTTAAGTCTTTGGATGGGATGTTACATCCCATGTTGTGAGTCTTGCTTATATATAGCCTTATGTTCCACTCTACTTAATCAAATGGTATGAAAATGAAGTTCCTGGCATATTCCCCAAGCTTCTGCCAATGCATGCTGGCTGGTTTCAACAATTATTTTGTTTTATTGCCTCTTTCTTCTACTTGCAGGCTCAGCATATCCACAGTCAGATTACATTGATATTTAATATTAGCTAACATCTAGGAGAAGATATGAAGGTGTTTATGGCTTTCTGGGAGAGAAAATTCTGTAGCACCTTTTAATACAGTGGACATGTTAATTTATAATAAGAACTGGACAGATACTTCTGTAATTCATTCCCCAATATATTCAGAGGAAGCAGTGTTATAGAGTCAACATAAACTGGATGTTTTTTTCTCAGCTTTTGAGATCATGAATTTTTCCCATTAGGGACCTCGTCTCCACATAACAGAATCAGTAGAAGTATAATGACAATATACCTTATAAGAACTTAAGTTAATGCCTTAGTTTAAAAGCCAAAGATCTATGGTGTTAGCATTCTAATATCTCTTGAGTTCTTCAACTTTTACAGTTAGGCCTTCAGTCCACTGGTCAATTAATCCTGACCTTCTATTAGCAATAATAAAAATTTTTTTCTTTATTATTATCTAAGAAATCTTCACTAGGCCATTAACTGCTTGTTAAAAGCATATCATCTCTCATTATCCTTTTATAGCTTGACAATATACCTTAGTAGTAGCCAGGCAAATCTACCTCTTTATGTACTTCTCCTTGATCTATATGATTCAAGTTTCTGTGTTGCTGTATTTTTCATAATATTCACCTCCACTGAGCATTTTACCAAACTACCACTTGTGGAATTTTAATAATTGAGGCAATACTGTGTGTCAGAGAGTATTCCAATCCCACTTATTACAAGAAGGAATTCACTTTGTTGTGAATGTTTAAGGCCTTCCCTAATCCTCTTGTTAACATATATTTTTTCAGGCCAATCTCTGTATACTTGAAATAGTTCAGGTTATCATATATCTTGATACCAACAAAGGATTAAACAAGATAAAAGCCTGTGCCCAATAACATCATACTCCATCCTGCTTTACAATACAATCTGTCTGTAGGTATCACTGATGTTCTATTTGATATATTAGTTATTCTGGACATTTTATATACATGGATTTATATAATGTGCACTTTTTGATGACTAAATAATTTCACTTAACCTAATGTTCCCAAGGTTCATCTTTGTACCATGTACCAGACCAATAATATGTTGGATGACTGTACCAAATATAGTTTACATATTCAAATGTTTATAAACATTTAGATTTTCTTTGCCTTTTAACAATAATGAATGTTGCATCAATTTTTTTTTCTGTTGGTTATATATCTAGGATATAGTTTTAGTTCTCTATGTACCTAGGCCTTTAATACAGATTTAATAAATAGGTTGCTTTTATACCAATATATCCAGGTAAACTAGCGTGAACATAACAGAAGAGAAGTGATTAATTTAATTTATTTACATACTGATCTCATTTTTCCACACTAATGATCTCATTTCTATTTTCATGATATCCCTTTTCATCATTTTTGCTTTCTAACTTCCACATATGAGCAAAAACAGGATATTTATCTGTCTGACTCTTATTTTGTTTAACACAGTGGTCTACATTTCAATACTTTTTTACCCCAAATGTTAATTTTGTCCTTATGGCTGTATAAAGATTCATTTTGTATATACACTGTATTATTATTATCCATTCATCTGTTCTTAGAGAGGTAGGTTGGTTCTATATCTTGGCTCCTATGAATTGTGCTGTTATAAATGTGAATGCATGTATATCCAAAGTATGCTTTCTTTTGGATAAATACTGAATAATGTTATAGCTTTATCATATGGAAATTCCATTTTTTTTCAGAAACTTCTAAACTTCTATATTGATTTTTATGGGGGCTGTAATAATTTATTCTTACCAAAAATTTAAATAGTGCAGGAGCCCTGTTTGGGGAGATAGCTAAGATTGCGGTTGACAATTTCTATGGGCCATAGAAATTTTTGGGCATTGTCGCCTTCCGTAGTCTCACGGGACTTGGCCCAGATCTCGAGAGATTTGAGCAATGACTCAGCAGATTGACATTTTTGGGCATTGTCGCCTTCCGTAGTCTCACGGGACTTGGCCCAAGATCTCGAGAGATTTGAGGAGTGACTCGGCAGATCGAGCAAGCACCATTCCTGCTTGGGCGCATGGGATGAGACCAGAGAGAGAAAGGACAGGGTTATCGCTATTGTATAGATACATTGTAGTTTCTTGTAAGAGTACGTGCTTGGTTTCTTGTGAGAGTGTGTATGTGGTGCTGGAAATTACAAGAGACAGAGACAGAAAGATTAAAGAATTTTTTTGTCTCCATCCTGTCTCCGGACTCCTTCCCGCGGCGCTGCCGTTCCAGGCTGCAATCCCTTTCCGGTGGCTAACAGTTGGTGGCCCGTACGGGGAATTCAGCACGGCAGGTAAGAACTGAGAAACCTCGCAGGAGTCTCTAGTCAGAGCGGTTAAAATGGGTTCGAAAATAACTAAGACCCAAGTGTACGAGGCTCTTGATGAATTCTTTGATATGGATGAGTCTGTCGTTAGTGAGGAGGATTTAGAAAACAGTGAAGGCAATCATAAAAGCGTAGATTCCGCTGAGTCAACTAAGACCAGTAAGGAGAGTATTAGAAGTGTCCCCAAAATTACAAAGATCCGAGCTGCTAAAGCTATTCAAGATTTATTAGAGATATTTCAAGGATACATGGTCTCAATTGAACCTGGGACTCAGGATGTTACTGAGTCAGTTAGGACCAATGAGAGTAGTAGTAGTGAGGAGGAATTAACTAAAGGTGATTTTGAGAAAATGAATAAAAGGAAATTAAGGAAGACCAAGATAAGGGATCATCAAGTGGAGGAACTTGTGTCCTCTACTCCCCCATGGGTGAAATCGATTACAGAAAATATGAAGGTATCACTAGACGTTTGCATACCCTAGAAATAGAAATAAAAAGTCTTTCTGAGCGCTTATGCGCTCTCGAGGGTAACTCACAGATACATTGGGAACTGCCAGTATTTGAATATGAAAATGGACAGAGGGGCCACCAGCCAATAGATTTCAAAACAATAAAAAATCTCAAAGAGGCAGTAATGACTTATGGACCCCAAGCTCCTTTCACGTTGAGTATACTGGAGTCCCTTAACACCTTTAGCTTAACCCCCGCAGACTGGAAGCGTCTATGTAAAGCAACATTAAGTGGGGGACAATACTTGGTTTGGCGATCGCAATTTCAGGAACTTTGTATAGAAACAGCTAAAAGAAATGCAGATGCAGGGTTTGGAGACCATAATATAGAAATGCTCACAGGAGAAGGGCAATTCGCAGACATACAGGATCAAAAACATTATACCCCAGGAGTATATGCTCAGATAAATGCAGCTGCCTTAAAGGCATGGAAAACTGTACAAGGACCTGGGGATCTACAAGGTAGCTTGTCCAAAGTAATTCAAGGACCTAATGAACCATATGCTGAATTTGCTGATAGACTTTTGAGAACTGCAGGTAGAGTTTTTGGAGACATTGATCAAGTTATGCCATTAGTTATTCAATTAGCGTACGAAAATGCTAATAAATATTGCCAGGAAGTCATCAGGCCATGGAAAAATAAAAAGGATCTTTCCATATATATACAACTATGTAAAGATGTAAATGATGCCTTTGTCACAGGGAATGTGATTGCAGCAGCTGTGAGAGATGCTGCCCCTCAAAATTTTACAAGGGCTCAACATAGACATTATAATCAATCGGGATATTCTAGGCAAAATTATCATAATCAATCAGGCTATTCTAGGCAAAATCCCCAAAGAGAAATAAGACCAAATTCATACCGTACTCCAGGTTGCTGCCCCAGGTGTAAGAAAGGAAATCATTGGGCCAATAAATGCTATTCAAAATTTGACATCCATGGAAATCCTTTGTTCAGGAATTCAAAAAACAGGGCACGGGGCCCAATGCCCCGGGGCCCACAAATGTACGAGGCATTGGAGGAGGAGTATCCTCAAGCATCCACTCAGATGCTTCCCCGACACAATCCCTATTACCCATCCACTCCCTCGCCAGAGGAACAGGAGGAAATGCAGGATTAGACCTCTGTTCCACCGCCCGAATAGTGTTAACACCTGAAATGGGGGTTCAACTGATTCCCACAGGAGTCAGGGGACCTCTTCCCTCAGGGACTGTAGGACTTATTATCGGGCAAAGTCCTGAAAGCTTATTAGGTTTGCAAGTGACCCCAGGCGTAATAAACTCAGACTATAAAGGGGAAATAAAAATAATGCTTAGCTCACCCCAAAGTATAAGTTCTATTAATCAGGGAGATAGAATTGCTCAGCTGCTCCTCCTTCCAAATTTACATAATTCATTTAAAATGAATATGCCTCTAAATAGGAACAATAGAGGATTTTGTTCCACTGATTCAAAACCCATGGTTTGCTGGGTTCGGGACTGTACAAGGAGGCCTATGTGTAAAATAAGAATCCAAGGAATAGAAATGGAGGGTCTTATAGATACTGGAGCTGATTCTTCCATCATTAATTTACGTCAATGGCCCAAACACTGGCCTCTACAAAAAGCTTCAACCAGTTTAAGAGGCTTGGGATATAATAACCTCCCAGAAAAAAGTGCGGTAATTTTAAAATGGGAGGATGATGAAGGACATAAAGGCACATTTCAGCCTTATGTTTTACCTAATCTACCGGTTACTTTATGGGGAAGAGATATTTTACAACAAATGGGAGTACACCTTGCAACCAAACCTGCAGGTGTTAAATGTAAAAACATACAGGGTAATCTTAACCCTAAAAGAAATCATCAAAAAGTACAGGGTAAGCTTAACCCTAAAAGAAATCATTATCATATAGGAAAAAGACATTTTTCTTTGGGGCCACTGAGAAAATAATTTTGAAAATACCATGGCTTTCTGATAAGCCAGTGTGGGTCCCTCAGTGGCCCCTATCTAAAGAGAAATTACAAGCGGCCCACCTACTAGTTAAGGAACAATTAAAAGCAGGACATATAGAACATTCCACCTCTCCCTGGAATTCCCCCATATTTGTGATCAAGAAAAAATCAGGAAAATGGCGATTATTACATGATCTTAGACAAATTAATAAAACCATGCAAGTCATGGGCCCTACTCAACCTGGACTTCCGAATCCTATAGCTATTCCAAAAAATTTCCATGTTATTAGTCTTGATATAAAGGATTGCTTCTTTTCTATTCCCCTACATCCTCTGGATGCCCCCAGGTTTGCTTTTTCAGTTCCTTCTATTAACAATAATGGCCCTGATCAGAGATATCAATGGAAGGTTTTGCCGCAGGGAATGGCTAATAGCCCCACCATATGCCAAATATATGTGGACAAGGCTATCCAACCCATTAAAAATAAATATCCAAACCTCATGTGTCTACATTACATGGATGATATTTTACTGGCCCACCCTAATCAAAAAATCTTATTTAATATATTCAGTGACATGGTAGAAAATTTTAAAAAATACGGATTATATATAGCAGAAGAAAAAGTTCAAACCAGATCTCCCATATTATATTTAGGATTTAAAATCATGGATACTTTTGTTAGACCCCAAAAAATTTTAATAAATAAAGAACATTTAACCACCCTCAATGATTTCCAAAAACTACTGGGAGACATTAATTGGCTTCGCCCTACACTAAACCTCACTACTGGCCAATTAAAACCTTTATTTGATATTCTTCGAGGGGCCCCTGATCCATCCTCACCGCGAACATTGACTCCTGATGCTAGGAAAGCTTTAAAGGTAGTAGAAAAAGCCATAGAAGGAGCTCATTGTGACAGATTTGATTTAACTCAACCGCTGATATTGATTATTATTTCTTCACAATATACACCGACAGGAGTATTTTGGCAACAAGGGCCTTTATTATGGATACATTTGCCTGTCTCTCCTAAAAGCATAATTGAGTCATATACCTCCATGGTGGCTAAACTTATTCTTCAAGGACTTAAAACTTCTACTAAAATATTTGGCATTCACCCTGCTACTATTATTACTCCCTATTCATCGTCACAGATTGAATATTTATGCTTCAATGATAATGACTGGGCTATAGCTAGATGCTCTACCTCTGCAAATTTTGATAATCACCTTCCTAAGTCTCCTATATTATCTTTTTGTATTAATCATCCTATTATATTTCCACAGGTAATAAAAAATCAACCTATTCCTAAGGCATTTAATGTATTTACAGATGGGTCCTCAAATGGTACTGCTGCAGTAGTCACTACAAAAGAAAATATGACTTACATAACTGCACACAAATCAGCTCAACTAGTGGAATTGGAAGCTGTGGTAAGAGCTCTGGAAAATTTTAGAGACCAGCCCATAAACATTTTTTCAGATAGCCACTATATTGTACAAGCTGTCCCAAAAAATTAGAGTTAGCAGGACCAATAGCACCTCATACTCCAGCCTTTAAATTGTTTTATCAGATACAAAAACTTTTGTGGGCAAGAAAAGAACCTCTATTCGTAGGCCATATTAGAGCACATACTAATTTGCCTGGCCCCCTCCATGAAGGTAATCAAAAGGCAGATGAACTTACAAAAACAATATTTATACTTTCAGCACTACAACAAGCTACTTTATTTCATTCCCAGTTTCACGTCAACAGCACCACCTTGCAACGTAGGTTTAAAATCACAAAGGAGCAAGCCAGAACAATTGTAAAAGATTGTAAATCTTGTATAACACATTTGCCCAATCCTCATTTTGGTGTTAACCCTAGAGGATTAATGCCCAATCATTTGTGGCAGATGGATGTTACTCATGAGCCAAGCTTTGGAAAATTGCAATTTATTCATGTAACCATAGATACATGCTCAGGCATGATTTTTGCTTCCTTACATTCCGGAGAAAAAGTTAAAGATGTCACATCTCATTGTTTACAAGCTTTTGCTGCATTGGGCATCCCCAAAATGCTTAAAACAGATAATGGTCCCGCTTATACGTCCTCATCTTTCAAACAGTTTTGCGCAAAATTCAACATATCCCATAAAACAGGCATCCCATACAATCCTCAGGGTCAAGGCATTATTGAAAGAGCAAACCGCACACTAAAAGTTATGTTGTTAAAACAGAAAGAAGGAAACTGGAAAAATCCTAAGGACAGATTGGCAGTTGCCCTGTTTACTTTAAATTTTTTAACTTTAGACTCTGATGGTTATTCTGCTGGAGACAGACATTGGAACCCACATCAACAACATAAACCTTTGGTTTACTGGAAGGATGTTCTTTCAGGTACATGGAAGGGTCCGGATCCAGTATTAAATTGGGGGAGAGGATCTGTTTGTGTCTTTCCAAAGCATGAATCCTCTCCAATATGGATACCATCTAGATTAATAAAGCAGGTACCACATCAAAAGGATCAAGATGAAGTTGTTGAGGAATCAAGATTAATAAAAAAGGTACAAAATCAAGAGGACCATGATGAAGATATGGAATGATTCCCTTAAAAGAGTCCTTCAAAATATGTCACAACTTAAGTGTCATTCCTCCCGGCTGGGACGAAGAGATCTCTCTTTAGTGTGCACACAATTATATATATATATTTTTTACTTTTTATATATGTGTTTATTTGTGTATTTGTCTAAATTTCATGTTAATGTGACGTCACAAATATATGTTTGTATGTGCGTCTGTCCAGTGTGACATCAAAAATAACAAAGCGCTTGTGAATAATATATATATATATATATGGATCCAAATAACTCTAATTCATTTAAGTTTAAGAGTATTCAAAATGGGTAAATAATTTAATAAGTGAAGGTACCTTCAATTTTGTTTTATAGGTGTCCCAGGGACTTCTCTTTAGCAAAAAATATGACTAGTGCTGTATAACCTGATATTTTGGTGTTTTGACATGAGGTTGCTTATTTGTTATTAACTTCATTTGTTTAATAAATGATTAATTTCAATTATTTCAACAGGTAAAGGACTGCTGTGTATGCAGAAACTCGAGAGTTCCAGCTAACAAATTATTTCTCCAAAGTGCTTTTAGTTTTTCTTTAATCTATCTTTAATGCAGTAATTACCCTCAGTCTTTCTTTGTTTTGTTCTAAATATGATATTTTGCCAGCTTATGTTTGTGGGAGCACAGGCTACAATGTGTGTGAGCAGAAATCAACTTATTTTTCCAATCTAATAATTCTATTATTTAGTTTGACAACTCGCCTCTTGACTCAGTGCTGGAATAGCACTGCCTTTCCTTTAACAATTGATGCTTCAGTCTCTAGATAGCGGGCCCTGAAGATTTGCCGGTGGCATCGTCTAGACATAAAAAAGACGGCTGCTTCTACAGCTGCAGGGATCGCGGTCGCTGCAAGCATCCCTGCTGCTCAAATGTCAAACAACCTCACCAGCAGTGTGGCCTCTGCTCTGCATGCATGGGGCCTCCTAGATCTACGTGTTATAACAAGTGGACATTTTGATCTTTCATTGTTTGGGACTTCATGGGACAGTACCTTGCGGGTATTTGTTTAGAGAACTCACTGTGTTACTTGATAGAACTTAGGGCAGCTGATTTGTTTAAAGAATTTGATATGCTATGCAATTTGACTTGTCACCAAAAGGCTTGTCGCCTTAAAGCCGCAGCATCTCCTCCCAATTGGACGGCTGTTAGTCATCTTACACAGTCGATCCTAAAGGGCTCCATTGGATGGCTGGTTAGCCAATGACGGGTAAGATCCCCAGAGGGGGACAACCTAAGACAGGCACAGTCGCACGGGACAGTCTCATGTGGCCGACATATCAACCTAAGACAGGAGTCAAGGGCACAGCCTTGATTATCCAATGACGGGTAAGAATGTTGGTTGCACATAGACGTCCTAGAGCATCCCCTCTTTTAAAACAAAAGGGGGAAATGCAGGAGCCCTGTTTGGGGAGATAGCTAAGATTGCGGTTGACAATTTCTATGGGCCATAGAAATTTTTGGGCATTGTCGCCTTCCGTAGTCTCACGGGACTTGGCCCAGATCTCGAGAGATTTGAGCAATGACTCAGCAGATTGACATTTTTGGGCATTGTCGCCTTCCGTAGTCTCACGGGACTTGGCCCAAGATCTCGAGAGATTTGAGGAGTGACTCGGCAGATCGAGCAAGCACCATTCCTGCTTGGGCGCATGGGATGAGACCAGAGAGAGAAAGGACAGGGTTATCGCTATTGTATAGATACATTGTAGTTTCTTGTAAGAGTACGTGGCTTGGTTTCTTGTGAGAGTGAAAGGACAGGGTTATCGCTATTGTATAGATACATTGTAGTTTCTTGTAAGAGTACGTGCTTGGTTTCTTGTGAGAGTGTGTATGTGGTGCTGGAAATTACAAGAGACAGAGACAGAAAGATTAAAGAATTTTTTCGTCTCCATCCTGTCTCCGGACTCCTTCCCGCGGCGCTGCCGTTCCAGGCTGCAATCCCTTTCCGGTGGCTAACAAAATAGGTTCTTTTTTTCTGTATCCTAACCAGTATTTATTATTATTTGTACATTAATTACACTGATGACTACCATTCAGACTGGAGTAATTATGAATATATATATATATATGGCTTTTAATTATATATATACATATATATGCATATATATATATATATATATGGCTTTTCATTGTAAATGGAGGTGAAAAGGAAATAATATAAAGTCTATAAGACTGGATAGCAAGCCCTTATTGAAAAACAATATTTGAATCATATTAGTGCAGCAGCCCCCAGGGATTGCATTCTTATGATAACAGAGGTTAAACATAAGATGTTTAAAGTGATGTCTGCATTTGTACAATGAAAGGGATGTTATACTGGTAATTAAAAAGAATATGTTCACATGGGTAATATTTCTAATTTATATGGAGAAAATTAAAATCATCTTTTAGAATCTGTAGGGGATTAGCCCCATGACACAATTCCCGGGAATACCAAAATCTGTTGATATTCAAGTTCTTTATTATAATGGAATAGTATTTACAAACAACCCATAATACCATTGCATATATTTTAAATCTTCCTTAGATTTTTTGTAATATTTAATATAATCTAAGTCTTATGTGAATAGTTGTTATATTGTTTAGGGAATAATGAAAAGAAGAAGCACATACATATTCAGTACAGATACATACTTTTTTCTAATACCATTCTATTTCACACTGAATGAATCCACAGATGTGTAATTCATGGATCCAGGGAGACAATTTTTATATTAGTAATAATCTATAACTGAACTTTGACATATTTGTGGTTATTCCTCTATAAAGAAAGCTGTGGTGGAGGGCTGGGACTGTAGCTCATGGGTAGAGTGTTTGCCTAGCATGTGTGAGGCAGTGGGTTCCATCCTCAGCACCACGTAAATAAAATAAAATAAAGGCATTCTATCCATCTACAACTAAAAATTTAAAAAAAATAAAGAAAGCTGTGGTGGAGATATGGTGGGAATAACAAAAAATAATGTTTGAAGGCAAATATTCATTAATCAAAAGCAAGAGAAATGATTTTGTCTGTTTAGTCTTCATATTGCATTTCATATTATTTATTTGTTCTAAGTTATACATGACAGCAGAATGCAGTTTGACACATCATACATAAATGGAGGATAATTTCTTATTCTTTTGGTTGTACTTGATGTGGAACTACACAGGTTGTGTATTCATATATGCACATAGGGTAATAATGTCTGATTCATTCTACTATCCTTCCTGTACCCATACACTCTCCTTCCCTTCACTCTCCTCTTCTTAAACAAAAGTACTTTTATAATTCCCTACCTACCATCACTCATTGTGAATTAGCATCCACATACCAGAAAAAAACATCTGGTCTTTGGTTTTGGGGGGATTGGATTATTTCATTTAGCATGATATTCTCCAACTCCATCCATTTACTACCAAATGTCATCATTTTGTTCTTCTTTAGGCTGAGTAATATTCCATTGTGTATATACACCATATTTTCTTTATCCATTCATCTGTTGAAGGACACCTAGGTTGGTTCCATACCTTGGCTATTGTGAATTGAGCTGCTATAAACATTGATGTGGCTGTGTCACTCTAGTATGCTGATTTTAAGTCCTCTGAGTATAAGCCCAGGAGTGGAATAACTGGGTCAAATGGAACCACCATTTGAAGTTTTCTGAGGAATCTCTGTGCTATTTTCCAGAGTAGTTCACCAATTTGCAGCACCCTCAACAATGTAAGAGTATGCCTTTTACCCAACATGGTCGCCAATATATATTGTTGCTTGTATTCTTGATAATTGCCATTCTGACTGTTGTGAGATGGACTCTTAAAGTAGTTTTGATTTGCATTTCTCTAATTGTGAGAGATGTTGAACATTTTTTCATATATTTGTTGATCAACTGTACTACTTCTTCTATGAAGTGTCTGTACACTTCCTTAGCCCATTTATTGATTGGGTTACTTGAGTTTGTTTTTGTTTTTGGTGTTGAGGTGTTTTTTTTTTTTTTTTTAATATGTCCTGGAGATTAATGCTCTATCTGAGGTACATGTGATAAAGATTTTTTCCCAATCTGTGGACTCTCTCTTTGTGTTATTGATTGTTTCCTTTTCTGAAAAGAAGCTTTTTAGTTTGAATCCATCACATTTATTGATTTTTCTTTTTGCACTTTAGGAGTCTTGTTAAGAAAGTCAGTTCCTAAGCTGACATGGTAAAGATTTGTGCCTACTTTCTCTTCTGTTAGGCACAGGGTCTCTGTTATAGTGCCTAAGTATTTGGTCCATTTGAGTTGAGTTTTGTGCAGGGTGAGAGATGGGGGTTTAATTTCATTTTGGTACATATGGATTTTCAGTTTTCCCAGCACCAATTGTTGAAGAGGCTATCTTTTTTTCCAATATATGTTTTGGTGCCATCATCTAGTATGAGATAACTGTATTTATGTGGGTTTGTCTGTGTCTTCTATTCTGTACCATTGGTCTACATGTCTGTTTTATTGCCAATACCATGTCATTTTCATTACTATGACACTTTTTTAAAAAAAAATATTTATTTGCTTTAGTTGTACACAATGTGTTTATTTTTACTTGGTGCTGAGAATCAAATCCGGGCTGTACACATGCTAGGCAAGCACTCTACCACTGAGCCACAACCTCAGCCACTTTACTATGACTCTTTAGTGTAATTTAAGGTGTGGTGTTGTGATGCTTCCTGCTTCATTTTTTTTTTTTTTTCTTTTTTTTTTTTTTTTTTTTTTTTTTTTTTTTGCTAAGGATTGATTTGGCTATTCTGGTCCTCTTATATTTTCAAATGAATTTCATGACTGCTTTTTATATTTTTATGAAGAACTTCATTGGAATTATAATAGGAATTGTATTATATCTGTATAATGCTTTTGGTAGTATGGCAATTTTGACAATATTAGTTCTGCCTATTTTCTACTATCAGTAGATTTGGGTGAACTAATAAACAAACCCAACTTTTAACTAATCATTAAGTAACAAAGAGTTACAAAATATCATCAAAAAAACAATAATATATTAACCATCAGTTTTCATTATAATGAAATCACTTGCAATGACAATGCATTCATGCCTAGAAAAAGAGTAGATGATAATTTTTGTACTATTTATCTGTTTAGCTAATTATAACCTTTTAGGAGACTACAGAATCCCAGAACAAAGGGCAATATCCAGGGTGGTAAAAATATGTGGAATTCTTCATATAGACTATGTAGAGAATGCAGACTGCCACACAAAATTGTAAACCATATTTTCTAGCTATCTTCCAGTAAAATAAATTACAGAAATTCAAAAACTGGATTTTTCATCCACTAATCAATTGTATATTTTCCACATCTAACCAAATAGATGGCATTATCATTATGTCAAAAGATAAATTAATAAATGTTCAACATATCAAGTAATCAGGGATATACAAATCAATAGTACACTAAAATTTCATCTCATTCCAATCACAATAGCAATTATCAAGGAAACTAATAATAATAAAAGTTTGCAAGGATCTAGGAGTCTAGGTACACTCTTATATTGGTGGTTCGATTGCAAATATTAGTGTAATCATTCTGGAAAGTTATGTGGAGATTCTTCAAAAAACCAAGAATGGAACCACCATAATAACCAGCTACCCCACTCTTTGGTGTATATGCAAAAAAACTAAAATCAGCATACTATAGTGATATAGCCACTACAAAACTTATAGCAGCACAATTCACAATACCCAAATTGTAGAATCAACTCAGATACCCATTCATAGATGAGTGAATCAGAAGAAATGTGGTATATACACACAATGTAGTTTCACTCAGCCATAAAGAAGAGTGAAATAATTACATTTGCCTGTAAATTAATGGAAATGGAGAAAACTCATGCTAAGGGGAAAAAAAATAAAAGCCAGGCTCAGAAATTTAAGGGTCAACGTTTTTTTCTCATTTGTGAGTCTCAAGTACAATAAGGGGAAGAAAACAGTGGAAAAAGGTGTCAGATATATAGAGATAAAGGAAAAATAAGTGATTTATAAATAGGATAATGAGAGGGAGGAAGAAAGGAAAAGGGAAAAAATATGAAATGAATCTCACAAAATCATGTTATATACATATATAAGTACACCAAAAGGAAGCACTATATTGTGTGTATGTAGAATGAATCAATCTTTTAGTGCAATGCCAATCAAAATCCCAATGACATTCCTCATAGAAATAGAAAAAGCAGTCATGAAATTCATCTGGAAAAACAAGAGACCCAGAATAGCTAAAGCAATCCTAAGCAAGAGGAGTGAAGCAGCTGGCATCACTATACCAGACCTTAAATTATACTACAGAGTAATAGTAACAAAAATATCATGGTATTGGCACCAAAATAGGCTGGTAGACCAATGGTACAGAATAGAGGACACAGAGACTAACTCATATTATTTCAGTTATCTTACATTAGACAAAGGTGCCAAAAATGTACATTGGAGAAAAGATAGCCTCTTCAACAAATGGTGCTGGGAAAACTAGAAATTCATATGTAACAAAAGGAAATTAAACCTCTGTCTCTCATCATGCACAAAATTCAACTCAAAGTGGATCAAGGATCTAGGAATTAGACCAGAGACATTACACCTAATAGAACAAAAAGTAAGCTCTAATCTCCAACATGTTGGATTAGGCTCCAAGTTCCTTAATAAGACTCCTGTAGCACAGAATTAATATCAAGAATCAATAAATGGGGTAGATCCAAATTACAAAGCTTCTTCTCAGCTAAAGAAACAATCAGTGAGGTGAATAGAGAGCCTACTAATTGGGAACAAATTTTTTACCACACACACGTCAGATAGAGCACTAATCTCTAGAAATATATAAAGAACTCAAAAATCTTAACAGCAAAAAAACAAATAACCCAATCAATAAATGGGCCAAGGAACTGAACAGACACTTCTCAGAATATATACAATCAATCAATAAATACTTGAAAAAGTGTTCAACATCTCTGGCAATTAGAGAAATGCAAATCAAAACCACTCTAAGAGCCAGGCGCGGTGGCGCATGCCTGTAATCCCAGCACTTTGGGAGGCTGAGGCAGGAGGGTCTCTAGTTCAAAGCCAGCCTCAACAATGGCGAGGCACTTAGCAACTCAGGGAGACCCTGTCTCTAATAAAAATACAAAAAAGGGCTGGGATGTGGCCCAGTGGTCCAGTGCCCCTGAGTTCAATCCCCGGTACCACAAAAAAAAAAAAAAAAAAAAAAAAAAAAAACACTCTAAGATTTCATCTCACACCAGTCAGAATGGCAGCTAATAAGAACACAATCAACAATAAATGTTGGCGAGGATGTGGACAAAAAGTCACGCTCATACATTGTTGGTGGGACTGCAAAATGGTGCAGCCAATATGGAAAGCAGTATGGAGATTCCTTGTAAAACTTGGAATAGAACCACCTTATAACCCAGCTATCCCATTCCTGGGTTTATACAAAGGACTTAAAAACAGCATGCTACAGGGACACGCCACATCAATGTTTATAGCAGCTCAATTCACAATAGCTAAACTGTGGAACCAACCTAGATGCCTTTCAGTAGATGAATGGATAAAGAAAATGTGGTATATATACACAGTGGAGTATTACTCAGCAATGAGAGAGAATAAAATCATGGCATTCGCAGGTAAATGGATGAAGTTAGAAAATATAATGCTAAGTGAAGTTAGCCAATCCCAAAAAGCCAAATGCCAAATGTTTTCTCTGATATAAGGAGGCCGATTCACAGTGGGGTTGGGAAGGGGAGCATAGGAGGATTAGAGGAACACTAGAATGGCCAGTGGGGAGGGAGGGTTGGGAAGGGGAGCATAGGAGGATTAGAGGAACACTAGAATGGCCAGTGGGGAGGGAGAGAAAGGGAGGGAGCAAAAGGGTGAAGAAAAAAAAATATGGTAGAATGAGATGGATATCATTACCCTAAGTGCATGTATGAAGTTATGAATGGTGTGAATATACTTTGTATACAACCAGAGATGTAAAAATGTGCTCTATAAGTATAATATGAAATGTAAAATAAATAAATAAACAAAATATAGTAGCAGTTTTTTTTTCTTCTGCCAGAAAAATATGTGCTTGCAATATTACTATATTGATTTTGAAAGATGGGTATATCTAATTTTAGACTTAATATTCCTTACTTTAACAATCATCATGGACCTTAAGTAAACAGTGGCGGTAACAGCCACAATAACTTTCTTGGGAACCTTTGCATTATGGATCTGGGAAACATTCCGTTTTTATTTGAATTATCACTTTATTAGTAACTTTTTATAAACATCAAATCTTTGCTCTATTCTAACACAAAACCACTTTTAAATATAAAGAAAATTTTGTTCTTTTCATATTTTTACATACTTAACTTTTATTAAGCAATTATTGAAAAGGTATTTTGGATTTTTTTTTTCATGGAGGTACCCTGTTATTTTTTTTTCTTTTTATTGGTTCTTTTCAGTTATACATAATATTAGAATTCATGTTGACATAATTATGAAAGCATGGGTTATAATTTGCCATAATTCATTCCCCAGTATTTTCCTTTCAGTTCCTTCCTCCCTCTGCTTCTTCCCTTTACACTATTCTCCTGGTCTTTCTGCTAATTATTTTAGATTTTTTACTCTGTTTTAGTTAGTGCCTTATGGATTTATGATGGTGATATTTACTGTAGTATATTCATATATGTACATAGTAATCTTAGATTAGATTTATTCAACTGTTCTTCCCTTATTACGTCCATTCTCCCTCTCTGTCAATCCCTTCATTTAACACACTGATCTTTCTTGTATTTTGATGAACCCCCCTTCAATTTCCCTGTCTTTTTCTCTCTTTTCCCCCTTCATTCTTGTTCTTTTTTCCATATATCAAAGAAAACATTTGACTTTCATCTTTCTGAGTCTGGCTTATTTCACTTAGCATGATAGTATCCAGTTCCATCCATTAACCAGCAAATGGCATAATTTTATTCTTCTTCAAGTCTGAGTAATACTCCTTTGTGTATATATGCCACGTTTTCTTTATCCATTCAACTGTTGAAGGCACCTAGGTTGGTTTCATAGCTTGGCTATTGTGAATTTTGCTGCCATAAACATTGATGTGACCACATCCCTATAGAATGCTAATTTTATGTCTTTCACATATATACTGAGGACTGGGATTACAGGTTCATGGTGGTTCTATTCCTAGATTTTAAAGAAATTTCCCTACTGGTTTCCAGAATGTTTGTGCTAACTTTAAATCCATAAGGTATCATGTATTTGTGTACCTTTTCCCCCACATTCTTGACAATACTTACTATTATTTGTATTCTTGATAATTTCCATTCTGACTAGGGATGAAATGAATTTTTTTTTTTTTTTATACCAGGGCTTGAACCCAGTTGCACTTAAACACCGAGCCACAGAGCCACATCACCAGGGCCTGACTGAGTTGCTGAGACTGGCTTTAAACTCATGACCCTCCTGCCTCAGCCTCTCCAGCTGCTGGGATTACAGGCATGTGTCAATACACACAGTTCAATGTAGATGTGATTTGCATTTCCCAAATTGCTAGAGATGTTGATTTTTTCCCCATATATTTGTTGGTGATTTGTATTTCTTCTTATGGGAAATGTCTGTTTAGTTCTTTTGAACATTTATTCATTGCCTTTTTTTTTTTAATGTTATGCTTTTCAATTATTTGTATATTCAAGATACAATGCTGTATCTTCTTCTGTTCTTTAGGCTCTCTTTTGACAATTAAATGTTCCCTTTGCTGTGCAGAAAAATTTTAATTTGATGCCATCCCACTTATTGATTTGCGGCTTTATTTCTTATGCTTTAGGATTCTTGTTAAGGAACTTGCTCCTGTGCCAACATGTTGGAGTGTTGGGCTTAGATTTTCTTCCAGAAGTTGCAGAGTTTCTGGTCTAATTTGAATGCCTTTTATCCACTTTGAGTTGACTTTTGTGAAGGGTAAAAGATAGGGGTCTAGTTTCATTCTTCTACATGTGGAGTTTCAGTTTGTCTAACACCATTTGTTGAAATGTTTATTTTTTCTCCAAGATAAATTTTTGGCATCTTAGTCAGTATCAGATAACTGTTTTTCCGTGGTGGTTTTGCCTCTGTGTCTTCTGTTTTATTCCATTGATCTTCATGTATTTATGATTGTTTTGTTCTTTTTTTTTGTGTGTGCCAGTTTTTATGGTTTAGACATGAGGTATCTCACAAAAGCTCATGTGTGAGACAATGTAACAAAGTTCAGAAAATAAATGGATTATAAGAGTCTTATCACAAGCAGTGAATTAATTCCTGATGGGATTAACTGAGTGGCAGGTGGGGTGTGGTTGGAAAAAGTGGTTAATTTGGAGCATCACTATAGGATATATGTTTTGTATCTGGAGCTGGAATCTCTCTCTCTCTCTCTCTCTCTCTCTCTCTCTCTCTCTCTCTCTCTCCTTAATAATTACCATGATGTGAGCTGTTACCTCTGCCACACTCTTCCACCATGATGTTCTGCCCTACTTCAAGCTCTGAGGAATGGAGCTGGCCTTCTCTGGACTAAGACCTCTGAAACTCTGAGCCCTCAAATAAACTTTTACTACCCTACAGGTGTGCTAGTCAGACCCTTTAGTCACAGCAGAAAAAAATTTGATTAAAACACAAGTAATCTTTTTGTTTTTGTTACTGTAACTCTCTAGCATATTTTGAGGACCATTATTGTAATGCCTCCAGCATCACTCTTCTTGCTCAGTATTGCTTTAAATATTCTAGGTCTCTTATTTTTCCAAATAAATTTTATAATTGCTTTTCCTAGTTTTGTGAAGAACAATATTGATATTTTTTTGGGGGGTTACACTGAATCTGTATAATTATTTTAGTAGTATGGCCATTTTGATAATATGAATTATATCTATTTAAGAACATTGGAAGTCTTTCCTTCTTCTAAGTTCTTCAGTTTCTCTCTTCAGTGTTCTATAGTTTCCATCATTAAGGTCCTTTAAGTATTTTGTTAGTTTAATTCACAAATATTTTTTAATTTTTCAAGGCTATTGTGAATAGTATAGTTTTCCCAAGTTCTTTTTTAACAAATTAATTATTGAAGTATAAAAAAGTCACTGATTTATGAATATTGTTCTTGTATCCTTCTACTTAATTTGTTTATTAACTCTAGAAGTCTTCTGGTGGAATTTTTGGACCTTCTCAATATATGATCATGTCATCAGCAAATAGATAATTTGAACTATTCTTTTTCTATTTGTATGTGTTTAACTTCCTTCTCTTGCTTGACTGCTCTGGCTAGAGTTGCAAGGACTATGTTGAATAGGAGTGATGAGAGTGTTCATCCTTCTCTTGTTCCTGTTTTTGGATGAAATGTTTTCAGTTTTTCTCTGTTCCATATGTTGCTGGTCTTGGGTTAGTCATATACAATATTTATAATGTTGAGCTAAGTTCCTTCTATCCCTAGTTTCTCCAGTGTTTTAAACATAAATGGGTGTTTGATTTTGTCAAACATTTCTTCTGCATCTATTGAGATAATCACATGATTCTTGTCATGTGCTCTATTTATGTGATGAATTACATTTATTGATTTGTGTATATTGAACTGAACTTGCATCCATGGAATGAAACCAATTTAATCATGGTGCAGTATCTTTTTAATGCATTTTGTATGCAACATTCCAGTATTTCATTAAAAATTTTTGTTATCTATGTTCATTGAAGATATTGGCATGAAGTTTTATTTCCTTAATGTTTTTCTCTGGTTTTGGTATTAGGGTAATACTTGTTTCATAGAAATAATTTGGCAGTGTTCCTTCTTTGTCCATTACTATGGAGTAATTTGAGGATGATTGGTACCAGTTTTTCTTTAAAGGTCAGGCAGGACCCAGATGAAAGTCCTTCTGGTCCTGGGATTTTTTTTCTTTTCTGGAAGTCTTTTGATAGCTATTTCAACTTCATTACTTGATATTGATCTATTTAGGTTTTCTATGTCCTTATGTTTCAATTTGGTAGGGCATATACCTCTAGGAATTTGTCTGTAAATTCAGATTTTCTAGCTTATTTGTGTATAAATTAACAAAAAGTTTCTGATGCTCCCCTGGATTTCAGTAGTGTCCATGATGATATTTCCTTTTTCACCTTTAATTTTATTTATTTGGTCCTTCTGTCTATTTCTTTAGCTTTGCTAAGATTTTATAAATATTGCTTATTCTTTTTAAAAAAAAAAAACAACTCTTTGTTTCATTAATCCTTTGAATTTTTTAATTCTAAATTTCATTGATTTCAGTTCTGATTTTAACTATTTCTTGTCTTCTACTGACTTTGATTTTTTTTTCATCTTTTTCTGGGGCCTTGAGAAGTAATGTTAGATTATTTACTTGGTATATTTCTAAGTTTTTAAATGTAGAACTCAATGCTATAAACTTTCCTTTTACAACTGCTTTCATACTGTACCAGATATTTTTTTTTAAATTCATTTTGTATTTGTAGATAGACAAAATGCCTTTATTTTATTTGTTTATTTTTATGTGCTGCTGCAGATTGAACCCAGTGCCTCACACATGCTAGGCAAGTACTCTGCCACTGAATTACAGTCCCAGGCCCTGTTCCAGAGATTTTGATACATTATATCATACCCTAGAAATTGTACCAGTTAACAAACAGAGGTAACCACTCTCATACTAGACAAATTGGAATTTAGGCCAAAATTAATCATAAGAGACAAAGAAGTTCACTTCATCCTGGTTGAGAGAGTCATCCAACAACAAGATAAATGATTATAAATATTTATCGCCCACAAAACCTACTCTTCTCAATAAGAAGCATCAAATAGACCACAGTACGATAACACTGGGTGGCTACAACACACCTTTTTCATCACTGGATAGATCATCCAGACATATACTAAGTAAAATATTCTTCAAATGAAAAAATATTATTTTCCAAATGATCATAACAGACATCTCTAGAATATTTCATCCATCAATGACTGGATTTTCCTTCTTCTCAACATCACATGGAACATTTTCTAAAGTAGATCATATTTTAGGTCACAAAACAAATCTTAGCAAATATAAAAAATGGGATAATCCCTTGTATCCTACCAGATAATAAGGGACTGAAATTAGAAATCAATGAAAAGATAAAAAAATTCTAACAACTGGAAATACACTGAATAATACACTTTTGAATGATAAAAAGATGGCAGGAAAAATTGGGAGAATTTTTTTTTAAATGACAAATGAGAAACTTATTCTTAAACTTCAATTTTAAATACATATAGTCTGTTAAATTTTCAAGAGACAGTGATAGACGTGAAGGAGGCTGTGATTCTACCCTCTGAGTGAGAGATTTAACAAAGGAAAACTCAATAGACTATAATAACTGAAAAATATTTTTTAATCCAAAGAGAAGTGTATGAAATCTAGAACTCAAAAGTAGGACACAATGAGCATCAAGTAAAGCACAAGGGATTCCCTTTCTATGAAAAATTAAAAGAAATATTTATATGTATTTTTAATTTAGCATCTCACTCTCCTGTTTACTATACCTATCCAATATCTGTTGATTTTTACATTCAAGCAAAAGCACACAGATGTAAACTCTCAAAGAATATAAAATAGACAATTTTACAAATTTTATAATACAGGCAAATTATTCCAATGCACAAAAGAAAGATATATTTCCTGAATATTATTTGATATAAGAACATGCCAAAGGGCTTGGAAGAATAAGAGGAGACTTGAAGAAGTAACAATAGTTTTAATATACATATACTAAGTATTAATATATATATTATCTTTAAATGATCAGTAAAGATTGAGCATTTCTTAGGACAGTGTTTCAGTTCTCTATATTTTCTTCAGCTTTTTTTTTAATAGTTAAAGAAGAAATATAAGCTTCAGCCTTTTAATACTATAGATCAAAACATTAAACTAATATATAATGCAGCATCTGTAATGATTCAAGTAAATTACTATTTTAATTCGACTTAATCTAGAAATGCATATTTTTCTGAATATGCTCACTTTGGCAAAAAGAGCTGGATGCTAAAATTATATATTGATTTTTTTTTGCTTTATTTCACCATTAAATGTACAATTCCATACATTAACTAGATATGGAAACTAGGTTCACTGACACACACCTCTAGTCCCAGCTACTTTGGAGGCTTATGGAGGAAGATCACTTGAGTTTGGAGTTCAAGGATAGCCTTGGCAACATAGTGAGACCTTGTCTCAAAAAATACACATGCACTAGTTTAATTGATTTTGCCAAACTGGAAATGACAAGTCTAAATTTATCTTAGAGAAAAATAAATATTATATATTTATTCACCAAAATAGATGCAATTATAGCTCATTGCATATGAGTGTGGCAGTAATATTTTCCAAATTGTAGTACATTAAAATATAGTCTAATTTTTCTTTTGAATTGAATAAATAATATATTATATTAAGGTAAACAATCTTCATTTTGTATATTGATGTCCTTTGATTTATTTATATTTTCATAATTTTCCCGAGTTTAGTCTAGGTATATTACAGTAAAGAATTTATCTCTGCCTTTCACAACCATATATCACCCCCAAATAAAGCAAAATACTGATTATCAGCATACTTTCTTGGAGTGCAAATGATGAAATAGTCCTCAAGGCTTAAGTTACACTCATTATCAACTGATAGCCTCAATTTTTTATCTATCTTTGAAAAAGGAAGTAAACACAATACAATCACTTGATCTGCCAGAAAACAAATTAAATCTTTTTTATATTCATACTATATCCTTTAGTATTTTGAAAATACAGGAATATCCTTTCCTTTTAATCACATACCTTAACAACTTTTTTTATATTTAGTATTTTATATATTAACTATTTATACTAGGATGAGATGATATCTTGATTATGATTTATTTTGCATTTCCATGATGATTAATGATGTTGAGCATGTTTTTTATGTGCCTATTGACTATTTACATGTCCTTTGAGGAAATATTTATTTGGAGCCATTGTTTATTTTAAAAATATTAGGTTATTTGGTTTTTGTCATATGACTTTTGGGTTTCTTTTGTGATCTGAAGATCAACCTCTTGTCAGATAAATAAATTGCAATGATCAATTTCAACTCTATGATTGTCTCTTCACTCTTTTGAGTTTGTCCTTTGATGTGCAGAAAATATGTTAAATTTTAATTATAGAGTAATTGAATCCTCTTCAGTCTATATTCGTTCACTGTTTTTTCTTTTAAATGCCTATTCTGTCTCACTTCATTCATATATATTGAAATTTTTGATTTGTGGTTATTACTGAATATTAATTTTAAAAATTTCCATATGATTTTTGAAGTTATTAAATCACATAGCCATGGTAATTTCAGCTTTCTTTCAGCCTAGCACAAACATAGTGTGTTGTATAGATTTTCAGTAAAGAACTGTATTTGGATTGTTAGTTTTGCTCTGAATAAAAGAGAATGGTAATATAATGATTTTCCTTTCAGCAAAATCCATAAATACATTTTGTTTTACATGTAAGAATGGATTGCATGTGAATAAAATTTCATTTTTACTTTTTACCAATTAAGGGGAAATGTATTTTGGGTTATGTATTTGAGATGCCCAAGTATTGGGGTTTGCAAAACCAAAATAATTTCATTAATTTGTGAACCAACAATGAATACTAATAAAATGAGAGATAAAATATGATTGGTGAGGCTATGTGTACACGTGCAACATATATCCATCATCTGAATAAAATTTCTGATTTCTTAACTGGTTGAATTTATCTACTAAATTTTAGACAAATCATCATTTGTGTAAGTGAAAGTTCAGTAATATAGTAGCTTAGAACACCACCAAACTCTGAGAGTTTGCCACAAAAGAATGCAGAGAATGGTGCAAATGATTTAAAAGTCAAAAAACCAAAATGAGAAAATTAAAAGCAATTTAGTCTAATTGTATAAACAATCAACCATATTTGTCTAATTCATATTCTGCACAAACATCTCATGGTGACACTTTACTTCCTAGCACCTGTAATAGATCCTGTGAATATTTAACACATCTTAGGTTTTTTGTTTTCAAATTCCTGTCCTTATGTGAAAATTAATATGAAAGATTCTTGTTTTTCTTTTCTTTCTTTTTCTTTTTTTCATTTTTATTTTATTTTACTTTATTATTATTTTTTTGTATATAAAGGATTGAACCTAGGGGTGCTTAATCACTGATCAACATCCTCAGTTCTTTTTTTTTTTTTTTAATATGTTTTATATTGAGACAGGTTCTTGCTAAGTTGCTTAGGGCCTTGGTAAGTTGCTGAGTCTGTCTTTGAACTTTGATCCTCCTCCCTCAGGCTCCTAAGTTGCTAGGAATACAGGAGTACACCACCATGCCCTGCCTTGCTTTCCTTTTAATAAATCATTTTATACAATTGAGTTATGCTAGCTTTTTTAAGATCCTGAAACATTTTTAAGGTTCTACTAGCACTAATATTATAATTGCATAATTTCAGTCATTATGCTAAATGAAACATTTTGGAGCAAGGAAACTTCTGATGTTCTCCCATTTAAGGCACAAAAAACTTCTGCTGAGTTCACTTGAATATGCTTTTTCCCATCAATGAACGTGAGTGTTCTTTAATTTTATTTTTTAAAATCCATATTCAAAATTATTTGGTATCAATGTGTTTAATTGCCACAAAATTAAGATTTCATGTATTGTGACTTTTTAAGATACTTATTTTTAAATCTTCACAATAAAAATATTGGAGAACCAAAAATGTCTATTTTGGAAGAAGTATTCACCTAAATGACATTCACATATATCTATTTTGTTTAAATTCATTCTCTACCAACACATAACAATCAAAAAAATATGGAGCTTCAAGTAATTCTAACTCCTTGGATACAAAAAGTGAAATAGTGTAAAATTTCCTACAAGTTAGACATTCTGTCACTACCTTCCACTAGGAAGAGTATCAGGGATTCCACAGATTTACCTGGCCATTTCAGAAAGAAAACAAAAGGGTGTGATGCTATTCTTATGATAAGTAAATTAACAAATTCTTCCAGTACAATAATAAGAATATAAGAACAAATTATATTGTGAAATATCCTACAGCAGAAATAATCTAATTGGATAAACTGAAAAACATATGTGAAAGTGATTGTACTCTGACCTTGTTTCTCTGGGGAATGTTTTTCCTTTTGATTGAGAATTGTTTCTTATTTGCCTACAAAATAAATAAAAAAGGAAACATGTCCATGAGGAAATTTCAGAAAATATTTTTAAATGTAAATATAGTAACAAATGAAAATAATATATATTTTATAGAATAAATATAAATACTTTATAAGAGAATGAAAACTTAGTATAGTATTACACTACTTTAGTACATCAGAAGGAAAGATTATTGTTTCAGGGAAATATAACAAAGTTGGTGAAAGACAGAAAATAAATCAAATAACATAACAATGAAAATAATGATAATGGTAATTTTAAATCAACATATTTGTTGTTTATCCAGTGAAGCAGAAGATAATGTCTAATAATTTCATTTTTTTCTTTTTTAATGGAATAACTATAGTTAATTGTACTTATGTTTTAAAAACATGTGTCCTGTATTCAAATTATCTAGCTTTTTTTTCTTTTTTGGTACCAGGGATTGAACTCAGGGGCACTAGACCACTGAGCCACATCCCCAGCCTTATTTTGCATTTTATTTAGAGAATTGCTTAGCTCCTCACCTTTGCTGAGGCTGGCTTTGAACTCGCGATCCTCCTGCCTCAGCCTCCCGAACTGCTGGGATTACAGGCGTGCGCCACCTTGGCCGGCTAAAACATATATATATATATATATATACATATATATATATATATATATATATATGCACACACACATACGTGCACACACACACACGCATATATATATGCGTGTGTGTGTATATATATAATATTTATTAATTATATATAATTATATAAATTAATAATTTATTAATTTATATAATTATTATTATACTGGAAGAATTTAACTGTGAATTTACTTATCATAAATATCAAATATATATATATATGTGTATATATATATACATATATATTTATTTTTTTTGTGTGTGTGGTGCTTTAGATTGACTCCAAGGCCTTGTGTATGCAAGGCAAGCAAGCACTCTACTGACTGAGCTATATCCTCAGCACTTATCTAGCTTTTTAACTGTTCTCATATACAGAATATATAATTGGTAAATTTACAAAATTTGTGTATTTTTTTAATCAGAAAATGGAAACATTAATAATAATTTCTTTCATGCTTTGAGAACTACATGAGTTCACTTGTATAATATACTTAAGTCCTCAACCTGTGGAATATAGGCAATAAATGTCAACTTAAAATATAATTTTTTCAATTGACTTTACTTATCTAGTAATACAACGTTACGAAAGGGCAGAAAATATTCATCCATTTGGTCTCAATTTTTATTACTCTTTTTCTTTTCTTCTTGTATATAATGTCTCTAAGCTGAGTGATCAACTTATTGAGAAGAACAAATACATTATATTTTCACAATACCTAGAACAGTAACTGATGCAGATTTGTTTGAACAATAGACAATGAAACAAAGTTGTAAGTGTGTAGTTTATATTGAGTAGTAGTATGTGATGGGTTTTGTATAGAATATGACTATGTAAGGGAAATTATCAGGTGTTGAATGCAGACCTATTAAAAATTTTCTGCCAGATATACAGATAACTTAAGAGCAAATATTCTTCATTAGGGGAGTCCCACATTGGATGGAAATTGTGAGTCTTTCTAAAAGTGCCTTGCTCTGTCATTAGCAAAGAACATTAAAAAAGAGCAAGATATCAGCATGAAGGCTAAAGTAAACTGCAGTAGTTAATGGAGCAGACTGCCAGCTAAACATTTCTCACATGAGGCCATCAAGAAATTTTTTGAATAAAAATTTTCTCATTTTTTAAAAGGGAATCATTTTTGCCTGTCAAATACACTTTATTTATATATATATATATATATATATATATATATATATATATATAATGTATGTGAGTTGAAAAATTAATTAAAATTATGACTGATGAGGAAGGTAGTTTTTATAAAGACATATAGAGTGTTTAGTGTAGGAAAAAGTTAAACCTGTGTTTTGACTCCAATGTTTCTGCTTTTAACTATTATTCTTTAATATCATATGAGTCTGCTTCTTCTTACTATGACAAAACACCTGAGGAAGAGTAACTGTATAAAGAGGTTTATCTAGGCCACAGATCTGGGGATTCAGGAACATAGCACCAGCATCAGTTCAGCTCCCATGAGGACCACGTGGCAGACAGCACAAACACAAGCAAGAGGAAGAGGTCAAATCTCCAAATAGGAAGGAAGAGAGAAACTCAGGGTTCAGTCTCTGAAGGAGCGTAGCCCCAATTAGGGAGATGGCTATTGCGGTCAGCTGGAAGCCATAAGTTCCACCTGATAATAAGTATGTATGTGACGCACCTGTAAATGCACGCGAGGCACCCGCAAAGCTAAAGGTATATAACCGGGTGAAAGCGGTTGGAGTCAGGAGAAGAATGAATTCATTCAGTCAGTCATGCAGTCGCTCGGTCGGAAGAAGAGTTCGGGTCGGAGAAGAAGAAAAGAATCAGAGCGGCCAGAACGTAGGCAGAGCGGTTACAGAAGAGAAACCAGATAGAAGAAGTAATTCCTGGTCAGAGTCAGGCCGAGGCTCCCGAGGAAGAAAGAAGAAAGAAGAAAGAATCTCTAAAAGCTAAGCTCTCTCTATATATATAAAGAAGAAATCTCTCTCTTTCAAGCTCTCTCTCTTTCTCTCTAAGCTCTAAGAAGAAGAAGAAAAAGCTATCTCTAATCTTTCTCTCTAAGCTCTTTCTAAGAAGAAGAAAAATCTTTCTTTCTCTCTCTAAGCTCTCTCTAAGAAAGTAGAAGTAAAAGTAGTAATAGCTTTACTCTGCCTCCGAGAGTTTTCCTCCTGGTTTTCGGTACCAGGTAGCTTACAAATGGTGGCCCTTGTCCGGGGCTCGGCAGGCAGAGAAGAAAAAATAAGATATAAGAACAAGAAGCTAAGATAGTGAAGAGAGAGGAGAAGAAAGCATAGCCTCTGACTCAGTTGAGACCAGCAAAAAGAGTAGTACTCAGTTGAGGCCAGTTAAGAATTAGCGAAAAGCCGAAGCAAGTAGCCGGCGAGAGCCGGCGAGAAGCCGAAGCCATGAAGCGAGTAGCCGGCCAAAAGCCATAAAAAATAAAGAAGCCAGAAAGTAATAGCATGGTAAAAGCCATGCAGAGAAAAAGCCTTGAGCTTTAGCAAAAAGCCATAAAGAAAAAAGCCATGAGCTTAAAAGAAAATAGAGAATTAAAAAGCACGGTGAAAACTATGCAGAGAAAAAGCCATTGAGCTTTGGCAAATATGAAGGAGCCCCAATTAGGGAGATGGCTATTGCGGTCAGCTGGAAGCCATAAGTTCCACCTGATAATAAGTATGTATGTGACGCACCTGTAAATGCACGCGAGGCACCCGCAAAGCTAAAGGTATATAACCGGGTGAAAGCGGTTGGAGTCAGGAGAAGAATGAATTCATTCAGTCAGTCATGCAGTCGCTCGGTCGGAAGAAGAGTTCGGGTCGGAGAAGAAGAAAAGAATCAGAGCGGCCAGAACGTAGGCAGAGCGGTTACAGAAGAGAAACCAGATAGAAGAAGTAATTCCTGGTCAGAGTCAGGCCGAGGCTCCCGAGGAAGAAAGAAGAAAGAAGAAAGAATCTCTAAAAGCTAAGCTCTCTCTCTCTATATATAAAGAAGAAATCTCTCTCTTTCAAGCTCTCTCTCTTTCTCTCTAAGCTCTAAGAAGAAGAAGAAAAAGCTATCTCTAATTTTTCTCTCTAAGCTCTTTCTAAGAAGAAGAAAAATCTTTCTTTCTCTCTCTAAGCTCTCTCTAAGAAAGTAGAAGTAAAAGTAGTAATAGCTTTACTCTGCCTCCGAGAGTTTTCCTCCTGGTTTTCGGTACCAGGTAGCTTACAAAATGGTGGCCCGTCCGGGGCTCGGCAGGCAGAGAAGAAAAAATAAGATATAAGAACAAGAAGCTAAGATAGTGAAGAGAGAGGAGAAGAAAGCATAGCCTCTGACTCAGTTGAGACCAGCAAAAAGAGTAGTACTCAGTTGAGGCCAGTTAAGAATTAGCGAAAAGCCGAAGCAAGTAGCCGGCGAGAGCCGGCGAGAAGCCGAAGCCATGAAGCGAGTAGCCGGCCAAAAGCCATAAAAAATAAAGAAGCCAGAAAGTAATAGCATGGTAAAAGCCATGCAGAGAAAAAGCCTTGAGCTTTAGCAAAAAGCCATAAAGAAAAAAGCCATGAGCTTAAAAGAAAATAGAGAATTAAAAAGCACGGTGAAAACTATGCAGAGAAAAAGCCATTGAGCTTTGGCAAAAAAGCCATAAAAATAAAGAAGAGAGAAGAAAATAAAAAAAAAAAAAAAAAGTCAAAGCCGCTTATGCAATTGTGCTTAACTAAGTGCGTTAGCTGCTCCTCAGCAGTAGGCTTCCTTAAAGCCGCAGTACCTCCTCAAAAAGGGCTCAAATATCCACCCTTTTAAAACAAAAGGTGAAAAGCCAGGTAAATAGAATTAAAAAGCACCTTTTAAACTAAAAGGGAGGAATATGAAGGAGCCCCAATTAGGGAGATGGCTATTGCGGTCAGCTGGAAGCCATAAGTTCCACCTGATAATAAGTATGTATGTGACACACCTGTAAATGCATGCGAGGCACCCGCAAAGCTAAAGGTATATAACCGGGTGAAAGCGGTCGGAGTCAGGAGAAGAATGAATTCATTCAGTCAGTCATGCAGTCGCTCGGTCGGAAGAAGAGTTCGGGTCGGAGAAGAAGAAAAGAATCAGAGCGGCCAGAACGTAGGCAGAGCGGTTACAGAAGAGAAACCAGATAGAAGAAGTAATTCCTGGTCAGAGTCAGGCCGAGGCTCCCGAGGAAGAAAGAAGAAAGAAGAAAGAATCTCTAAAAGCTAAGCTCTCTCTCTCTCTCTCTAAAGAAGAAATCTCTCTCTTTCAAGCTCTCTCTCTTTCTCTCTAAGCTCTAAGAAGAAGAAGAAAAAGCTATCTCTAATTTTTCTCTCTAAGCTCTTTCTAAGAAGAAGAAAAATCTTTCTTTCTCTCTCTAAGCTCTCTCTAAGAAAGTAGAAGTAAAAGTAGTAATAGCTTTACTCTGCCTCCGAGAGTTTTCCTCCTGGTTTTCGGTACCAGGTAGCTTACAAGTCTCACTCTTGTGAAATTTTGCTCTTGCAAGAACTGCATTTCCCTTCTAAAAGAAGCATCCTCATTGACCTAAGACTCCTTCACTAGCCTCCACTTCTTAATGATTCATACAAAACCTCCATCACCATAGTAAGGATCGAGCCTCAAACTCATGGGTACTTGGAGAACACACTCAAACCACAGCATTTTATCCCTGATCTCCTAAGTTTTTTGTACATTTAACAATGTAAAATGTATTCATCTATACCCAAGAACACCAAAATCTTAACTACTTCACCATCCCTAAAAAAAAAAAAAAAAAAAAAAAAAAAATTGTTCATGGTTTCCTCTGATACTGAAGCCAAACTCTTTCCTCTGTCTTTTTAAAACATTCCAGTTGTATATTTCCAAGGTAAACTTGAGAAAAAAAAGATAAGATAAAACAGTCCTATTCTAAAATACAGGACTAGTGAAGCAGAAGGTAGCACATTGGCCCAAATGAAGTAAAAAATGCAGCAGGGCATACATTAAATCCTATATTTCAAATTTCATCATTCTGCATTCATTGTATCATGGTCTGGGCCTACCAGACAAGGGATGGGCCCACAAGACCTTGGGTAGGCCTACACATATCACTTTGCTGGTCCACTTGTTTATTCTTTTAGGTAGCACACTGATGTCTTCAGTGTTCCTGAGTGGAAGATTCACATTACTGACAGCTCTATCTTTGGTCCATGCTGAAAATTCACTCCTATATCATGTGCTACTTGCAAGGGTTCTGACCCTGTGTCAGATTTGTGACTGACCCTCCCAGGATATGTTTATTAATCAATTTGATTTGTCATGATTCCATAACTTTCATTCTGCATGTTTTAATCATTTTAATGGTTATAGACAAAAGTGAAATTGTTGAATTATAATGATAACTTTGTTTAATTATTTGCAGCACCACCAAACTATTTTCCTCAGTTCTTGCAGCATTTACATTTCTCCAACAAACAAGTGTTCTAATTTTTCCTTATCCTTGTCAACTCTAGTAATTTAGTGTTTTACATTTTTGCTTGTTTTTCTTTTTTAATTTACTTTTGATAAAATCCATCCTTATGATTGTAAAGTGATCATTATTATTGAAAGTAAATAGTGAAGGCTTCAATTCTGTCAAGTTTTCTTCATATATTTGCATGCCACCTATTAGATACATAAATGTTTATTTTATACCTACACACTCTCACACACAAAAAGAATGGAATTACAGGACCATATGCTAACTCTTTTTTTGACATTTAAAGAATTTCTAGACTGTTGTCCACTGCACTGCACTATTTTATTTTCTAAGTAAGAGTTCCAGTCATCAATAAAACTGTTTTAATTAGTGTTTTTACTGCTGTGACCAAAAGACCTGACAAGAACAATTAGAAGAAAAAGTTTATTTGGGGGATCATGGGTTCAGAGTTTTCAGTCCATAGATGGCCAATTCCATTGCTCTGGTCTTGAGATGATTCAGAACTCATCTCAAGACGTTGTGATGCCTGGTGCAGTGATGCACAACTATGATCCCAGCAGCTCAGGTGGCTGAGGAAGAAGGATTGCAAGTTAAAAAAAGTCTCAGCAACTTAGCCAGGTCCTAAGCAACTTAGTGAGACACTGTCTGAAAAGAAAAAAAATAAAATAAAATGGGTTGAATATGTGGCTCATGTTTAAGTAACCCTGGGTTCAATCCCTGGTACTTAATATTATATATATATATATATATATATATATATATATATATATATATATATATGTTTCCCAATCATTGTTTTCTTTTCCATGATTGTATTGGTTAATTTGTGCCTTTCATACCAAAATAATAAAATTATTTGGCAATTTCTGCAAAAAGTCAACTGAGATTTGGATAGTATTTAACACCCAATTTGAGGGGTGTTACTATTTTTAAAATATTAAGGTTTTAGACCCATTGGCATGTGATGTCTTTCCCTTCATTTAAATAATTGCAATGTTTTGTTTCTTATAAAATATATTTTAATATTTTATTTTTGATGTTATTTTAAACATATTTTTCTCAATTTTAAGATTTTACAATGATAGTGTATGAAAAATTAAATTTTGTATATTGTTTTTTCTTGCAATATTTTTATTAGATCTAGTAGTATTTAAGTTCATTTCTCATAAAATTCTACACATAAGATCAAGCTATCTGAAGATATAAATAATTTTACATTCCCCTTTATTTGATTTCACTTCTTTGTCACATTGCCCTGGCTTGAGAAACCAGTGCAATATTGAATAGACATTCTCTGGCTAGATATCATTTCCTTGATATTTGTTTTAAAAATCATTCCATGTTTAAGTATTTAGTGTGTTTGATGGGACATATTCACATATGTTTTACAAGCTTAAAATAATTTTCATTTCTACTATTTGAGAGATTATCTAGTAAATGTTTACTAGATTTTCTTCAAATGGAATTTCTGCATTTATTGAGATTAATGTTCTTAATTTTAAAAAATTACTATTTGTCCTTTAATATTTTCATTAGATATAATATTTTGTTTAATGATAAAACATGAAACCAAACTTGCTTTTGTTGTATACATTTTATTTAGTCATCATATATAATCTTACTTTGTATTGCTAAGTTTGGGTATTTATAGTTTACCAATCATATTTTGTTTACATTCAGAAAAGTTACTCTTCTATAGGTTCTTTTCATGTTTTTCTTACATGAATTTCCCATATAGATTTTAAATTGTTAATATTAACACCATAATATGGGCTAGGAAGCTATTGTCTTACTTTTTGTAATAGTTTCTTGAAAAGCTGTTCTTTTTTCTTCAAATAATTAATGTAATTTACCAGGAAAGCCATCCAGTCTTGGGTTATAGTTTTTGTTTGTATTTCTTTTTCATTTTATTAGTAACACATTTGATTTTATTTGTTACAGTCTTATTCAGGTTGTTTATATTGACTAGTCACTTTCAGGAGTTTGTGTCTTTCTAGTTATTTGTTCATTTCAACTTGTTATACTTTGAATATGAGATATTCCACATGATTACTTGTATTAATACAGAAATGTTCAGAGATGAAATGGTTGGATTGGAGACTTGTAACCTAATCAGTCCTTCCTAGTTTGAATGGACTCTGAAGTAAATGTAGGTAAGTAGAGGGTGACTGAAGGAGATGAGTCACTAAGGATTTGCCTTGGAAGGGCACATAGCATATTTCTTATAAATCTACTCCTTCTTCCCCTTCTTCTCCTCCTTGTTATTCTTCTGCCTCTCTCATTGTCTCTCTCTTTTTCCTTACTGCCACGAAGGGAGAAGTTTCCCTCTACTGTGACCATCCCCCACGATGAACTGCCTCACCTTGGGCCCAGAACATTAGATTCAGATATCTATAGATGAGCCCTCTAAAACCATGAGGCCCAAATACATCTTCCCTTCTCTAAGTTGTTCTTGTTGTGTATTTTGGTCACAAAGATGTAGAAAGTGATTGAAACAAAAATTGTTATTAAGAGTAGAGTAATTGCTATGACTGAACTGACTGTGCTGTTTCTATTTTATGGAAATTGATTGTGGAGAAGTTTTGAAAAGTGTACAGATGAAAATCAGAAAGAAAAAAAAAAAAAAACATTAGAATATTGTAAGCACATCTTAATGAGTAATTCTGGAAGGAGCTCAGAAGACCAGAATGCCATTATGGATATGGACTATATTCATGAGATTTCAAATGGAAATGAGGATTCCATTGGCAATAGGACTAGAGGCCACTGCTGTTATATTCTGGCAAAGAATTGGGATACATTTTTCCTATGTCATGAGATTTTGTGTGAGGATTAATTTAAAGGTGACACTTTAAATAATCTTGTGGAGAAATTTTCAAGGAAGCATAGCTCTTTCCCATGTCCCGCACAGGTGGTGGGAATGGGGTTTCCCTCAGTGGAATGGGCTTGCTGAGAAATAAAATCTAAGAAAAATAGAACTACAAAAACAAAAACAAAACAAAACAAAAACAAAAAAAAAAAAAAAAAAACACTGCAGGACACAGAAAATAATTTCAAAAAGTGGGGGTGGGATGGTCAAGCTGATCATATGGATGGAGCTTCTATACTATGGCAAAATGGAGCCAGTGCCTGCTTTATTTATATTGGGGCACATCAAAGGCCTTCCATAGAATGTTCTCCAAAAAGGTTAAAGGCGGACTGCCCAGTTCCCAATGAGTTATGCCCATCTCCTAAGTGACCATGAGAAAATTTCCTAGCACAGTAAAGATAAAGGACATGTACCTTGGGCAATTTATTGCATGGGAGAGCCACGGATAGTTCCAAAAGTTAAGTCTAAAATCTCCCCAGCTTCATGCAGAGAGAAGATCCTGATGTGTTTTTCATGGATGGCCACCCACACACAGCTTTCAGTCAATGACAGGAATACTGCTGGCAGATTTTAACCAAGTTTACTTTGAAAATCAGAATGAGAAGGTATAACTAAAGGATTTTACAAACTTTTCATTTAGCCAGAAAAGTTCATGTAAAGCTGGAACAAAGTAAGTTGTGATCATTGAAGAGATTGCAGTCCCTAAAGAAATGCTCAGGACTTCTTACAGAAGCAACAGGAAAAATGCCTCAAGGACCTCTCAGAATTTGCAAGACCACACCTATTTTAGGCTGCAATGTTTTAAATGGAAAAAAAAAAAAAAATCTTTGGAAGCGACCATGAGGGTGCCCTGCTTTCACAGTGGGGCCTATGGAGTTATTTCACCTTGTTGAGGCGTGCAGTGAATCAGAAGCTACTGCAACCTTCATTCCGGGATCCCAGGTATTCTACAAGCTTGCACAATGGCATTATCCACATGGTGATGTTGTTTTAGAAATATTGAAAGCTACAGTTAATGGGTTGTGGAGGATTCCATTAATATTTCAAAGGAAGGCTTTGGAGGCCAGGTAAAATGTAGTAGGTTTAAAGTACCTGTGTGATACCCCTGAGAAGTCTATGCGTAAAGTTGTTAAAGTAAAATCAAATCTGAAATGGAAACCCTAGGAATTAAGAGATCCTGTTAACATAGACTGTCTCCCAAGAAAAGCTCCTGGCTGCACAGAGATCCAGGCTAAAAAGAACCCATGTGCATTGCAATATGCAAGGCATAAAGAAAGGTTTCCCAAACATTTGGAAATAACATGTATCAGCCAAGTGCCCTAGATATCATATGAAGTTTTATTGGTGAAATTGTGGGACCTGTTCACCTGGCTGGCTTTAGGTCTTCCTTTGGAACCATTCCTTCTTTCTATGCCTCTATTCATCCCTTTTGGAGTGGGAAAGTTTACTTTGTGCCTCTCTAACTTGATTTTTATTTTACAGGGACTCACAGCCATTAATTTTTCTTGAGTCTCAGAGAAGACTTAAGACTTGAACTTTTGTGCAATGCTAGAAATGTTAAGACTATGGGACTGTGTGAAATGAACTATGAACATTTTGAAAATTTGCATTGTTAGATGAACATTTAGCATTGTAAGATGGGTCTGAACTTTTGGGGGTTTTAGGTAGAATGTTATAGCTTAGATATAAAGTATACCCTAAAAGTTGTGTCAATGCAGGAGATTTTGGAGGTCGAATAAATGCAATGTGAGATGTGCAATATAATCAATCCCTCTTAAGAAATGCTGATTGAACTGGGTGGTAACTGTAACTGGGTGGAGAGTGGCTGCAGTATGTGGGTCAGTGGGCACATTCCCTAGAAAGCTGTATTTTCCCTGTGGACCCTTCCTCCTTCTCTCTTTTTTCCATGATTTTATGAAAATAATAGCTTTTCTTCACCAGTCTATTTTCCAATAATGTTCTACCTCCCCTTTTGCCCAGAGGAGCAGACTGAGCCATCAATGGATTCAACCCTCTGAAACCATGAGCTCCCAATAAACTTTCCCTCCTCTAATTTGTTCTTGTTAGTATTTTGATCACAGCAATGCAGAGGCTGGCTAAAACATAAGTTATATAATTTTTTTAGATGTAGTATTTAGTACTATTCAATTATATTTTAAATTCTATAGAATATGTACAAATGACTCTCATTCACTCTTGATTTCAGTAGTTAGTAGCTTTCATTTTTAGTTTTTTAAAAATCATCTTTGCTAAAGATTTTGAATTTTATTGAGTTTCTATTTTTTGTACTCCACATTATATTACTGCCCGTTCTCATCTTTATGATTTATTTTCTTTTGATTTCTCTATTTTACTTTAATCTGCATTTTCTACTTGTTGAAGAATAATAGTTAAATTATTGATTTTACTTTTTTCTTCTTGTTTAAAAATAAGAATTTACAGAAACATATCACCCTTAAAGCATTAATTACATTTCATGAAATTTTTATATGGTGGGTTTTTGTTCTCACTGATATCAATGGAATTTCTAATCTTCCTACATATTTTTGACTCATTTTTTAGCTAATTTTTACATACTTAAGAAGTTTCCAAAGTTCTTTATGTTGCTGGCTTTCAATTTTACTCTATTATCTTTGAGGAACATAGTGTCTATGTCATTATCTTTTAAATTACATTCAGGAGAATGTTTCATATGTGTATTAACTGGTGTCCTTCACAAAAGAAAAATCAATAGAATATATAGAGATACATACGGAGAGATTCATCACAGACATTCAGGAATAAGATATGAAAGACAAGAAGTCCCACAATGGAGAGGTTGTTGGAGCCAGAGAGAGAACTTAGAAGAAAGAAGAATAAAAGAACATTTTCATTTCCATTCTGCCTCTGAATTTTCTCCCGCATTGTTGTTGCTGCAAGCGGCAATCACTACAGGCGGCAACAAGTGGTGGCCCATATGGGGAGTTCAGAATCGGCAGGTAAAAACTGAGAAATCTTTAAAGATGGGTGCAAAAATAACAAAAAGCCGAGTAATAAAAGACTTTTTTTGACATCGCTGACTCAGTTGATAGTGAGGAGGAAAGTGATCAAGAAAGCATAGCCTCTGCTGAGTCAGATAAGACCAGTAAAGATAATATTGGTGTGAACTCAAAAATAACGAAAATAAGAGCTGCTAAAGCTATCAGAGATTTATTATAAATAGCCGAGGAATACATGCTCTCAATAGAATCTGAAACCCAGGATGATACTACCAGTGAAAGTGATAGTAATGAGGAGGAGCCAAATAACCATGAAAGCACAGCCTCCTCCACTAAGTCAGTTAAGACCAGAAAGGACCATCAAGTAGAGGAACCACTGGTGCCCTCTACTCCCTCATGGGTGGAATCAATTACAGAAACCATGAGGGGTATTTCTAAGCATATGCGTGCCCTTGAGGCAGAGATTAACGGCCTTTCTGAGCGCTTACAAGCCCTCAAACGCCAAAAACCGCAGAAACATTGGGACCTGCCAGTATTTGAAAATGAAAATGGAGCAAAGGTACCACCAATCCCTAGATTTTAAAACAATAAAAAATTTCAGAGGCAATAATGACCTATGGACCCCAAGCTCCGTTCACGTTGAGCATGCTGGAGTCTGTTAACACTTTAACTTTAACCCCCTCAGACCGGAAAGGGTTATGCAAGGCAGTATTGTGCGGGGGACAATACTTGATATGGAAGTCACAATTCCAGAAACTTTGTGTAGAAACAGCTAGAAGAAATGTGACTTCAGGCTTCCCAGACCTTAATGTAGATATGCTAACAGGTGAAGGACAGTTTGCTGAACTAAAAATCCAAATGCAATATGATCCTGGTGTATACACACAAATAAACAATGCCACTGTTAAACCATGGAAGACCTTACCAGGAACAGGTGATCTGCAAGGCAGCCTATCTAAAGTAATTCAGGGGCCTAATGAACCATATGCTGATTTTGCTGACAGACTTTTAATAATGGCAGGCAGAATATTCAGGGATGTAGAGCAAGCAATGCCCTTAGTCATCCAGTTGGCATATGAAAATGCCAATAAATATTGCCAAGATGCTATAAGACCATGGAAAAATAAAAAAGACCTATCAATATACATTAGATTATGTAAAGATATTAATGATGCCTTTGTCACCGGCAATATGATTGCAACAGCAATGAGAGGTGCTTCCCCTCAAAATTTCACAAATAGGACTCAACAAAAAAATTATAATCAATCAGGATATTCCAGACAAAATTATTATAATCAATCAGGTTATTCTAGGCAATATCCCCAAAGAGAAATAAGACCAAGCTCATACCTTGCCCCAGGCCGCTGCCCCAGGTGTAAAAAGGGAATCATTGGGCCAATAAATGCCATTCTAAATTTGACATCTATGGAAATGTTTTGTCCAAGAATTCAAAAAATGGGGCACGGGGCCCAATGCCTCGGGGCCCACAAATGTACAAAGCATAGATGAGTATTATCCTCAAACATCCATACAGATGATTCCTCGTCACAATCCCTTCTACCCATTGACTCCCTTGTCAGAGGGACAAGAGGAAGTGCAGGACTAGACCTCTGTTCCAATGCCCGAATAGTGCTAACACCTGAAATGGGGGTTCAACTGATTCCTACGGGAGTCAGGGGACCTCTTCCCTCAGGGACTCTAGGACTTATCCTCGGAAAAAGTTCGAAAAGCCTATTAGGTTTTCAAGTAACACCAGGTTTTATTGACTCCAATTACCAAGGAGAAATAAAAATAATGCTTAGTTCACCTAGAGGAATTATCTCTGTTAACCAAGGAGGTAGAATTGCTCAGCTGCTTCTCCTTCCCAGTTTCCACAACTTATTCAAGAGTATGCCACAGAATAGGAACAATAGAGGATTTGGTTCCACTGGCTCAGGACCTATGGCTTGCTGGGTTCAGGATTGTTCACAGAGGCCTATGTGCAAAATAAAAATTCAAGGTATAGAGATGGAGGGGCTGATTGAAACTGGGGCTGACTCTTCCATCATTAATCTACAACAGTGGCCCAAGCACTGGCCTCTGCAGAAGGACTCAACTAGTTTAAGAGGCTTGGGATATACTAACACCCCAGCACAAAGTGCCGTAGTCTTAAATTGGGAAGATAATTAAGGGCATAAAGGAACATTCCAACCTTATGTTTTGACCAGCTTGCCAGTTACCCTATGGGGAAGAGATATTCTACAGCAAATGGGGGTATACCTCGCAACCAAGCCCCCAGGTGTTAAAAATAAAAATCTAAATCATCATCAAAAGGGTAAAAGATATTTTTTCTAGGGGCCACTGAGAAAACAATTTTGAAAATACCATGGCTTTCTGATAAGCCAGTTTGGGTCCCTCAGTGGCCCCTATCTAGAGAAAAATTACAAGCGGCCCACCTATTAATCCAAGAACAACTAGAAGCAGGACACATAGAGCCTTCCACCTCTCCCTGGAATTCCCCCATATTTGTAATCAAGAAAAAATCTGGAAAATGGAGATTGTTACATGACCTTAGGGAAATCAATAAAACCATGCAAATTATGGGCCCAACCCAACCTGGACTTCCTAATCCTGTAGCTATTCCTAAAAATTTCCATCTTATAACTCTTGATATAAAGGATTGTTCCTTTTCCATTCCCCTACATCCTCTGGATGCCCCCAGGATTGCTTTTTCTGTTCCTTCTATCAATAATAATGGCCCTGATAAAAGATATCAATGGAAAGTGCTACCACATGGAATGGCGAATAGCCCCACTATATGTCAAATCTATGTAGACAAAGCTATCCAGCCCATTAAGAACAAATACTCAAATCTTATGTGCCTCCATTATATGGATGATGTTTTGCTTGCTCACCCTAATCAAGAAATCTTATTTACCATATTCAGTGATATGACAGAAAATTTAAAAAGATATGGATTAAAAATTGCTGAAGAAAAGGTTCAAACTAGATCTCCCATATTATGTTTAGGATTTAAAATCATGGATACTTTTACTAAGCCTAAAATTTTAATAAATAAAGAACATTTGACCACCCTCAATGATTTCCAAAAACTGCTGGGAGACATTAATTGGCTTCACCCTACACTAAGCCTCACTACTGGACAATTAAAACCCTTATTTGATATCTTTTTCGGGAACCCTGATCCATCTTCACCGCGAACATTGACTCCTGATGCTAGGGAAGCTTTAAAGTTAGTAGAAAAGGCCATTGAAAGATCCCATTGCGACAGAATTGATTTTGCTCAACCGCTAATATCGATTATTATTTCTTCACAATATACACCCACGTGAATATTTTGGCAACAGGGACCTTTATTATGGATACATTTACCCGTCTCTCCTAAAAGTACAATTGAGTCTTACACCTCCATGGTGGCTAAACTTATTCTTCAAGGACTTAAGACTTCTACTAAAATATTTGGCATTCATCCTGCTACTATTATTACTCCCTATTCATGGTCACAGGTTGAATATCTGTGCTTCAATGATAATGATTGGGCTATAGCTAGATGCTCTACTTCTGCAAATTTTGATAACCATCTTCCTAAGTCTCCTATACTATCTTTTTGTTTCAATCATCCCATTATATTTCCACAGGTAATAAAAAATAAACCTATTCCTAAAGCATTAAATGTATTTACAGATGGGTCCTCTAATGGTACTTCTGCAGAAGTCACTCAAAAAGAAAATATGATTCATATTACTGGTCAAAAATCAGCACAATTAGTTGAACTTGAAGCTATTATAATAGCTCTAGAAAGTTTTAAAGAACAGCCTATAAATATTTTTTCAGACAGCCACTATATTGTACATGCTGTCCCTAAATTGGAGCTAGCAGGTCCAATAGCACCACATACTCCAGCCTTTAAATTGTTTTTTTCAAATTCAAAATCTCCTATGGGAATGTAAAGAACCTTTACTTATTGGACATATCAGAGCTCATACTAATTTGCCTGGTCCTCTCCATGAAAGTAATAAAAAGGCTGATGCCCTCACTAAAACAATCTTTATATTTTCAGCAGTCCAACAATCTACCTTGTTCCGTTCCCAATTTCATGTCAACAGTACTATGTTACAGCAAAGGTGCAAAATCACAAAGGAGCAAGCTCAAACAATTGTGAAGGCTTGTAAATCTTGTGTGACACATTTGCCCAATCCACATTATGGAGTTAACCCAAGAGGATTAATGCCCAATCATTTGTGGCAGATGGATGTCACACATGAGCCAAGTTTTGGAAAATTGTGATTTATTCATGTGACCATAGATGAAGGAGCCCCAATCAGGGAGACGGCTATTGCTATTAGCTGGAAGCCATAAGTTCCACCTGATAATAATCATACATTAAGTATGCACGTGACGCACCTGTAAATGCACGTGACGTACCCGCAAAGCTAAAGGTATATAACCGGGTGAAAGCGGTCAGAAGGGATTCATTCAGTCAGTCAGTCAGTCAGAAGAAGAGTTCGGGTAGGAGAAGAAAAAAAGAGTCAGAGCAGCCAGAATGTAGTCAGAAGAAGAAATAAGAGAGCAGTTAAGAGTTCGGTCAGAAGAAGCTAGAGAAAGAAATGAGAAGCTAGAGAAAGAAATGGAATGAGAGTTTAGTATAAGGAAAAGAGTTTAGCTAAGAAGAGAAGATGAGAGTTTAGTATAAGAAAAAGAGTTTAGCTAAGAAGAGAAGAAGAGATAAAGAGAAAGACAGAGACTAAGAATAATAGATTCCTGCCACCGAATCTCCTCCCTCAGTATTGTGGCTGTACGTCAGGCAGCTACACATAGATACATGCTTAGGCATGATTTTTGCTTCCTTACATTCTGGAGAAAAAGTTAAAGATGTTACATCTCATGGTCTGCAAGCTTTTCCTGCATTGGACATCCCCAAAATGCTTAAAACAGATAATGGCCCTGCATATACGTCCTCATCTTTCAAACAGTTTTGTGCAAAATTCAATATATTCCATAAAACAAGTATCCCATACAATCCTCAAGGTCAAGGTATAATTGAATGAGTTAATCGCATACTCAAAATTATGCTATTAAAGCAAAAAGAAGGAAATCAGACAAATCCTAGGGACAGATTGGCAGTTGCCCTGTTTACCTTAAAATTTTTAACTTTAGATTCTAATGGATATTCGGCTGGAGACAGACACTGGAATCCACACCAACAACATAAACCTTTGGTTTACTGGAAGGATGTTCTTTCAGGTACATGGAAGGGTCCAGATCCAGTATCAATTTGGGGGAGAGGATCTGTTTGTGTTTTTCCACAGCATGAATCCTCCCCAATATGGATACCATCTAGATTAATAAAACAGATACCAAATCAAAAGGACCAAGATGAAGTTATTGAGGAATCAAGATAAATAAAATAAGTACAAAATCAAGAGGACCAAGATGAAGGTATGGAATGATTCCCTTAAAAGAGTCCTCCAATAAATTCACAACTTAAGTCTCATTTCTCCAGGCCAGGAGGAGAAGATCTCTCTGTAGTGTGCACAAAATTGTATTATTTTTTTCTTTTTATATATGTCTTTATGTCTGTGCATTTGTCTAAATTTCATGTTAATGTGACGTCACAAATATATGTTTGTATGTGCATCTGTCTAGTGTGATGTCACAAATAACAAAGCGCTTATGAAAATTAATATTATAAAAAAATAATTATAAATACACACACACACACACACACACACATATATATATATATATATATATATATATATATATATATGGATCCAAATAACTCTAATTCATTTAAGTTTAGAGTATTCAATTTGGGTAAACAATTTAAAAAGTGAAGGTACCTTCAATTTTGATTTATAGGTGTCCCTGGGACTTCTCTTCAGCAAAGAATATGATGAATATGACGAATACTGTATAACCTAATATTTTGGTATTTGACATGGGATTGTTTATTTGTAATTAACTTTATTTGTTTAATAGCTGATTAATTTGAATTATTTCAACAGGTAATTTCATAGAAGGTTGCTGTGTATGCAGAGACTCAGGGGTTCCAGCTAACAAATTATTTTTCCAAAGTGCTTTTAGCTTTTCTTTAATCTATCTTTAATGCAGTAAATACCCTCAGTCTTTCTTTGTTTTGTTTTGAATGTGATATTTTGCCAGGTTATGTTTGTGGGAGCTCAAGCAGCAATGTGTGTGAGCAGAGATCAACTTTAATTTTCTAATCTAATAATTCTATTTTTCAGTTTGACAACTCACCTCTTGACTCATTGCTGGAATAGCACTGCCTTTCCTTTAATAATTGATGCTTGAGTTTCTAGGTAGCGGGCCCTGAATATTTGCAGGTGGCATTGTCTAGACATAAAAAAGATGGCTGCTGCTACAGCTGCAGGGATTGCGGTCGCTACAAGCATCCCTGTTGCTCAAGCATCAAACAACCTCACCAGCAGTGTGGCCTATGCTCTGCATGCATGGGGCCTCCTAGATCAATGTGTTATAACAAGTGGACATTTTGATCTTTCATTATTTGGGACCTTACGGGACAATACCTTGTGGGTATTTGTCTAGAGAACTCAGTGCGTTACTTGATGGAATTTAGGGCAGCTGATTTGTTTAAAGACCTTGATTCGCTATGGAACTTGGCTCACAGCAGAAGGCATGCCACCTTAAAGCTGCAGCAACTCCTCACGATTGGACGGCTGTTAGTCAACACACAGTGGACCCTGAAGGGCTTGATTGGTTGGCTGGTTAGCCAATGATGGGTAACATCTCCAGAGGGGGACAACCTAAGACAGGCACAGTCGATCCGGATGAGGTCGTCACACATCCACGGGAGTCTCATGTGGCCGACATATCAACCTAAGACAGGAGTCAAGGGCACAGCCTTGATTATCCAATGATGGGTAAGAATTTTGGTTGCACATGGACGTCCTAGAGCATCCCCTCTTTTAACACAAGGGGGGAAATATAAGAGCCCTAATTGAGGAGATAGCTAAGATGGCGGCTAGCTGAGAGCCATAAAGGTGTTCAAGTATTTTCACCTGATTTTCATGCATTTATCTAAGAATCTTTTTATGCCCATGAACACTGCGTGACGCACCTGTAAGCTCAAGCTGTTAGCATGTGTCCTTGTTAAGGCAAAAAGTATTTAACCGGGTGAGAGTTAGTTAGAGTGTGTGATTGGAGTTGGAGTTAGAGAGGTTGTTGGAGCCAGAGAGAGAAGTTAGAAGAAAGAAGAATAAAAGAACTTTTTCATTTCCATTCTGCCTCCAAATTTTTTCCGGCGGCGTTGTTGCTACAAGCGGCAATCTCCAGAGGCGGCAACACCACAATATGCTTTCTGAAAGTAGAATCATGAATGCTATAGTGTAACTCAAGCAGAGCCCCAAAGTCTAGTTATCAAACCAGTAAATAAAGTGTACATATTCTGAAGTCTCACGTCCTGAGAATTAGGAATGACAAAGTTCAAGGACAAGAGAAAACAGGCCCACCTCTCTTTCACCTGTTTATTCTGTTCATACCCACCATAAATTTAATGGTACTCATCTGCACTGCTGGTGTCAATGTTCTTTTCTCTGTCTACTAACTTAATTTCTAATTTCATCTGGAAACCTTTGTAGACACATTTAGAAATATCATTTTACTAGCTGTCTGGGCATTTTTTAGCACAGTATAGTTCAGAAAAAGTATCAAACATCATAAGTTTACTTCTGATAAAGTTGGTATTCTTATGTATGTCCCTAGTTACATTTGATCTGAAAATGAAGAAATTAACATGATATGACTGAGAACAATAACATAATACATACTAATCTCCTCTTCATAGGGAGAGGTAAAGTTTTTGGGTAATGTTAACACTTCTCCTGATAGCCCATAGCTTAAATAATATTTAATTGATAATACTGAAAAATTCATAGTAAACTCATACATGTTATGAATGTGATAAAGGAATTTAAGAAGAAAGCAAAAATATTTTAATATATATATATTTACTTAATATATATATATATATATACATTTCTTAATACATGCATAATTCCTAGTTTATACTACCCTTCTGCATTCCCTTTGTCTTCATCAAATATCTCAAATGGTCATGATTTTTTATTTGGTATAGTGATTATATATATATATATATATATATATATATACACTTTTTTTATTTAAGAGTCTTGGACATTTGTAATTCTGCAATATTTGGGTTGTTGTAGTTTTGAATTGATTTTCATCACAGGATATACATTATGGTTTAGGATGGAATGTCCTCCAAAGGCACATTTGATGAAGACTTGGTCTCTAATGCAGTTATGTCCAAAGGTTTGGCTTTTAGGATATGCTTGGATCAAGTGGGCTATATCCTCATCAGTAGACTAATCCATTGAGGTATAGCCTACCCGGAATGTGGTAGAAACTGTAGGTAAGAGGGGCAAGTTTTATAAAAGTGTGTCACTAGAGATGTTCCCTTGTGGAATACATCTTGTTACTGGCACCTTGCTGATTTCTTCTCCTCCTCCTTTTCCTTCTTCCTGGCTATCATAAACTGGGCAGCCTTCTTCTGCCATGAACTTCTGCTATGATGGTAAGCCATAACTCATTTTGTGTAAATCAGTGGAGCCAGAAAATGATAAAATGAAACTTCTGAAATATTGAGCCAAAATAAGTCTTTCCTCTTTTTCATTCTTCATGTCAACTATTTTGGTCACATTAATGAAAAGCTGACAGCATACTCTTAGCAAACTATGCCCTTAAGGATCTTTTGTGTTCCAGACATAGCTTTTCTTACATATATTATAGAGTTTTCAATTATTTCCTATTTGTAGTCTAGTCTAATCACCCTGAGCAAAACCATAATTTTGCTGCTTTAATGTTTTAAAAGGATATGTGTTGGGAATTGTCACTCCTGTATCTTTCAGGTCCTTACTGCTGGCACTAACCTCTGCAATTCCACTCGGACGGTAGTATTTGTCGTTGTACAATTTTATACTTGCCTTTTGCAACTGCAATGGCTCTCACCATAGAAGTTGTGTAACCAAAAAAAATTCCTGCTAACTATTAATCATACTTCAATTGTGCATATAGAACTGGAATTGGAACAGTTTGGGTTCCAATATGTAATCCACATTCTTTGAAACAGACATGAGATAAAATGATATTGAGAAGTTGATCTCTATGTTCCCCAACTCTTAGTGGAGGGTCACAGTGAGGATTTGTAGCTCTCAAAAAGATCCTTGAAAAGATCAAATATTTTCATCTCCCTGATGCACAGTGATACCAGAGAAAGGAAAAATAAATAAATAAATAAAGGTCCTTTTGGTGAAGTATCTCCAAAGGACTTAAAATCAGCATACTAGAGTGATGCAGCCACATCAATATTTATAGCAACTCAATTCACAGTAGCTAAATGCTGGAATGAATCTAGATGCCCTTCATCAGATGAATGGATAAAGACAATGTGGTAGTGAGACCTGCCCAGCTACGACAAGAGTAAGAGGTAGGCACCCGCCCGCCAGGAAGGAGAGAACCAGCCTCCAGTTTGCCTGGCCTCCAGGGCCCAGAGTAGCATCTCCCTGCTGCTGCACACAGGGCCCAACCTGAGGATAAGCCCCCTCCACTCTTCCACTATGACATTCTGCAACTGGCCAAAGGTGCAGCCTTGACTCCACTAACAGGATTGCTGACTGGACATGTTCCGGGTCAATTGGCTTAAACTGGAAGGGAAAAAAGAAGGGCTTCCAAGGGTCCATTTTGTTTGAGACTTGTTCCTGGGTTCAACATTTTTCTTTTCATTTGTTTCTTTGTTTGTTTTGTTGTTTCTTAGGGTTTTGTTTGTTTGTTTGTTTGTTTTTGCTTTGTTTTTGTTTTGATTGACAGTGTGTTTTTTTGCTTCTGCTCCTCTTTTCTTTCTTTCTTTTCTTCCTTCTCACTTTTGTATTTTTTTTCTTCTTCCTTCATCTTCCCTATTTACACCCTGCCATTGCATACTCAACAGAGGCAAAAACAAGTTATATGCAGAAATTGGGATTTTTTGAATGAGTACAATTGAAATATATAGCAAAGTGGTGTTATATATAGTTTATTCTCAATTTTCTAGACTCACTCTCTCTTTCCTTTCTCTTACACTAATTTTTACTCCTTGCTCATGTTTTTTTCTTTTTTTTTTCTTTTCCATCTTTCTTTATTTCTTCTCTCAACCGCTGCATAAGTTAGGTTTATATATAAATCGGTCTTTCCACCTAATCATAAACTCCATTCTCTTTCCTCTCTCATCTGCTGATACTAAACCACTTCCATAGAACTATCTTTTATCCTTTCTAAGAAAGAACAATTCAAAGGGTGAAGAAAAAAAAAGATGGTAGAATGAGATGGATATCATTACCCTAAGTGCATGTATGAAGTCACGAATGGTGTGAATATACTTTGCATTCAACCAGAGATTTGTAAAAATGTGCTCTATATGTGTAATATGAAATGCAATGCATTCTGCTGTCATTTATACCATCTTATAATAAAATATAATTAAAAAAAAAAAGAAAGAACAAGTCAATAAACTCACTTCCTTCTTCCTAAACATATCACCTGTGTGTCCATTACTTGAATTGGAAACAATATCTGGGTTAACTAAATATGTACATTGTGATCAAACTGAAATTCTCTGAATAGAAAGTGTTTGATTTTAAAGTGTAAAGAAAATATAAAAGGATCTGATAGCATTGTACTACAAGAGCAATGTAAGGTTTTAAGGTAAAATCCAAATAGTCAAGGTCCCACAGTGCAGGAAGAATAGACGCACAAGCAATATGAAGAAACAAGGGAAGAAAGTGACACAAGCAAATCAATATACCTCCTCAGTAGATTCCACGGCATGCACAGTTGGTGTAATGCCAGAGATGGAATTTAGAAATTACATATTCCAAATGTTTGCGGAACTTAAGAATGAACTTAAAAATGAGATGAGGGACCAAATACATGTGGCAAAAGATCATTTTGACAAAGAACTCCATAAACAAATACAGGAAGTAAAAGATTACTTCAATAGGGAAATAGAGGCTCTAAAGAGAAACCAAAAAGAAATTCCGGAAATGAAAGAAGCAATAAACCAAAATAAAAGCTCAATCGAAAGTATCACCAACAGAGTAGATCACTTGGAAGAAAAAAGCTCAGACAATGAAGACAAAATATACATCCTAGAGTAAAATCTAGATTACACAGCAAAAATGGTAAGAAACCAAGAACAGAACATTCAAGAATTATATGACAACATAAAAAGACCAAACATAAGAGTGATTGGGGTAGAGGAAGGAGCAGAATTTCAAGCCAAAGAAATGAGTAATTTATTTAATGAAATAATTACAGAAAATTTTCCAAACTTGAGGAATGAATGGGAAAACCAAGTTCAAGAGGCTTACCGAACACCAAACATATAAAATCACAACAGATCCACACCAAGACACATTATAATGAAAATGCCTAATATACTGAGCAAGGAGAGAATATTAAAAGCCACAAGAGAAAGGAAGCAGATTACATATAGGGGGAAACCAATCAGACTATGTTCAGATTTTTCTACCCAGTCCTTAAAAGCAATAAGATCCTGGAATAGCATATTTCAAGCTCTGAAAGAAAAGGGATGTCAACCAAGAATCTTATATCCAGCAAAATTGAGCTTTAGATTAGAAGATGAAATAAAAACCTTCCACAACAAGCAAAAGTTAAAAGATTTCACATCTCGAAAGCCAGCACTTCTGAACATCCTGGGCAAAATTTTTCATGAAGAAGAAGAGAAAAATAACAATGAAAATCAACAAAGGGACATATTAAATTAAGGGAAATACCAACCAGAAGAGAAACCAAATCAAGCTAAAGATCATAATACAAATAAAAATGGATGGGAATAAAAATCACATCTCAATAATAATCCTGAATGTTAACGGCCTAAACTCGCCATTCAAAAGACACAGATTGTCTAACAGATTAAAAGAAAATACCCAACAATTTACTGTCTCCAAGAAACACACCTCATAGAAAAAGACATAAATAGACTGAAGGTGAAAGGCTGGGAAAAGTCTTATCACTCACATGGCCTGTGAAGCAAACAGGGGTTTCCATTCTCATTTTAAATAAGGTAGACTTCAAGCCAAAGCTAATCAAAAGGGACAAAGATGAATATTTCTTACTATTTAAGGGAACCATTCATCAACTGGATATAACAATCATAAATCTATATGCCCCAAATAATGGAGCACCTACATTCATCAAACAAACTCTTCTCAAGTTCAAGAGTAAAATTGACCATAACACAGTTATTCTAGGGGATTTCAACACACCTATCTCACCAATAGATAGATCATCCAAACAAAAGCTAAACAAAGAAACATTAGGCCTCCTTAAAACAATTAATAACTTAGACCTAACGGACATATATAGAATATTTCATCCCTCAGTAAAAGAATACACTTTTTTCTAAGCAGCACATGGCTCCTTCTCCAAACTAGACCACTTATTATGTCACAAGGCAACTCTCAGCAAATATAAAAAAAATAGAGATACTACCCTGCATTCTATCAGACCATAAAGGGATGAAATTGGAAATCAATGACAAAACAAGGAATAAGAAAAACTACTCCAACAACTGGAAGCTAAACAACATGGTACTTTATGAACAAGGGGTTGAAGAAGACATCAAAGAGGAGATTAAAAAATCCCTAGTGGTAAATGAGAACACAGATACATCATATAGAAATCTCTAGGACACTATGAAGGCAGTAGTAAGAGGAAAATTCATTGCACTGAGTTCATTCCTTAAAAGGAAAAATAATCAACAAGTAAATGACCTAACATCACAACTCAAAGCACTAGAAAAAGAAGAGCAGATCAACACCAAGAGCAGCAGAAGACAAGAAATAATTAAAATCAAAGCAGAAATTAATGAAATTGAGACTAAGGAAACAATTCAAAGAATTGACAAAACTAAAAGTTGGTTCTTTGAAAAAATAAACAAAATCGATAGACCCTTAGCAATACTAACAAAAAGAAGAAGAGAAAAAACTCAAATTGCTAACATTCATGATGAAAAAGGGAATATCACAACAAACACCTCAGATATACAGAAGATAATAAAAAAATACTTTGAAAACTTGTACTCTAATAAAATAGAAAATACTGAAAGCATTGACAGATTTCTAGAGTCATATGATTTGCCTAAACTGGATCTGGAGGCTATACACAATTTAAACAGATCGATTACAAGTGAAGAAATAGAAGATGTCATCAAAAAGCTACCAAGAAGGAAAAGTCCAGGACCTGATGGGTTTACAGCCGAGTTCTACCAGACTTTCAAAGAAGAATTAATGCCAATGCTCTTCAAACTATTTCATGAAATAGAAAAAGAGGGAGCTCTTCCAGACTCTCTCTGTGAGGCCAATATTACATTAATTCCAAAGCCAGGCAAAGACACATCCAAAAAAGAAAACTTCAGGCCAATATCTTTAATGAACATATATGCGAAAATCCTCAACAAAATTCTGTCAAATCAGATACAAAAACATATCAAAAAGATAGTGCACCACGATCAAGTGGGGTGTATTCCAGGGATGCAAGGCTTGCTCAACATTCGGAAATCAATAAACATAATACATCACATCAATAGACTTAACGAAAAAAATCATATGATTATCTCAATAGATGCAGAAAAAGCATTTGACAAAATACAGCACCCCTTTATGTTCACAACACTGGAAAAACTAGGAATATCAGGATCATATCTCAACATTATAAAAGCTATTTATGCAAGGCCCAGAGCTAACATCTTAAATGGAGAAAAATTGAAAGCATTACCTCTAAAAACTGGAAAAAGTCATGGATACCCCCTTTCACCACTGCTATTTAACATAGTACTGGAAACTCTGGCCAGAGCAATTAGACAGACAAAAGAAATTAAAGGGATCCAGATAGGAAAAGAAGAGCTCAAATTAGCAGTATTTGCTGATGACATGATAATATACCTAGAAGACCCAAAAAACTCTACCAGAAAATTTTTACAACTAGTAAATGAATTTGGCAAAGTAGCAGGATACAAAATCAATACCCTATAAGTCAAAGACATTCTTGTACATCAGTGATAAAGCCTCTGAAAGGGAAATGATGAAAACTACCCCATTTACAATAGCATCAAAAAATAAAATAAAATACCTGGGAATCAACTTAATGAAAGAGGTGAAAGACCACTATAAGGAAAGTTATAGAACACTAAAGAAAGAAATCATAGAAGAACTCAGAAGATGGAAAGACCTACCTTGCTCTTGGATAGGTAGAGTCAATATTGTCAAAATGTCCATACTACCAAAGGCATTATACATATTTAATGCAATTCCAATCAAAATCCCAATGACATTCCTCAAAGGAATAAAAAATGCAGTCATGAAATTCATCTGGAAAAATAAGAGACCCAGAATAGCCAAAGCAATCCTGAGCAAGAAAAGTGAAACGGACGGCATCACCATACCGGACTTTAAATTATACTATAGAGCAATAGTAACAAAAACAGCATGGTATTGGCACCAAAACACACTGGTTGACCAATGGTACAGAATTGAGGACACAGAGACTACTACATATAATTTCAGCTATTTTATATTAGACAAAATCACCAAAAATGTACAGTGGAAAAAGGATAGCCTCTTCAACAAATGGTGCTGGGAAAACTGGAAATCCATATGCAACAAAATGAAATTAAACCCGTATCTCTCACCATGCACAAAACTCAATTCAAAGTGGATCAAGGACCTAGGCATTAGACCAGAAACAATACACCTAATAGAAGAAAAAGTAAGCTCCAATTTCCAACATGTCAGATTAGGCCCCAAGTTCCTTAATAAAAATCCTGTAGCGCAAGAACTATTACCAAGAATTAATGAATGGGATAGATTTAAACTAAAAAACTTCTTCTCAGCAAAAGAAACAATCAGTGATGTGAATAGGGAGCCAACGAATTGGGAACAAATTTTTAATACATGAACATCAGATAGAGCACTAATTTCTAGAATATATAAAGAACTCAAAAAACTTAACACCAAAAAAGCAAATAACCCAATCAATAAATGGGCTAAGGAATCGAAAAGACACTTCTCAGAAGAAGATACACATTTAATCAACAAATACATGAAAAATGCTCAATATCGCTGGCAATTAGAGAAATGCAAATCAAAACTAATCTAAGATTTCATTTCACTCCAGTCAGAATGGCAGCTATCAAGAAGACAAACAACAATAAATGTTGGAGAGGATGTGGGGGAAGAGGCACACTCATACATTGCTGGTGGGACTGCAAAATGGTGCAACCACTATGGAAAGCAGTATGGAGATTTCTTGGGAAAATGGGAATGGAACCACCTTATGACCCAGCCATCCCACTCCTGGGTCTATTCCCAAAGGACTTAAAAACAGCATATTACAGTGACACAGCCACTTCAATGTTTATAGCAGCACAATTCACAATAGGTAGGTTGTGGAACCAATCTAGATTTCCCTCAGTAGATGAGTGGATAATGAAAATGTGGTATATATACAAAATGTAATTTTACTCGCCAATAAGAGAGAATAAAATAATGGCATTTGCAGGTAAATGGATGAAGTTGGACAATATAATGCTAAGTGAAATTAGTCAGTCTCAAAAATCCAAATACCGAATGTTTTCTCTGATAAAAAGAGGCTATTTCACAGTGTTGTTTAATGGGGGTACATAGGAGGATTAGAGGAACACTAGAATGGTCAAAGGAAAGGGAGGGGAAGGGAGGGAGCAAGGGGGGACGGAGGGGGGAAGGGAAAAAATTGGTGGTTGAATGAGATGGATATCATTATCCTAAATGCATGATTGAAGATCTGAATGGTATTTATATACTTTGTATACAAGCAGTTGTATGTAAAAAGATGTTATACTTGTGCATTATGAATAAGTAAATAAATAATTAAATAAACAAATAAACAAAAAAATTAGAGCTTAATGGCATTAGAATTAGTAGGATAGAATGATATTTTTTATCTCTCTTCAAAAGTAATTTTATTTATCTCTTATTTTTAGTTTAGGGTAACTACTTTTACTTAAGCGATTATTCTTTTGTTCCAATTAAAGCTTAATGGCATTATAATTCTTAGGATAGTATTTTGTAAATAAATATTTTTAAATAGGAAAAAAAATAAAGACAATGTGGTATACATACACAATGGTCCTGTTCAAGGTCTCGTATACAGAACAGGGTCTTAAAAACTATAAAAGAAGAATGTTCAATTGAAGAAAGGATATACCATATGATAGAAAACACAGTACAAATTAAAAGTGCCATTTTGGAGAATTATGAGACTGTTTTCCTGAGAATTCTAGTCCAGGCTGGATTTATTCGGTGTCCTCCCATTAGTAGTTCTTTTCCCTATTTCTCTCCTGTAAACTAGGTGTCTCATGTTTTCGTTAGTTGAACCGTAATGCTGCTACATTCTTTGCTGTTTGCCTTCAAAATCTCCATTGTTTTCAAAAGAACACTTAGGCCTGCAAATTCTCACACAGTTTACAAGATAAAATCAGTTTTGGGGTGTAATTTGAAATTCTATGTTCATATGAACAGCCTTTCCCATGTTTCAGAATTGCGTGGTTAGGCCACCCCAGTTTTGAACATTAACAGGGTATGGGGAGCGGTGATATCCTCCAATTGTCTTTTCTTTTTTTCTTTTCCTTGAGCTATTGCCATATATCAAGTTTGACTAAAAACACTAATATCATTATTCTAGGGTTGATGCCCCTGTAGTTGAGAGTCTTTCCTGTGAATGGGCTTGGTGGACAAAAGGTTATACTAATTTCTCAAGCAGATTTGCCATATATTTAGTCTCTGGAACACAAGTATCGGTAATTGGGTCTCAATTAGAACAAGATATATCCCATGCTTGTATAATTATATCAAAATGAATTCTAGTGTCATGTATAACTAAAAAGAACCAATAAAGGCAAACAGAGGATTTTATAAAAGTTGATAATGGAAAGAGACTTATTTTCTTAAAGCATTAAGTCAATAAAACAAAGAAGATGAAATTATGATATATTGTCCTGACAGGTAAAAGATCATATACCTAGTTATGTGACTAGGAACTGAGGAAAGATGAAGCTGTTCTTGGCTACTTCCACATGGAGCAAAACTTCCATCATGCTGATCTAGGATTGAGGGTGAAAAAGTTTGTAATGGTTCAAGTGCTTGACACCTTTACTGTTCTTTACAAAATATATTCTACTTTCATGTACATCTGTAGGAGCCCTAATTAAGGAGATAGCTAAGATTGTGGTTAGCTGTGAGCCATAAAGCATTACTACCTTCCATGATCTCGCAAGACTTGGCCCGGGACATTGCGGATCGGGTCAGCGCCATTTGCATGATCTCGTGAGACTTGGCCCGGGACTATGTGGATGGGGTCGGAGCCATTGGGGGTGGTTGGCAGAGTGTGGATAGCGTGTTGGAGTTGTTGTTGGAGCCGGAGAGAGAAGCTAGCAGAATAAAGATCCTGTTTGTTTCCAGTCCGCCTCTGAACTTATTCCCACTGCATCGTTGCTCCAAGTGGCAATTGCTTCAGGAGGTGACATACATCTAATAAAATACAAAAGGAATAAATTAAAAATTGGTAGGCTTTATTGAATATATATGTCTTCATTTGTTCCACTGTCTTAGAAAACAATTCAGATACTATAAATTTTTTTCTTTATCATTTTCACAAGTTTTAGTTACTTAATTTAGAATGGATCCACTGAGATTTTCATGCTACCATTTCATTAGTGGATATCTAAGGTTCAGTTTTGAGAGCTGTAAACTTTATTCTAGTTTTGAGTTCTCTATAGGTAATGTGTTTTGGAACCAAATGTTCTCAAGCTATACCCGTAAGGAAAAAGAGAGAGAGAGAGAGAGAGAGAGAGAGAGAGAGAGAGAGAGAATATGCAGAGGCAAGAAAGATGGCTGAATGGCCAAATGGCCAAGCTGCCAACTTTATTTATATCAGTAGGTTACATTAAGTCGCTGGCATCAGTAGTACATTATTGTTTGTTTTGTCACTGGGCAGGTTACAGAGTTAGCAACATCATGCAGCTTGTTCCTCAGTTACATACTATAATTGCAATGTGTAATGTTAGGAGTTTTGTGTACCTCTCAAGAAAGTTCATTGTTTAAAGTTACTGTTATGTGGACAGGTCCAGGTGCAGCAGAGCTTGGTGAAACATTGTTGTTGTCTAACAAGGAGTTTCCTTATTCCCAGGAACTGTGTGCCTGAGATCAAGGTCAAGGCTGATAAGACTCTAATACCAAGCCTCCTCATGCAGGGCATTGCTCCAGCAACCATGCATTTCCTAGCAGCCAGGCATTCTGTGTCTTTGCACAGAATCTTCCTTAGCCACCAAGTATGCCATAGACATGAAGCTATTAGAGTACTCCATCCCCAAAACAGAACCCTTACAAATAGCTTTACTTTTTAAATGTTTTACATGATCTTTTTTTTTTTTTTTTTTTTTTTTTTTTTGTGGTACCGGGGATTGAACTCAGGGGCACTCGTCTACTGGGTCACATCCCCAGCACTTTTTTGTATTTTATTTAGAGACAGGGTCTCACTGAGTTGCTAAGTGCCTCGCCACTGCTGAGGCTGGCTTTGAACTCGCGATCCTCCTGCCTCAGCCTCCCAAAGTGCTGGGATTACAGGTGTGAGCCACCGCGCCCGGCTTACATGATCTTTTAAAGAGTATTTTTCCTTCATTCTGTGAGGTCCCATTGGTCAATTTAATCTTTTGTAGATTATACTTTTGATTTTAATTCAAATAATTCTATGCATTGCTAGAATGTATTTTTGAAATATTTCTGTTTTTCTTTTATAGTTTTGTTTCCATTTTATATTTCATCTGAGTGATGGGTAGTTTTATTTGTCCATTTTTCTGGTTTAAAGCTTTACTATAGCTGGTAGAACATTATTTTGGTGTGTTTTTAAAGGCTTTTCTGAGAGAAATTAGCACTGAGTGAGTAGTAGAATGAATAAAAAAGGATGTGACTTACCAGAGTGTGCAAGCATCATTCAATAACTTGAGAAAAAAAAAAAAAAAAGACAGAAGATGGACATGTATTAGCCTTTCATTAATGTGATAAAATTCCCCACATACATAAAACAAATAAATATTTATTTTGGATTATGGTTTCAGATGTTTCAGCTTATGGTCACTTAGCCCTATTATTTTGCACTATTGGTGAGGCAGAACATCATAGCATAGAGTGAGTCGTGGAGAAAAATATTTGCACCATTAGCTGAGAAGCAAATAGATTAAGAAACCACTGCCAAACAGTCTCTTTAAAGTTATTCCTCTAGTGAACTAACTTCCTTCCAGTAGATCTCACACCTTAAAAGCTTTCACTGCCTTCCAATAAGAAAACAGACTAGTGAATAAGCTTTCAAAATGAGGCTTTTGGGGAACATTTAAAATGTACCCATAACAGGCAAATTCTCCCTTTTTTATGGCTGATAAATCCTTCTTCTCCTGTCCTTGGATATCATAGCTCTTGATTCTTGGGTCTTGAATCTCTGGGACTTATACATTTTATTGCCATCTTCTTAGGTTTTTCAGTTTCTTGTAATCAATCAGTCTCTCATGTACACAAGATTCAATTGCTTATTTATACATTTAAAACTCTTGACTAATACAGTATGCCATCCACTTGTGTTAATTTTTGCATAAGATATGAAAATTAATTCAATGTTCTTACCTACAGATATCAAATTGTTTCAGTGATATTTGTTGATGTATACATTTCCTCCATCAAATTTCTTGTTTTCACTTTACTATAAAGTTAATTAAGCATATCTGTGTACATAATTCTGGGACCTTTATTAAGTTCCATTAATTTATGCTTCTATCCCTCCACTAGTTCCTTACTATCTTGATTATTTTGTCATGTCTTAATATTGAGAAGACTGATTACTTTTATGTCATTCTTCCACTTCACAATTTGCAGCTTTCTAGAGCTTGCATAATTTTTGCATAAATTGTCTTTGTCTAAATGTAGGATAGACACTGAATTTATAGACCTTTTAGGTTGGAGAAATGTGATATCTTTACTATCTTGAGTCTTCCAATCATGGACAATGCATATCCCTCTATTTAGGTCTTCTTTGAATTTATTTTTTTAACTGGAGAGTGAATCCAGGGGTGCTTAACCACAGTGCCACATCCACAGCCTTTTTGTTTGTTTTTGTATTTTATTTAAAAACAGGATCTCATTGAGCTACTTAGGTCCTCCCTAAATTGCTGAGAGTACGTTTGAACTCACAATCCTCATGTCTTGGCTTCTCAAAGTGCTGGGGTTAGATGTATACAAGATCATGTGAACTTCTCTGATATATTTTATTAAGGTTTTGTAATTTTCAAAAATTAACTATGAATATATTTTGTTAAACTAATATGTATGTGCTTCAATTTTAGGGGAGCAATAGTTATGGAATTGTGTTTATTTTTTGTTTTGCTTCCATTATTTTTTATTAATATATAAAATTTTAATAAATTTTTGCACGTTAATCTTGTGTTATGTGTCCTTTCTGAACTTATTTAGTCCTCTCAGGAACTAACTTAGAAATGTTTTACATTTCTGTAATCTTTAACATTATGTTGTGGCAATTTTAACTTTTTCAAGTAATAAGCATGTACTGATTTAAGGGAAATAGTAGAATAAAATAGATATTTGTAACATCTATTACAATAAAATAAAGAAATTATAATATCTTTGTTTTCCAAAGATTTACCTTTGTTATATTAGGTTCAATTCTTAAAAAGTAATTTTGATTAATTTCTATATGACATTTTTTTTTACTTCAGCATACCTAAAATATTTTCAAACTTCCTTATTCTTTTGAAATTTGTATACATTTTTATTTTTTGTAAAACTTATTCTTCTCTAAAATAATTCTAAGAGTGTTTTTTTTCTTAATTTGAGACATTTTAGTTAAATTCATTAGGACTATCTAAATATTAGAGCATATTCGAGCCAGGTATGGTGGCACATGTCTGTAATTCCAGCAACTCTGGAGGCAGAGGCAAGAGGGTTTTGAGACCAGCCTCAGTAACTTAGTGAGACCCTAAGTAAGTTAAAAAGACCTTACCTCACAACCATATATATATATATATATATATATATATATAAAACTAGGAATGTAGATCAATGATAAAGCATCCCTGGGTTAAATACCCAGTACCACAAAAAATAATAATAATAATCACACTATTACTTCTGTGATTGATGGAGGTGGGATTTTCCATTGAATCCTGATTAGTCCTTGTAACATGCACCCTGTCAGCCACACTCTTTTTTTTTTTTTTTTTTTTTTTTTTTGGTACTGAGGATTGAACTCAGGGGCACTCGACCACTGGGCCACATCCCCAGCCCTTTTTTGTATTTTATTAGAGACAGGGTCTCACTGAGTTACTAAGTGCCTCGCCATTGCTGAGGCTGGCTTTGAACTTGCGATCCTCCTGCCTCAGCCTCCCAAAGTGCTGGGATTACAGGCGTGCGCCACCGTGCCTGGCTTCAGCCACACTCTTATAGCAACAATTAATCTGGACCTCTGTATGATAAGTGGTATTTTAATGGATTGATATTATCTAATACCTTGTGTCTCCTATAAACAAATATTCCACGTCACTCTTTTCTTTTGCACTCATCTTATTCTTCCCATTTTAAACAGCCTTCCCTCTGACCCCACTCTCTACCATCTGTTCTTTCTTCTTTACCTTATTTCATTTATTTTTACTGCATTTTCAAATTCAGTGAATTATGCGAATACTGATTTGTAACCATTTCAGCCAATTCTACATTAATCCTCACACATTACTCCTATGTTAAGAAAGTTGTAAAGATCATACATTTATATGGATATATATAATTTACATTTAAGCTATCACTGTTACTTTTGGCATTCTATTCTTCTACAGAGGCACTGGAGGTTAAAATTAGCAGTTGGATTAGGCTGAGCATAGCATAGGTTTTGAACCTAAGATATACTGTCAGCACAGTGAAGACTTGAATAGTATGAATACTCTTTGTATTCAAATAGTGTAATGTTAAAGGTGCTCTATATATGTAATATTAAATGTAACGAATGCTATTGTTATATATATAATGTTGAAAAAAATAAAGAAACAACTACTCATCCCAGTGAAACTGGAATTCTACACAAAACCGGATTTTCCACTCCTGCAGTGTGTGGGGTAGGGGAGATCTGTCTAAATTAAGGCTTCTGCAGAGAAGAAAACCTATTCTAGTGTAAGCAGCTAATCACAGCAGGGAAATGCCTCCTGGTAACAGTTCCATGAATTATAACCAGTGAAGTCAGATTTTTCTCTGCTGCTACAGCAACAGGCATGTTGCAGTTCTCAGTCATGAGAAGTTCCCCTCTCCATATAGTAAAAGACCTTAGGAGCTCACCACCAGTTTCTTCCCAGGTTCTTTTCTCGTGAATTTGAATAATGAAATCTGTGGAAAATGAAGGATGAATGTAGAGTGTGATTTATTCCAGAGAGAAGAAAATTAGCAGTGCTTTCTGAAAATAAGAGGGGGGTTTGATAGCAGGCTTTTTCCTTCCTGGTGTGTCAGCCTAGGGGTTAATATAATTACCAGCTTCTTGGTTTTGTTTGTTTCTTTGTTTTTTGTTTTGTTTTTCTTTTGTTTTTGTTTTCCCCTCCAAGGGGATAAAAAAAAAAAAAAAAAAGCAAGAAGGTGGTAGAATAAGATGGATATCATTATCCTAAATGCATGATTGAAGACTTGAATAGTACAAATATACTTTGTATACAAACAGTGTTATGTAAAAAGATGCTCTATATTTGTATTATGAATTGTAATACATGCTACTGTTATAAATACAACTTTGAATTTTAAAAAATGAATTAAATAAATAAATAAAAATAAATATCTGTCAAATGACAAACTTAATAAAAAGAAATTAAACATTCTGAAATAAACTATTATGATAGAAAAAGTATATATATATATATAATTACCAGGCAGGGTCGCCGGTCAAAATATTTTGCTAAACAGGTATGAGAAAGTGTTAAGTCTTTTGATTCAACTGGTGACCTTCTGATTGGCCACACATTTTTAGCAACTTTTCCATAGACTCTATCCAGATCGGTCTTCACATATTTTCCTGATGCTCTGAGACAAAGGCTTGGCTGAAATGATCAAAATATGGTCTTTACATTAAAAAAAAAAAGTCTTAATTGGGTCCCATTATTCTGAAAGCCTACCCAGTTTATTATCTATCCTGTTTTACAAAGGCCCCCACATAAAAGAGAAAGGATATATCTCAAGGGATGAATAAACCTGGGACCTCAGAAAATATGAGGAAACAGACTAATATAACACAACCCTTGAAGTTACAATTCACCAATAAAGGAGCCAACAGGAACAATAAAGGAACTAACAGGAAGAAATTCCAGACAATCATCATCTGGAACTGGGGTCCCCTGTGTTTCTTCTTTGCTAGCAAAGCATTAAACCTTTTTCCTTTTTTGCAAAATCATGTCCTCATTATTAGATTGTCATCAGGGAGAAGTACCAAGTTTTTGGCAACAAATTTCACACCCTAGATGGAACCTGAGAACAGCACCCAATCCATCTTTCTTGAGCAGGCCTGGCTCTCCAAGGAACCCCACATCTATGTCGATGACTCAAGTTGCTGCCAAACTTATTGAGAGCAACCAGCTGGAGATTTAGGAGACAGATTATTTTGCCTGGGGTTGAAACAGAGAATCTATTCTTGTGAGTAAAGGGAAGGACTAAGGGACCATCCCAGCAGTTGCCAAAGCTCCTTTTGCTTTGTGGAAATCCTGCCTTCTCTCCCTGAATGGTAAAGGTTGCACCATCATGGTCCACTTTGAGAAAAAGGAAGCTAAACTCATTAAAATGGTGATACACTCTGCCATTTGATAAATCCCCTGCTGTAAGTGCCAAGGCCCTTCATCCCACATATTGGGCTCCTCTTTGTGGGAAAATCTAGTGTGTCTTTCTGGTGACATCTGTAACACCACTGGTATAGGAGTCATGGTTAAGTGGAACTCAAGAACCTAGGGGTATGTATTTCCTTCTGATCTGTTCTAGGTTCTCATCTGTTTCTTGGCTTTGCACTACAAAATTTCCCCTGGTCATCTGTTTTGTTTGTATCTGCTATTGTCCCCTGTAAGACAAGGCCAGTACTGCATTGATTCTATAGGTAGTTTCTTAAGAAAGATCTTGGCTGGTCTATTTAAAGGTTCCCGTCTGCCAGCCATGGTTTTGGGGCTCCTCTCTCGTTGTCTCTCTCTTTATGTGTTTTATTTGTTTATTTGATTGGTTGGTTGGGGTTTTTGTTGTTGTTGTTGTTGTTGTTTGTTGTTGTTTTTCTTTTTGGTTTTGTTTGTTCAATCTTGCGATTGGAATTGGTCTGTCAGAGGTAAAATGAGTTGAAGAAAGTGCCACCTATAGGTATAATTCTAAGACAATGTTTCACTGTAATGATTTGGCTTTTAAATAGCTTTCTGGATTATTGTACAATCTTGCAGTTGGAGTCAGTATGTCAAAGGTAAAGTAAGTGGAAGAAATTTGTATGTGTGGATCTGTCTGTTTTAAATGTTTCCATCTGTCGACCTGGTTTTGGTAATCTTTTATTATCTGTTTTTTGTTGTTGTTGTTATTGTTTGTTTGTTTTGTTTTCTGTTACTGGCCCTTTAAGACATGCGCTATGCTGCATTGATCTTACTGGTAGTCTCTTGAGCAGAGAGATCTTGGTTGCAACAGCCAACTATAGACAAGAACCTGTCTAAGAGAAAGATGGTTTACTGTAACACAATCTTGCCTTTGAATAATTTTTCTGGATTATTATACAATCTTAAAGTTGAATTTTGTCTGTCAGGGGTAATGTATATGAAAAAGATTCTGTATGTACAGGTATTTACACAGTTTCATGATAAGGGGTCTGAATAGTGAGAAACTAATTTGAAGGTGCCAAACGGCACTGCCTCTGGTGTACAAAGATAGTAGAATACAAGAAGAAACGTTTAAAAAAAATTCAACATTTTAAACCCAGTACTGGAACTCCCAGCACTGTTTCTGAGCCTGGCCCCCCCTCACTATAGGTCAAGGACACGAACCCTAAACTTAAAAAAAAAAAAAATCCCAGAAAACCTGCCTGGGCTACAGAAAAATGGCCAAAGAGAACTTGGCTTCTGCCATGCCTTCCAGCTCCTTTTGCTCCTGGGGAGTGTTGGTGGAGTCTAATGCCCACAAAAATGTGGTAGTAGGTTTCAGCACTGTCAGTTTATGACTGGAGACAGAAATAGTCTTCCATTTTAAGCTCTGACAGGGTACCCCATTTGGCCAGGGCATATTCATCACTGGGGCAATGCAATTCTTGCTATAGTAGTATCCCATCTAACTAAATGCCTGGAGAAACTGGCAGAATAAATAACTGCACACATAAAAGAAAAAGACAGAAACTAAAGTCAACCTGTTTTTTGTAGGAAACCTCTGCAAATGGATCTTCAAGAAAGCCTTAACAAAAGGATGGAAAGGGCCTTTTCCATTGCAAATCAATATGCCTAGTATAAGAAAATGGCTCAAAAGAATCCTCTAGGCACAAGTGACAATGGGCAACTCACTTAAAGTTGATGGCATTGTGATAATAATAAGGGAGATAGGTCAGACTCAAAATTATCCTGTATTTCAACACCTAGAATGCAACCTGGGAATAAAAAAAAAATAGGCAAAGTTTTGTATATGCTGGATTGTCTGACCCTCTTCTGGAATAAAATTTATTGTGTAAATTAAATGCACAGTGGCTAGGGTTGTGGCTCAACAGCAGAGCTCTCACCTAGCATGTGTGAGGCACTGGGGTTGATCCTCAGCACCACATAAAATTAAATAAATAAAATAAATGTATTGTGTACAACCATATATATATATACATATATATATATATATAATTAAATGTACAGATATCATTCATAAGGTCTGCTTCAGAATATGAATTTAAGAAAGAGTCCAAAACTAGAAAAGAAATTTATAGGTATGTAATTATATGTATATAATTTTTGCTGTGGATTGAACCCAGAACCTTGTGCATGTGAGGCAAGCACTCTACCAACTGAGCTATATCCCCAGCCTGGAAATATATTTTTATACAGAAAATTAGAAGGTAAAATAAATGTCTCTGGATGAGAATCTATTTTGTCTGGTAAAGTAATATTCTTCCACTAAAGTCCAAAATGAAAGAGGACAAAAGTAAGGATGCAAAATTGTGAATGTAAGTGAGTCACAGAAGATCTGTGGATGATAAATCTCAGACAGGTTTTGTTTGTAATTACATTGGCTATAATTAGCACAGTTATTTTAACTATAGTGTACTGATATGCAGCAAAGTCTGAAACATTGATCTACTCTTATCAATCAAAATTTTTTTTTTGGTATTTGGTAGGTTTTATTACTTTGAGAAACTAAGTCCTAAAGCAACTAGATTTATGCCTGTTTTAAACTCTTATTTAAGTTATAATGATATAGTTAGCACCCAAATTATATGTGACTAGTTTTACGTATGCATCTGAGAACTAGACCTGTCTAAGCATTGTTTAAATATTATGTAAAAGTCTATAAGAAATCATGGGAATGCAAAACCCAATAATCAAATAAAAATTCAGATAAAAGTCTCACTGATAGATTATATTATATAAAATACAGATTTATAGGCCTTGAAGACAAGATACATGAACTTGAACATTCAGTGTACAATAAAGAAAAATATAAATAACATTGATCGAAATATGCACCAACTCTAGTTAAAAATTGAGATAAAATTTAAGAATCATTGAAATCATCCAGGTGTGCTGGTGCATGCATGTAATCCCAGGGGCTCAGGAGCCTGAGGTAAGAGGATCTGGAGTTCAAAGCCAGCCTCAACAAAAGTGAGGTTCTAAGCAACTCAATGAGATCCTTTCTCTAATTAAAATACAAAATAAGACTGGGAGGTGGCTCAGTGGTAGAGTGCCCCTAACATCAACCCCTAATAATAGAAATAAATATACATATGCATGTATGTATACATACATACATACAATATATACATCCATAGATGTACATGTATATATGTATACATACATACATACATATATACATACACATACATATGCAATTTTATTGGCATGATAAACCATAAGTGCTCTGCTCTCTTTTATACATTGATCTTACATAGAAAGGCCATACTGTCATTTGAACACCTGTCTTATATTATTTGCTTTGACTTAGTCAGTTCATGATGATTAACACTGTTTGTTAAATGCATAAGAGATTTAAGGTTATCCTTTGATTTTTGTTAACACATGCAGTCCTGTGATTATTGATACCATTACATTATGGATTCTAACTTGTACTTTAAAAGTTCAACTTAGTGAAATGTAAAGATTAGGAGAGTACCTTGTCAAGTTGCTGTTCTCCAAACTAAAATCATGTGTAGCAAAAGTCTCAAATTTTATAAAAGTAACAAATTTGGTTGGGATTTATTCATGTCATTTGATGTTTATAGCTGGATGAAGTAACCTGTTGTCAATAAGTTATATATACAATTTTCTGTTACTTTTCACACTGGAATTGGTATTTAAATACATTTTTGGAAGATACTAAGGACAGAATGATCTGTTTAAGGTGACGTTGTAAAACCTGGAAGCATTCTGAGACTTTTTCCACAAAAAAAAAAGTTAAAAGTTCTCTTAGCCTTTCTTTTTAAAAATATTTCTTTATTGTTTTAGTTGTACACAGTGCCTTTATTCTTTATGTGGTGCTGAGGATCGAACACAGGCCAAACACATGCAAGGCGAGCACTCTACCATTGAGCCACAATCTCAGCCCTCTTAGCCTTTCTTTGATTCATGTTTTAGATGTAATGTTGTGCTGTATTATTTGTCAAGAGCCCCATGTTACCTGAGATAAGGCTCTGCCTCCTATCTTACTACATATTAGAATGGCTTGAAAATAGGCCAGATTTCAATGCATTTAAAGTAGTGCTCAAAAGTTTGATTTTTTTTTGTAAAGATTACTGTGATCTCAAACAGGGAATACATTACATAGCTAAATAAAAGTTCAAGATTACAAAAGTCATTTTTTTTGGTTCATAGCTATTACTTAAACTGAATATTTTTTTCTCTTTCAAAATAATTTTGCATATTCCTTATAAACTTTATAACTATTGCTTGTTAGTGTTTTGCAAAGTACTGTTTCAAAAAAAAAAAGCTGGGTTAATTTAGATGATAAATCATCAATCACATACAGATAGTATATAATGCTGACTTCTAGTCCTGATGATGACCTGAATTAAATGAAAGAGGTTCCTGTAAAATTATGGATATTGAAGTTGTAACCTGTTACTCTTTAAAGCTGGTGAAACTTGCTTGCTCTATGTTTAAAAGCAAAACCTTGAACACCAAAGTCAAAGAAGTAAAATTGCCAAGTTAAAAACAGCCAACATTTTGGCCCTTGCCTTCTAAGGTCATCCAGGACCCAGAGAATGATGGGAACCCTCCTGGGCCCTGCAATTCTGGTGAGTCACCTGTTCTACTGAACAAGATGTTTGAGAGGACCCTAGTTAACTAGAAGTTGACCAGTGCACTTTCTGCAAAGGGTCACTGGAGATGGAAATATCCCTGGTGCTTTCAAGAGAAGGCACATGTGGTAAGAAGGACTCTGACCCATCCTGGCAGATGGCAACTCTGTTAGAGGAAAGCTAAAAGAGCCAAGAGGCTTTGCACACATGCCCAAGGGTGATCTCTGAGAAATCTCAGCTGACCCTTAATAGTAGATAGTAACGATGTCAGTTTTGACTGATTTGGTCTAAAACACCTGGCAGGAGAGAACAGTCTGAACACAGTCCTACACAAACATTTAAAAGACAAACAATGTTTTTGTTTGTTTGTTTTTAATGTAACTTCAGATGTACACTTGTGTCAGGCCTGCCAATAGTAAGTAAAGCTGGAGTCTATAAAGAAAAAATTATTGTGTGAGAGTGCCTAATATAATAATGATCACAAAGGACTCAAGAGTCACATGTTTGTCCTGAGTTAATTTGAGCTGGATCTCATAGACTTTAAAATCATCCTAACTTCTTATATTGAAAACCTTGATCTGTTTTTCATTGATATCATTATGAGTTACTGGCTAAAATGCTAATTACTTTTGTGGTAATTATTTACCAAAACAGTAACGCTTTGCTCTCTTGTTTATTGTTATCTTAGCATAATTCCTGCCCTATGTATACCTTGTCCAGTCATATGCTATCAGCCAGAGCAGATCTGAACTGCTCTGATGCTGAACACACTTAACTGTCCACAACTCACCTGATAGAGGAAAAAAAAATAATAATTGGTTTACTTCTCCCAAGAACTTTTGGTTATTTCCCCCATCTTTGCCTTCTTTCAGCAGGAAGCAATTTGGTGATGTCATCACCCATTTTTCCACAGAAATAGGATGTAGAACTTGACAATGGTAAAATGTAACATTGATTCACTTTATGCTTTGAATATAACCCTTGCTGCTCTGCCACTGCAACTTATTTTTAAAATGGACATGTTTCTTTCTCTTCCTCTTTCCCTGCTCCTCCCTAATCACTCTCCCTCCCTAATCTCAAGGGAAGCAAGATTACCTTCCTTTCCCACTCTAGGCAGAGTTATCTCTTCTTTTTTGTACACCCACCACAGGAACTAAGTAATCCAGTCTTGGGAGATGATAAGGGAAGATTCCAGAAATGACTATGTCCCAAATTAACAGGTGAATTACAACTACAACAGAGAACATGAGGGATGTATCCTCTTTAAAAGCCCCCTATTCCTGCTGATGGGAAGAATCACAACCTCTGGGACAGGAGTCCCCTGTGTTTCTTCTTTGCTAGCAAAGCAATAAACGTTCTTTCTCCTTTTCTCAAAATAAAATAAAAAAATTTTAAAAAAAGAAAGATAAGAAAATCCAAAGAAAGACAATAAATATTTGATTATTAAGATCATTAATGAACTAAAAGATGATCTAAAGAATGAAGTAAAAGAAAATATAGCAGGTGAAAGATCATTTCAATAAGTCAATAGATATTCTAGAGAAAAAAACAATCAGAAACCCTGGAAATTAACATTACAATAAATCATGTCAAAATTTAGTTGAAAGTATTACAAATAGGTTAGATTATGCAGAGAACAGAACATCAGGCCTCAAATACAGGGTATATGAATTTGAACACTCAGTGGGTTTAAAAAGAAAAATAAAAAACAAAGGCCAAAATCAGAACATACAACTCTGGGACAAGATTAAGAGATTAAATTTAAGAGATTGAAAATGAATAGGGCATTAATTAAAGAAAAAAAATTTTAAAAAGAAAAAATAATCAAATCTTATAAATGCAATAAACTACCAAATAGCAGAAACTTTTCCAAACCTTAGGAATGAGATGGACATTCACATACAGTTTGCATATAAACTCCAAATTAAAAAGAAAATGATAGAGAAAATCTCCAAGACATACAACTGTCAAAATTCCTAACATAGAATAAGGATTGTATATTAAAACGGGCAAAATAATCACAGCATGTCACATTTAAATATATATATATATATATATATATATATATATATATATATATATTTTTTTTTTTTTTTTTTTTTTTTTTTTTTTTGTGGTACCGGGGATTGAACTCAGGGGCACTAGACCACTGGGTCACATCCCCAGCCCTTTTTTGTATTTTATTTAGAGACAGGGTCTTACTGAGTTGCTAAGTGCCTCACCATTGCTGAGGCTGGTTTTGAACTCGCAATCCTCCTGCATCAACCTCCCAAAGTGCTGGGATTACAGGTGTGTACCACCGCGCCCGGCCACACCATGTCACATTTAGAGGTAAAAGTTCAATTCTCACTTCTTGAGCTTGAACTCTAAATTCCAGAAGGGCTTGGAATGAGATGATCCAAGCTCTAAAAGAAAACAATTGACAACCAAGATTACTTGTTTTGTATCCATTTAGCCAGTCTTAATCTTTATATGGGGAATTTGTTTATTTACATTCAAGGTTGGTATATGTATGCAATGACATCACCTATAAGATTATTATATTTCTTGTTCTCTTTTAGCTTTGTTTATTCTATTCTTCCTCTCTTGTTCAAGTTTGTGATTTGATATTTGGCAGTTTATTCCATTTATAAAATTTGATTTTTTTTTATTTTTTAAAAGTTTTTTCTTTAATTTGTTCTTTTCAGATATACATGACAGTAGAGTGATTTTTTTTTCTTTTGATGGTGCTGTGGATTGAACCCAGGGCTTTGTGAATGTGAGGCAAGCACTCTACCAACTGAGCTAAATCCCCAGCCACTGTTTATTTTTTCGTTCTCTTTTGTGTGTCTACTTTGCCATGGGTTTTAAAATTTAATGTGTTTTTTATTGTGTTTAATTTAATGTGTTAATTATCTTTCTTTTGTTTTTAGATGTAGGACTCCCTTAAGTATTTAAACATCATTTGTAAATATGGTCTGGTAGTGATGGATTTCCTCAGCATTTGCTTGTCTAGAAAAGGTTTTATTTCTTCCTAACTTTACTAATTACAGCATTATTGTTTTAAAGTTATTTTCCAGAATTTGGAATATATCATTCCATTTATTCCTGGCCTATAAAGTTTCTTCTGAGAAATATTCTTATTAGTCTAATAGAAGTTGCCTTAAATGGGCATCTAGCCTATCGGGATCTTCAAATCTAAGATTTATGTTTAATTCTTTGTCTTGAGTTTTATCCCTTTGCTGAATTTCTTATTAATACAATGACTTATTTCCATAATTTTATTGCCTGTCTGCATTCTTTTGGATTTCACTGAGCTTCTTCCTAAGTATCCCTTTAAATTCTTTATTCAGGCATTTCATCAATATCATTGTCATTGGGATCTGTGGTTTCAGAATTATTATTATTGTTAAAAGGCATCAATTTATCTTTTTTTTTCTTTCTTTTCTTTTTTCTTTTTTTTTTTTTTTTTTGTGTGTGTGTGTGTGTGTGTGTGTGCTGCTACATTGGGATTTCCATATGGGTATCAGTTATCTCTGACATTTCTATAGGTAGTCTTTTTCCTGAACATGTATCTGGGTTTGTCAACTTGTTCTGTCACATTGTCTGGTTCCATCTGGGAAAAGCTGTGTAATCTCCCTATAACTTCCTTGGGTTCAGTTAATGACTTCAGACACTACTTATTGCTGCAGAGTCAAAAATATCCAATGGATTCCATGCAATGGCAACTCAAATATGGTGCAGACTGCAGCAGTTTTGAGGTGCTCACTCTCTGGTCATTTTTACAGTGGGATCAGAGGTACTATCCAGATGATAGATGTTTTCCCCAGACACTGCTGAGGTAATTTCTACTTTTGACAAGAGCCTCTGGAACTTTCAGCTCCAGCCTCATTGTGGTCTTAAAGCATTTGCCCTCATATCAGCTGTAGTGTAGGCCTAGACGCTGCATGGGTAGAAGCTGTGATAGGGATTGTAGTACACTATCTGTTGCGCTCACACCTAACCCTCAAAGCTCTGCAAGTTCAGAATCAGCACAGGGGCAAGAATATAAGGGATCTGTATGGTTGGGTAATTAGGAAGAAATATGTTGCTTATTCCTAGACCTGTCAGCAATACTCATACAAACATATTATGAGGGAAGGAAAGCAGAAACTCTGTGGGCTCCCTTCTTTAGTCCTGCCATTGTTGTGGGCCCTTATGTGGCTGCCCATACCCTTGGTTACAGATAAGTCTTGGCAAATGATAGTTCTTGTTGCTAAACCCATGCATAACTTCCATTCTAGACATATGGTCACTTTGTTCATTACCTCTTCAAGTGAAGACAGGGATGTCTTAGAAAAGGAAATGTATTTTATTTACATAATGACTCATCTTACCCACTGGGTTATTAAAATATAACTCTACTAGTCACTATTTGGTAAGTGTGCACAAAGGACACAAATGTCTTCAAGATTTTTAACTATTCAGAAATGTCATACCACATACATATGCCTCATCCATAATACTACTTGTCATTAATTTTCTAATCATATTCATTATGACTGTCAAGCTAAACTACTTGCCACAGTAAATTATTGTATATATAAAAATGTATAAGACTATTCTTTCAAGCAAAGTGAAAAAACAGATTCATTGATCAGAATTTTTCCTAAGGGAATATTTTTCTTTCCAATGTCCTTCAATGATATTTCAGAAAAGGACTTTAGTGTTGCAGTTGTCTACTTTTAGATTATAATTGCATATTATGTGGAAACTATTAGTAAAATAGGCCTAACTCTTCTTTTCCTATACTAACTGACATATACTGCCTATATCCTGGCCTGTACAAGATATAGGTACAGTCCAGGAGATAGTCAGTATATCACAATTGGGACTCTAATGGTTAATCTGTGTTGTTAACTTCATGGGATTAAGAGATGCTTAAGATTAAGAGCCTTCTGGTGGGGCTGGTGTTGTGGCTCAGAGGTAGATTGCTAGCCTAGCATGCATAAGGCACTGGGTTCGATCCTCAGGACCACATAAAAATAAAATGGAGATATTGTGTCCACCTATAACTAAATTTTTTTTTTAATCCTGGGAATCTCAATGAGGGCATTTCTAAGAATGGTTGGCATGTAAATATGGGCATCACAGTCTGATAAGTTGAGACTTGGATGTAACAAAAAGAAGAACAAGGAAGCAGAAGCACAAACAAACTTGATTCTTCCTCAGAGAGTTATTTATTGCTGCTGCCATCACCTTAGGACTTCAGATCCCAAGTCCTTCACTCTTCCAAAGTGGTCAGTGATTCTCCATTGGAAACTCCATGGACTTTCCAGGCTTTTGGTCCCAGAATGGAGCCACATCATTAATCACTCTTGTTCTGACACTTCAGCTTCTTGGACCGAGAAGCTACTGGTTCCTCCAGCTCTATAGCCTACAGAGGATCATTGTGGGCCAAACTAACATATATATGCACACACACACACACACACACACACACACACACACACACACACGTTGGTATTATGATTTCTGGAATTAATTGTCTAAATAGGTTAGGTCTAAAGTCACTAAAGTCTTTCCTTCTCATACTATGAAAAGCTCTGATAATCCATAATCCATGGTATGAATTGTTTGAAGAGATTCATAAAGTAAATACATTTGAAGCTACTAATTTGCCAACTGTAAAAACCAAGAAGTTTATTGACTCTATACATGATACTCTTGAAAATTTCTGGAAAGTTAAGAAATATGATAATGTTGATTGGTTGTTTTTTGCTTCACTGGACAAAGTAACAAAAGAGAAGAATGAACTTGGAAATTTTCGTTTTTAAGCTGTAGCCACTCCTTACCAATCTAAAAGCTTCTCCGTGTGCTCTGACAAGCATCTTTCTTTTAGTCATATGAATGAAGTTGCTGAAAACCAAACGTAAACCCTCATACAGAAAATGTTTGAGTTAATATGAAAGTTAACTCCCAGCCTTGAAAGGTGTCTGCAGTTAAAGTTAGGGCACTGCTTGGAAAAAAAAAAATGGGATCCTCTAAATTGTGATAGAGAAATGGAAGGTCCCTGAATAGGCTAGGCATCTTGAATTCCTAAATTCTGTTGAATGTATTTTTCCAGAAGGTGTTAAATCCTAACCTTTAGCTGTAGCTGAGGTATTCCTACCCTCATGCTCTGTGGTACTGAACTCTCCATCTCCCCTTGGGGAAACTAATCCTCCTTTGCCTGTGGAAATAGTAAACATCTTTTTATTATTCAATTTCTCCAAATGAAAATGGTTGATGCCCCTCAGGACTCAACCTAACCACATACTTTTGCCTCTAGACCTATAAAAAATCCAACTCTAAGCAGTCTCCCTAGAAGTGAAGTTCACAGTGTGAACCATGAGGCATTTTTTGAGTTTTCTAATTTACACAAGCAAATATCTGGGGAACATGTGTGTGAATGTTTTTTAAGTGGGTGGGATACTAATGGAAGGAACATAAAATTAGACGCAGCTGAATTTATTTATATGGGTCCATCAAGCAGAGATTCTAGGTTTAATGTAGCAGCTCACAGTGTTAAAAAAGGTACCAATAGTGGTTTGCTGAAGTATGAGTCAAAAAATGGCCTACTGTGAGTGAGCTGGAAATGCCTGACATCCCTTGGTTTCCTGTTAATGAAGGAATTCAGAGGCTCAGACAGGTTGAAATGCTGGAGTGGATCTGTCATATATGACTTTCTCCTCCATACTAGGAATGTCCAGAAGATATTCCCTTCACAAAAACTATAAGAAAAAAATTTGTGAGGACAGCACCAGAATTCTTGAAGAGCTCTGCCATTGCTTCTCTGTGTATATCTGACCTTACTGTGTAATATTTGGTCAATCACTTGAGAGACTTAAATGCAATTGGAATAATTGGATCCTTGGGAGAAAGTGGCCATGTGGCAACACTCAGTTGCCAAAGACAGGGTGGTCATAGTTACCATAATGGGCAGAAAAGGAGAAGAAATGAACAAAATGTTCTGACTCATGTAGATCTCTGGCATTGGCTAGTCAATCATGGTGTTTCTAAAAGCCAAATAGATGAGAAATACATCAAATTCTTATTTGACTTACACAAACAGAAAAATTTCAGGGAAAATATACAAATGTCTATCTTATAACAGCCAAGAATCATGGCCCCTCAACCAATTCCCAGATTTGAGATCATTTACAGTCCCAGAGTCCCTTTGTAGCTAGAAATGAGCATTGAAAAGCATGGCAAAGCCACAAGCATTCTTTAAGCTACTTTAGGGTCTTCTTTAAACTACTCTCAAAGTGGATGAGAAAGTAAATTGTGGCAGTTAATCTGTGAGAAAAAAAAAAAAAAAAGCAAAGCAGGTAACTGAAAACTGCATCAAGAGAAAATAAATAATGGAATCAATTATTCACAGGGTCCACTGAGTTTGGTGTGAAGCTAGGAATAATTCTATAGGTGTTTCCACTTGTCTGGGATGAGAGATTTCTTTAGTAACAAAGGACAACTATGATAATTTCTGACTGGTTACTGATCCAAGTGACTACATAAGCATGGCATCTATTTGTAGATGAAGCTCCCCTAAATAGGATGGCCACCATGACAATTCCAGATAGGACCAACTAAGGCCCAAACCTGTACCATCTGACATGAAGGAGTAATTAAATACTTGATTGGCAAAGATTTCTGAAGGAGGACCCAATTTTTCAAGTCAACTGTAAAAGTAATACATTTGTATTACTCAACATTGTCTCCTTTGTCATTCCCTGATTGAAAGTGGCACCCTCTCTTGAGAATGCTCTGTGCTTAAGCGTCACTTTACTTTTACTTCACTTTCACCTATAATAAAGTTCTCTTGCATGGCTCTTGATGTCTGATTTTAAATTTTCTTTCATTGGAAGACAAGAACTGAGGTTAAGAGTTTTAGCTCTCTGCTTTCCTGTGACACCTTAAATAAAGGGGAGGCCAGGTCCCCTTGAGGAAGGACCCTGGCAGCACCAAAACATTTCACTCTTAATTTTCTCCCATCCTTCCCCAGAGGCACCTAAGACCTTTTACCAGGGTAACTGCATTTAAAAAAAAGTCAATGACCAGAACTTTTAAGGATTACTAAAGACAGACTCTGAATTTATGTTGATTACAGGAAATCCAAAACATCATTGTGGCTCTCCAGTGGGGCTAATGGAGGTGATCAATGGAGTTTTGGCCAAGGTCTGACTCACACCATTGTGATTCAGTGTGAACCCAAATTCATCCTGTGATTATTTACTAAATCCCAAAATGTGTAATTGGGATAGATATAACTTGGTAATCCCCCACATTGTTTCCCTAATCTGTGGAGTGAAGGTTATTATGGTGGAAAAGGCCAAAATGAAGCCTCTGAACAACCTACAATGGAGAAATTAGTAAATCAAAAGGAATACCATATCCCTGGCATGATTTAAGAAATCAGTGCCACTGTCAAAGACATGAAGAATGCAGGGATAGTGATTCCCACAACATCCTCATTTAACTATTCTATTTGGCCTGTGCAGAACATGGATGCATCATGCAGTTGATTATAATGCAAAAGATGGATGGATCATGCAGTTTATTAATCAAGTGATGATTCCAATTGAAACTGCTGTATCAGACTTTTTTTAATTGTTTGAGTAGATTAACACATCTTTTGTAACCTGGTATGCATTTATTTGTCTGGGAACTTTTTTGTTCTCCATCCCAGTCCATAAGGACCACCAGAAGCAATTTGCTTTCAGCTGGCAAAACCAGCAATATAACTTTAATTTCCTTCCACATGGGTATATCAGCTCTCCAGTACTTTGTCATAATTTAATTCACAGAGATATTGATCATCCTTCTCTTCCACAAGTAATTAATTACTCTGGTCCATTGTATGATGACATTATGTTGATTTGATAATCTGATCAATAAGTAGTAGCTACTCTGAACTTGCTTATGGAACATTTGAATATCAAATAATGGGAAATAAATCTCACTAAAGTTCAATGTCCTTCAATATCAGTAAAATTTGCAGGTGTCCAGGGGTGTGGGGCCTGCCAAGATAAGCCTTCTAAGGTAAAGGATAAGTTGTTGCATCTGTTCCCTCTTACAAACAAGAAAAAAAAAAAAAAAAGCACAAAACCTGGTGGGTCTATTTGGATTTTGCAGGTAGCATATTCCTCACTTGGGTGTGTTACTAAGGCCCATCTACTAAATGACTCAAAATTTTTTTTTCTCTGTTGTGCACAGAATAGGAAAAGGCTCTATAAAAGGTGCTGCCTTTTGTGCAGGCTGCTGTGCACTTTGGGCCATATGACCTGGCAGACTCTATGATTTTTGAGGTGTCAAATGGTATATAGGGGAGCTGGATGGAGATTTTGGCAGGCCTCATAGGTGAATTACACAGCAGGCCATTGATGTTGTGGAGTAAGACCTTGCCATCATGTGCAGACAATTATTCTTCCCTTGAGAAGCAGCTTTTGGCCTGCTATTGGGCATTAGTGGAAACTGAATGCTTGACCACAGGCCACCAAGTTATTATGCAACCTGAGCTTCCTAACATGAAGTGGGTGTTGTCTGACCCACTAAGCCATAAAGTTGTATGTTCAGCAGCACTCTATCATCAAGTAAAAGTGGTACATACCCAATCAGGTGTAGTACCGGAAGGCACAAGTAGTTTGCATGAAGAAATGGCCCAAATGCTTATATTTCCTACTCTTGCTGCAGTGCCTTCTGTCTCTCAGCATGAACTTATAACCTCATAGTGTGTACCTTATGATCAATTGAGAGATGAAGAGAAGTATAGTACCTATTTTGTGGATGGTTTTGCACTATATGTAGGTACCACCCGGAAGTGGACAGCTATAGCACTACTGCAACTTTCTGGAACAACCCTGAAGGACAGTAGTGGAAAAAAAATTTTTTTTTAAAAAGCTTCATAATGGGCAGAATTTCGGGTAGTGTACCTGGTTTATGCATTTTTCCTGGAAGGAAAAATGGCCAGATATGCAACTGTATACAGATTTATTGGCTGTACCCAATGGTTTGACTGGATGATCAGATACATGGAAAGAACATAATTAGAAAATTGGTGGCAAAGACATTTGAGAAATAGGTATATGGATAGACCTTTCTGAATGGGCAGAAAATGTGAAGATATTTGTGTCTCATGTAAATGCTCATCAAAAGGTGACCTCAGCAGAGGAGGACTTTAATAATCAAGAAGATAGGATAACCCAGTCTCTGGATAGCAGTAACCTCTTTCTCCAGCCACCCCTGTAATGTCAGGGTCATTTATGAGCTCAGTTTATGAGCTCAATGGGCTTATAAACAAAGTGGACATGGTGACAGGGATTGTGGTTATGCATGGGCTCTGCAACAGGGAATTTCACTCATGAAGCCTAATCTAGCTTCAGCCATGGCTGAGTGCCTAATTTTCCAGCAGTTGACAATAATCCTAGCCCCTTATATTGCATCATTCCCCAGGGAGATCAGCCAGTGAACTGGTAGTAGGTTGATTGTTTTAGACCACTCCCATTATGGGAGGGGCAGCAGTTTCTCCTTACTGGAATGGACACTTATTCTGGGTACAAATTTGCCTTCCCTGCACATAATGTTTCAGCCAAAACCACTATCCATGGACTTACAGAATGCCTTATCCATCATCATGTTATTTTTCACAACATTGCTTCTGACCAGGAATTCACTTCATAGCCAAAGCAGTGTGATAATGGGTTCATGCTCATCGGATTCATTGTCTTACCATGTTCTCCACCATCCTGAAATACTTTGTCTGATAGAATGGTGGAATGAACTTTTAAAAATGCAGTTACAGTGCTAGATCATGATCCACTCTATGGTATCTTTTCTCCTATTCATGGGTCCAGGAAACAAGAGGTGGAGATGGGAATAGAACCACTCACCATTACCCTACTGACCCACTAGAAAAAAATTTGCTTCTTGTCCCCACAACCTTACATTCTGCTCACCTAAAAGTCTTAGTTCCAGAGGGAGGAAAGCTTCTACCAAGAGGTACAACAATTATTTCATTAAACAGGAAGTTAAGAGTTTTCCCTGGGTAGTTTGGGTTCCTCATACCTATGAGATTACAGGCTAAGAAGGGACTTATATTGTTGGCAGGTTGATTGATCTAGATTATCAAGGAGACTGGACTAATACTCCACAATGAAGGTAAGGAAGCATATTCCTGGAGTGCAGGAGATCCCTTAGGGTGTCTGTTGTTATTACTAGTCCTGCTATTAAGGTCAATGGGAAAACACAAAATTCCAATCCATGTTAGATGACAAATGTCTCAAACCCTTGAGAAAGGAAGGTGTGGTTCATCTCTCCAAGTAAAGACTCAAAACCCACTGAGGTGCTTTCTGACAATAAAGGAATGGATAGTAGAAGAAGGTAGTTATAAATACCAACTATGGCCATGTGACCAGTGCAGAAACAGGGATTATGATTGCTATTAATATTTATTTCCTATTTTGTTAAGAATGTGTTTTTTCATATTTGCATTAAGTGGAAATGTTTGTTACTCTCCTCTTATTCATTCATCATGTGATATAATATTAATTTATCTAACATCAGCACTTAAATGGATATTAAATCTCCTTTAGTGTGTTTAAGTTGTGAGACATCAGAAGAGCAAGCATAACTAAAAAAAATATAATAATTGGTGTTGTTTTTCTTCCTGTTCTGGGAAGGGACTAGTGAGTTTTTGGTTATACAAAGGATAGTTATCTCATAGTAGGTGGAATGATGGCCCTAGTATTTATTTATTTGGAGATTAAGTGTGATGTAAAAAGTCATATTTGGTATCAAGTTGAAAAGTGGTGGATTTGTGAGGGTTAATCTTAATTTTTAATGAGATTAAGAGATGCTGAAGATTGAGAGGCTTCTGGGTGTCTTAATGAGGGTCTTTCTAGGAATGACTGGAGTGTAAGACTGGGAACTGAAGTGTAGTCCCACTGTAGGTTGGTCATCACTGTCCAGTAGGTTGTAGGCTTGGATATAGGAACAAAAATTTGGAAGAACAAAGAAGCAGCAGCAAATTCAAGCTGTATTCTTGACTAACACATTCTTGATTGCTGCTACAATTGCCTGAGGACATCAGACTCCAGCTCTTTTACTCTAAAGCAGACTCTACTCAGTGATTTCCAAGGAATTCCCAGGCCTGCAGTCTGGGACTGGGACCACATCATTGATCCCTCTTGTTCTGAGATTTTGGATTCTTGGACAGTATAGCTAATTGTTCCTCCAGGTAGCCATCATGTGACTTTCCAGCTTCTGGACATGTAAACCAATCTAATGTTTGTTTTGTTCCTCTAGAAAACCCTGACTAATACAGGTTCCATTGACACTTGGATTACATTTCATGTAATGTACCTTTAGGCCCTGTTCTAGCCTGATCATGTAATCTAATAATTTAATTTAATCATTTTATGTAAATGATCATTTCATAATTTTATTGATACTGCAAATAGTTATTATCAACTATTTAATAATAGTTATTATTAAACTTACATTTATTATATGGTGTTTTAATCAATTTTCAGTTTGGATTCCACATTTGTTTTAGTAGATAGAAGTGCAATTAATTTTTATCATGGTGATATTGTACCCTGCAGATTTTTTGAAATACTTTAGTTCTATAAAAAATTATATACTTTTATTAGTGTGTATTAATTATAGGATGCTGAATTTTCACATATAACATAATTTTATCACTTTAACTCTCTAATATCTCCCCTTACTTTTCTATCTATCCTGCAGCTACTGTGCTACTTACTCTGTCTCCATGGTCTCCCTTCTACTGTTATAACATCCTTTTTTTTTTTTTTTTCTATTTTTTGCCTACCTTCTATACATGAGAGAAAACATGAAACATTTCTTTCTGATTTTGGCTTATTTTGATTAACAAGATGCTCTTGGGACCCACCCATTTTTTCTGCAAAGTATCATTTGTTCTTTGTGGCTGCACACAATGCTATTTTGTATATATACAACATTCTCTACTCACTTGTCTGTTTATGAATATTTAACCAAATTCCATAATTTGACTATTTTGAATTGTGCTGAATATGAACATGTATATGCATGTATCTATATGGTGGCTTTTAATTCTTTTGGATAAATATGGGTCATGTGGTAATTCAATTTTTACTTTTTTTTTTTTTTTGATCCTCCATACAGATGACCTTAATGGCTGTACTAATCTACATTCTCACCAGCAGTGTATAAGAGTTCCTTTTCCATGCATACTCACCAGAATTTACTGGTATTTGCATTCTTTATGATTATAATTCTTACTGCAGATGGATGCTTAAAGTAGTTTTGATATGCATTTCTCTGATGAACAAATATGTTGAACTTTTTTATGTAATTGTTGGTGATTTGTACTTTTGTTTTTTGGGAAAATTATTTAGTTCATGTATTTCTTATGTAGAGTTTTTTGAACTCTTCATGTATTCTGTATATTAATCCTCTGTCAGAAGAGGAGCTGGAAAAGACTTTTTTTCCCATTGTGTAGACTGTCTCTTCACTGTACTATTTCCTTTCCTCTGCAGAAAATTTTATATTTGATATCATTCCAACCATCAATTCTTGGTTTTATTTCCTGAAGTACAGTAATCGTATTCATAAAACCATAGCCTGTACCTATATGTTGGAGTGTTTCCTTTATGCTTTCTTCTAGCATTTGCATAGTTTTTTTTTTCTTATAATGAGGTCTTCAATATACATTAAGTTGACTTTTGTACAGATTGATAGATAGGAATGTAGTTTTATTCTTCTACATATGAATACCCAGATTTCTCATCACCATTTATTAAAAAGGATGTCTTTCCTCCAATGCATATTTTGACAACTTTGTCAACAATTATATGATATAAGCATTAATTAAAATATTCTAATTGATAACCATGCATATGCAAATAGGCAGACTTTTATTTTTTCTATCAAGGGTTGGTTTTTGTAGTAGCTTGTTTCCTTACTATACTGTAACGTCTAAACTATACTTTACCATAATACAAAAATTCTGCTGATATTCTTGCCATATTTCCGATCTTCAGAATATATTCATCCTTTACTTTTTAGTAAACTAAATGTAGTTTTATTGTATATACTTTTAATATGATTAATTATGCTTCTTTATATTTCTAGATTGCTGAGGATTTCTATAAACAATGAGATCATGTAAAATGCTATTTCTGAATAACTTGATATGATCTCATAATTTTATTTCTTTGGCTTATTGCTATGGAAGATTACACATGAATTTCAATATAGCCTGAGCCTTGTGAATCTGGAAATCATGATGCATAATTATACTTTATACTTTATACTTTGCTGAATTCAATTTATACTTTTTTGTATTCAGTTTGTTGAGATATGTTACATTAATTTGTGGGAATATTGGTGTTGAGAATTTTTGTTTATTTGATTTGCTTTGAGATGTTTAATTTTGTGTGAAAATAACACCTCCTTTATTATATTAATTGTGATATTTTTCTCTTCTGTTCTTTATTTTGTGTAAAATTCTCTCTGTTTAAAACATGTTTGACAAAATTTTCTAGTTAAGCAACCGAGAGATAACTTTTTCATGATATTCAAATTGAACACTCAACATTTTTAATTGTTATAATATTATTCATATTGTGTATATTTTTGTTTGAGATTTCATAATCTGTGGGTCTTGAGTATGTCACTTCATTTTATTTGAAGTTGTTCCTCCATTTTCAAATTTATATACATGACATCATAGTCTACTAGTATCAACATAAAATCTAAACATTATATTCATTTAAGTTACTTTACTTAAATTGTTTATTTTCTTAAATATTATGTTATAATATGTGCTTTAATGATGAAATATGATTGAAAGATTGATGAGGAGAAGTCTATTATACTTCATTATATTCTTTTATAGTCTATTATATTCATTATATTCATATCTGTTTTTATTCCATTTCTAACTCTTCTTAACTTTTTCATATTCTAATCATTTCTCTCACATTATGTTTTTTAGCCATTTTTAAGGGTAAATTTGCTATAAACAAACTCTTTTCATTTTATTCATCTAAAATTATTTTATTTCCTCTTTATATGTATATAAAGAGAAAATTAAAAAAAGAATATATATATATATATATACATATATATATATATATATATATACATACAAACACACACACACACACACACACAGAAAATTAAATTCAGGGACACTTTACCACAGAGTTACATTCCCAAGCTTTTTTTTTTTTTTTTTTTTTTTTTTTTTTTTTAGACAGGGTCTCATATATATAATTTTGTACCAGGGATTGAACCCAGAGGCACCCAACCACTAAGCCAATTCTTCAACCTATTATTATTATTATTATTATTGAGAAAGTGTTTCAGTAAGTTTCTCAGGGCCTTACAAAGTTGCTGAGATTGACTTTGAACTCACAGTCCTCCTGCCTCAGCCTCCTGAGTAGCTGGGATTACAGTTTTGTGTCACTGAGGCCAGCTGAAGTATATGTTACCAGAAGTAAAATTCATTTTTATTAATTATGAAAAATACTACTCTATTTCCTTCAAGACTTCATAATTTCAGGTGAAAACTTTATTATCATAAAATGGTACTCTCCTAGTAGTTTTACTCTCTTTAGTTACTTTCAAGATTTTTACATTGTCCTTTATTTCTGTAACTTTTGTAAAAAATTATTTGTGGTTATCCTACTTGGAGTTTTGTCAATTTCTTAAATTTGTAGAATGAGGTTTATTCCTAAAATTGTGGACTTTTCAGCCATTACTTCATTGACTATATTCCTATATAAACTATCTTCTTTTTCTTGAATTCCAATGATTTCTGCATTAGCTCTGGTGTTATTATGTCATAGATCAATAATATTCTGTCCAGTTTTGCAGTCTATTTTATCCAATTCACTCACTCAATACTTTTGTCATACCCACTTTTGAATTTATATTGATTTGTGTTTGTGTGTGTATATATGTACTGTATAATAATTTTTATGAAGTGTATTATTTTGTGTCTTTTTATCTCTTTTTTCTTTTCTTCTTACCAGTTTTATTACAGCATAGTTGACAAAATTTTTATATCTTTATGATATACAATGTAATGTTCAAACATATGTACACACTGTAAAATGATTAACTTGGGGTAATTAAACATACTCATCATCTCCTATATTTCTGTGTATGTATTAAGAATAGTTAAGATCTACTCTCTTCACAATGTTCAAGTATACAACACATTATTATCAACTCCATTATTATCTTATTTATATACTGAGAGTTTCTGTTTTACATTTCTTTCAGACAATTTTTAATTGCCTTTTAACACATTTTTAAAATTTATATTTTATTGGATCTCCTATGTATGACAGTTGAGCCCATTTTGATAAAATTTTACAAGCATAGTGAAGAGGGGTAGACAAAAGGACAGTCAGGTTAGGTAGAGAGTGATTGGGTCAAGAAAATGGGCTGATTCAAGAGGAAATAAAATGTCAATACCTCTAGAGCACTTCTGCTTCCTACAACTTGTTGCCAAGGTTAGCTGCCTCCAGGGAGTTGTTCCTCCGTGCAAGGAGTTGTTATTGAATGCTCCTCAGCTGTTCCTTTCCTGCCTGTACCCCTGAAAGGCACCTTTCTCACCTTTGACCCAGCTTTTGGTCACATAGGCAAGATAAGAGAAGGAAGGAGCATAAGAAGAAATGAAAACCTAAAATGTATGAAAGGAGGAGGACACAACTACTCCCTCAGGCACCAACTTGGAACCCTCCTCTGCAAAGGAGTCTCATTCCCTCTCTCTCTGTTGTATCCTTTAAATTAAACTTTTTGCTCTTGACTAGCTTTTGTTGGATGTTCAATCTTAAAAACTGGGAGAAAAGGACTCAAACCTGAATTTCAACAGTGATATCAACAGGCTATATATTATTCTAAGTAGGGACCTATTCTTGTGGGTGGGCATGATGGTGGGGTTCACTTAGCTGTTTTCATACATGCTTATAAGAAAATTATGTTACATTTATTCTACTGTCTTTCCTATTTCTATCCCTCACCCTTCCTTTTGCTCTCTTTTGTCTAATCTACTAAACTCCTTTTCTTCCCATTACCCCACTCTTCATTGTGGTTTAGCTTCCACATAACAGCAAAATCATTTTACCTTTGTTTTTGGGGATTATCTTATTTCACTTACCATGCTATTTTCCAGATCTTTCAATTCACTGGTAAATATCATACAGTAATTCTTCTTTATGGCTGAGTAATATTACATTGTGTATATATACCATAATTTCTTTAACTATTCATCTATTGATGGGTATCTAGTTTGGTTCTGTAGCTTAGCTATTGTGAATTGTGCTGCTATAAACATTGAAGTGACTGCATCACTGTAGTATGCTGATTTAAAATACCCTAAGGAGTGGGATCACTGGATCAAATGGTGGTTCTATTCCTATTTTTTTTTTTTTTTTGAGGAATCTCCATACAGCTTTCCAAGTTGGTTGCACCAATTTGTAGTCCCACCAACAATGTATGAGTGTTCACTTTTCCCCAAATACTTGCAAACATTTTTGTTACTTTTATTCTTGATAATTGCCATTCTGAGTGGAATAAAATGGAATCTCAATATAGTTTTAATTTGCATTTCTCTAATTGATATTGAGCACTTTTTCATTTTTTTTTTGATTGTTCATAGTTCTTCTTTCCAGAAGGGTGTGTTCAGTTCCTTTGACCATTTATTGATTGCGTTATTTGTTTTTTGGTGTTAAACTTTTCGAGTTATTTGTATATCCTGAAAATTAACACTGTTTTTTCTCATAGGGTAAAATATTCTTGTGTATAAAACTCAAAATGTGTTTAGATTTTTAGGACCATATAATATTACAATAAAAGATTTTTCAAACCATAAAAATAATGTTTGAAACCTTTCTTACTCTTCTTTATTTTATTGGTCTTATTTGCTTATTATATTGGGGAATGAAATTACTGAATATGTATGAATTTTCCTGGTTAAATAAATAATGATCATGAACTCATAGGAAAACAATTTTCACTTGCTCTTCTAAATAGTTCTAATATCCACTGGAGAATTCCCTTGATTGAGGCTATAACAGAAGTTGTTTGTTGTTGTTGTTGTTGTTGTTTTTGTTTTGTTTTGTTAACAATAAGACCTTTTGCTTGAAGAAAATATTAGGGAAATATTCTGTATTGCTATTTGCATTTAAACTATCTGCAAGTTTAAATATCAATCACAAACATGATCAAAACAATTCCTTATATCTTGAACCCTATCTGAGGTGTAGATGCAAAGATTTTCTCCTATTCTGTACATTATTCTTCACACTCTGAATTGTTTGTTTTGCTTTGAAGAAGCTTTTTAGTTTGATGCCATCCCATTTATTGATTTTAATTTTATGTCTTGTGCTTTGGGAGTCTTGTTCAGGAAGTCAATTCCTGTTTCATTATGTTGAAGTATTGGACCTACCCTTTCTTCTAGTAGGTACAGAGTTTCTAGTCTAATTCCTAGGTCTTCGGTCCACTTAGATTTGATTTTGTGCAGGGTGAGCGATAGGGATTAACTTTCATTCTGTTACATATGGGATTCTGCCGGGACTGCTGAGTTATAAACGGGGCTGAGGTCTAAAGCTACCCCCCTTTTTGGGCCCTAAAAGGGGTTTCTTTCTGCCTGCAGAAAGAATGTAACTTACCTGGCGAAGATGGGCTTAACGGGCAAAAATAGCTGAGTGCCTCCCACCCGCCTGCTGGACGGATACCACACCACACCCAGGGAGTTTTGTAGAAAGCAAGAAGCCAAAAACTCGAATTTATTGGCAAGGTGCTGAACTTAAATAGGTCTAGAACTAACCAATCAACCAGCAGAGCGGTTCGGACTCTCACGCTACGTCATAGCCACACCCCTTTGCTTAGCCCCGGTCCTCCAAAGGGCGTGGTAAGCAGCCAAAGTACTTACCCTTGGCAGACATAAGTCCCAACAATTCACCTTTTTTTGTTTTTTTTCAAAATGGGGTCTCTCCATTTTATAAAAATGGGATGTCCCATCTTGTAGGGTGTCCAACTCATTCGAGAGTGTGCCTGTCTAGGTTGATTTCTCCTCTCTGGGAAAAATTTTACCCGTCATTGGCTATCACTCTAGCACGTTAGGTGGACATATCTAGGGCCAGCAAGTGGCCAAGGGGAGCACACGGGACAGGACAGTCACCTTTGGGAAGGCTTGACTGGATGGCAAACCTCTGCATCCTGTTAAGGACCGTGGCCAAGCCCGTAGGGCTATAGCTCAGCGTGACAGCAGACCACCTAGCTGTATCAATCTGGTTAGTTCTATAGGGCTAAAAGTGCACACAAAGACAATGACAATCAGGGATTTCACCACAAAGAGAAAGTCCATCCATTTAGCAGTCTAAAGGAAGCCTTTTGGCATAAAGTCCGAGCAATTGTCACAGGAATGGGACTCTTCTCTTAGAGTCCAAAGGAAGCCGTCTAGCACAAAGTCCAGATAATTATCATAGATATAGCGCTCTTCTCTCAGAGTCCAAAGGAAGTCGTCTAGCATAAAGTCCAGATAATTGTCACAGGAATGGCACAGTCCCCTCTTCTCTCATCGCAGAGGGTTGAGATACTGACAAAGAAGGAGTCCAAGGTAGTGTTTTTTTGATGAACTTTGAAATGGATGTGATGAGAAGTTTAATCACAGCAGTACAAGAGATTTGTCACGGTGATTTCATTTCTGTGGAAAAAAGAAAGGATCACTCCTCAAGAGCTTGTGCTCCTGGGTAGTCATTTTGGTAGGATTGGCAGTATTTGAGATCTCTGGCAGGTACCCATATAGGGTTTTGTTCTCCCATTGGGAAGACACATCCAAAACCTCTGCCAGCACTTATTAACGGATCAGGACCTCTCCAGACTCCAGTTAATGGGTCTTTCCATCGGACCTCAACTTTTTTATAAGGCGTTTGGTTAGATCAATGTCTTTGAAATGCAGACAGAGGCTGCTGTTTGGAAAAATTTAAAATATTTAAAGTAAGCATAGCTGTTTTCAACTGGTCATGGGGGTTGCTTCCCCCATTTTGTTTTATTAATTGGTCCTTTAGGGTTTTATTATGTCTCTCTATGATGGCTTGTCCTTTTGGGTTATATGGGATCCCTGTGGTATGCTTAATATGCCAAGTTTGGAAGAACTTTTGTAATGATTTGCTCACAAAACAGGGTCCATTATCGGTTTTAACTTGTTTTGGCAATCCAAGAATAGCAAAGCATTGTAAAAAGTGACTTTCAGCATGTTTAGCCCTTTCTCCAGAGTGTGACGTGGCCCACCAAGCATGTGAATAAGTATCTATGGACATAAATATATATTTTAATTTTCCAAATGGCACATAATGGGTTACATCAGTCTGCCAGATAGCGTTGGGCCATAGGCCTCTGGGATTTACCCCAGGGGACTGGAGAGGTGGGACCTGTAAGAAGGGCAAACAGGACTTACATGTCCTTATAATCTTTTTTAAATCTTTTATGGGAACTGAAAGAAATTTATTATGTAGTCCTCTCCAATTTAAATGAGTAAGGTCGTGAAGACCTTGGGCTAACTGAAGGTCTTGTTGATATGGGACTGTAACTGTTAATACACCTGTGGTGGCCAAATGGTCAGCGGCCTGATTTCCCTCAGATAGGGGCCCAGATAAGCCTTGATGTCCCCTAAGATGTTGGAGGAAAACAGGTTCATTATGCCCCTTTCATAGGGATCGAACCTGAATCATCAGAGGGGTTATAGGATTATTATCTATCTTTATATATGAGTCATTTAGAGTAGGTAATAGGTTAATTACATATAAACTATCTGAGAAAAGATTCATAGGCTCTTGGACATGGGTCAAGGCTAATGCAACAGCATATAATTCTTTAAATTGAGCAGAACCAGTAACTGCTTCAAAGTATTGTGTCCTTTGGCCTGAGGATGGGTGAAACACTACAACTGCTGACCCTTCTTTTCCTCCATCTGTGAAGACATTTACAGCCTTGGGGAGTGGCTTGATGGAAAAAAGGATGGGGGAGTCCACTCCAGTTTGGGGAAAGAAGAGGTCCATTTGGTTGACCCGTAATGACAGTCAACTTTTCCTAGAAATCCTTCTAAAGCATAGGAGACTCTAGGGTTGTTTCACCATATCCACTCAAAGTCTGACAAACGGTAAGGAATCATTAAAATATCTGGGTCTTTTCCATAATGCCTCAATGATGTATCTCTCCCTTTTATTATAAGATCTGCTAATTGATCTAATTGGGAATAAACTCGAGGTGCTCCTCCCACAGAGGAATGTATCCACTGTAAGGGATTTCCCATCTGAGTGACCACAGCTGTAAGGAGCTTAGCACCTGAGAAAATCCACAGATATAGAGGTTGCTTTGGTTGGTATCGAGCCAATTGGGTTGAATTGCGGGCATCTTGGACATTTTGTAATATTGACAGATGACTTTCTTCTAGTAAAATCACATCAGTGGGGGATTTTCCCCGTAGCAACTCAAAGAGAGGTAATAAATCCTCAGTAGAGATATGAAGCCATGGTCTTAACCAGTTTAGCTCTCCTAATAGCTTCTGTAACTCTGCCAAGGAATAAGATTTTTGAATGACTAGTTGAGGTTTGAGAGGACAAACCGAGTCTAGGCTAAGTTTAATCCCCAATATTTTAAAGGGAGGAATAGTTTGTATCTTATCATTGGATATGTTCAACCCTCCTTTTTCTAAGAGCTCTCGAAGGGTTAGGTAAGCTGAGCTCAGTTGTTAGACATCAGCAGCTCCCAGGATGATGTCATCCATATAAACATATAGGGTGAGCTGTGATTTTTTCATTAATGGTGATAGAAGACATGAAATATAATATTGACAAAAGGCTGGGCTGTTAGCCATACCTTGAGGGAGAACTATCCATTTATATCGCTCATCTGGCTTCTGAAAGTTGACTGAGGGGACAGAGAATGCAAACTTTTCATAATCATCTGGATGAAGAGGTATTGAAAAATAACAATCTTTAATATCAATAACAATTAAGGTTAAATCTCTTGAGATAGAAGGGATCCAGGGGAGGCCACGCAGAGGTGTGCCAACAATGAACATCCTATCATTAATTTTTCGGAGGTCTTGTAACATCCTCCATTTCCCTGTGGCCTTTTGTATAACAAAAACAGGACTGTTCCATGGGCTAAGAGAAGGTTTAATGTGTCCTAGGGCTAACTGTTCTTGGACAATTGCCCTCAAATGGTTTAGTTTTTCAGTAGGAAGGGGCCACTGCTCGACCCAGATTGGGGGGCCATCTCGCCATTGAATGGCAGGAACTTGGGGAGCAGTGGCCCTTAGGATTGGGGGTGAGACCCTATTTGATGATTTGAAGTTTTTCTCTCCGTCTCTTTAGTTAATATATCATTTTGAAGCTCTCTATGGGTTGTAGTAATGTACGCTTCTGCTTCTCCTAAGATGTCTTGGCCTAATAAATTAGAAGTTAATCCAAAGGCCACAAGGGGACGAACTTCCCCTTGGTTTCCATCTATATCTCTCCATCTAAGCCAATTTCTGGTCTCTTCTGAATGAGTGTTTCCACCTACTCCAAGTAACTGAGGCCCTGGAATTAGTTCCCATTGGGGTGGAATCTCTTCCTTCCTTAGTATAGTACGATCTGCCCCAGTATCAATTAGGCAACGAAATTTCTTTCCTGATATATAAATATCCATCTTTGGTCTAATCCCTGGAACAATAGGAACTGTCCAATGGACCTTAGGGGGACTGTGAGCAGGGGAACCTCCTTGGTGTAACGGGGCTGGAGGCTGCCCCCTTAGGAGTTTAAAGGTTTCCCCTGAATATCAAATGTAGACCTGCAATCTTTTTTCCAATGATATCCTCTTTTACACCTAGGACAAAGTGTTCTAGGGGCAGCTGGACTTTGAGTCTGGCCAGGGGAGCATTCTGGAGGCTGACCAGGGCCATTGGGGCAGTCTTTTTTAAAATGGCCCTGTCGTCCACACTTAAAACAGAAAACAGGCTCCTTTTCCATTTAAAACTGTTGCTAATACCTCAGTATGGGCATTAAGGGCCGTGGTCAATATTTGAGATTGGTGAGTTGTCGAACCCACATCTTTGATTGCAATAATCTATCTCTCCATAGATCTATCTTTTAACCCGGCACCGGCCAGCTTGTGATCTGCGGTCATCCCTTCCCAAACTAACATTTTTGTAAATTGGTCCCTCATCGTACCAGGTGGAAGTTTCCTTTGAAGGCTTTTTTTTTTTCCACTCTCTCAATAAATGTGGCCAGATCCTCATTAGCTTTTTGAGTGATTCCAGCTATAGGAGGCTCTGTAGGGCCTTCCTCTAGCTTTTTCCATGCTTCCAGCCCTAAAGCTCGCACCTGCTCTCAGTAAGGGGCTGGTATTGCTGCCTGTTGGATGCCTGTGGCATATTGATCACTAGTTCCTGACAGCATTCCAAAGGTTATTGGTATGGGAGGATTTGCAGCTTGGTTCCTCTCAGCCTGCATATGGCATTCATTAAAAAAATATGCACACCATTTAATAAATAAAGGTCCCGGGAGCACGGCTTTGGTTAGATCCTTCCAATCTCTACTCTTGCAGGCGTGATGGGCAAGACTTTGTAAAATATATTCTGCCCATGGCGAGTTTGGCCCATCTTCTGCCACAGCTTTTTTTAATTCTTTTAACTCTTGAGTCTCCCAGGGGTACCAAATTTGAGGTCTGTCTCCTCCCGGATTTAAATTAACTGGAAATGCCATTACTGGTGAAAGCCCACTAGAGGGCGCTAGCAGCTGCTGTGAGATTGGCGCCTCTTGGTAAAGTGGTGGGGCAGAAGGCCCGGCAGGGGTGGGCTCATAAAATGGCAGATCCCGCTCACAAGGTGGTGAGCCATGTGGCCACTGGCCTTTGTCCTCAGGGAATTTGTGAAAGCTCTCTAAGGGAGGGGCTGTAATTTTTTCTAATTCCCCGGAGCGGGATTTCTTTGTTTCTAGGGAGTGGTTAGGCTTCTCCAAATCCGCGGATCGGGAGGGACTGTTTATTTCTCCGGACCGGGAAAGACTAGATATTTTATTTTCTCGCAGGGCCTGCTCCGTTACCTCAATTCGAATGATTTGAGGTGCCCGCTCTGTGGCCTCTGCAGATTCTTTTGCTATCTGCAAGAGAGAGCATGTTTTTAGGGCGGATAAAGTTGGATAAACTCCCGGAGGCGGGATTTCCCCGTATTCATGTTCTTGCTCTCTTAAAATTTGTTCCGCTTCGTGCCACGTTTTCCAAGAATTAAAATCAGACTTTGGGAGCCAGGGAGCCGCCCGTATTAATGAACTCCAAATATTTTTAGCTTGTGTATCAGAAATTTGGAGACCTTGCTTTCTTAAAATACACCGCCATGCCTCGAGGGCTGGGTCTTGAGATTTTCTAAATATTAATGCTTGCCCCATAATAGAGGATATTTTTGCCAGAGAGACACTGCGTCTCTAACCGTGCTAAGCCCACCGTTAATTTTTGTGCCCCACGTTGGGCACCAATCTGCCGGGACTGCTGAGTTATAAATGGGGCCAAGTTCTAAAGCTACCCCCCTTTTTGGTCCCTAAAAGGGGTTTCTTTCTGCCTGCAGAAAGAATGTAACTTACCTGGCGAAGATGAGCTTAACGGGCAAAAATAGCTGAGTGCCTCCCACCCGCCTGATGGACAGATACCACACCACACCCAGGGAGTTTTGTAGAGAGCAAGAAGCCAAAAACTCGAATTTATTGGCAAGGTGCTGAACTTAAATAGGTCTAGAACTAACCAATCAACCAGCAGAGCGGTTCGGACTCTCAAGCTACGTCATAGCCACACCCTTTGCTTAGCCCCGGTCCTCCAAAGGGCGTGGTAAGCAGCCAAAGTCCTTCCCCTTGGCAGACATAAGTCCCAACAGGTTTCCAGTTTTTCCAGCACCATTTGTTGAAGAGGATATTTTTTTCTCCAGTGTATATTTTGGCTCCTTTGTCTAGTATGGGGTGATTGCATTTACATAAGATTTTCTCTGTCTTCTGTTCCATTGCTATTGCTATTTCGGTGCCAATACCATGCTGTTTATGTTACTATAACTCTGTAGTATACTTTAAGGTCTGGTATTGTGATGCTTCTTGCTTTGTATGTCTTACTAAAAATTGCTTTATCTATTTTGGGACTCTTATTTTTCCAGATGAATTTCATGATTGCTTTCTCTATTTCTATGAAGACTGTCATTGGAATTTTTATAAAAGTTGAGGGTTGCTTTATCATCAAATAGTTCTAAAAATGATTAATCTTGATTTTAGTTTCTTTTGTTTTTGCTTTATTATTCAAATAGATTTTCCTCTTAATATGAAATATGATCTATCTTAAAAATTATGTATATTATGAAATTCTTATTTAATGTTATTAATTCTTCTTTTTGAAAATAATATGTTCCTCATGTCGAGCTGAATCATAAAGGGCACTTTTATGTGTATATTCAGCTTTCTGCAATGTCTGACTAATATTTCTCTGGCCAATGTGTATCAGACACACATCACAATTTGATGACTTGTAGAGTGTTTTTTCATCCCCATCCTTAGTCTTGCCAATGAATTTCTGACAGCACTACAGTGCTGAGTTACATTTCTTATTTCCTACTAGTGTAGTGGCATAACTAGCTTCTCAATGAGCATTGCTTATACCAGGGAGAGGAGAAGAAGAATACTTACATACTCTGTTGCTTCAGGCTTTAGAAGAAAGCTTCACTCCTGCTTGGGTATCTGTAGCATCAGAGAATAGGAGAGAGAAAATAAAGTACTAAAAACTTCTATTTAAATGCCAGAATCTCCTACCACATCAGTTTTGCCACTGATCTCTCATTTTAGTAGAAGTTCAGCTATTCACAAGGTCCCATTGACACCATGAAATAAAGGATGCAGAATATGGACTATCCACATTTTATACTATCTTATGCATTCTCAGTGATTCCATATTGATGTAGAGCTTAGCTCCATTCTGGCCTTTATTAATTCTAGGGTTTGGAGAAACCAGTATACCACCTAGTCTTTCCATATATATACATAGATATATTCAGCTTCTCTTTATCATCATGGCTACAAAGGGAAAGTAAATATTAGATTATTTTTTCTAGAACAAATCAACAACTCCATATTATGTAATACTTTAGTTTGGAGGTTTAGCAAATCACTGGGTCAAGCTGTACCAAGGTGGGAAGAAAGTAACAAAATGGCTTAATAAGCAGATTTCCTGGAAAATACCTCATTAAATTCAATTGCTATCAGGTGAGACATATTGTTAGTGAGCTTTTTATCATTTTGACAAAATACCCAACAAAGTAAATTTAAAATAAGGAATTATTTATGTTGATTGATTCATGGTTTCAGAGAATTCATGATATGCTGGCTTAGTTGCTTTGGGCCTATGACAGCAAAGTACATCACGGTGGAAGTAGTGTGTGTTAGAAGATTGTTCATGGCATGGTGGCTATGAAGCAAAGAGAAAAGGAAGGGGTTAGGGTTCCAATTCCCCTTCCTGAACATGCCTTCAATAGCGTAACTTTTTTCTACTAGATCCGAAATCCAAAAGGTTTGACTACATCTGATTAGATATAACAGCTAGGAACTAAGTTTCAACACATGAAACATTTTGGAGAACATTCAAGATGCAAAGTATAGCATTCTACTACTTGCCCCAGAAGGCTCAGTTCATCTCACAATGCAAAATACATTCAGACAACCTCTAAAGATCCCCCAATTTTTAACAATTTCTGTATTTCTCAAATGTCCAAATAGGAAGCCTCCTCTAAGACTTAAGACAAACTGGAGTCTTGTGAACTCCTGTAAAAATCAGAAAGAATATTGCATACTTCCAAGGTACAATGACACAGGGTAAACAGTCCTATTCCAAAGGAGAACAATGGAGCAGTAAACAAAATCAGACCAAAACCCAGGAGGAAAACACATTAAGTAAACCCAGTAGGGAAACATTAAATCCTGTCGCTCCACCTCTGACATTGATTGCAAGTCGTGGTGCTATGTGAGATCCAAAAGCCTAGAGCAGCTACTTTCCTAAGGACTTTCTGGTGGCTGCTCACATGGACTTTCTTTTGGGCTGATTATACTTGCTGCCAGAAGCTTTCTTTAGTACACATTTAACATTGGTGACATGTTTAAACTTCTGGAGTCTTCGTCGAAGTCTTTGACTTCACTCTCATAGATTCACACATTTCCCTATTGGGTGTTGTTTTCAGGGATACTTATCACACAATGCCTGGCCTTCAAAGTTTTTCTCAGAAATCTTGGGGAATCCTCCATGACATCATATCTCCTGCATTTTGTATGCCTGAAAAAACCAGCATTATGTGGAGAATGCCAGGGTATATAATCATCTTGAGAACATTTCATCTTACTTGAGTTACAGCATCATCATCTTCTAAGTGCCTTGGTGGCTGAGCATAGATAAACAAATCCTGGTGAATCAATTCCCTTCTTGCCCCTGTGAACAATATGCCCCACGGCTCTTTTCTCAAACAAAATTCTGGATAGATACTTCTCAAAAGAAAAACTATGATGGCCAACAAAAACAACAAAAAATATCAATACCAACATCCATCAGAAAATTGAAAATTAAAAACTACAGTGATATGGCACCACTCCCTAACTAGAATGACTATTATTAAAAAAAAATTCTGGCTCAGGTGTGCAGTACAGCCACTATAAGAAAACAATTTTGAGGTTCCTCAATAAATCAAAAATAGAATTCAGATATGATTCAGCAAGACCAATCCTGGTATACATCAGGTGCAAATAAAGTCAGAAAAGAAAAGAAATACCTGCATACCATTGTTTACTGAAACACTATTCAAAATAGCTAAGATATGAAATTAACATAGTTGCCCATAAGTAAATGAATGGATAAAGAACATGTGACATACAGAGAGTATTTTCTAGCCATAAATAATAAAATTATGTCGTGTACAGGAAAATGGATAGAAATGTATGATATTTTGCTAAGCAAAATAAGCCAAAGACAGATAAATATTGCAAATTTTTTCTCATGTGGGTACTAAAAATATCCATTTGAAAGTAGAAGAGGTATTACTAGAGACCAACAAGTGTGCCATTAGGAGGAAGGTGAAGAAGAAGAAGGGTAAATGGACAAGATCAATGCATAATATGTGCAAATAATGAAATAAAACATTGAATTATGCAATTACTATTTAATAACTTTTGTGAAAACATAAGCATTGGCAAAAAATATAAAGCTTTTGATGTAAATTTACACTGTTCTTCCTTTGAGTCTGATATGGGTTGCATCTTACTAATTTTTCAAGACATATTTCCTTGTTGTTCTGTTTTAAAGTACTTGGCTTCATTTCAATGGTACTAATGTCCACACTTTCTTTGACTAAAACTTTAAAGGAGCTCATTTTTTTTTTTGAAGTATTGAAAGTTTTAAGGATGTTTTTACTATTTTTTGTGCCTTATTTTCACTATTAATCTGGTAAAAATCAGAGAGCAATACCCATGTCATAGTCTGAATGCTGTACTTCCATGAAAAAAAATAGGTCATTGCCTTTAAATTCAGTCTGGAATAAATTCTCAGGTCATGGACAAAATGTAGATAAATTCTTTGCATTTGTGTATAACAGATGACTTCCAGTCTAATTCCTATTATAAACCTTACTTCCATCTTAAACCACATAAACACAGACATTATTCTCCATATTCCTATCAGCATTATGGTCTTTGCCCTCACAAGAAGTGTCCACTAAGCTCCATTTACAAAGTACTGAACTTTCTTTAGCCAGATTCTCCAAATTTTCTAAATGTTTTCCACAAACCACTTGTCAAGTTTTCTGAAACATATCATCATGAATAGTCCATAGCATTGAGACCACTTCTTGGTACCAATTTGCTCATAAACATAGGGATATGTGGAAAACATTACTTAGCCTTCCATACTTTCATTGTGATTGTCCCCATTCAATTTCTGATTGTTTTAACACTTTCCCTAACCATTACCAAAACATTAGCCAAAAAATCCACAAGATTTTCTTATTCATCCCTACTGTTTGCCATTTTTATTTGGAAAAGCAATGGATCTTTGCATTTTCAAATATATGTTACTTCTCTGGCTATTAGCTTCTTGATTGGAATCAAGACACAAAATGGTAAAGTGGCCATACCAAGCCAGAGGATGAGATATGGATAGTCCTGGGTAAGAAGTCACATAACTATATAGCTGCTATTTAATGACTTATAATGTTCAAAAACAATAAGTAAATCTCAATTTCTTATAGTACTATTTTATTATTAGGAAGAGAGAAAAAATTAACCTAAATATCAAAAGTTGATTATATTTGAAAGAAATAAAATTATGAAGGCTTGAGTATTTAGCTTGAGTATTGTAGAATTCTAGAATTCAGGTTAGTATTTTAAGGTCAACTTACATACCGATCAACTGTAACATAAGAATGTAAATATCTGTAGCACGTAATAAAAAAATTTTGTAAACAACCAAAGGAAAAGCAGTATTTGAGCATGCAGGACACGGTAAATTGAACTCACATGAAAGGTTGCACACTATCATGATGATAAGTTCTGTGCATTGCTTCCTATAAGCAACAATTCTGTTTGTACAAAGCATTCCAAGAGAGTGCCCATATTAGTGAAAAACAATGGAAGATAATGTTGAAAACTTGCAAAAACTGGAGAATATGATATAAAGCCATTTTTTAAAGACCTTTTTACACAAATGGAGCACAACTTTTCATTTCTCAGGTTGTACATGATGTAGAATCACACCATTCATGCAATCATACCCATCCATAGGGTATAAAGCAATTTTTAAAATATGAAAACTAATTCATGCTTGGCTCTTGATATTTTCCCTTTTGAACATTTTTTTATGTTATCATATTCAGCAAAGAACATATGATGCTTGCATTTTACTCAGTTATACAGTAAGAGATATTTACACAAAAATGGAAAAAATATTTTCTTGGCCATCAACTTTTTATTTTCATCATTCAAGAAACCAGAAGTAAATAGCAGAAAAATCAGTAGAGTAGAGGCATGGGAACAGGGGAGGGAGGAAAGAAAGGGAAAGGGAAGTACTGGGGACTGAATTAGAACAAATTGTATTACATGATTTAAAAAATTTTCAAATTGAATCTTAGTGTTATGTATAACTAAAAATAACTAATAAAAATAAGAAAAGAAGAAAGGAAGGAGTAAAAAGGAGAAGAATAGGAAAGATGAAAGGAGAAGAAGAAAAGAAGAAGGAGGAGGAGGAGGGGACAGAGGAGGAGAACATGATGATGACCAGGAGGAGGGAGGAGCAGAAAGTAAGGGGAAGTATTGGGGAAGAAAATTGACCAAGTGATATTGTTATATTGCTTACATATACAAATATGTAAAAATGAATTCAAATTTAGGTTTAAATATAAAGAAAGAAATTGTCTTGACAAGAACAATAAGAAAATATTTGGTGGCTGAGGCTATGGCTCAGAGGTAGAGCACTTGTCTCGCATGTGTGGGGCCCTGGGTTCAATTCTATTCTCGATTTGTAACATTAAGTTGTGAAAAGGCACTTTGGATGAAATTTTATTTGCATAGCAAAGCAATAAGATAGAAAGTTTAAGTGTTATAAATAATTGTATATATTATTATTACACTAAGAAATGCTACCTACAGGTTATATTAAAATAAAAACCTAAGGATACTGTTTAAATTGAAGGACTTTAAAGATATATATGCATATGGTTACATATACATACATATTCAGAAAGATGTAACATATATATGCATATATTTGAACGAATTGTAATGCGATTTGATTATTGGGTTAATATTAAGCTCTGAAAGCTAACTTTAGTGTATCTAGATAGAGCTTTAAAGAGATTTACCTACCTACTGAAGTATCTATATATATTGCAAGGGGAGATTAAGCCAGTTCTTGAAGACCATCCTAGGTTTTTAAAAGCTAGAGAAAAAAATGGCTTATTTGACACTTGAAGACATATATTTGCTTACCAAAGACAAAACTAAGAATGTTTCCTACCAGGTCTCCAAAGAGATGCTCTCAGAAAAGAGAAAATTTGGTCTCTTTTCTATTCAGAAACACAATATGTGTGTGTGTGTGTGTGTGTGTGTGTGTGTTGATGTGTGTATTGTGTGTTCTCACGCTCACCTATGGAGTGAACTCATAACTGGAAATGGGAACATTTTACCATTTGTCTTTCAGTGCATTCACTTGATCAGGATGATGTGCATTGTTTTGATACTTTGTTAATGACTCTACTATAAATATATATAAATCTCATGTGTGCATTCAGTGTAGCATTTAATTCTAAGTCACTAGCTTGTTGTTCCTTTCAAAGGTAATATAAAAACAGAGCTAGAAAATGTATGAATTAAATTTAAAATTTTTTCTATAGTGTTCTATACTTATATGAAATATATATAGACATATATATATATATTTAGAAAAATAAACATAAGAAAATAAAATATTAAGGAGAGGTAATAGAAAAATGTAGCATTTCCTTATGAATAGAGCTGAGAGATTTTTTTTCCTCTACCATCATTATTTTAAATGTTGTGGACCTGTAAATTAGTTGACAATAGAATAGAATTTGATTTCTAGTTGAGCATTCAGTAGCACTGAAAATGATTGGCTCCCTGAATATTTAGTACCATTATCTATTGTACCTGCTTAATCAAAGGATAAAGTCTTTAAAGGAGTCAAAGAATTAAACATTCTGATGAGCATTTTTATGCAATTATTTTGGAATGACCTGATACCCAAGTTTGAAAAGGCATGTTTATTGTGAATGACTCTTACAAGTACTGCTTTAGTCAGATAATAGAAGTTCAGATGAAATTTCGTTTTGTAACTGTCATATAGCACAGGTGTTTTCACTTTGACAAAATCTTTATATAAACCTGGTGGTCTGTTGGTCCTTTTAATATTAAGACTAATAAAATAGAAAAGGAAGGTTAGAAAAATACAAACATGCATAAATAAACATGATCGAATTGATGGGCAAAAAATGATTTAATGAGAAAATTATGTTCTTAAAACTATTCAGAGATTAAAAAAATGAATGAATAGATTCATTGTACACATTGAAATAAAGGGAAAATTTAACTCATTCTGAATAAAACATGAATAAGTCTTTTTTTTGTGTGTGTGGTACTGGGGATTGAACTCAGGGGCACTCAACCACTGCTTCACATCCCCAGCCCGTTTTTGTATTTTATTTAGATTCAGATTCTCACACTAAGTTGCTAAGTGCCTCACCATTGCTGAGGCTGGCTTTGAACTCATGATCCTCCTGCCTCAGCCTCCCAAGTGCTGGGATTATAGGCGTGCACCACCGCTCCCAGCTCCTGAGTAAGTCAGTATTTATAGTCAAGGAGAAGGTTGGGATTTAGTGTATAAAAATTTTTATTAACTGGAAATATCAGGAGTAAGGGGTGATTATGTCTAAACAAACTTGACCAAATTCTAGCTGAGTGCAAGTCAAGGGGATAACATTGTTTAGTAGTGCTGAATTTGTTTAGACATCAAAGGTAAATGTCTTTCACTAAACTGACCCACAAGTATACTTGTTAAAAGTAGATCTAGTGAACCAAATACAGATAATAAAATAGTCTGTTATGTTCTACTATTGCTGAAAACTTCATCACTTATACAGAGAAGAAATTTATTTTCTCAATTATAAAGGCTGGGAATTTGAAGATCAAGGCTCCAGTATGTTTTGTTTTATGGTAAGGACTGCATTGTCTAGATGGGAGGAATAATGTGTCCTCACATGGTAGAAAGTAGAAGAGTAAGAGAGCCCAATACTGTGTGAAATCTTTTATAAGGGCCTTACTTTTATTTATAAGGAAGGAGCCACCATGGCCTTCTTACCATTTAAAAGCCCCACCTCTTAATATTATTGGAAACACCCAATTGGAGGTAAAATTTCAAGCAATAACACTTGAAAAGTTGAAAAGATTCATGGCCAAAATAAGACACATGAGAGATAGCAACCAGGAATTTTGGTGTTCAGATGCAGATAAATTATCTAAGGGCTATATAAATAATGAGGGAGAAGGATAACCTTTTGGTAATCATGGCATAGGCCAATATTTTTCTAATACTGAGAGATGTGAACACATGGTACATAGTAAGCCTACATAGTGACATATTTTAGAAAGGGAAAATTTAAGAATGTCACCAGATCTAGGAATTACATATATTAAAAAGGGTGTAAAACTATTTATTAACATCAGAATTAATTAAGTTAAAATATATGCTAAAATTTTAAGACTAATCACTACGATATAGAAATAGAATTGGAATAATGGAGGAACAAAGCACTTAAGAGAAAAGGAATTTGACCCCTACAGCAAAAAACAAGCAAGAAATGAAAATATGTCACAGAAATAAAGAGCAAAGCATAAAATATTGAGTGATACAAATAAATAGAATTGTATCATTATTTATAAACAAGTAAATGGACATCTAGCTCTGGAAAAGATAGAAAAATATGTTCTATTTTATCCCTACATTGATGAAAGTAATATATCTGGTCAAAGTACATAACTCAAATAGAACAAACATTTAAAAGTGGGAAATGCAAATCAAAACTACATTAAGATTTCATCTCACTCCAGTTAGGATGACAATTATAAAAAAATGAATAATAATAAATTTTGGTGAGGATGTGGGGTAAAAGGTATATTCATATACTGTTGGTAAGACTGCAAATTAGTGTAATCACTCTGAAAAGAAGTATGGAGTTTCCTCAAAAAACTATGAATGGAGGAACCACAATATGATCCAGCTATTCCACTCCTCAGTATATATCAAAAAGTTTTAAAATCTGCATGCTACAGGGATATAGCTGCAATAATGTTTATAGCCACACAATTTGTAATAGCCACACTACTGAACCAATATAAGTGCTGTTCAACAAATGAATGGAGAAAAATAAATCTGGTACACAAATACAATGGAGTATTACTCGGCCACGAAGAAAAATAACATTACGGCACTTGCTGATAAATGGATGGAACTGGAGACTATCTTGCTAAGTGAAATAAGTCAGTATCCCTAAGATAAAGGTTGAATGTTTTCTCTGATATGCAAAAACTAATCCAAAATAAGGGGAGTGATAAAAATAACAAGAAAGAGAGAAAGGAAAAAATGTGAGAGGGAATTTCATCAAAATAGAGGAAATCTCAAGAGTATATGAAGGGGATCAAGGTGGAGGAAGAAGGGACAGGAAAATGGAAAAATAATTGATTGAATGTGACCAAAGTTTTATATGACCCTGCATGGATGTAGCACCATGGGTCCCAGCATCAGGTGTATCCACTGGAAACTAATTGAAACAAAACAAAACAAAACAAACTGTAAATGAATTGAAGAGGGATCAGTGGAGTGGTGCAGGGGCAGGTAAGTGTTGGGGATGGAATTGGAGAGCAGTGGGTTCCATGCTTTTCTGATCATGTCAGGGTGTATCTTGGTGTTGTACCATAACTAACAAGAAAAGAAAAGTTCTAAAGAAAAAATAAATAAATAGAGACTAAGCAAACCCCAAACAAAATAAACCAAAAGAAAACCATTCCTAGACACAACATAGAAACTAAATTACTAAAAACTAGAGGTAAGGAAACAGTATTTAAAACACACAAAAGAAAGCAATGTACTAATAGAAAAATAACTTAAAATTAAAAAAGTAAATAATTATCAAACCAAAATTATCAATCTTCCAAAATTACCCTTAAAAACTGAAGGTAAAATTAAGATATTTCCACACTGAGAAAATCTAAGAGAATTTCTAACCATGAGGCCTACTCCAAAAAGAAATGCCTAAGGAATTTCTTCAAACAGGAATGAAGATATAAGGAAAGAAAATTTGGTAAGTAAAAATTAAGATGAGGGCTGGGGACACAGCTCAGTTGGTAGAGTGTTTGCCTTGCATGCACAAGGCCCTGGGTTCAATCCCCAGTATCACAAAAGAAAACAAAATTAAGATGAATCTCGCAGGTATAATATGATAGTTGATTTTAGGCTATGCTTGTTTTGATATTTTTAAAATGTTTTATCTCCGAAAAAAGATATAACATTCTCTGATGAATTTTATATATTTATAGGGAAAATATTGAAGATAATTATAGCATACAGGATAAAGAGTACAGGTATGTAAATGGAAATAATATATTAAAAAATTAACCTAAAGAGATAAAATGTTTGTTGAATAGATGATGATAAGTTATGTATATATTTTCAAATCCTTAAATTAGACATTATGAAAGTGTGTGAAAAATTTATATCCCCAAAATATTATAGATAATTCCTAATGACTGTTAAATCATATTAAACTGATCTTCAGATATGTAGAAAAGAGAAAATAGAGAAACAAAATAAGAGTTAACACACACAGAAATCAAATAACAGAATAAAGAGCTTAGATGCTTCAATTTTGACAGTAAATAAATCTAAACACCTGAATTAAAAAGAGTTGAAAAAACGTTTAAAATGTGATGCTCTATATAGAATAAACAAAAAAAAAAAACTTACTCCATATTTAATGATATAGTCAAGAAAAAATGACATAGGATTGTAATGCCCCTTAAATAAAATGAGTGTGGTTATATTGTAAAGAGATAAAATGTATTTCAATAGAAAGGAAATTACTTGAGGCAAAGAGGGTAAAAATGTAATAATAAAATGATGGATTCACCAAAAATATATAACAATCTTAAATTGTATGCATAAAGTATACAGCTGCAAAGTGCATAGATAAAAACTGACAGAATATAAAGGAAAAATATATAAATCTACTATAGTTGGAGGATTTCCACCCCCCCCCCACACACACACAGTAATTGGTAGAAACAACAGGTAAAATAACAATGGGAAGATAGGAAAATTGAACAATGTAACCTATCAGTAACCAATAGAATGTCATTGATATTCATACCCCATGTCAGCCAACACTACCAGAATTCATACTATTTAAAATCATGCATGGGAGGATTTATCAAGGTGAATATATTCTATATCATAAAATAATTGTCAACAAATACAAAATAATTGATACATCCAGAACGTAATTCAAAAAGAAATCAAAAACAGAAATATAACAGGAAAATATTCAAACATTTGGAAATTCAATAACTCGTTTCTAAATCTTTGATTTAAAGAAGTAATCTCAAACAAAATTTTTCTAAAGGTATTTTGAAGTGAATGTAAAAGAAATAAAGCACATTAAAATTCAATTATGTGGGCTGGGGTTGTGGCTCAGCGATAGAGCGCTCTCCTAGCATGTGTGTGGCCCTGCTTCAATCCTCAGCACCACGTAAAAAATAAACGCATTGTGCACAACTAAAAGCAAATAAATAAATATTTTAAAAATTTAGTGATGCATTTAAACCAATAGTTATAACATTAAATATTTATATTAAAATGGAATAAATAGTGCCAAACACAGTGGCACATGCTTGTAATCCCAGCGGCTCAGGAAGTTGAGGCAAGAGGATGGTGAGTTCAAAGCCAGCCTCACCCTATGTAGATTAAGAAGTATCTTGAGGAAGTTTTTTTATGGTCCTGTTATAGCTCTATATCTTGAATTGCCATGGTTGTTATTTAAATCTATGCATATGATAAAATTTCATAAAATGAAGGAATAAAACAAAATATAATATATGTAAAATTATGCAATCTTAATGTGGCTAATAGCATAGTACATACAATAACTTTGTTAAGATTATTATTAAGAAAATCTCGGTTAAGGATATATGAGATCATACTGATGTTTCCAATGTTTCCAACTCTAACTTAGTGCCACATTGTTTAATTTAGCCTTGGCACCTTATCTGTGCTCTCTGACTCCAACAATAAGACTGATTCCTAATATCCTCCTCTGATTTCATTATTTGTTCAGTCATAGAACACTTTTACTATGGTTTTTGAATTGTTGACTCATATCCCCACCGATTAGAGTGCAGTGTTTATGTACAATTCCTATTTTCTTTCTTTTAAAATCTACATTCATTTTAACATTATTTTGCCAGCATGTATCCCCCACTCTGTTCAGTAATAAATGCTACAATTTTATAATACAGCCATGAACTCCATGAAGACATTCCAGACAACAGACTACACTTAATCATTGAAGGTCCCATAAGATTAAAATTCAGATGAAAAATTCCTATTGCCTATTAAACACACAGCTAAAAGAAGAACCAGGAGGAAAGGAAACTGCAGGGGAAAAATTGTATACAGTGTTTTATAAAAAAAATGCTCTATATGTATATTATGAATTATAATGCATACTACTATTATAAAAAATAAATTAAAATCAGAAACTAAAAAAATAAAAATCCATAGTGCAGTTTAGCAGAAGCTTTTGCAAACCTAAGGGTTTGTATGCCTTCATGAGTAATTGATTTAACAGTGTGTAATGTCTTTTTCCAAAATTTTCTTTTTTTCTGTGTTCTGCTATGTTTGAAATGAATATACCTATTCCAAGGTTATTTTTTTCAGTTAGTGTTAATGGAATATGTTCCCCCATAATATAATTTTAAACCTTTTTTTAATATAAAATGTTTTTCAGATAATATATAAGTATTTTATTCACTCTGACAAGCACTTATCTAGTGTTAGATAATTCTCATTTAGTTGCATTGATGCAATTCTATTAAAAACTACCATATTTGTTTGTTTTGAACATGAAGGGATTCCCAATCAATAAATGTGCTAAGGAGCTGAACAGACACTTCTCAGAAGATGATATACAATCAATCAACAAATATATGAAAAATGTTCAACATCTCTAACAATTAGAGAAATGCAAATCAAAACTATTCTAAGATTTCATCTCACTCAAGTCAGAATGGCAGCTACTAAGAATACAAACAACAATACGTGTTGGTGAGGATGTGGGGAAAATAGCATGCTCATACATTGCTGGTGGGACTGTGAATTGGTGCATCCATTGTGGAAAGCAGTATGGAGATTCCTTGGAAAACTGGAAGTAGAACCACCATTTTACCCAGCTATCTCTCTCCTCAGTCTATACCCAAAGGACTTAAAAAGAGTAAACTACAAGGACACAGCACAATTCACAATAGCTAAATTGTGGAACCAACCTAGATGTCTTTCAGTAGATGAATGGATAAAAGAAATGTGGTATATGTATAGAATGGAATATTACTCAGAAATAAGAGAAAAAAATTATGTCATTTGCAGGTAAATGGATGAAGTTGGAGAATATAATGCTAAGTGAAGTTAGCCAATCTCAAAAAACCAAATGCCAAATGTCTTCTCTGATATAAGGAAACTGATTCATAGAGAGATAGGGAAAAGGAGTGGGAAGGGAAGGGTGAGGGCAGGGGTTAGAAATGATGGTGGAACGAGATGGACATCCTTATCCAAAGTACGTGTATGAAGACACAAATGGAATGAATATAATTTGTTTACAACCAGTGATGTGAAAAATTGTGCTCTATATATGTAATATGAATTGTAATGCTTTCTGCTGTCATATAACAAATTATAATTTAAAAAAAAAGCTACCATATTTATAACTGTTCCCTATTCAATGCATTTGTGTCTACTTTTGTTTCCCACTTTTTATGTGTACTCTGGTTTTAATTGAAACTTCTATTTTATTTCATCATGTCACCCTACTGGCAAATAGCATATCATTTATGTTTATAATGTCACTTATTTGTATTTAAAATATTTAATTTTGGCCACAGAGTTTATAATGATGACACATTTTAATATAATTTGTGTCCACCTTCAAATAATTATATAGTGTGTTGTCTTATTAAGGTATGTCCAACTGATTTGTTGTGTCTTTGTGAAACTGTGCAATTTTATGTTATTTAACCATGTGCCATCATCACAAAATATTTTACTGTTATTGCTTTTAACAGTTGTCTTTCATATCATTTAAGATTAAGAGATTTTAATTTATCTTTGTTTTTCTCTGCCATATGCTTTTTTATGTAGAGTCTAGCTTCTGATCTATATGTCTTTCTTTTGATTTATATCTTTTATTACTGCTTAGTGAAGAACTGCTTTTATCATTTTGATAGTGTCTATTCTTAATGCATGCTGTAGGATATACATCAATTACTTCAAGAGCATTTAATGTCCTTGTTTGTGTCTCTCTTTGCTTTAGGATATGTTTTTTCTATTGTTTTTCAGAGAAAGTCTGTATCTTGTTGCTATTTCAGTTGTAATCCACTGCTGCTATACTAGAGTATTACAGATGTGATAACATGTAAGGAAGGAAAAGAATTATAGAATCTGACTAAACCTAAATCTGTTAATCAGCCTGTGTCTCCAGGTTGTAGTCTTTTTTTTTTTTTTTTTTTTTTTTTTTTTGTGGTACCGGGGATTAAACTCAGGGGCACTCGACCACTGGGCCACATCCCCCCCCCCCCCCCCCCCCCCCCCCCCCCCCCCCCCCCCCCCCCAGCCCTTTTTTTTGTATTTTATTAGAGACAGGGTCTCACTGAGTTGCTAAGTGCCTCGCCATTGCTGAGGCTGGCTTTGAACTCGCGATCCTCCTGCCTCAGCCTCCCAAAGAGCTGGGATTACAGGCGTGCGCCACCGCGCCCGGCTAAGGTTGTAGTCTTAACAAGGGTTTCTTTCCCTAGTCGAGGATGATAGCATTTTCCAATGCCCCTCTTTACCATCCATGGTTTCATCATTCTTAGTCTCTTATCATGACATCTTATCACAGATCATTGTACATGATACCTCAGATGAAACAGGAGAGAGCTTGAGTAAGACAGGAATCACCTACTGCAACTGGAATGAACTTTCAGTGCCACTCTCTGGTGATGTCCTTTTTCAAAAATTGCAGAAACTTGCTATTGAAAAGAAAATTGAAAATCTTTACAACAGATACCCTTCTACTGCCCCTACCATGTCTAGGAGGAGGAATTTTCTACAGATTCTTTATGCTACAACCTGTTGGATTTCCTTGAATGAATATTCACACACAAAAAAGGGATGTCTGCTACTGTCTCCAAGTACTTTTTCAATCTCATGTTCCCACTCTCCCTCAAGAAATTCATTAAAATTATTATTTAAGTGTTTCTACAGCTTACAGAATCCGGTGGTTTCTGATCCAGGTAAAGATATTTTAATTGCTTTGTCTTTGAATGAGTCTACCTCTTCAGATTTTATAGTTTATTTGGCCACAATGTTATTTCTTTGATGGGTTCAAGAACAATCATTTATTTTTAGTTTGGCTTGTTCTTGCTGAAAATTGAGACCCAAAATTATTAAGTTCTATATATGTGGGATCTGAATTGAATATATATAGTATTTATCAAATTACATATAAATTATATATATGTATATATATGTATATATATATATATATATATATATATATATATAAACAAATTTTTGTGAGTCAAATTCAAATTTAACAGTAACTATAAAATGTATATGGGAAAATAATGGTAAAATACTAAATAACAGTAGCTTTAAAATCAAGCTCTGTCTTCAAATCAGACCTGCCACATGCTGTAATTGTCTCTTGCCTTTTGTTCTCATCCTATAAAATTCTGTCTATTTGGGGTTTGGCCAAACTGTGAATAAATTCATTTCTTCTTGCTTTAAAAAAATAGAATCACAACAAAAATAAGAAAATTTTAAAAATGTAAATGCAAAACACATAAAATCAGTCAATGAACCTCACATATCCATGTAGGTTAACAATAAAAATAGAGTATTAGGCAACAGAATTACTAAAGATAATAAAGCTCACTAAATAATGTGCAAAATACAAGTTTATCAAGAGTTTATGGTATTTCATACAAATACCATACTGTTTTTTGTTACTGTAGCTTTATAATATGGTTTGAAATTGGGAATAATGATGTCTCCAGGATTACTTACTCTTTTTGATCAGAATTGTTTTGGATATTCTTGGTCTTTTATTCTTCTATATATTTTTATTTAATTCTGTGAAGAATGTTATTAATATTCTCTTAAAGATTGCATAGGATCTGCAGAATATTTTTGTTAATATGGCCATATTAAAAATATTATTTGCTGATCCATGCACATGGGATGTCTTTCTATTTTTTAATGTCTTCTTCAATTTTTTTCTGTTCAGCGTTTTATAATTTTTATTGTAGAAGTCTTTCATCTTCTTGGCTAGATTTGTTCCTAGGTATTTCTGGTTTTGAGGCTATTGTGAATGGAATTGTTTTCCTATTTTTTTCCATCAGATTTATTATTAGTGTGTAGAAAATCTACCAATTTTTGAATGTTCAACTTGTATCCTACTATATTGCTGACTTTGTTTATCTGTTCTAAAAGTTCTCTGATGGAACATTTTTGGTCTTCAAAACACAGCATTATATCATATGCAAACAAAGATACTTTGACTTCTTTCATTTCTGTTTGTATCCCTTTTGGATCCTTCTCTTGCCTAGTAGCTCTGGCTAAAATTCTGAATACTATATTGAATAGGATAAGTAAGAATAGACATATTTATACTTTTTGATTCAAGTTTCACATACACAGAACATTGAAAGTTTTAGTCTCAGTTTTACAGCAAGAAAAATCTGGGCAAACTAAATCAACGATTATTCTTGAACCCATAAAAGAAAGAAATGGCAAAATGAAAAAGAGATTAATATAAGTCAAATTGGTTTGACTAATAATTAACCTTTAAAACTCTTCTATATAAATAATTTAAATGATAACTGCATTTCTCTACCAAAAAGATAGTGGAGTATTCTTGTATTATACACTAAAATTACTCCATCTTCCTCACAGCTTTTACTCATGAAGCATGTCTGATAGGCTAAAGTCTCAGCTTACTCATAACATGACAGTTCATCTTGCATCTTAATGAAATTTATGAATTCCAAACTAAAATAAAATTGTCATTAGTTCTTTACTACTTCTACAAACGCAATACTGATCAATAAATGTTTTGGTCATAGCACTATGATTCAGCTTTTGGAAAATTCAATAGAAGAAATTATAACTGCTCACAAAAAATAACCAAATCAGTCATGGAAGAAATATTCACAAAACCAATAATAGTTAACAATATCAGACAGCAAAAAATAATCACCATATAATACAGGCTGAAATGTTTGCAGAAATTCTAAGAAAAGGGATGCCAGTGAAGGCTATAACAAATAAGAATAGAATCACAGAAGAGTAATGTAGAATATAACTTGAACGTTCTATGATAAAAATTATAACTTCAAGAAAAAAAAGACTCTATAAAAACCAGTCCTAGTTTCTTTCACATATTATTTACCTTTCTACAAGTGGATTCTTGATTTACAGAATAGCCTCAGAGGCCATATATTAATAATAGCAGAAAAGTCCTAATTATTAGTTCCAGAACAATAGAAAAAAAGGCAAATAATCAGATTTTATTTGAGCCAAAAATAGATTTCTCATTTATTAAATGATCAAATTTTCAAGTACATTTGTTTCATGTAGAATGAAAGAACTAATACCTCAATAATTGGCATATTATATTTATGAATATCTAATCTGAATTTGGTAGTAACCAGATTTGTTATTTTCACTAAAGACTTAGAAATGCAGTCAGGACTCAATTATTTGAAAGGAGTATTCAGATTCTGAATACATGCTATACTCATAGAATTTTTATCCAAAATAAACTTCAGGGTAATAATAAATATGTATTGAGTACTTACTATATTTCATCTTTGGATTTGCACATGTTTTATCATTTAACCCTATTAGGTGAATGTAGTTTTATTCTCATTTGTTGATAAATAAATTTTATTCTGAAATACAGAAAGACTAAGTTGTCCAATGTTTTGGAACTGACAAGTTGTAGAGCTCTAATGTAAACTTAGATAATGTTATGCCAAAAGTCAAGTTTAGAGTATTTATTATTAATACCTGCAGAAAAATGCTTATCTCTTAGAAATTTATTCATATGAGATATATGGTTTTATAAATAAAACTGAATTAATGTTTGTGTTTCAAAAATAATGAAAACTATATCAATGAGTGAGATTACACAAATAATGTCTATGTCTACTATATTAAAAAAAAAGTCATTTTGAATTCCAGAAACACTCATTAATAGTCAAACGAAAATTTTGTGTAGTCATTAAAACATAAGCATTTTCTCCAACAAGTGATTAAAGCATGAATATTAATCTCACATGATATACAAATAAAGGAACATACAAAGAATTTCTCATGATTCAGACCAGAAACTGAGCAAAACTAAATCAGATCTAAAAGAGATATTCTTTTAACACAGATTTGTGAAAATTATTTCTCCAAATTAAAAAAAAAAAAAAAAAAGTTTGGTTTCACTACTCCACTTACATTGCTTACATAAATATAGCTTTTTAAAAGTGTAATCAGGACATATTTTAGTAATGTTTGAATACTTTGTGTAGTCAACAATGAAATTGAATAATTCTATATTAGGAAAAATTAGTTTTTTTCATAAAATAATCTTAGATATTTAAAGTAACAAGTTTATTTGAATTTTTAAAATGGGGGCAAATGGATGAGTTTGTAGCTCAGTGGTAGAGTGTTGCCCTGGCATATGTGAGGCCCTGGGTTACATCACTATCACTGCCCCCCCAAAAAAAAAAAAAAAAAAAAAAAAAAAGGCAAAAATGAAATAAATAGAACTATATTTAAAAAAGAAAAGAACACTCCTAGAATATTTTCCTGTTAAGAACCATGTTTCTCAGCCAGGCATGGTGGCACATGCCTGTAATCCCAGTGGCTCATGGTGGGCAAAAGATAGGCTCTAAGCAACTCAGTGAAACCCTGTCTCTAAATAAAACATGAAATAGGGCTGGGGATGTGGCTCAGTGCTTGAGTGGCCCTGAATTCAATCCCCAGTACCCTCTCCCACCAGAAAAGAATCATATTTCACTTATTATTATAACTATCAATTTAGTGTTTATGCTGATTACTTATTGTAAAATTATTTACAGTAATTAATATTTTCTTTATGTATATGTGTCTTTTAAACATTTTGATTGTTCATGCAGTAAATATATTTAATTGATTTGAAATTACATATTCTATCAATAATGTATAATGTATGTGATAAAATAGTATCAATGCAGTGTTGATATATGTTTAGTAGGTAAAATGTATATATAGTTGGAAATACATGCTGATTTATAAATTAAAACTCTGGAATTTAAAGAGGTTTTTAGTCTTTTTTAAATCAGTTATGATATATCAAAAAAGATTTATTTGTTAAATTTCATTTTAAAGAGAAATAATAATGACTTAACCTTAAGCAACCTAACATTGCTTCTGTAATTTTGTCTGTTTCCTTCCAAATCTTCTACTTAGATTCCATTTTGGGAAAAAGCAAATTGAAACCATTTTTTCAAAATGCAGTTGCTGGTTTTCTTCCTTAGGAGGGAGAACACAGAAAGAAGAGGTGAAGCAACAACACTGGCATAAAAGATGTCCAATATAGATTTGGATGGGGAAAAAAAAACATAGTATCAGAAAAAAAATAGGAAGACACATTTATAATATTATAGGAAATTAGGCTTTTATAAACATACCACAAACTAAAAATATTTGAAAAATTATTTAATCATATTTAAAATCATCAAAACAATAAAGTCCAAAATACAAGAAGATGGAAAGAAAGAGGAAAAAGTGGTACAAAACATTTTGAATTAATATTGCCAAGGTCTACTTACCTTAATTAAAAAAATCACAAATAATTGATTAAAAAGTTTTAATGAGAAAATGCATGAAATTCTAAAAATAAAAAACTAAAATTTGATCCAATCAAGAAAATTTATTTATTTATTTATTTATTTATTTATTTATTTATTTATTTATTTTTATTTTTAGTTTTATGTGGTGCTGAAGATGGATCCCAGTGCCTCACACATGCTAGACAAATGCTCTACCACTGAACCAAAACCCCAGCCCAAGAAAAGTATATTTAAAACCAAGATAATAAAATAATTAATTTTACTGAAAGACTATTCTCCCTCTTTCAGTCTATGACCTTGAAAATGCAAATAAGCTTTCAATGACAAATTTTACTTTTAGGAACTTTTCCCACAAATATACATGCCTATATAATTGATGTCACCCTTGTGCTAAGTTAGGTATATTAGCATGATTTATACTTTTTAAAAATAGTTTGAAAAATTAAAAACAAAATATTGTTGGGGTTTACAACCAAGCAAGCATTTAAGAAGAACATTACGAGAAAATGAACAAAAACTTAAAATGGTGGAAAATTTTATGGCATTTTTTTTCCCAGCTCCCCTCCTCTCCCTGAGCAAAAGTTGAGGGAAAACTTTCTATTCCCCAATTTTTCCTTCAAGACAGAATGAAATCTGTAAAACTTATTTGTTCATTAGTTCACTCTGCTTAGAAGTTTGGGAAACATAGGAAAAAAATGCATCAATTATTTGAAAACCCAAACCACATATTACTATAATTCACACAATACTGGAAAACATAATCTAAATAGTTTAAACCTATTAAGGAAATTCAGTCCATAGTTACAAACTTTCAGAGAAGAAATTCAAGATGTAGATGACTTTACTGGATTTTTTTTTTTTTTTAAGTTTAAAGTATTATATTTTTAGAGATGTCACCTTTGGAATTAAAAGTATTTGATTCATTTTAAAAAAGTGCTTTGCTTTTCAGAACAGGTAGTTTTTAAAACTTTTCTCTTTGAAACACATTCTCCTTTATGAAATATTTCAATTCTGTAAGTGACTTTGGGTAAGCATGAAGGTGAAGGAGCTGAATTATTTCAGGGTTTGTAATTAGGGCATTTTTGTTCAGTATAGTCAGGTAAGTAAAGGTTGATAAGAAAAGTGTTTTATAAAATCAAAGTGATGAAAGAAATTTCTAACTGGAATCATCATATACAAGAAAAAGAAAGATTAAAAATAACATATAAACAGGCAATATAATAAAAATTATACTCGTAAGACACTATGCTTAGTAAAAAATATGTAATATTTTAATATTAAAAAAATAACTCCTCTACCATTTTCTCCAACACCTATTATTTGCCAGGCACTGTGCATTATGCTTTATAATCATTATTACTAATCCTAAATAAAAACATTCTTAGGCTTATGGCTAAAGCTGTTTGTTTGTTTGTTTGTTTGTTTATGTGTTTGTTTAAACAGAAAAAAATGAAGCTTACTGAAGCTCAACAACTCATCCATGGCTGAGTAGCTGATAAGTGGCGGAAGTGGGATTTGAATCCAAGTTTACCATAGAGCAGTTACTGTATAGAAAAATAGCTGATTAAATTTAACTTATTATTTTAGCCAAATTCATATCTAAAACCTCAGAATGGCCTACTATTCTTATATAGCAATATCTATCTTTTGTGATATTAATAAATTTAAAAAATTCATTGTGTTCTTATTACAATTCTGAAAATCATTGTTATCACAGATAACAATAACACTATATTCTTGCCCTTAGTTCTAATAATTTAGGAGCTATTATTCAGAAAAGGAAGCCCTCTAAATCAAATATAAAAGTATTATATTTAGTCACAAACACAAAGATATGAAATCCCAGTTTTGAGTCATTTCTGTATAATAAGAATCAGCCTGCACCTGTCAATGATAACAAGAATACTAAACTAGGAAGTCCCTGTAGAGGTCACAATGCTGACAAAATTCAACATGATGGAGGCGACTGCATAGATACAGGAAACAAAGCTAGGCTGGCCCTTCCACACAGCTGTTAAGTTCTTGTGATGACTTTGTTTTAACTCATTGTCTCTTCATGCCATACATATTCCCAAATGTCTGCTTGAAGAAATACTACAATTACTATTGGGTCTACTTTTCTGCAGTCTTGTATAGACTTTGATGCTACCCTAAAATCCAAAGGAATGTCTGCAATGCAGTATACCAACACTCCCTGGTTCTGAGAAGTGTTTTCAGTGATTCCACCCAGACTAGATTTCAACAAATGATTTCCATACAGAAAGGACTGCTAGGCTCTAGGCTTTATCCCTCCTTTATACTTGGTATAGGGTGCAAGTATAGGTAATTCAGAGCTGCAAGGTGCAAATAGAACTTTTGGATCTTAGTGAATATTCCAAATCAGGTCCCCAGTGGTACTAGCTTTTCCCCAGAGATGTTGGCAGCCAGCTTCAAAATTTTCTCACTCACTTAGTACATACAGTTGTTCATCTTGAAACAATAGGGGCCATTTGGCCTGTCAACCAGCAGCTATAGATTCTCACTGATATATTTGGTTATCTTCTCAAAGGTTACATGGGTCTCCTCCTCAGTCAAAGGCCGCATTTTCCTGCTGAGTTAAAACACTGGATACTCATGCCTCAGTAGCCAGAAATGGAAGTCAACTTCACTGGAACAATTTTTAAAAATATTTAAGAAACAATGAACAACCATCCAACCATCCTACATAATCTCCTTTTGAGAGTAAAAGAGGCAAGAGAAGTTCACGAATCACTTTTGTTAAACCAGTACACATTTACCAAAATCAAACAATATAATTACAAAAAGAAAAAAACAAAATAAAATCCTGACCATTATTTCTAAAGATGTTCAAAATAAATTTTATATATATATAAATACATATGTATATGTATTTATATATATAAAATATGTATTTATATATATATGTATTTATATATATATACACATATATATATGAATTGGAAGATTCAATATTGTAATGATGTTCATTGTCTCCCAAACTCATCCCATCAAAATGCAAGTAAGGTAGCACTGCATATTGGTGCAACCACTGTGGAAAACAGTATGCAGACTTCTTAGAAAACTTGGAATGGAGCCACAATTTGACCTAGATATCCAACTCCTCAGTTTATACCCCAAGAACTTAAAATCAGCATACTACAGTGATGCAGCCACATCAGTGTTGATAGTAGCTCAATGCACAATAGCCAAGCTATGGAACCAACCTAGGTGTCCTTCAACAGGAAAATGGTAAAAGAAAATGTGGTATATATGCATAATGGAATATTACTCAGCATAAAGAAGAATGAAATTATGGCATTTGGTGGTAAATGGATGGAATTAGAGAATATTATGTTAAGTGAAATAATCCAGTCCCCAAAAAACAAAGGCTGAATGTTCTGATATGTGGATGCTAACCCACAACAGGGGATAGTGGGGAAAGGAAGATTAAAAGTTTATTAAGTTAGATAAAGGGGAATTAAGGAAAGGGAGGAGGAGGAAAATAGGAAAGACAGTAGAATGAATAGGAAATAACTTTCCTAATCTTGTATATGAATACCCGACCAGGGTAACTCTGCATCATGTACAACCACAAGAATAGGATCCTAATTAGAATATGTTATAATCCATGTATGTATAATATGCCAAAATACACTCTATTGTGTATATTGAAGAAGAACAAATAATTTTAGAAATTATTTAAATTAAAAAAATAAAAATTAAAAAATGCAAAATGGGCCAATACCCAGGGGGCCCAGGCAGGCCTAGGATAGACTCACTGAGCCAGAACAGCACAAGCAGTCCCCTGACAGCCCCAACATTCAAGAAACATGGGATAACATAAAAAGACCAAATTCAAGAGTTATTGGCATAGAGGAAGATATAGTTCCAAACCAAAGGAGTGAGCAATCAATTCAATGAAACAATATCAGAAAATTTTCCAAATATGAAGAATGAATTGGAAAACCAAATACAAAAAGCTTACATAACATGAAATGTACAAAATCACAACAGATACACCCGAAGGCATATTATACTGAATGTGCCTAGCACACAGAATAAGGAGAGAATCTTAAAAGCCACAAGAGAAAGGCATCAGATTACATATAGGGGGAAACCAATTAGGCTATGTCCAGATTTTTCAACCCAAACCCTGAAAGCTAGAAGATCATGGAACAACATATAAAAAAATGGATGTCAATCAAGAATCTTATATCCAGGAAAATTAAGCTTTAAATTTGATGATGAAATAAAAAATCTTACCTGATAAACAAAAGTTAAAATAATTTACAGCTAGAAAGCTGGCACTACAGGACATCCTTGGCAAAATAATCCATGAGAAGGAAAAAAAAAAAAAAAAAACAATGAAAATCAGCAAAGTGTGGTATTACACAAAAGGAAAAACTAATCAAAGGAAAAAGTAAGTCAGTTAAATAGCAAAAATGTCTGGAAATACAAATAATTTCTCAATAACCCTGAAAGTTAAAGGCCTAAACTCACCAATCAAAATACATAGATTGACAGAGTGGATTAAAAAAAAAAAAAAAAAGACCGAACAATATGCTGCCTCTAAGAGACTCTTCTCTTAGGATAAGACATCAACAGCCTGAAGGTGAAAGGTTGGGGAAAAGCAGTACTCACATGGACTGCGGAAACAATCAGGGGTTTCCATTCTCATATCAAATAAAGTATATTTCAAGCCAAAGTTAACCAAAAGAAATAAAGAAGGACATTTTATACTGCTCAAGGGAACCACACATCAACAAGACAAAACAATTATAAATATATATTCGCCCCTAATGGAGCATCTACATTCATCAAGCAAACTCTTGTCAATTTCAAGAGTCAAGTAGACCACAACACAATAATTCTGGGTGACTTTAATACACCTCTTTCAGCACTGGATAGATCTTCCAAACAAAAGCTGAACAAAGAAACTATAGAACTCAACAAAACAATCAATAACTAAGATTTAACCAACATATATAGAATAATTCTTTCATTAATGAGTGAATACACTTTCTTCTCAGTAGAACATGGATCCTTCTCTAAAACAGACCATATATTATGCCACAAAGCAACTTTTAGCAAATACAAATAAAAAAAAAAAAAAAAAAAAAAAAAAAAAAAAAAGGAAAGATACTGCCCTGCATTCTATCAGATCAGAAAGGAATGAAATTAGAAATCAATGATAAAATAAAAAAATAAAAGCTACTCCAACAACTGGAGACTAAATAATATGCTATTGAATGAACAATTGGTGGCAAAAGACATCAAAGAATAGATTAAAAAATTCCTAGAGGTAAATGAGAACACTGAAACAACATATCAAAATCTCTGGGACACTATGAAGGCAGTGTTAAGAGGAAAGTTCATTGCATGGAGTTCATTCCTTAAAAGAAGAAAAAGTTAACAAATAAATGACCTAGCATTACATCTCAAAACCTGAGAAAAAGAAGAAAAAATCAACACCATAAGTTGTAGAAGAAAGGAAATAATTAAATTTAGAGCTGAAATCAATGAAATTGAAAGGAAAGAAACAATTGAAAAAATTGACAAAAACAAAAGTGGTTCTTTGAAAAAATAAGTAAAATTGATAAACCATAATCCATGCTAACAAAGAGAAGGAGAGATGAAACTCAAATTACTAACAGCTGTGACAAAAGAGAAAATAGCATGATGGACACTACAGAAATACAGGAGATAATTAGAAATTACTTTGAAAACTTGTAGTCCAATAAAATAGAAAATACCCAAAGCATCAACAAATTTCTAGAGTCACATGATTTTCCCAGACTGAACCAGGATGATATACATGATTTAAACAGAACAATTCCAAAGTAATGAAATAGAAGACACTGTCACAAGCCTACCAACCAAGAAAAGTTTAGGACCAGATGGGTACACAGCTGAGTTCTACAAGACCTTTAAAGAATAACTAATAACAATACTCCTCAAATTATTTTATAAAATAAAAAATGAGGGAAGACTTAAAAATTCATTTTATGAGGACAATATCACCCTGATTCTAAAACTAAGCAAAAACACAACAAAGAAAGAAAACTCCAGACCAATATCTCTAATGAATGTACATGTAAAAATTCCCAATAAAATTCTGGCAAATTGAATACAAAAACATATCAAAAACATAGTGCACCATGATCAAGTGGGGCTCATTCCCAGGGATGCAAAGTTAGATCAATATATGGAAATCAATAAATTTAATTCATCACATCAATAGACTTAAAGATAAGAATCATATGATCATTAAAATAGATGTAGAAAAAGCACTCTACAAAATACAGCACCCCATTATGTTCAAAATACTAGAAAAAACTAGGGATAACAGGTACTTATCTCAACGTTGTAAAGACTATCGATGCTAAGCCCAAGGCCAACATCAATCTACATGGAGAAAAATTGAAAGTATTCCCTTTAAAAACTTGAATAACAGGGGGGATGTCCTCTTTCACCACTTCTATTTAATATAGTAATTGAAATGCTGGTCAGACCAATAAGAAAGATGAAAGAAATTAAAGGAATACAGATAGGTAAATTTGAACTCAAATTATCATTATTTGCTGACGATATGATTTTATACTTAGAAGATCCAAAATTTTCCACCAGAAAACTTCTAGAACTCATAAATGAATTCAGCAAAGTAGCAGCATACAAAATCAACACCCATAAATCAAAGGCATTTCTGTATATCAGGGACAAATCCTCTGAAAGGGAAATGAGGAAAACTACTCCATTTACAATAGCATCAAAAACGAAATGAAATACTTGGGAATCAATTTAATGAAAGAGGTGAAAAACATCTATATTAAAAACTACAGAGTGATAAAAAAATAAATTAAAGAAGACCTTAGAAATCAAAAGATATCCCTTGTTCTTGGATAGGCAGAATTAATATTGTCAAAATGACCATACTACCAAAAGCACTACACAGATTTAATGCAATTCCAATCAAAATCCCGATGTCATTCTTCATAGAAATAGAAAAAAACAATCATGAAATTTATCTGGAAAAATAAGAGACCCAGAATAGCTAAAGAAATACTTATCAAGAAGAGTGAAGCAGGTGGCATCACAATACTAGACCTTAAACTATACTACAGAGCAATAGTAACAAAAACAGCACAGTGTTGGCATCAAAATAGACTTGTAGACCAATGCTACAAAATAGAGGACATAGAGACAAACCCACATAAATACAGTTATCTTATCTTAAACAAAGGTGCCAAAAATATATTGGAGAAAATATAGCCTCTTCAACAAATGGTGCTGAGAAAACTGGAAACTCATAGGCAACAAAATAAAATTAAACCCTACCTCTCACCAGCACAAAACTCAACTCAAACTGGATCAAAGCACCAAGGAGTTAAACTGTAGACCCTGCACTGAATAGAATAAAAAGTAGTCCATAATATCCATCATGTAAGATTAGGCCCCCACTTCCTTAGTAAGATTCTTATAGAGCAAGAATTAAAATCAAGAATCAATAAATGGGATGGATTCAATCTCAAAAGCTTCTTCTCGGCAAAAGAAACAATGGGTGAAATGAATAAAGAGCCTATAGAATGGGAGGAAATTTTTCACACATGCAAATCAAATAGAACACTAGTCTCTATGATATATAAAAAAATAAATAATGCTATTCATAAATGGACCAATGAACTTAACATACACTTCTCAGAAGATGATACATAATCAATCAACAAATACATGAAAAAATGTTCAACATCTCTAGCAAGTAGAGAAATGCAAATCAAAACTACTCTAAGATTTCATCTCACTCCAGTCAGAATGGCAGCTATTAAGAATGCAAACAATAAGTGTTGGTGAGGATGTGGAAAAAAGGCACACTCTAACATTGCTGGTGGGACTGCAAATTGGTACATCCAATATGAAAAGCAGTATGGAGATTCCTTGGAAAACTGGGAATGAAACCACCATTTGGCCCAGCTATCCCACTCCTTGGTTTATACCCAAAGGACTTAAAAACAGCATACTGTAGAGATACAGCCACATCAATGTTTATAGTAGTACAATACACAATAGCTAAATTGTGGTTCCAACTTAGATGACCTTCAGTAGATGAATGGATAAAGAAAATGTGGTATATATACACAGTGAAATATCACTCAGAATTTAAAGAGAATAAAATCATGGCCTTTGCAGGTAAATGGATGGAGTTGGAGAACGTAATGCTAAGTAAAGTAAGCCCATCCCAAATAAACAAATGCTGAATGACCTCTGATATAAAGATGCAGATGCTGATTCATAATGGAGATGGTGCAGGGAGCATGGTAGGAATAGACAAAGTTTTTTTTTTTTTTTTTTTTTTTTTTTTTTTTTTTACAAAGAAGAGGAAGGGCAAGGGGGATGTGGGGATAGGGAAACATGATGGAATGAGAAGGAAATTATTACCCTAAGTACATTTATGATAACACTAATGGTGTGACTATTTTGTGTTCATAAGAAAAATAAAAAATTGTGCTCTCTTTGCGTAATATGAATTGAAATGCATCTTGCTGTCATATATAAATAATAAGAATAAATGAAATTTGAAAATTTTTAAAAAATGCAAAATGGAGCTGGATATGGTGGTGTGTGTATGTAATTCCAGAAGTTTGGAAGGCTGAGACAGGAGAATTGCAAGTTCAAAGCCAGCCTCAGCAGCATAGTGATGCCCTAAGCAAATTACTGAGACTCTGACTCAAAATAAATCAAAAAGTTCTGGGAATGTGGCTTAGGGATTGAGCACCCCTAGGTTCAATCCCCCATACCAAAATAATAATAATAATAATAATAATAATAATAATAAGGAATAGAATTAAATTGCACATGTATGTATCGGAATACCTACTTCCAGAAATACCACTTGCAAGGCCAAAGAGGTCATTAAGACCTGTGTACACACAGACTTTAGACTCCCCACATTGAAGTCCCAACTCTGCTATCTGCCAATGTGGTGTTGGCTGAATTACTCTTATCCATAATAAGCTATAACAAAGCCTAACTAAAATAACTAAAAACATTAAATAAAATAGTTTACAAAAACAATCAATGTACTTCTTAGAATACACAAAGAACCCAATAAATATTATTTTATCATGAAAAAATAAAATTTTTAGACATTGATAAGATAATTATAAAATTGATATAAATTGTCAGCTATGACATTCTTTTTTTTTTTTTTTTTAACAACAAAACCAGTTTTATTTCAGGGCAGAATTTGTGACAGGGGCTGCAATAAATATATATGCAAACATACATATATACACATACATATGTATATTATACAAAATGCATATGTAATATATATTAATTAGCTCTCTACATATACTACACATTATAGATCAATTGATACAACCTGTATGGTATATTATATGGTTAGTGTGCTTGGCCTTCAAATATCTTGTTTAACTTTACAAGGAATAAACAATTAATAGAATCTGGGACAAGACACATGAAAAAAGATACAAGAGAAAACACATATTAGCTCCATTTTTAAAATGAGGAAGTTAAGGCTCAGGAAGATTCATGACTAAAAAGTGGCTAAGACAGGCACATACATGATGAGATAAATGCAAATACAAATGTAGTGGTACAATTTTTCACAGTCATTAACTCAGATGTGAAAAAAGATAACTTTAGCTACAAAACTGAACCCAGCTTTTACCCCAAGTCTTTGTGCTGTATCATCATGTATGCTTTATAGATTTGCCATTGGAAACTAATAATGCATAACTCCTCCCTGTACCTCATTCAGAGAACAAGGCACAGTATCTGGCATTCTGAAATATCTGAACCAAAAGGAGGGGTATAATGTACCTCTATCTCCTTACATTCAGCTTCATATATCATATGAGGTAGAATATTAAAAAGACCAATGTCTGAAGCCTCTCTCTTCCCAACAAATCCTTTCCCATGATTTGCTCCTGAGATTATGTGTGAGAAGACATAGGAATAGGTTCTGACCAACTGAGTCTATTTACTCTCTACGTTTGATACCTAAGCCTAGACATTTGAACTGGAAAAAAAAAAAAAAAAAAAAAGCTAACTACTCACTATCTTTTTTCTTTTTCTTAAATTTTTTATTATTCTAATTTGTTATACATGTTTGCAGAGTACATTTCATTTCATATTACATATTAAGAGCACAATTTTTCAAGTTTCTGGTTTAATATAAAGTATTTTTACAACAATTGTGTCTTCATACATGTATTTAGGGTAATCATGGATAACTCAGTCTGCCATTGTTCCTATCCCATTGCCCCCACCCCACCCTCCCCCCTCTTTGTTCTATTTAAAGCTCTTTCATTCCTCTCATTCCCTTTCTCTTGCCTTTATTAGTTAGTATCTTCATAGCAAAGAGATCATTCAACCTTTGGTTTTTTGGGATTGGCTAACTTCACTTAGCATTATTTTCTCCAACTCCATCCATTTACCTGCAAATTCTATGATTTTATTCTCTTTAAGTGCTGAGTAGTGTTCCATTGTGTATATATACCAAAGTATACCTATCCATTCATCTGCTGATGGGCATCGGGGTTGGTTCCACAATCTAGTTATTGTGAATTGTGTTGTTATAAACATCCATGTGACTGTGTCCCTGTAGTAAGCTCTTTTGAAGTCCTTTGGGAATAGACCAAGGAGTGGGATAGCTGGGTCAAATGGTGGTTCCATTCCAAGTTTTCCTAGGAATCTCCATACAGCTTTCCAGACTGGCTTCACCATTTTGCAGTTCCACCAGCAATGTAAGAGTGTGCCTTTTTCCCCACATCCTCACCAGCATTTATTTATTTATTTATTTATCTATTTATTGATACCAGCCATTCTGACTGGGGTAAGATAAAATCTTAAAGTTGTTTTGATTTGCATTTCTCTAATCGCTAGAGATGTTGAACATTTTTTTTATATATTTGTTGATTGATTGTATATCATCTTCTGAGAAGTGTCTGTTTAGTTCCTTGGCCCATTTATTGATTGGGTTATTGTTTTTTTATTGTTGTTAAGGCTTTTACGGGCTTTATAAATCGTTGAGGTTAGTGTTCTATCTGATGTGCTTGTGGTAAAGATTTGCTCCCATTTTGTAGGTCCTCTATTCACCTCACTGATTGTTTCTTTTGCTGAGAAGAAGCTTTTTAGTTTGATTCCATACAATTTACTGATTCTTGCTTTTAATTCTTACGCTATAGGGGTCTTATTGAGCACTTTGGAGCCTAAACCAACATGATGGAGATTTGGGCCTACTTTTTCTTCTATTAGGTGCAAGGTCTCTGGTTTAATTCCTAGGTCCTTGATCCACTTTGAGTTAAGTTTTGTACATGGTGAGAGAAAGAGGTTTAATTTCATTTTATTTCATGAGGATTTCCAGTTTTCCCAACACCATTTGTTGAAGAGGCTGTCTTTTCTCCAGTGAACGTTTTCGGCACCTTTGTCTAATATAAAATAACTGTAGGTGTGTGGGTTCGTCTCTGTGTCTTCTATTCTGTACCATTGGTCAACTGGTCTATTTTGATGCCAATACCATGCTGTTTTTGTTACTATTGCTTTGTAGTACAATTTGAGGTCTGGAATAGTAATGCCACCAGCTTCATTCTTTTTGCTAAGAATAGCTTTGACTATTCTGGGTGTCTTATTTTTCCAGATGAATTTCATGATTGCTTTTTCTATTTCTATGAGGAATGATATTGGGATTTTGGTTGGTATTGCATTGAATCTGTATAGTGCTTTTGGGAGAATGGTCATTTTGACAATATTAGTTCTACCTATCCATGAACAAGGTAGATCTCTCCATCTTCTAAGATCTTCATTAATTTCTTTCATTAGCATGCTGTAGTTTTCATTTTAGAGGTCTTTCACTTCTTTTGTTAAGTTGATTCCCAAATATTTTTTTTATGAGGCTATAGTAAATGGGGTGGGTCTTCTAGTTTCTCTTTCTGCGGATTTGTCACTGATGTACAGAAATACCTTTGATTTATGGGTATTGATTTTATATCCAGCTACTTTGCTGAATTCATTTATTAGATCTAGAAGATTTCTGGTGGAATTATTTTTATCTTCTATGTATAGAATCATATCATCTGAAAATAGTGATAATTTGAGTTCTTCATTTCCTATCCATATCCCTTTAATTTCTTTAGTCTGTCTAATTGCTCTGGCTAGGCTTCAAGAACTATGTTAAATAGGAGTGGTGAAAGATGGCATCCCTGTCTTGTTCCAGTTTTTAGAAGGAATGCTTTCAATTTTTCTCCATTTAGGATGATGTTGGCTTGAAGCTTAGTATAGATGGTCTTTACGATGTTGAGGTATGTTCCTGTTATCCCAATTTTTTCTAGCATTTTGAACATGAAGGGATGTTGTATTTTATCAAATGCTTTCTCTGCATCTATCGAGATTATCATATGATTGTTATATTTGAGCCTGTTGATGTGATGAATTACATTTATTCATTTTCTTATATTGAACCAACCTTGCATCTCTGGAATGAAGCCCACTTGATATTGGTGCACTATCTTTTTGATGTGTTTTTGTATTCCATTTGCCAGAATTTTATTGAGAATTTTTGCATCTATATTCATTAGAGATATTGGTCTGAAGTTTTCTTTCTTTGATTTGTCTCTCTCTGGTTTTGGAATCAGGGTGATATTGGCCTCATAGAATGAGTCTGGGAGTGTTCCCTCTTTTTCTATTTCATGAGATAGTTTGAGAAGTGTTGGTGTTAGTTCTTCTTTAAAGGTTTGTAGAACTCAGCTGTGTATCCATTCGGTCCTGGGCTTTTCTTGGTTGGTAAGATTTTTATGGCATCCTCTATTTCTTTGCTCGAAATTGACCTATTTAAATTCTGTATATCATCATATTGAAGGATTTTTAAATTTTAATAAGCTAATATGTAGATTATTCTTTGGGGTAGTATCTAAGATGTCATTTCAAATGAAAAAAATCTCCATTTTTCTGTTACCTTCTAGGAGCTTTATATTATTGCATTTTATATTTAGTTGTACAATCCATTTTGAGACAATTTTGGTAAAATAAATAGGGAGTGTCTCTATAAAATTATTTTGTTTGCATGTGGATATCCACTGGTTTGAGCACTATTTTTTTTGAAAAACACAAATTTTCTGCCTTAGTAAAGTTTTCATCATGCTTTTTTGATTGATTGTTTTGATTTTTGTACCAGGGATTGAACTTAGGGGCACTCAATCACTGGGCCACATCCCCAGCCATTTTTTTAAGGTATGTAGAGACAGGGTCTCCCTGAGTTGCTAAGTGACTGGCCATTGCTGATGGCTGGCTTTGAACTCGCAATCCTCGTGCCTCAGTCTCCCAAGTGCTGGAATTACAGGCATGCGCCACCATGCCCATCTGTCATCATGGTTTCTTCTTGTTTTTTGATGTGATTGATTATATTAATTGTTTTTTTAATTTTGAAACTGCCTTGATTAAATATATTCTCAAATATATCCCACTTTCTTTGTTCACAAGATTCATTCTATACATTATTGTGCTTGATGTGCTAATGCATTTTTGAAAAGTTTAATATCTATGTTCTTGAGAATATTACTCTATTATTTTCTTTTCTTGTTTGCTCTGATCTTCCATTTCCTGGAGACATTGCTATGGTATAATCACCCTAAGATGCCTACCGCCTCAGCTCTCTGCAGCCCAATTGAGATACAGAGAGCACCCTTCAAGCACCAATGCACAGTGCAGCCCCTAGATGAGTTATGTTCATTCAGATTTTTTTATTTCAGTTTTTTCCATACCAAATCTTGATCGTTCTTCCTCTGTGGTGTATTGTCATCACAATTGCCACAGATTTTAGTGCCAATCAACTGTGTTGATTGCAATGTATTTTTTTCTTTGTTTGTTGTACCCAAATTTCTGAGTCCCTGAGTCACTTTGAATGTCCAATATTGAATTTTAGTAAAATCCCTTTTACTCACCTTACTGAGATGCTGTACACCTGCTGCTTTGGTCTTGAGCCATGTTGCAACTTGAAATGCAGCTTTCCTCTACTCTGTTATTTTCAAATTCCCTGTGATATTCTTTATATATACTTATATATAATTTGACACAATCATCTAGTGTTTGCAATTTATACTAAATAAGACATTTTCATATTGTGCAAGTATGTTGATGAAATTACCATGTAATAAGAACACAATGGAATATTACTCAGCCATGAAAAATAATGACTTTATGACTTTTGCTGATGAATGGGTGAATATGGACACTATCATACTAAGTGAGATGAGAAAATCCTCAGAAACCAATGTTCTTGTTGATATGTGGTTGCTGACACAGCAATGTGGCGAGATGGGAAGAATAGAAGTTTATTGTATTAGACAAAGAGGAATGAAGGGAAGGGAGGAGGGGTAGAAATAGGAAAGACAGTGCAATGAATCAAACATAACTTTCCTGTTCATATATAAATACACCACCAGTGAAACTCCACATCATGTACAACCACAATAATGGATCTTAATTAGGATAAATTATATTCCATGTATGTATGATATGTCAAAATATACTTTATTCTCATGTATTTCTAAAAAGAAAAAATAAAAATACATAAAAAATAATTCATATTCAAGTGATCCAAAGATGAAAATATATTAATAATTAGCATATTATATGAAAAATTTAAGAGTGTCTTATAATCATTTATTTATTTAGGAATCAGTAGTAAAGCATATAAAGTAATACCTTCAGTATCACAAGGCTAAATCAGCATAAACCAAGTTGGAAGAGTAGAAATTAATGCATACTCATTTTTAATTGTTTAAGTTAACAAAAATTAGAATATATTCCCAATATATCCAATAATACATGGGTAAAAATGATGCTGAAGCAGAGCAGGTGCGTACGGTTCAGAGTTATGAATACCTAAAAAGATTTCAGTTAGAGGATAAAAAAATAATTTCTTAATACCAAATAGAAGGAATTATGATTAGGATAAGATGCTGCAATGTGAATGAAATGTACCATATGAAGGTCTATTGAATCTTGAAAACTGGAATTCACAAGTCAAATGTGTACATTTCAAAAAAGGTTTAGATTATGATCAAATGAACAGAGGGCATGGTAAAATTCTAACACATTTAAAATATGGAAAGGGAATGAATTTGGTAAAATGATACCTTATTTATGAATGATTCTTTTATTTCATGAAGACTTTTTCTTAACCTGAAGAGTTAAAAACCCTAGTACCATTAGTGAATGTAAGAAACCCAACATAATATATGAACTTAAGATATAAGAGAAAAAATGCAAGTCCAAAAGTGAGTTAAAATGAAGTACATCATAGAAAATGCAAAAACATGAAATAATGGAGAATTACAGGGAAGATAAAAACTGCTAGGTGGTAAGATAATTTATAAAATATTTGTCAGGACTATATGAAGATTACAAAATTGGTGAGAAGTATAAAAGAATATTAAGCCAACACTTACTTCCTGCATTAAATCCTAAATAAATAACATTCATTAATGTAAAGTTGCCAAATGACCTGATATTGAATTTGCTTTCACACTTTAAAACTTCAAATCCTCATCCAGTCACAGTGGTGCACACTTGTAATCCCAGTAGCTTGGGAGGCTGAGGCAAGAGGATTGTGAGTTCAAAGACAGCCTCAGCAATGGTGAGACCCTGTCTCTAAATAAAATACAAAATAGTGGTTGGGTGTCCCTGAGTTCAATTCCCAGTACGAAAAGAAAAAAGAAAAATAAAACTTTAAATCCTCAGTGATATAAACTTTTTTTCTCATCATGTTCATCTTACCAGAAAAATTAAAATAAAAAATAATGTTAATGTTTAGATATATTCTTAAACCAGAAGAGAATGTTAATTCACCTATTTACTTCTTTCAATACAATTCTATATTTTGATATTTTGTAACCTTTGAAATGTTTCATTCTTTTGCTTATGTTGTTTTATGCAGCTCCTTCTGATATGGAGCTCTACCTTAATATTTCTTATTCTCTAATTACATGCCATATGTTCTCTACATGTGAGCAAATTATAAACTGTTGAACTTCCATTTAATAAAATATTATTCAGCAATAAAATAAAATATTAATACAAAAAATAAGTGTAATATCTCCAAGACAATATGGTTAATGATAGAAACCAGATAAAGTGTGTTGCTTATTTATCCCTGTCTTCATAAATATATTTATAATTATGCAATGATAGTGACAGAAAACAAGCCAGTGTTTATCAGGTGTTAGCATTGGAAGAAACTGATGCCTATAAAAGTATAATATATGAGATTGGATGTGGAGAGCGAGGGAACTGCTTAATGTACTCATTATGGTAATGCTTAAACACATTTGTGTTAGAAGTCATCACTACCTCATTATAAGATTTATTGTATGACAATCTACAATATAATTTTAAGACATCATAGAACCATATACACAAAACACTTTCATAAATGGAAAAAATAATAGAAGTAAAATGAATTAAATGCCTTTCATCAGTTCATTTGATCCTTTATAATTAGTTCTTATTCTTCTAGATGTAGTGTCATATGTTTGCTTTCATGACATGTAACTGATTCTGAAATGAAAGAGTTCTAAGATTCTCAATTTTGTCTAGCGAATTACACTAAAGGTAGCATAAGTAATATTTTGGAGCTCTGTACCCAAGAGTATAATCTTTTAATTCTCAATAATTTTGTACAGTTGGTATACGTATTTCCCTGAAAAAATGAGGAAGACAGAGTAAAACACATTTACAAAAATCTTTACAAATACTTATGAAATAATGAACTTATGTTCTCATAAAGAGCCCTAATAAGTGAAATTAATTCATTGCAGTGATCAACAACTTGAGAAAGAGAAAGGAAGGGGTTGCAGGGAAGATGACCTCTTCTAGGTTATGTCCTCAGTGACCTATCTCCTTCAGTCATGTCCCACCTGCAGTTACCACCCAGTCAGTTAAGTCAAACTAGAACAAACTTATTATGTTATAGCTCTAATGATCCAATCAATCTATCTCTGAATATTCCTGGATAAACACTGAAGTTATTTGTCATGACCTCATATCCAAAACACAACAGTACACAATTACTATATGCTATCATATAAAGTATGCTTCTTCTGAGGTTAAGAATATGTTAAAAATCATGAAGTCAGCTGGGCGCGGTGGCGCACGCCTGTAATCCCAGCACTCTGGGAGGCTGAGGCAGGAGGATCGTGAGTTCAAAGTCAGTCTCAGCAATGGCGTGGCACTTAGCAACTCAGTGAGACCCTGTCTCTAAATAAAATACAAAAAAGGGCTGGGGATGTGACCCAGTGGTCGAGTGCCCCTGAGTTCAATCCCCGGTACCACAAAAAAAAAAAAAAAAAAAAAAAAAATATTATGAGAAAAAGAGTTTAGCGACTTGGCCCAGGATCTCGAGAGATTTGAGCAATGACTCAGCAGATTGACATTTTTGGGCATTGTCGCCTTCCGTTGTCTCACGGGACTTGGCCCAGGATCTCGAGAGATTTGAGCAATGACTCAGCAGATTGACATTTTTGGGCATTGTCGCCTTCCGTAGTCTCACGGGACTTGGCCCAGGATCTCGAGAGATTTGAGCAATGACTCGAGCAAGTTCCATTCCTGCTCGGGGCGCATGGGATGAGACCAGAGAGAGAAAGGACAGGGTTATTGCTATTGTATAGATACATTGTAGTTTCTTGTAAGAGTACGTGGCTTGGTTTCTTGTGAGAGTGTGTATGTAGTGTTAGAAATTACAAGAGACAGAGACAGAAAGATTAAAGAATTTTTTCGTCTCCATCCTGTCTCCGGACTCCTTCCCGCGGCGCTGCCGTTCCAGGCTGCAATCCCTTTCCGGCGGCTAACAGAGTGCCCCTGAGTTCAATCCCCAGTACCCAAAAAAAAAAAAAAAAAATCATGAAGTCATTAACCAATATCCAAAGCATTCTAGTAAATTTAATAATATATGAAGTATTTACATTAATAATATATTAGCTATACAAACTTCTGCAAATAAAACATTGTCCCCATGTCATTTTTATATTAATGTTGGGAAGATTAATAAACAGGAATATACTGCCCATATTATCAATAACCTCTATTAATAAATTTATGTGATTTTCTGAGGGATTATTAACAAATCTAAAAATAGCTTTAGGTAAAAAAGTATATGCAATACAATCTATTTTATTTGCCTGAATTTATTAAAAACACTTGGAATAGCAACTATTTTTGTAAAAGTTGTCATAGAATATTTGATCATATGCTAAAGACAAGATAATGGGTACTAGGTAAGCAAGGCTTATTTATTTTAATTATTTAATGAATGTAACAACACAGACATTATAATGTAAGCATTGATAAAGAAAACATAATTGCAAATAAAACTGTGTTCTTTCCAAATGTGGAAAATTATTTCCTTATCTCACTTTTCCTCTGCAATATCTGACATTTGAGAGGGGCTACATGAACAAAAGAAAAATATTTTATTGTTCTAAGTTTACTTCCCATTATTAAAACTGAAACAATTTTTAAATTTTCACACATAAAAAACCAAATTTTTATTTTGTTTATAAAATCTGTCAGAAAATACTTTATTAGCTCATTCCTAAAATAAATAAGTTTTTAAAATTAGCCCACAAAAACTGGGGTTATTTGACCAAATTCTAACAGATTTTATAGCTTCTTTTCAGACATAGGCTTTATAAACTGAGTGAAAGAAAATCAGTTCCTTCAAACTTGTGTGCATTTTGCGGTATTTTCCCTGTTGTCTTTCATACTTTAGGTCAAATCTCCCAGTAGAAAACATAAACACATTTGTATTTCTTTGTCATATTTGATTTTGACATATTATAAAATATCATCATTTGTTGAATATTTATTAAGAATAATGTATTTGGACTGGGGTTGTGGCTCAGAGGTAGAGCGCTCGCCTAGCATGTGTGCAACCCGGGTTCGATCCTCAGCACCACATACAAATAAACACATTGTGTACAACTAAAGCAAATAAATAAATATTAAAAAAAGAATAATATATTTTACAGAGGAAGATGTGAGTAATTAAAAAATATATGTAATATATAATCATTTGAACATATAAGAAATATGAATATGTAAAATAAAATTATGTTGAGTCACATGCTCTTTTAACATCTTCTGAAGCTATATATATATATGTATATATATACATATATATACATATATATTTAATATAGTTTAAAATATTGAATTATGTATTTTTACTAAGGAAACATGTAGGTATTCAATGGTTTTCCCTTAACTAGTCAGTTTAATATTGTTTCAGTACACTCTGCAACAACATTTTGATTTAAAAGGTTAGTAAGAGAGTGACAAAAAATGCAAGGTAGAATAAGATCTTCCAGTACCCATTTTCTCCAACATCTCAAAATGACCAAATATGCAAAAGCAAAAATATCTTTACAAAAGCTAAAGAATCTTGGTGAAATATCACAGTACCTGGTAGAGCAACTAAATAATATAAAGGAGAGTTTCACATTACCTACAACACTCATCACCAAATCCTCCAAAACTCAGTATGGAGAGTGATTTCATCTGCCTGGAGGATAAAGTGTAAAGTGGGTATTTAACTTTGCCATGATCCCAGCACCAGGTCAGTCTCTGTGAAAAGCAGCTCCAGACCTGCATCATTACCAGGCTAGCCCCTAGCCCCAGACTCCAGGTTGACATCTGTGGACACAGTTTAGAGACTTACCATGGTAGAGTACATTGCCCATAATCCCAGGTTCTAGACAAACATAAGACCCAGATTCCAGGCCTTTTGGCTCAGCTGCAAACCTCAGGATTACTCCAGTTCCAGGCTTGTCTTTGTGACCCCATCCCTTAAGCTTAGAGTTCCATGGCTCCATGTTTCAATTTGGATCCTGGGGACAAAAATTAAAAAAAAAAATTAAAAAAATTAAAAAACCTCTATTTGACCCCATGGACTAACATTCCAAGACTATCCCTGCAGATTGACCTCAGTATCAGATTGGATCCATGCACACATGCCTCAGGATTGCTTCAATTACACATATTCCAGACATAGCCCTGTGATTACAAGCTTATTTATGAAAACACAGTCACTAAGTCAATACCTTTGGAAAACATCAGCAGATGAGTATTTTTGACCCAAGATCCAAACACACATGTGCAGCCCTAAGCTCCAAGACAACCCCTAAATCCCTAGGCTCCAAGTCTACCCCAATGAACCCTGGTATCAGGCCATCCTATAAGAGGGCTAAGGCAAACAGAGTACCTGTGAATCCCAACAACGTGGTTTACCCAGAATCTCTGGATCAACTGACTGGTTAAGAACGTTCTTTGCAGATCCAATTTTTCCAACCTGGTAAAGGTACCCAAGTTTTCAAATGTGTGGACACCAAACCAAGGTCATGAGAATCATCAATATTGGGAAAGCATTACACCACCAAAGAAATAAAACAAATTATTATTAAACAAACCTAAACTGAGGGTGTGCAGTGACAAAGAATTCAGAGTAATATTGAATATACAGAGTGAGCTTTCAGAAAACTCAAATAGACCATAACTTTAGTAAAGTAACAGAAACAAATTTAGAGGTTAAACAAAGGGAAACAAATAACAACAAATAAACACAAATAATTCTGTAGTAAATGAGTGCAATAACTTAACTAAAAGTTCCATAGAGATATTCAAGAAAAGATTCAATTAAGCAAAAGAAAAAAAACAGTGAACATAAAAATAGTTAATTTGAAATCATACTCACACCTCTCTCTCTCTCTTTACATATATATGTATATATATTGCATATATAGAGGCATATATATACAAATACAATTTAGCTATTGTGAATTGTGCTGCTATATATGTAATATCTTACTATGAAAAACAAATACTAAAAGAATTGAAGGGAAAAAAAAAAACTGCAATATAATGCAATAGTACATGAGTTCAGTAATCCACACTCAACAGGATAGATCTTTTTTTTTTAAATTCTAATTTGTTATATGTGACAGCAGAATGCATTACATATTACATACACAGAGCACAATTTATCCTATCTCTGCTTGGATACAAAGTATATTCAAGCCATTCGTGTCTTCATACATGTACTTTGGATAATGATGTCCATCTCATTTCACCATCATTTCTAACCCCATTCCCTGACATTTTCCCTTCCATCCTTTTACACTATCTATTCCTCCTATGCTTCCCTCAATCCTCATTATGAATCAGCATCCTTATATCAAAGAAAACATTCGTCATTTGTTTTTTAGGGATTGGCTAACTTCACTTAGCATTATTTTCTCCAACTTCATCCATTTACCTGTGAATGCCGTGATTTTATTCTCTTTTATTGCTTAGTAATATTCCACTGTGTGTGTGTGTGTGTGTGTGTGTGTGTGTGTGTGTGTATATATATATATATATATATATATATATATATATATATATATATATATATATACCACAGTTTTTTTTATGCATTCGTCTTCTGAAGGACATCTAGGTTGGTTTCACAATTTAGCTATTGTGATTTGTGCTGCTATAAACATTGATGTAGCTGTGTCCCTGTAATATGCAATATTTAAGTCCTTTGGGTATAGACTGAGGAGAGGGATAGTTGGGTTAAATGGGAGTTCCATTCCCAGTTTTCTGAGGAATCTCCATACTGCTTTCCATATTGATTGCCACAATTTGCAGTCCCACCAGCTATGTATGAGTGTGCCATTTTCCCCCACATCCTTGCCAACACTTATTGTTGTTGGTATTCTTAATAGCTGCCATTTTGACTGGAGTGAGATGAAAACAGAATTGTTTTGATTTGCATTTTGCTAATTTATTTTTATTTATTTATTTATTTATTTTACTTTTTTCTTTTTTTCTTTATAATAGTAGTATGTATTACAATCCATAATGCACATATATAGCATCTTTTTACATACAAATGTTTGTATACAATTATATAAGTACCATTCAGATCTTGAATCATGCATTTAGGATAATGATATCCATCTTATTCAACCACCAACTTCCCCCCCTCCCTCCCCCCTTGCTCCCTCCCTTCCTTTCCCTTCCCTTTGACCATTATAGTGTTCCTCTAATCCTCCTATGTACCCCGACCCATCAATACTGTGAAACGGCTTCCTTATATCAGAGGAAACATTCGGTATTTGGATTTTTGAGATTGACTGATTTCACTTAGCATTATATTCACCAACTTCATCCATTTACCTGCAAATGTCATTATTTTATTCTCTTTTATTGCTGAGTAAAATTCCATTGTGTATATATACCACACTTTCTTTATCCACTCATCTACCGAGGTACATCTAAGTTGGTTCCACAACCTAGGTATTGTGAATTGTGCTGCTATGAACATTGAAGTAGCTGTGTCACTGTAATATACTGTTTTTAAGTCCTTTGGGAATAAACCCAGGAGTGGGATGGCTGGGTCATAGGGTGGTTCCATTCCCATTTTCCCAAGAAATCTCCATACTGCTTTCCATAACAGTTGTACCATGTTGCAGTCCCACCAGCAATGTATGAGTGTGCCTTTTTCCCCACATCCTGTCCAACATTTATTGTTGTTTGTGTTCTTGATAGCTGCCATTCTGACTGGAGTGAAATGAAATCTTAGAGGAGTTTTTATTTGCATTTCTCTAATTGCCAGAGAGGTTGATCATTTTTTCATGTATTTGTTGATTGATTGTATATCATCTTTTGAGAAGTGTCTATTCAGGTTCTTGACCCATTTATTGATTGAGTTATTTATTTATTTATTTATTTATTTATTTATTTATTTTTGGTGTTTAATATTTGAGTTCTTTATAGACCCTAGAAATTAGTGTTCTATCTGATGTGGAGGGGTAAAAATTTGCTAATAAGCTGTAGGCTCTCTATTCATCTCACTGTTTCTTTTGCTGAGAAGAAACTTTTTAGTTTGAATCCATCCCAATTATTGATACTTGATTTTAGTTCTTGTGCTATATGAGTCTTATTAAGGAAATGATGGCCTAATCTAACATGATGGAGATTAGGGCCTACTTTTTCTTCTATTAGACACAGGGTTTCTCGTTTAATTACTAGGTCTTAGATCCACTTTGAGTTGAGTTTTGTGCATGGTGAGAGATAGGGGTTTAATTTCATTTTGTTGCATATGGATTTCCAGTTTTCCCAGCACCATTTGTTGAAGAGGCTATCTTTTCTCCAATGTATGTTTTGCCACCTTTGTCTAATATAAGATAATTGTAATTTTGTGGTTACACTCTGTGTCCTCTATTCTGTACCATTGGTCTACTGAACTATTTTGGTGCAATTACCATGCTGTTTTTGTTACCATTGCTCTGTAGTATACTTTAAGGTCTGGTATGTTGATGACACCTGCTTCACTCTTCTTGCTAAGGATTGCTTTAGCTATTATGGGTCTCTTATTTTTCCAGATGAATTTCATGACTGCTTTTTCTATTTCTATGAGGGATTTCTTTGGAATTCTGATTGGAATTACATTAAATCTGTATAGTGCTTTAGTTAGTATGGTCATTTTGATAATATTATTTCTGCCTATCCAAGAGTAAGATAGATCTTTCCATCTTCTGAGGTCTTCTTTGATTTCTTTCTTTAGGGTTCTGTAGTTTTCATTGTATAGGTCTTTTACCTTTTTCATTAATTTCATTCCCAAGTATTTTTTTTAAGCTGTTGAAAATGTGGTAGTTTTCCTCATTTCCATTTCAGAGGATATGTCACTGACATACAGAAATACTTTGATTTATGAGTGTTGATTTTATATCCAGCTGCTTTGATGAATTCATTTACTAGTTCTAGAAGTTTCCTAGTGGAACTTTTTGGGTCTTCTAGGTATAGAATCATATCTTCTGCAAATATTCCTAATTTGAGTTCTTCTTTTTCTATCTGTATCCCTTTACTTTCTTTCATCTGTCTAATTGCTCTGGCCAGTGTTTAAGAACTATGTTAAATAGAAGTAGTAAAAGAGATTATCCCTGTGTTGTTCCAGTTTTTAGATGGACTGCTGTTGGGACTATGTCTGCCAAGGGATAAAGATTTGACTGCTTACCACACCTTAAAGGACCGGGGCTAAACCAAGGGGTGTGGCTATGACGTAGCGTGAGAGGCTGAACCGCCTTGCTTGCTGATTGGTTAGTTCTAGGCCTATTTAAGTCAATGCTTGTTCAATAAAGAGGGTTCTTCGGATATCCCGTGCTATATACAAGACTTTCTAGGTGTGGCGTGTTTTCTGTTCAAACCGACAGAGGTAAGGCATCTAGCGATTTCTGTCCCTAAGCTCATTCTCGCCGAGTAAGCTATATTTTCTTGCTGGCAAGAAAATCTTCCTTTTAGGGCCCTAAAGGAAGATAGCTTAGAACTTGGCCCCTTTCGTAACTCAGCTACCCCAGCAGACTGCTTTCATTTTTTCTCCATTTAGAATGATGTTGGCCTAGGGCTTAGCATAGACACTTTCATTATGCTGAGATATGTTACTTCTTTATCCCTATTTTTTTCTAGTGTTTTGAACATGAAGGGGTGCTGTATTTTGTTGAATACTTTTTTTATGTCTATTGAGGTTGTCATATGTTTCTTATATTTAAGTATATTGATGTGATGAATTACATTTATTGATTTTCATATGTTGAATCAACCTTGCATCCCTGGGATAAACCCAACTTGATCATGGTGTACTATCTTTTTGGTATGATTTTGTATTTTATTTTCCATAGTTTTATTGAGAATTTTTGCATCCATGTTCATCAGGGATATTGGTCTGAAGTTTTCTTTCTTTAATGTGTCTTTGCCTGGTTTTGCAATCAGGGTGATATTGGCATCATAGAATGAGTTTGGAAGTGCTCCCTCTTTTTCTAATTCCTGAAATAAGTTGAAGAGTATTGGTATTAGTTATTCTTTAGAGAATTTGTAGAACTCAGCTGTGTATCCATCAGGTCCTGGGCTTTTTATAGTTGGTAGGCTTCTTATGGCCTCTTCTATTTCATCACTTGATATTGGTCTATTTAGATTGTGTATATCATCCTGATTCAATTTGGGCAAATCATATGACTAAAGAAATTTCTCAATGCCTTCAATATTATCTATTTTATTTGAGTAAAAGTTTTCAAAGTAATTTTAAATTATCATCTTTATTTCTGTAGTGTCTGTTGTGATATTACCTTTTTCATCATGTATGTTAGTAATTTTAAGTTTTTTCTCTCCTTCTCTTTGTTAGCATAGCTAAGGTTCTGTCAATTTTATTTATTTTTTTCAAAGAACCAACTTTTTGTTTTGTCAATTTTTCCAATTGTTTCTTTTGTTTCAATTTCATCAATTTTAGCTCTGATTTTAATTATTTCCTGTTTTCTACTGCTTTTGGTGTTAATTTGTTCTTCTTTTTCTAGGTCTCTGAGATATAAAGTTATGTCATTTATTTGTTGACTTTTCTTGTTTTAAGGAATAAAATCCATGCAATGAACTTTTCTCTTAGTACTGCCTTCATAGTGTCCCAGAGATTTTGATATGTTGTATCAGTCTTATCATTTACCTCTATGAACTTTTTAACCTCCTCTTTGATGTCTTTTCTAACCCACTTTCATTCGGTAGCATATTTTTAGTTTCCAAGTGTTGGAGTAATTTTTATTTTGTCATTGATTTCTAATTTCATTCCATTATGATCTGATAAAATGCAGGGTAATATCTCTACTTTTATGTATTTGCTATGAGTTGCTTTGTGGCTTAATATAGGGTCTATTTTAGAGAAGAATCCATGCGCTGCTGAGAAGAAACTATATTCACTTGTTGAAGGATGAAATATTCTGTATATGTCAGTTAAGTCTGTTATTAATTGTACTATTGAGCTCTATTGTTTCTTCGTTCAGCTTTTGTTTGGAAGACCTGTAAAGTGGTGAAAGAGAGTCACCCAAGATTATTGTGTTGTAGTCAGTATAACTCTTGAACTGCAGAAGAAATTGTTTGATGAACCTAGATGCACCATTTTTGGGGACATATATATTTATAATTGTTATGTCTTTTTAGTGTATGCCAAATGTACAAAATCACATCAGATGCATACCAAGGCACATTATAATGAAAATGCCTAACATACAGAATAAGAATAGAAAATTAAAAGCCAAGAGAGAAAGAAATCAGATTACATATATGGGGAAAACAAACAATTAGGATAACTGCAGCTTTTTCAACCCAGACCATAAAAGCTAGAAGATCTTGATACAACATATATCAAGCTCTTAAAGAAAATGGATACCAACTAAGAATCTTGTATTCATAAAAAATAACTTTAGATTTGAAGATGAAATAAAAACCTTCCATGATAAACAAAAGTTAAAAGAATTTGTAGCTAGAAAACCTGCACTACAAAACATCCCTGGCAAAACATTCCACAAAGAGGAAATGAAATACGACAATGAAAATCAGCAGAGAGAACTATTACACTAAAGGAAAACCAAATTAAAGGAGAAGCCAAGTCAAGTTAAATAACAAAAAACAAACAAAAATGGCTGGGAATACAAGTCATTGCTCAATATTAACTCTGATTGCTAATGGCATAAACTCACCAATCAAAAGATCCAAACATATGCTGCCTCCAGGAGACTCATCTAATAGGATAGATCTTACTAATACAAAATTCAAAAAGTACACAACCTATTTGAACATTACAGACTAAATGGATTTAAAATATATTTACATAACATAACAACCAAAAGAAAAACAATATATACTCATGTGTACTTAGAAGATTTTCCATAATAGATCATATGTTAACAAGTTGTCTTAAAAATATGAAAATATTAAGCTAATATAAAATGTCATTTCTGACCATGAAACTAGATATGTAAATAAAGAAAAAATTAGGGGCTGGTGTTGTGACTCAGCAGTAGAATATGATCCCCTAGCATGTGTGAGGTGCTTGGTTAGATCCTTGGCACCACATAAAAATAAAGAAATAAAATAAAGACATTGCATTCAACTACAACCATATATATGTATATATATATATATATATATATATATATATATATATATGTATATATATATATAATTTAATATATATTTAAATATAAATATATATTATATATAAAAGTTTAAATTCACAAATATGTAAAAATTTAGCAATATCCTCCAAACAGTCAATAGTTAAAGAAAAAAAAATCCAAAAGGACGTCAAACTTTAAAAAAAAAATACAAATTAAAAAGAAAAAGAAAAGGTCTACAAAATTAACTTTTTTTTTTGATTGACAAATCTTTAGCCAGGTCTAAAACTAAATTAAGAATACATAAATGAAATTTAAAACAAATAATGAGTCATTACATTTGATGCCACAGAAATGCAAAAGATCATAAAATATCAATATGAATAGTTTTTTACAACAATAAATTGGCTAAATAGGAGAAATATAAAACACAACAACACTGAGCCATGAAGAAGCAGAAAATCTGAATGCAAAGATAATGAGTAAAGTGATTGATTCAGGCAGTATTTCTTTCTGGAGATGGTCATCATTCTCCTTTTAGTGTGTATTTCTTGCTTTACCCCAAAGCCATCTATTTTGTTATCCCCCCCCCACTTCTCCTTTTGAATGTGTATTAATTTTCTTAAATAAATCTCTGTAAAAAAATGAGAGAGATATTGATTCAGTAATCCAAAATCTCCAAGGATGAAGCCTGGTATGTTCATTTAGTTATATCTACAAATCATTTGAAAATGAATTAGCATCAGTTCTTCTAACTTTTCAAAAATCAAAAAGGATGAATATTTCCAAGTTTATGTGGCATGGCCAGATTTACTATGATACCAACACAAGACTAGGCCATTAAGTTAAAAAGAATATTGCAGGCCAAAATCACTGATGAAAATAGAGGCAAATTTCAATTTCAACAAAATACTAAGTAACAAAATTTAGGGGCATATTAATAGATTCATACACAATCTTCTTATGTAATTTTTCCCTGGGATGCAAGTATGTTTCAACATATCCAAATCAATTAATATTATATACAATTTACAAATAAATGATGAAAATCATAGAACCATGTTAATGGGTACAGAAATAGCATTTGTCAAAGAAATTGTTCATGATAAAAACTTACAAGAATTTTGTATATGATAGATGTACCTCAATGTAATAAAACAAGCCCACCACTAATATTATACTTCAAGAGTTAAAACTTTTCCATTAGAACAGGAAAAAGACAAGGATACTCATTCTAGCTATTTCTATTTAACCCAGTACAAGAATTCTAACAGAGAAATTAGAAAACAAAAGCAAATAGAAAAAAAAATTCCAAATTGGAGAAAAGAAACAAAATTATTTCTCTCTTCAGAGGAAATGATTTTTGTACAGAGAAATGATTCCACTAAAACTATTAGAAGCAATATACTAATTCTATTTTATAATATAAAAAATTAACATATAAAATTGAGTTTTGCTTCTGTAGAACATATTTATTATAACAATTTATTATCCCAACTAGAAATTACAAAATAATCTATTTTTTAAAAGCATCAAAAGAAGGAAAATACTTTAAAAAAAGAATGTAACCAAAAAGGATATAGAGCTATACACTGAAAACTATAGAACATTGGTGAGAGAAATTAACGTAGACAAAATTTATGTTGATGGGTAGGAATAATCCATATTGTTGAAATATCTGTCCTACTTAAAGTGATATATACATGTACATTCCTTCTCAACATATCAATGGCAGTTGCCATAGCTATAAAATATAAAATCCTAAATTTTATATGGAAGCAAAAAGACCCCAGAGATCCAAAGAAATTGTGACTGAGTATGAAGCTAAAAGCATTACACTATCATTATTCAAAATAAACCGCAAAACTATAGTAATTATAGTAGCATCTTTAAAAAATGGTATAGACAAACAAAACAGACTAGAGCCCAGAAATAAATCTCAAGGTTTTCACAGTCAACTGACTTATGACAAAAAAAAAAAAAAACACTCATTGGTACGTTGGTAATTTCTTCAATAAATGGTGTTGAAAACCTGGATATTTGCCTGTAGAAAATTAATTTGTAACTTATTCAATTACTTATACAGAAACCAATTCAAAATTAAATAAGTACTTGAATGTAACACCTGAATCTATACAATTTCTAGCCCAAAAAAAAGTTAGAGAAAAGCTTCCTGGCATTGGTCTGGGCAATGATTTATTTTACATGACACCAAAAGCATATGCAAAAAATTTAAAAAATAGATAAATAAGATTATAAAATCCTATAATGTTTCCATATGGCAAGAAAATAATTAGCAACATATTTGCCAACCATACATATGATAAGGGGTCAATATCCATAATACATAAGGGAATCAAATAATTCAATATCCAAAAAAGAAAAACACAATAGTTTAGCAGGGCATAGTGGTGCATGTCTAGAACCCCAGCAACTCCAGCAGCTGAAGCAGGTGGATCACAAATTCAAAAACAGCCTCAGACAATCAGTGAAGCCCAAGCAACTTAAGATAAAATAAAAAAATAAAAAAGGCTAGAGATGTGGCTCAGTGGTTAAGTGCCCCTGGGTTCAACCCCTAGTACTCCCCCCTGAAAAAAACACACCAAAAAAAAGTTTAAAAATGAATAAATAAGTTGAAGACACATTTCTTCAAAGAAGACATAAAAATGGTAAATATGTATCTGAAAAAATCCTAAATATTTGTAACTGATAAGTAAGTTAAAAAAAAAAACCCACAACAAGAAATCAGACTTATTAGAATGGCTATTACCAAAAATGCAAAAGAAAACAACTGTTGATGGGGATATGGATCTGATAGACCTCTTGTACACTATGGGTGAGAATTTAAACAAATATAGTACTAAGAAGTACAATATTGAAATCCCTCAAAAATTAATAACAGGATTACTATATGAAATAACAACTCAAATTTTTAATATATATCCAAAGAAAATAAAATCAATATCTCAAAAATATATTTGCACACCCATATTTATTGTAACATTATTCAAAATATCCAAGATATAAAATCAACACATGTTCCATCAGCAGATGATTGGATTAAAAAAAGTGTGTGTCTACACACACACACACACACACATATAGATCACAATTATAATATTATATGTGTAATATATTGTGTATATATATAGTGTATATATTTCTATATATAATATAGAATTGTGTTTTACATATTACTACATAAGTTATATCTGTTTTATATACATGCTATCTATATTTTACTCTACTGTCGTATATTACTATATGTAACTTATAGAGCAATATATGTAACATTTTTTTGTTTACATATAATGTACATAAATTATAATATATTTATAAAATTGTATATAACTATACATGTTTTATATGTAATATCACATTCCCTATATTATATATGTGTGTTTTTATAATATATATGATACCACATTTTCTGTTCATATGTTTCTGTGTATATATGTTTATATGTGTCTACACATATTTGTGTGTGTGTGTGTGTGTGTGTGTTTTCAGCCTTAGAAAAAGAAATCTTATCATTTGCAGTATGGATGAACTTGGAGGACTATATACTACATGAAGTAATCCAGCTACAAAAAGAGAAATGCTGCATAATCTCATATGTGAAATCTCAAATGTCAAAAATCATTGAAGCAGAAAAGAGAATGGTGTTTTCTAGTACCTGGGACCTGGATATATAGGAAGATTTTGTCATAGTTTATAAACTTCAAATTATGTAGGAAGAAAAATTCATGGAAATTTAATGTTCAACCTGGTTACTGCAGTTAACAATAACGCACTGTCTACCTGAATTTTGCTAAGACAATAGATCATATATTTTCTCATCACTCACAGAAAACACTGAACTACAAAAGTGGTAGATAAGTGTATTAACTTGACTGTGGTAATCAATTTGAAATGTATATTTATGTTAAAATATCACATTGCATGCCTTAAATAAATACAGCAATATCTTAGATATATTTGGACCTGTGCAATAAAGTTTTAATGTAAACAAAGTTACAAGATTTTTTTGTTTCCTAAAACATATAAAATTTATGTTTATATTATATTGTAGCTTATTAAGTGTGAAATTGCATTATGGTTCAAAATCAATGTACATATTTCATTGAAAATAATTTATTGTTTTCAAAGAATGCTTTCAAATGCCTACAATCCCAGATACTTGGAAGGCTGAGACATAAGTATCATAATTTTGAGGCCTGTCTGGACGTCTTAGTGAAACCTTGTCTCAAAATTAAAAATGAAAAGGACAGGGGATGTCTCTCAATGATACAGTGCTGTTGGGTTCAATCCCCAGTACTCTAAAACAAATAATTGATTAAAAATATCTAATTATCATCTCAGTATTCAGCAAGTTGTAATCTTTTTCCTAGTAAACAGTCTTACCTCAATGTTCATATCTGCTGGTGTATCCAGGTAGTCATTGCTGAAGGTTGGAGTAACTGCAGCAATTTCTTTTTGGGGGGCAGAGGGTAGTGGGGATTGACCTCAGAGACACTCAGAGCCACATCCCCAGCCCTATTTTGCATTTTATTTAGAGAGGGGGGTCTCACTGAATTGCTTAGTGCCTCACTTTTGCCAATGCTGGCTTTGAACTAATGATCCTCCTGCTTCAGCCTAGAGATTCACTGGGATTACAGGCATGTGCCACCACACTTGGCTGCAGTGATCTCCTAAAAGAAGAAAATTGTGAAAACTTTCTCCATAGCATCAGCTTCTTTTTGATAGCATTTTACAAACATTAGAAGTTCTTTCAAAATTGGAGTCAATTTCCTTAAAACCTATCACTGCGTTATTAAATGAATGTTTAGTAAGATTGTAAATATTTTGTTCTCATTTCAACAATGTTCACAGCTTCTTCACTGGATTAAATTCCATCTCAGAAAATGACTTTCTTTGATCATTCTTAAGAAGCAAATCCTCATCCATTAAAATTTTATCAGGGGTTTGCAACACTTTATTAACATCTTTAGGCTCCACTTCTAATTCTGGCTTTCTGGCTATTTTCATCACATTTGCAATTACTTCTTCCACTAAAGTCTTGAAATTCTCACATTCATCTGTGAGAATTGGTTTTCACTTCTTCCAAACTCCTCTTAATGTTGACCTCCTGCTATTGTTACGTAGTAGCCAGCAATGATCTGTGAAATGTGTATACCAAAGTTAGTTATACTTTAAGGTACTCTTAAAGTTTTCTTTAAGTTACTGCCAAGGCAGATGAATAAATCATTTGTAGCAGATGATTTGTAGAAAAACACTGTGTTTTAATCAGATTTTTCCACTGCTATGAGTAAATGATCTGACCAGAACAATTTTAGGGGAGGAAAAGTTTATTTGAAGGCTCATGGTTTCAGAAATCTCAATCTATAGACAGCAGACTCCATTCCTCAGGGCTCAAGGTGAGGCTGAACATCATGGCAGAAGAGTGTGGAAGAAGGGAGCAGCTTGAGTGATGATCAGGAAACAGAGCAAGAGATCTCCTCTTGCTAGCTACAAATATATAACCTAAAACTATGACCACAATGCCCACCTCCTCCAGCTACACCCCACCTACCTTCACTTAACACTCAGTTAATGCCATCAGGGTATTAATTCAGTGATTGGGTTACACTGACAAACCAAACAGTTTCTCCTCTGAACATTCTTGCATTGTCTCACACGTGAGATTTTGGGGGACACCTCACATTCAAACCATAACATTCCACCCCAACCCCCAAAAGCTCACACTCATCTGACAATGTAAATGGCATTTCATCCATTCCCAACAGTCACCATAGTCTCATTAGTTCCAAGATCACTCAAAGTTCAAGTCCAAAGTCTTCTCAGAGGCTCAAGTCAATCTCATACTGTGAGCTCCTATAAATTAAAAGCAATTCACAAGTATCCACTATATAATGGTAAAGAGTAAACATTTCTATTCACAAAAATAGGTGCATAGAAAAAGGGATAGGACCAAAGCAAGACTGAAATTCAGCTAGGCAAGCAAGTTCTGTATTTGGGGTCTGACATCTGGAGCACATGTCATCATGATGTTCTAAGAAGAGGAACCCCTGCTTGTTTACAAGTTCCATGTGAAAGATGATTTTTCTCATCCTTTTATGTTCAGTTTGTGGATTTTGTTTTCTATAAAATTAGTCCCTTGGAGACAGTGTATTGTTGGGCCATGTTTTTTAAATTCAGTTTTTCATTCTCTGACTTTTTATTGATGAGTTTAGGCCATTGTATTCAATGTTATTGTTGATAAATGATTTTTTAAAAAAAAATATTTATTTATTTGCTTTAGTTGTACACAATTCATTTGTTCGTACGTGGTGCTGAGGATCGAACCCGGGCCGCGCAGGTTCTAGGCGAGCGCGCTACTGCTGAGCCACAACCCCAGCCCCGATAAATGATTTTTATAACTAGACTTTTTAATTTATTTTTGGTTTTTAGTTTGAATTAGTTTCTCCTTTGATTGGCTATTCTTCCAGTATAGTTTCTCCCTTTGTTTGTTTTTAGTTATAGTTTTCATCTCTTCTTCATGAAATATTTTATTGAGTATGTTTTTTAGTAAAGGAGGCTTTCTATAGTTGTGAATCTTTTTTTTTTTTTTTTTTTTGGTTCTGGCAATTGAACCCTGGGCCTTGTGCGTGTGTGACAAGCACTTTACCAACTGAGCTAATCCCCAGCCTTCTAGTTGTGAATTTTTAAGTTTTGTTTATCATGGAAAGTTTTTATTTCATTTTCAGTACTGAAGCTTATTCTGCAGGGTATGGTATTCTTAATTGACATCAATTTTTTTCAGAATTTGGTACATAGTATTCCAAAACTTCTGAGCTTTGAGGGACTGGATTGAGAAATCAGCTGAGATGCAGATTGATTTCCCTCTAAATGTGACTGCTTATTTTTCTCTGTCAGCCTTTAAAATTCTGTTCTTGTTCTGTATGTTAGGTATTTACATAATAATGTGCCTTGGTGTGGGTCTGTTTTTTTATTTATTTATTTATTTATTTATTTATTTATTTATCTATCTATTTATTTATTTATTTTATATTTGTGGTCCTGTATGCCTCCCTAGTTTGACTTTCCATTTCATTCATAAGGATTGGGAAATTTTCAGATATTATTTTATTGAATAGTTTGGGCATTCCTTTGATTTGTTTCTTAGAGCCTTCATCTATCCCAATAAATCTTATGTTTGGACTTTTTATGTTATCCCATTTTTCTTGGAAGTTCTGTTCATGGTCTTTTAATATATTTTCTTCATGGTCAACTTTATTTTCAAGATTTTATATATTTTCTTTATTGCCTGAATATCTGTATTCCAAGTGGTCTAGTCTGATGATGATGCATTCCAATGAATTTTTAATTTGGTTTATCAATTTTATTTTCATTTCAAGGATTTATGCTTGATTTTTTTTCCAGAATCTGTATCTCCTTTTTTAAGTGATTTTTTGCTTCTTTTATTTTCTCCCATACATTGACCTTTACTTTTCAGAAAATTGGACTATGCACATTCAAACCCTTTCTTTGACCTTTCTTCCATTGTGAGGTCAATGTATTCTGTTATTGAAGTATTTTTAGTTTGTTGTTTGTTGTGATTTGTTTTCTTGCTTTTTCATGTTGTTTGTGTGTCGATCCATCTAACAGTTTTTTTGTTTGTTTGTTTGTTTGTTTTTGTTTGTATTTGTAGTAGAGTTTCTACACTATGGATTTATAGTGTTCCTAAAGCTTTCAAGAAACTCACAGTTTAGGGGGAGACAATAACAACAACCAATGCTAACAACATACATCATTAAACCAAATATTTCTGGCTATGACATCTACAATGTTGATTATCACAATAATCAGAAATCATATGATCAATTATTGCCCACAATAAAAACAGTAAGTTTACAAAATGGTATACAGTTTCATGTGGTGAACAGGGATACAAGGATAGAAGAGAACTGATGTAGGATGTTATCATAGTGAAGGAAGAAGAGCAAAAATAAAATTAAAGAGGGCTGGGGTTGTGGCTCATTGGCAAAGCACTTGCCTGGGCCGTGTAAGGCACTGGGTTCGATCATCAGCACCACATAAATATAATCAAATAAAATAAAGGTATAAAAAATAGTAACATTAAAATAAATAAATAAAGGTATTAAAAAAAGCTAAAGGAAGAGTGAAAAAGAGATCAATAGAGATTGGCTATTAGCAGAGGGAAAGAGAATGTGTGGAGAGGGAAACATAGTTGAGAGAAAATTGTATAAAATAAAAATTGTTAAAAAAGTAAAAATAGACATAACAGAACAAAATTGATACATATTAATCAAAGAAGTAATTCCTCAAAGTACTGATCTGTGAAAAATAACTGTCTTAATAAAAGCTAGAAATGAGAAAAATATGATTATAAATAAGTATTTCCTTAAAGGTAGTGTTCATTAACAGGAAAGAAGATGTGGGGTGGTAGAAACGTGTTTGTAGATTGAAGAAGTGAATAGAGCCAATTCAGAAGTGACATAGCATGTGTCCATGAGGGGAAAGAAGAAAAAATAGAAGTAAAAAATTTAAAGAAAGAGTGAAAGAGAAAACAATAGAGTTTGATTGTTAACAAGAAAAAAATGAAGAAATAAAAACAAAGGAACATAGACTTGTGAAACAGACAATAAAAAAATCAATCCAAAATATTCTAATAAAAAACCCTAATCCTCAAAAAAACAGAGCATAGAAAAATAACTACCTTCAAGAAATGCCAAAAACGAAAAAGCAGAAACAAATTTCATGTATCATTCAGTACACAATGAAAAACAAAAACAAAATAACAGAACATTCAATAAAATTATATGTATGCTGTGTATTCCAAACTCTCTTTTCTCATCTTTCCTTCTCAGTTGGATGTTGTGAGGAGCTCTGAAAGATAATTTTGGCTTCACTTCAAAAGTATATTTGCTGTTGGCTTCTAAAAACGAGTTTCTGGGAGTAACATTCCCAAGCATAGCATTCAGGTCTAGTGTTGTCCCAGGTATTTTATTGTATCAGCTATTTTATTGGGTATTAATGAATCAACACAATTCTAAGACTTATTCTAAGACCAGTACCCTAATCAGGGCGCCACTTGTGGGAAGGGGCAGTCAGTCCTTTGTAGGTTCTTTTGTTCAGGGATATTGACCTTCTTGGACTTCCAAAGGACTGTCTCCAAGCACTGAGCTCAGTCACTCTACCCATTCAGATTTTCCAGCCACATTGCCACTGGTCCTGTGCCCCATCAGGTTCAAGGGAGCAGGGGAGGGTGAGCTTTCTGTGGACTCTCTGACCTGTATTACCCACAGGCAAAATGGTCTCTGTGCCAGAACTTCATGATGCCAGACATTCTCCTGATTTGCTAGGCTCAGTTTAGATCTTGCAATTGGCATCTGCTGGATTCATGTATTGGACTCAACCAAACTCAAGGATCTAGGTTATTTGTCTGAGTTTGTGTTGCTGCTGCTCAGAGATACCAAAATATCTCCAGCTTCCCCCCATGGGCAGCAGGCAGACCAGGGTAGCTTTCATTCACCAGTTGAATGAGCCAAATATCCTCTGGGTCAGCACAAGGCAGGCTGCCCCTCCAATCCTGGGATTTTCCACACCAAGGCTTTCCAAGCACTTTTCAGTCTTTTCTTGATCTCGTGTATTAATTTTCCTGCTCCTGCCAGGAACTCAGCTCCAGTTCTGTTCCTTTTCCTTGTCTGATGTATCAAGGCTCACTATCTAATATATACTTTCAGTGGAGTGCTTTTTTCACACACCTCACAGAGAAGTCGTTTTCTTGCTGTTTGATTCCTGAGTCATGGAGCTGTGGAAAGCTTCTTCCCACTAATCTGCCATCTTGTCCAAGTTGTTCCTGTTTTTAGAGGAAATGCTTTCATTTCATTTTTGTACAGTATGATGTTCAACTTGGGATTTTTCTATATAGCATTTTAAATGATGAGGTAAGTTCTTTTAACATGAATGGTTGCTGGACTTTGTCAACTGCTTTTTCTACATTTGTTGAGCTAATCCTGTTAATTTTGTCCTTAACTCTATTTACATGGTGAAATATATTTACTGATTTGCATATGTTGAACCAATCTTTCCTGCATGGGGTGAAACTCGTTTATCCTAGTGCATTATCTTCTTAATGTGTTTTTGAATTTGGATCACCAATATTTTATTGATAAATTTGCATTTATGTTAAGCAGGGTCTGATATTGGTCTGAAGTTTTCTTTTCTTGATGTGTCTTTGTCTGCTTTTGTAATTGAGGTGATCCAACATCGCAGAATGGATTTGATAATGTTCACTCTTTTTCTATTTCACGGAACAATTTGAGGAGGATTGGCATTAGGTCTTCTCTAAAGGTTGAGTAGAAATTTACCAAGAATCCATCTGGTCCTGATATTTATTTTGTTGGAAGTCATTTAATAGCTTCTAGGATTTTATTATTTGATATTGGTACATATAATTTTCTTTGTCCTTATAGTTCAATTTGACTATGTCATATGTCTCCAGAAATTGGCAATATCTTCAAAATTTTCTACACTATTAGAGTACACACTTTTCAATATTTATAATTATTTTCTATATTTCATTAGTGATTGTAGCGATGTCTCCTTTTTCATGCTTAATCTTGTTTATTTGGTTATCTCTCTTTTTTTTTTTCCTTTAGTTTGTCTAAGAGTTTGCTGATTTCATTTATGCTTTCAAAGAACCAACTTTTTTGTTGGTCCTCTTTATTGTTTTTTATTCTCAATTTTATTAACTAAGGCATTGATTTTAATTACTTCCTGACTTGTACTGATTTTGGTTTTAATTTGTTCTTTTTTTCCTAGGGCCTTACTGTCTAAAATTAGAGTATTTAACATTCTTTTGATGTAAGAGCTCAATGCTATGAACTTTCCTCTTAAAACTGCCTTCATACTGTCTCAAATATTTTGATATGTGGTATGTCTATTCCAATTTGTTTTTAAGAATTTCAAAAATTTCTCCCCTCATATTTTCTATGATCCATTCATCATTCAAAAGTGTATTATTTAGTCTCCATATGTTAGAATGTTTTCTGTTTTTTATCTAGTCATCAATTTCTAATTTTATTCTAATAAGATCAGACAGAATGCAAGAAATTATCTTTTTTTTTGCTAATATTTGTGTTCTGCCCTAAATCAAAATCTATTTTAGAGAAAGTTCCATGTGCTGCTGATGAAAAAAATAAAAAAAATAAATTCAGTTGTCAATGGATGATATATTTATATATATATATATATATAGGCCATTTGATTCTTAGCATTTATTTTAATTCTGAAGCATCTTTACTTAGTTTGTCTGAATGATATATGATTGTGAGAGAGGTATGTTAACATCATGCAGTATTATTGTATGGTGTTCTATTTGATTCTTTATCAGGAGTTTTTTTTTTTTTTTTTTCTTTTAATGTACATTGATGCACCATATTTCAGAGAATAAAGGGTTACAAGCTTTATATCTTACTGTTGCATGATTCCCTTAAAGTGTGAAGTGACTTTCTTTTATCTCTTCTGATTAATTTTGGCTTGAAGTCTGTCTTTTATGAGAGTTGTTATCCCTGCTTGTCTTTGGTTTTCATTTGCATGGAATATCTTTTTTCCATCCTTTCACCTTTGGTCTGTGAATGTATTAGTGTGTAAGAAGAGTGTCTTGTAAACAACACATCATTGGATCTTGTTTTTTAATCCAATCTGCAAAAAGTGTGACTTAATTGAAGAGGTTAACACTGTTTACATTCAATTGTGTTATACAGATGGAATTTTATGTCCTGCCATTTTATTTCCACTGTTTAATTGAGATGTTATTCTCCTTTAATTGAATATTATTTTAGTGCAACTCAACACTATGCTGGTTTTCATTATTTCTTCTGCAGAAATATTTCATTGAATATGTTTTGTAGTGAAGACTTAGTAGTTATGAATTCTTATAGTTTCTGTTTCACATGAAAGATTTTTATTTTAGTTGAATTTTAAAGGATGATGTTGCTTGATATTGTAATCTTGGTTGGCACCACTTTTCTTTCAATGCTTGGCATAGGTTATTCTACACATTCCTTGCTTTTAAGATCTGGATTGAGAAAATTGATGATTTTTTTTTTTTTTTTTTTTTTTTTTTTTTTTTGTGGTACTGGAGATTGAACTCAGGGGCACTTGACCACTGGATCACATCCCCAGCCCTTTTTTTGTATTTTATTTAGAGACAGGGTCTTACTGAGTTGCTAAGTGCCTTGCCATTGCTGAGGCTGGCTTTGAACTCGCAATCCTACTGCCTCAGCCTCCCAAAGTGCTGGGATTACAGGCATGCGGCACCGCGCCCGGCTCTGATGAAATTTGAATGAGTTTACCACAAAATGTGACCTGCTGTTTGTCCTTGCAGCTTTTAAAATTCCATTTCTATTCTGTTTAATATGCATTTGCACTGTAATCTGCCTTACATAGGATCTTTTTGATCTTTTTTTTTTTTATGTGTGATAAAATATAGTTTTTATTGTAATTTTTTTTAGATTATTTATTTACTTATTCATAATGCACAAGTATATCATCTTTTTATATACAACTGCTTGTATACAAAGTATATAAGTACCATTCAGATCTTTAATCATGCATTTAGGATAGTGATATCCATCTCATTCAACCACCATTTTTTCCCCCTTCTCTCCCCCCCCCCCGGCTCCCTCCCTTTCCTTTGAATATTCTAGTGTTCCTCTAATCCTATGTACCCCCATCCAATCACACTGTGAACTAACCTCCTTATATCAGAGAAAACATTTGGTATTTGGATTTTTGAGATTGACTAATTTCACTTAGCATTATATTCTCCAACTTCATCCATTTACCTGCAAATGCCATTATTTTATTCTCTCTTATTGCTGAGTAAAATTCCATTGTGTATATATACCACATTTTCATTATCCACTCATCTACTGAGGGACATCTAGATTGGTTCCACAACCTAGCTATTATGAATTGTGCTGCTATAAAAATTGAAGTGGCTGTGTCACTGTAATATGCTGTTTTTAAGTCTTTTGGGAACAGACCCAGGAGTGGGATGGCTGGGTCATAGGGTGGTTCCATTCCCATTTTCCCAAGAAATCTCCATACTGCTTTCCATAGCAGTTGCACCATTTTGCAGTCCCACCAGCAATGTATGAGTGTGCCTTTTTCCCCACATCCTCTCCAACATTTATTATTGTTTGTGTTCTTGATAGCTGCCATTCTGACTGGAGTGAAATGAAATCTTAGAGGAGTTTTTATTTGCATTTCTCTAATTGCCAGAGAGGTTGAGCATTTTTTCATGTATTTGTTGATTGATTGTACATCTTCTTCTGAGAAGTGTCTTTTCAGTTCCTTAGCCCATTTATTGATTGGGTTATTTTCTTTTTTGGTGTAAAGTTTTTTGAGTTCTTTATATATTCTAGAAATTAGTGCTCTATCTGATGTGCATGTATTAAATATTTGTTCCCAATTAGTTGGCTCTCTATTCACCTCACTGATTGTTTCTTTGGCTGAGAAGAAGCTTTTTAGCTTAAATCTATCCCATTCATTAATTCTTGGTAATAGTTCTTGCGCTACAGGATTCTTATTAAGGAACTTGGGGCCTAATCCGACATGTTGGAAATTGGAGCTTACTTTTTCTATTAGGCGTATTGTCTCAGATCTAATTCCTATGTCCTTGATCCACTTTGAATTGAGTTTTGTGCATGGTGAGATATACAAGTTTAATTTCATTTTGTTACATATGGATTTCCAGTTTTCCCAGCACCATTTGTTGAAGAGGCTATCCTTTCTCCATTGTACATTTTTGGCACCTTTGTCTAATATAAGATAACTGAAATTATATGTATTAGTCTCTGTGTACTCAATTCCGTACCATTGGTCCACCCATCTGTTCGGGTGCCAATACCATGCTGTTTTAGTTACTATTGCTCTATAGTATAATTTAAAGTCCGGTATGGTGATGCCCTCCGTTTCACTTTTCTTGCTCAGGATTGCTTTGGCTATTCTGGGTCTCTTATTTTTCCAGATGAATTTCACGATTGCTTTTTCTATTTCTTTGAAAAATGACATTGGAATTTTGATTAGAATTGCATTAAATCTGTATAATGCCTTTGGTAGTATGGACATTTTGACAATATTGACTCTACCTATCCAAGAGCAAGGTAGGTCTTTCCATCTTCTGAGTTCTTCTATGATTATTTCTTTAGTGTTCTATAATTTTCTTTATAGAGGTCTTTCACCTCTTTTGTTGATTCCCAGATATATTTTTTTTTTTGATGCTATTGTAAATGGGGTCGTTTTCATCGTTTTCCTTTCAGAGGCTTTGTCACTGATGTATAAAAATGCCTTTGACTTACGGGTATTGATTTTGTATCCTGCTACTTTGCCGAATTCATTTACTAGTTGTAAAAGTTTTCTGGTAGAGTTTTTTGGATCTTCTAGGTATATTATCATGTCATCAGCTCTGGGCCTTGCATAAATAGCTTTTATAATGTTGAGATATGTTCCTGATATTCCTAGTTTTTTCTAGTGTTTTGAACATAAAGGGGTGCTGTATTATGTCAAATGCTTTTTCTGCATCTATTGAGACAATCATATGATTTTTATCTTTAAGTCTATTGATGTGATGTATTATGTTTATTGATTTCCGAATATTGAACCAGCCTTGCATCCCTGGAATAAAACCCACTTGATCGTGGTGCACTATCTTTTTGATATGTTTTTGTATCCTATTTGCCAGAATTTTGTTGAGGATTTTTGCATCTATATTCATTAAAGATATTGGCCTAAAGTTTTCTTTTTTGGATGCGTCTTTGCCTGGCTTTGGAATTAATGTAATATTGGCCTCATAGAAAGAGTCTGGAAGAGCTCCCTCTGTTTCTATTTCTTAAAATAGTTTGAAGAGCATTGGTATAAATTCTTCTTTGAAAGTCTTGTAGAACTCGGCTGTAAACCCATCAGGTCCTGGACTTTTCCTTGTTGGTAGCTTTTTGATGACGTCTTCTATTTCTTCGCTTTTAATTGATCTGTTTAAATTGTGTATAGCCTCCATATCCAGTTTAGGCAAATCATATGACTCTAGAAATCTGTCAATGCATTCAGTATGTTCTATTTTATTAGCGTTTAAGTTTTCAAAGTAACTTCTAATTATATTCTGTATATCTGAGGTGTTTGTTGTGATATTCCCTTTTTCATCACGAATGTTAGTAATTTGAGTTTTTTCTCTTCTTCTTTTCGTTAGCATCGCTAAGGGTCTGTCAATTTTGTTTATTTTTTCAAAGAACCAACTTTTAGTTTTGTCAATTCTTTGAATTGTTTCCTTAGTCTCAATTTCATTAATTTCTGCTCTGATTTTAATTATTTCCTGACTTCTGCTGCTCTTGGTGTTGATCTGTTCTTCTTTTTCTAGTGCTTTGAGGTGTGATGTTAAGTCATTTATTTGTTGTTTTTTTTTTTTTTTTCCTTTTAAGGAATGAACTCAGTGCAATGAATTTTCCTCTTACTACTGCCTTCATAGTGTCCCAGAGGTTTCTATACAACGTATCTGTGTTCTCATTTACCTCTAGGAATTTTTTGATCTCCTCTTTGATGTCTTCTTCAACCCCTTGTTCATTCAGTAGCATGTTGTTTAGCTTCCAGTTAATGAAGTAGTTTTTCTTATTCCTTGTTTTGTTGTTGATTTCCAATTTCATCCCTTTATGGTCCGATAGCATGAGGGGTACTATCTTTTTTATATTTGCTGAGAGTTGCTTTATGACATAATATATGGTCTATTTTGGAGAAGGAGCCATGTGCTGCTGAGAAAAAAGTGTATTCTTTTACTGCAGGATGAAATATTCTATATATGTCCATTAAGTCTAAGTTATTAATTATTTTAAGGAGGCCTAATGTTTCTTTGTTTAGCTTTTGTTTGGATGATCTATCTATTGGTGAGAGAGGTGTGTTGAAATCCCCTAGAATAACTGTGTTGTGGTCAATTTTACTCTTGAATTTGAGAAGAGTTTGTTTGATGCATGTAGGTGCTCCATTATTTGGGGCATATAGATTTATGATTGTTATATCCTGTTGATGAATGGTTCCCTTAAGTAGTAAGAAATATCCATCTTTGTCCCTTTTGATTAGTTTTGGCTTGAAGTCTACCTTATTTGAAATGATAATGGAAATCCCTGCTTGCTTCTGCCGGCCATGTGAGTGATAAGACTTTTCCCAGCCTTTCACCTTCAGTCTATTTATGTCTTTTTCTATGAGGTGTGTTTTTGGAGACAACAAATTGTTGGGTCATTTCCTTTAATCCATTCAGATAATCTGTGTCTTTTGAATGGTGAGTTTAGGCCGTTAACATTCAGGGTTATTATTGAAATGTGATTTTTATTCCCATCCATTTTTATTTGTATTATGATCTTTAGCTTGATTTGGTTTCTCTTCTGGTTGGTATTTCCCTTAGTTTAATATCTCCCTTTGTTGATTTTCATTATCATCTTTCTCTTCTTCTTCATAAAAAATGTTGCCCAGGATGTTCAGGTGTGCTGGCTTTCGAGCTGTGAAATCTTTTAACTTTTGCTTGTCGTGGAAGGTTTTTACTTCATCTTAGAATCTAAAGCTCAATTTTGCTGGATATAAGATTCTTGGTTGACATCCCTTTTCTTTCAGAGCTTGAAATATGCTATTCCAGGTTCTTCTTGCTTTTATGGTCTGGGTAGAAAAGTCTGAACATAGTCTGATTGATTTCCCCCTATATGTAATCTGCTTCCTTTCTCTTGTGGCTTTTAATATTCTCTCCTTGCTCAGTATATTAGGCATTTTCATTATAATGTGTCTTGGTGTGGATCTGTTGTGATTTTGTATGTTTGGTGTTCGGTAAGCCCCTTGAACTTGGTTTTCCCATTCATTCCTCAAGTTTGGAAAATTTTCTGTAATTATTTCATTAAATAAATTATTCATTCCTTTGGCTTGAAACTCTGCCCCCTCCTCTACCCCAATCACTCTTATGTTTGGTCTTTTTATGTTGTCCCATAATTCTTGGATGTTCTGTTCTTGGTTTCTTACCATTTTTGCTGTGTAATCTAGATTTTTCTCTAGGGTATATATTTTGTCCTCATTGTCTGAGGTTCTTTCTTCCAAGTGATCTACTCTGTTGGTGATACTTTCGATTGAGCTTTTATTTTGGTTTATTGCTTCTTTCATTTCTGGAATTTCTGTTTGGTTTCTCTTTAGAGCCTCTATCTCCCTATTGAAGTAATCTTTTACTTCCTGTATTTGTTTATGGAGTTCGTTGTCAAAATGATCTTTCGCCATCTGTACTTGCTCCCTCATCTCATTTTTTAGTTCATTCTTAAGTTCCGCAAGCATTTGGCAAATGTAATTTCTAAATTCCATCTCTGTCATTTCACCAACTGTGCATGCCGTGGAATCTACTGAGCATGTATATTGATTTGTTTGTGTCACTTTCCTTCCTTGTTTCTTCATCGTGCTTGTGTGTCTATTCTTCTCTGGAAGTGTTTTAGTATCAGCAGATGAGAGAGGAAATAGTGAATGATTAGGTGGAAAGACCAATTTATATATAAACCTAATTTGTGCAGCGGTTGTTAGAAGAAATAAAGAAAGATGGAGAAAAAGAAAAAGAAAAAAAAAAAAAAAAAAGGAAGAAAAAGAAAAAAAAGTGACCAAGGTGTAGAAATTAGTATGAGAGAGAGTGAGTCTAGAAAATAGAGAATACACTATATATAACACCACTTTGCTATATATTTCAATTGTACTCATTCAAAAAATCCCAATTTCTGCATATAACTTGTTTTTGCCTTTGTTGAGTATGCAATGGCAGGGTGTAAATAGGGAAGATGATGGAAGGAGAAAAAATACTAAAGTGAGAAGGAAGAAAAGAAAGAAAGCAAAGAGGAGCAGAAGCAAACAAACACACTGTCGATCAAAACAAAACAATAACAGCAAAAAAAAAAAAAAAAAAAAAAAAAAAAAAAAAAAAAAAAAACTAACAAACAAACCCCCCCAAGGAACAACAAAACAAACAAACAAAAATGTTGAAACCAGGAATAAGTCTCAAGCCAAATGGACCCTTGGAAGCCCTTCTTATTTCCCTTCCAGATTAAGCCAATTGACACGGATCATGTTCAGTCAACAATCCTGTTAGTGGAGTGAAGGCTGCACCTTTGGCCCTTTGCAGAATGGCACAGTGGAAGAGTGGAGGGGGCTTATCCTCAGGATGGGCCCTGCGTTCAGCAGCAGGGAGCTGCCACTCTGGGCCCTGCAGGCCAGGCAAACTGGAGGCTGGATCTCTCCTTCCCGCGAGCAGGCGGATGCCTACCTCTTGCTCTGGTCACAGCTGGGCGGGTCGCACTGCTCCCAGGGAGTGTAGGAGGTGCTTCCCCAGGTCTGGCCTGCATGCAGCAGTAGGGAGCTGCCACTCTGGGCCCTGCAGGCCAGGCAAACTGGCGACTGGATCTCTCCTTCCCGCGAGCTGGCGGATGCCTACCTCTTGCTCTGGTCACAGCTGGGCGGGTCGCACTGCTCCCAGGGAGTGAAGGAGGTCTTTCCCCAGGTCTGGCCCTGCGTGCAGCAGCAGGGAGCTGCCACTCTGGGCCCTGCAGGCCAGGCAAACTGGCGGCTGGATCTCTCCTTCCCGCGGGCCTCTTTTTTGATCTTGCGTATCTAGAGATACATATGCTTTTTGTATCTGGATTTCCATCTGTTCCTAAGTTTGGTGCAATTTTCTAATATTATTCCATTGAAAATATTGTGCATTCCCACTCCTTTTTATTTATTTTGAGACAGGGTCTAACTAAGTTACCTTAGACCTCATTGCTGAGGCTAACTTTAAACTAGCAGTCCTCCTGCCTCTGTTGTCCAAGACACTGGAATTACAGGTGTGCACCACCATGCCTGGCTTAAAACAACCAATTTTGTTACACCTCTCATAATCTAATCATTTCAACTCTGAATTTTCATGCATTGTCTGATGTGTGATTTTTTGTGGGATACCTAATATTTAAACAATAATGTTCTGCCACTGTCCCTAGAAGCTCATGTTTATCTCAGATGCAAAATATACTTCGTCCATTTGCAGAAGTCCCCATAGTCTTACAGTTCAGCATTACCTAAAAGTCCAACTCCAAAGTCACCTGAGACTCAAGGAAATCTCTTGTGTGAGCTGCTCTGTGTGTTTGTGATATATGTGTGTGTGTGTGTGTGTGTGTGTGTGTGTGTGTGTGTAGCATTTCTGTTCCAAAATCTAGACATAAGGTAATTGAAAGAAGTTATGGGACCAAAGCAAGCAAAACTTAAATCCAACTAAGAAAAAATGTTCTATAGCTTTGAATCTAGCATCTTGGGGTGCATGTCATCATGATGTTATTTTCAAAAGCACTTTTGTAGCTCTGTCTCTATGGCCTTGCTGGTTGCAGCCCATGTAGTCTCTCTCTTGGCTTGCTTCCTCTTGATTTGTGCAGCTTTTCTCAGCAGACATCCCATGTCACTGGCATCTTTTATCTCAAGTGTTTCCACTGAAGCTTCAGCTTTCTTCTCACATCTTCAACCATCACCATCTCATGGGAGCCCACAGAGACTCTGACCCTGCTAGGCTTTTCCTGGTTTCCCAGTCTATCCTTTGAAATCTCAATGGAAACATTCTGACTCCTAACTCCAACATCCTGCATTCCTTTAGAATCAGCAACATGTTGTTGATGCCAAATCTTTCTCCATTTTGAGCTAGAGCCAAACATCCTAGAATCATTGTTGTAGCAACCTCTGAATGCCTGGGCAGATGCACATGGTGAAACAACTTGCTACATACCCCTGTGCAAGTAGTGTGCTCAACTGATGTCTTCTTAAGTGCTTGAGCCTGAGCTGACAGTGGTCTTACCAATTTCTGACAAGTCCTCAATTCATCTTTCCTATTTTTTTTTTTTTTTTTTTTTTTGGTAAACACTTAGCATTCTTTTAGTAAGTGTAAACTCTTTAACAAATAAACATTCTTTAGCCTCAGTTTTACTTTCACTTTTCTGGCAACTCACAAGTTTTTCAAACTTTTGGGCTCTATTGTCTGTTCCTGATTATCACAGTAAACTTGCCTAAAAGTCAGCAGCAATATGTATGTCACTGCCTGAATTCTGTGCCTTCTTGAAATATCCTCCACCATATTAATTAGATTTTCCCCTTTAAATTCACTCTCACAAGAAGTCTCAGGACATGGGTAAAATGTAAGCAGTTTATTTGCAGTAATGTAACACAAATGGCTTCTAGTCCAATTTCCAAAAGAGTACTTCTCTTAAACCTCAGAGCACAATCTTTACTGTGCACAGTTCTATTAGCATTCTGTTCCTTTGAACTTCCACCAGAATTACACATTAAGCTCTGCTTGTAGCTATCTAAAGCTTTTAATGCTTTCATGTCTAATATTTTCAAAATTTCTCCCCTAAGTTAAAACAAAATTACCAAAAGTTTCTGAACCACATGTTCAGTTTAGTCACAATGACTCCACTTCTCAGTACCCGTTTTTATTTTAGTCAGGTTTTTCATTGCTGTGACAAAAAGACCTGATGAGAACAATTAGAGGAGAAAAGGTTTATTTGGTGCTAACAGACCAGATGAACAATTTCATAGCTATGGCCCCAATGTGAGGCAGAATATCAAGTAAGAAGGTTATGGTAGAAGAAATCAGTTCAGGATATGTCCATCTAGAAATAGTGAACTCTGATAACCAGGAACAAAATATATACCCCCAAATCATACCTTCAGTGATGTACCTCTTCCAAACACACTCTACCTACTACAGTGACCCCCTAAATTTAGTTAATCTAAATCAGTGAATTAACTGAATAATTAGGTTATAACACTCAGACAAATTATTTTCACCTGTTAACATTCTTGCACTGTCTTACACATAATATTTTGAGGTCACCTCATATCTAAACCACAAGAGTTGCTGAATTGTTGTGGGCTATTTGGGGTGGTTTGTTCCCTTCTTTTTTTCATCATTTTGTATGTCTACTCATCTATTGGGGTAAATGCTGCATGGTCTTTTCTCTTAAGAGCTCCAGGCTAGGAGAATGTCCATGTATTGATACTTTCACTCAATGTGTGCCCTTTCCTCTTTCCCATATTAGCAGTACTTTGAGAAGACATTGAACCCCATTTACTAAAATCACGTCAGAGCTAAGCCATGTACTAGTCAATCTGATTAAAATCCAAAAACTTGTTCATAATGTTCTCCACAGTGCCACTAATCCAGGAATAAACTTGTAATAATGTTCTGGAATAGATTAAATATTAGCTACTAAGTATATTAAAATTGCTGTAACATTATATAAGGGCCAAAAAGAGGAGGAGAAAAAAATGGGCAAAGCAAGAGAAGAAAAGGAAAGATAGAAAGAAAGAATAATACATACCAAGTTCTCGAGAAGTAAAAGAGGGGCTGGATTTGTGGCTCAGGTAGAGTGCTTGCCTTGCACGTGAGAGTCAATGGGTTCAATCCTCAGCAGCACATAAAAACAAATAAACAATCAGAGTAACATCCATAGCCTTTGCTCCCTGAAGTATTTCACACAATAAAATCAATAAAAATAAATAATAAAAACAATAAAAATAAAGATATCGTGTCCATTCACAACATATATATATATATATATATATATGTGTATATATGTGTGTGTGTGTGTGTGTGTGTAAAATATGGGTGGGAGGGATTTGAGGCAGTATCGGGTAATGTAGGAGGAAAAAGAGGGGGAAAGATGTGCTAGTGTAATTCTGAGTTAAGAAAGAAAAGATAGAATGGTAGAATGGTTCTAATTAATGCTTTCAAAAATTAGAAGAAATGATCAAATGGGTTTAGGGAACAATACCAAATACGAGGGTAACAACTATCAAATACAAATGAAGAGCTCTAAATTCATTCTTTGTTTGAATTTAGAGCTATTATGGTAAACCATGTGAAAGTTGAGAAAGTTTTTTATTGTGGGGACCTTTAGACTTTTAGAATATGTCACTCACTCTTCAGCTTTGGTTTTCCCCAGAGATGCTGGGGCACGTGAGCAAATTTCCTCATTACTATGGACCTCCAATAAACTGGTTCTTATTTGTCATGCAAGGGGTCTGAGGCTGGATGATCAGAAGGTGCAATATTCTGTCTGTTGACTGGTTTTATTGTGTGCAACACTTCAGGGAGAAAAGGCTCTGGATGTTACCTTGATTAACATGAGTAACTTCACACCCACACCCCTCCAGAGGGTATTCTTCAAAAGTGGCATAGAATCTGGTGGCTATCTTCAAGCATGGTACTTTTGGTTATGAGTTCTTTATGGATGGACTTTGGTGAAGAAACATCTGTTCTTCCCAATGCAGATTGCCAAGTCACTATCCCTGATACTTGAAAAGAGACAAAGCCAGTTTACCTGGGTTTTAGTTGCCATTGATAAAAGTTTTAAAATATGGGTGCTGTTCTCCTCTGCTGACTGGGGCAGAGCTTTCTGCTTCTGTTCAAATTTCCACTAACTCTGCAAAAAATCACAGGAACCATACCCCTCTGCAGCCTGGGGAAGAAATTACCTTCTCATCTGGATCTGATGCTCTTATTTTCTGCTGCTGTGAATTACATCCATCCATCTATCTATGCCTAGACTCCCTCAGAGGTTTTCCAGTCAGCTGTTTCTTCTCTGCATCATTTCTATGCTGCTTAGCTCTATTTTGCCATCTCCCCGCTGATTAAATATATATATATGTGTGTGTGTGTGTGTGTGTGTGTGTGTATACATACTGCTGCTTCCAATAAACAGTATGTAATATAAAATAAAGAGCATTTGCAATAGAAATTGAACTCAAATTTACTTCAGAATAAATGTGAATAAAGCTATGTCAAAGGAACTAAATAATAACTAATGTAATTGAAGAGATATAAAATGGTCTTCATCAGGAATATTCCACATATAAAGGTAATTATCCCTAAATAGTTACTTTACAATTCAATGCATTTGCAAGCAGTGAAAGAGAAATTTTTGTGAAATTCATCAAACATAAAAATAAAATTCCCTGGATGGCAGATGGTCCAAATTTTAAAATACCATGTTGAATAATAAAGATAATACGCAGTTTCTTGACTTAAGATATTGATTAAAACTATGGTTATAATACATTAATGGTTAAACACAAGATTAGCAAAAATTAGAGTTCACATGTGTGTATATATATATATGACAATAGTAGCATTACAAATAAGATATATTCATCATTTAACATTTGAAAAGATATAAATTACCTTTGTGAGAAACAAAAGATAAAATTAAATTTCTATATTTTGTGTAAAATGATAATATATTGTTTATGAATTGAGGAACTACATTTAATCAAAAGTTTTTAGAATTATAAAGTGGAAAATATTTCAGTAATTACAGTATGAGATAGAATTTGCTGAACATCACCAGCACACAGCTCTCTCATAAAAAATAAAGAAGTATTAATGTGTCCATGTGAAAATTAAATTTTTTTATCTAAAATTATGTTGAATGTAAAAATCAACATAAATACTGGAAGACAATGTGCTGCACTTTAAAAACTATAACATAAATAATAAAAAAAACATTGAGTCTCCATATTACTTAATAATAAAATATATTAGTCTCCATGAATATATTATTATTTCCAAAACTCAATGAGAAAAAAATAAATAAGCAGAAGAGTAGAAAGTGGTTATGAATAGGCATTTTACATAAATGAAATACTGTAATGGCTAGTAAGTCGGGAGATGATGATGAACAACATCAGTAATCAGGTACATAATAAATGAGTAATTATACTTTAGGACTGTCTTTTGCATGGAAGAAGGTGAAAAGCCTAAAAATTCAATTATTTCAGGAATAGACAATTCATAAAATGTTTAAAATTTTAAATTATTTTGTTATCCAACTATTTTGCAATGCCTCTATTTCTGGATCTCTTGAACTCACATATTTTCTAGTAGTAGTGGCAGTCATGTACATATGCACACCTAATGTCCATATTAAGTTACCTGGTCTCTTCTTTTTTAAGTAGGATGTTGGCTTTCAGTTTGTCATATATAATGTTGAGGTAAGTTTATTCTATCCCAGTTTATCACCACTTTTAATATGAATGGGTAATGGATTTGTCAAAGGTTTTCTATGCCTTTTTAAACATGATACTGTGATTCCTTTTTTTGTGGGGGTGGAGGCCATACCAGAGATTCAGTCCTGAAGGATATATTTGCTGAATGAAGCAATCTTGATTTGCTCCAATTTTATTCAATGTTTGGTTTTATTATTCCTTTCCCTCTTGAGTCTGGACTGAAACATGTGAACATAGCTTAATTGACTTACCTCTGAATGTGACATGACAGTTGTCTTTTGTGGCTTTTACATTTTTATTCCTGTATTATATATTAGATATTCTAATTAAAAGATTCTTTGAGTGGATTTTGATTAATCATGTCTACTTGGAGTTTTAAATACATCTTATATTTTGATTACTACCTCATTCCAAAGTTTGAAATTTTTGTTATTTCATTGAAAAAAAAATTGAATTCCATGTATCTCAATGCCTTTTTCTATGCCATTGATACTTATATTTAGTCTCCTACTATTCTCCTAGATTTCTTGAATATTCTGGTCAGGATCTTTTAACAACTTTTATTTACTGTTGACTTTATTTTCAAGATTCTATGGTCTTTCTTAAAGGCCTAAAAATGTGTCTTCTATGTATTCTCATATATTAGTGGTTTCAACTGAATTTTTAATTTAATTCTTTGTGTTTTATGTTTGGTTCTTCAGAATTTCTATCTTTTTATTGAAATGATCTTTAACTTTCTAAACTTTCCTCACTTAGTTCATTCCTTGCATTTCCTTTCAGTTCATTTAACAGTTTAGTTGTGAAGTTTTAAATTCTTTTTCTGACATTTTCACCACCATGCTGTCAATGGAATCAGTTGTTGAAGGGTGTGAACTATTTGGGTTGACTTCTTCTTTTGCTTTCGACATTATTTGTATTTCTACCCATCTGCTTTGAATGGTTACCTCTTTTACAAATGACTATTTAGTGAGCTTTTTTCCCTTAGGGGCTCCAGGCTGGGAAGATATATAAGTATTGATAATTCTGCTCAACATGTACCCTCTACAATGTTCAATATTCTAATCCCTATTAACTATAATCATTTCAGAGCAGAGCCATGTGCTAAAATGCCTTAGGAAAAAAATATTGAAATTATTTTCCATGACTCTTCTAATCTATATATAAAACTGTAGTAATGTTCTTGAATAGGTTGAGAAATTAGTCATTGAAATAGTAAAATAATTATTAAGCTACATAGGCATTGAAAAGAGAAAAAATAGGAAGAAAAAGGAAAAAGTAGTAGGAAAGATTAAAGGTACTAAAAGCTAAGATAAAAAATAACTTAAAAATGGAGAGTGCAGATGTGAAGCAGTATCCAGTAATGGAAGAGGAAAAGAAAAACTAATAGGAACATGTGTAAACCTGAGCTGGAAAAGCAAAGTTAATGCTTTAAAATATTGGAATAAATACAGTCAATTGGATTGAGAGCTGCAATATTGAATAATAAGAGAAGAGCTATCAAATTTAAAAATAATATATTAAATCAAAACTGAGATTAAATTTATTTATCTTTCTTGATGCCAAGGTATTAGAGGTGGGGGGCTTTCTTATTCACTTTCCAGATTTATGTTTAATGAGGTTTTAGAAACTTCAGAAGATGCCCACTTCCCCTCAGCTTTACCACTGAATTTCCCTGAATCTGGAGGTACTGATTACACCAGTTCCCCTCCAATATAATTCGAGGAGAGTCTCGCTGATCTTTGGTGTATCCAGGTACCTATTACATTTATGGTTGGTCAGAGGAGATTTCCCTGATTGTCTGTGATTTAGCAGCTGTGTTACTCTCAGGGAATTAATGTTTTGTGCCCTCCTGAAGAAAATATCCATGTATCAAGCACTGTAAAATGCACTATAAACTTCCCTTTGTATCTGTCAGAGTGTGTGGGATATATCAGTCTTTCATACAGGTACTATGGTATGGTGGAAGTGATGCTAGGTAGCTTGTGGCTGCTGCAGATCTCCAGAGTTTTTATTCATCCTCATGACTGGTGTATATCTTTTATTAATCCACATTTGTCTGAGATTTTGCATAGACTATGGAGAGTACTGGGTTATGGTTATCATTCAACAGGGGTGACTGGCTCTCAGGACAGTTCCACCCAACTCCTCTTACCTCTGATTTGTTCGAGGCAGGAATTGGTAATATTCACCTAGCAGAGATCACTTTACAAGTACATTCTAGATGCATTACTAAGAAAACCTGCTATGGAGGTATTTGTTATCATTTGTTACTCTGTAAGTGAGAATAAGTCATATTGAATTAATGTCTTCTATGGAGGATACTTAGCTGTGCATTCTATAAAATATCCTTCCCATCATAGATTTTGCCAAAAATTGGGGCTATATTGTGTAACCTCTTTCACTCTCTTTGCTACTACTCTTCTTTTTTAACTTTGCATTTCTTTCTAACTATTTCTAATGAAGATAATTTGTCGGGTTTTCCTTTCTTTCTTCTCAATTGAAAATCTGAAAACTATTAATAGAGTGATTCTTTAAATCAGTATATCCTAAAAAATCTAAATATCTATGCAAGTTTTCATAAAATTTAATATTTATGAGAAATCCAGTCTAAATTACAAAATTTCAAAAATAAAATACTTGTATGTCAGTCATCTAAAGGAAAAGTGCAAAAAATAAAATAAAATATTATGTTTTAATGGGATAACATTTAAAAGTGTTTTGTTTGTCTAGGATTAATTTATAAAATTACATGTGGGAAAGGTGTCCATAATATCAGACATTATTCACTAAATGATTTTTATCTTAAAGAAAAGTTTTTTACTTCAATGTCTAAAAGATGGATAAAAAGTTTGTATAAATGTAATTAAAAAGAAGTCTGATTTCCAAATGTATTAATAGTTTGTGATGATATTAAGATCACATAAAAAGTGAATTTTTGTAAATATAAAATTAATATATACAGGGGCTGGTGTTCTGGCTCTGTGGTGGAGTGCTTGCCTAGCATGCATGAGGCACTGGGTTTGATCCCCAGCAACACATAAAATAAATAAATAAATAAACCAAATATAGATTAAAAATATAAATAAACAAAATAAAGTTAAAAAATAATATATACAAATATATAGGGTTACCCATTTTTTCCACTGAGGTATGATGTACAGAGTAAATATTTAGTTTCAAATAAAGTTGAAATAGTGATTTATATAATTTCAAGGCTCCAAAGTCCTCTGTGGTATTGGTGTAGAGTTAAACAGTATTTAACGTTCAAATAAATGATTTAATATAGATCTAATTAAACTAACTCCTTAATTAAAAATATTTTGCTTGAGTCAAGTATTTAGACATACATTTTCTGCATATGTCAGCAACAAGCAAATAAGAAGATAACAATTTCTACAAGGATGATTTTGTTCCATTGACACTATAGTGTAATTATCCATTTGCTTCTCTTCAGCATTTAGTATAATATATTGTTATATTGGATAAAATGTATAGCTTGTATGTAGTGAAATAATATCCAATTTATCAGTAGTCTAGAGTAATTGATAGTACATACATTTTCAACAAAATAGAATCTAAAAACATTAAGAGCATATTAATACATCTTAAGGGACAATAAAAGTAATAAAATAATAAGGGACTTTAATACTTCATTATTAACAATAGATATATCATTGAGACAGAACATACAAAAAATTATATTTAGATAACACTGAAAACTATATGGAAATATCAAAGAACATTTCACTAAACATTAACAGATTACACATTATTTAAAGTATACTTAACAATATTTTTCAAGATTGATCACACGCTTCACAAAAGAATAAATCTTAACAAGTTTAAGAAGATTTAAATCATATCAAGAGTCATTTCTGACCAAAATGCTATGAAATTTGGAATACATAAGGGAAAAATAGTAAATGACAAATATTTGGAAGTTAAACATGAAAAATACTTCTTAACAACCAATAGGTCAAAACATAAAGTAGATGGAAAATAATCTATACACACACACACACACACACACACACACACACACATAACACACACACACACATATATATATATGAGAAATAAGGTCATAGGAACAAAATATGAAGACTTATGGATGTAGCAAAAACAATTATAAGAAGGAAATTCATAGTGATGAATGACTACTTAAAGAAAGAAAAAAAAAGATGCCAAATAAATATCCTAATTTTGCACTTCAAGAAGCTTGAAAAACAAAATTTAATGTCATCAGAAAAAAAAAAATAATAATGACTGCAACAGAAATAAATAATATCTATAAAAATAATAGAAAATATCAAAATAATAAGTTGTTTGAGAATTTAAATACAATAGAAAATTCTTTAGCTACACTGAGAGGATAGAGAGATGACAAAAATAAATAAAATTATAAATACGTGAGATAACATTACAACCAGTATCCAATGAATACAAATGGCCATTAGAGATTGGTATGAATAATGTTATATCAATAAATCGCATATATACCACATTCTCTTTATCCACTCATCTACCGAGGGACATCTAGGTTGTTTCCACAATCTAGCTATTGTGAATTGTGCTGCTATAAACATTGAAGTGGCTGTGTCACTGTAATATGCTGTTTTTAAGTCCTTTGGGAACAGACCCAGGAATGGGATGGCTGGGTCATAGGGTGGTTCCATTCCCATTTTCCCAAGAAATCGCCATACTGCTTTTTATAATGGTTGTACGATTTTGCAGTCCCACCAGCAATGTATGAGTGTGCCTTTTTCCCCACATCATCTCCAACATTTATTGTTGTTTGTGTTCTTGATAGCTGCCATTCTGACTGGAGTGAAATGAAATCTTAGAGTAGTTTTGATTTTGATTTCTCTAATTGCCAGAGATGTTGAGCATTTTTTTTATGTATTTGTTGATTAATCATGTATCTTCTTCTGAGAAGTGTCTTTTCAATTCCTTAGCCCATTTATTGATTGGGTTATTTGTTTTTTGGTGTCAAGTTTTTTCAGTTCTTTATATATTCTAGAAATTAGTGCTTTATCCGATGTGCATGTATTAAATATTTGTTCCCAGTTAGTTGGCTCTCTATTCACCTCTCTGATTGTTTCTTTTGCTGAGAAAAAGCTTTTTAGCTTAAATCTATCCCATTCATTAATTCTTGTTATTAATTCTTGCACTACCGGATTCTTATTAAGGAACTTGGAGCCTAATCCGACATGATGGAAATTGTAGCTTACTTTTTCTTCTATTATGTGTATTGTCTCTGGTCTAATTCCTAAGTCCTTGTAAAAAGAGGCTCTATATGTATAGTATGAACTGTAATACATACTACTACTATAAATAAAAATTTAAAAAAAAAAGAAAAAAAATAAATTGCATAACCTAGGAGAAATGAATAAATTAGTAGAAACATAAAGCGTACAAGTTTCAGTCCCCCCAAAATAGAAAATCTGAACAGAGAACAACGAGTAAGACCATAGCATCAGTAATCATAATGTTCCCAAGAAAGAAAAAAAATAGACCAAAATAACTCTATCAGTCAATTGCACCAAGTACTTGAAGGATCATAATTCCTAATCATTTTCAAACTATTCCAAAAATTTTAATTGTATAAAACATAGATTCATAAGGTATGCATTACCCAGAGACCAAAGGTAGACAAGGACACTTAAAGACAAATATAAATTGCATTTTGCTACAATTTTGAACTGGAAATTCTCCCAAAACACCAATGTGGAGAAAGTTTAGCTTTCAGTTTGGTGCTATTGGTAAGTGATAGGAATTATAAGAGGTGGGTCCTAGTAAGAATTTTTACAGTTATTTAGGGAATGGCCTTGAGTAGTATCGGGGACACGATCACTTCCTTTCTTCTATATTTTGCACCCAGCCATATGATGAACAGGATGCCTCCAAAATGTGCTCATATTATGATGTGATGTTTCACCATAGGCCCAACGTCGTGGAGCCAATTAATCATGGATTAAAACCTCTAATACTGGGAGTCAAAATAAAACTTGCATTTTTATAAGTGTTTTAGTCAGCTTTTTCACTGCTGTGACCAAAAGAGCTGAGAATAATAATTTGGGGAGGAAAAGGTTATTTGGAGGCTCACAGTTTCAGAGGTCTCAGTCCATAGATAGCCAACTCCAATCTTCAGGGTTCCAGATGAGACACAAGTGTATGGCAGAGGAAAGCAGCTCAGGGCATGATTAAGAAGCAGAAAGTGATGCCACCCACCAGGGACAAAATATATAACCCAAAGACAAACCCCCCAATGAGCCACCTCCTCCAGTTATACCCTATTTACCTTCATTTACAATTTAGTTAATCCCTATCAGGAGATTAATTCACTGATTGTGTTAAGGCAGTCATAATTCAGTCATTTCTCCTCTAAACCTTCTTGCATTGTCTCATACAGGATCTCCTTGGGGACAACTCATATCTAAATCATAGCAATAAGTGTTCTCAGTTATTTCATTACAGTAACAGAAAGGTGATAACACACAAGCCATTATCTGCAATGTACATATACACAAAACAGTCAGCTTCTTTACTAGACAACCAAATTCAACACCACATTAAAAGAACCAGACATCATAACTGAATAAATTTATTCCTGTGATGCTATCATATCTTACAGACTTAAGATACATAAAGATATGAAAATCAATAATTATGATTTACCCATTAACAGAATAAAGCATAAATTAATCTAATCATCTCAATATATTCAAAACTGACAGAATTCAACATCTGCACATTGTAAAATTTCTGAACAATATGGATTTGGAATGGATGAGCCTTAAGATAATAAATGAAGTATTATTATAATTACACAGCATTATTTTCAAAGTGAAAATGTTAAACTTTTCCCATAAGACAAAAAACAAGACAAGTATCCTCACATTTGCTGCTTATATTCAACATTTAAAGTCTTAGACATATTGGTCAAATAAAACATGCAAAGGGCAACCAAATTGTAAGGGAAGAAGTAAAATTTTCTGTTTGTGTTGGCATTATCTTGTATTAAAAAATTCCTAAAAACTCTGTCCAAAAATTTTAAAACTAGTAAACTATTCATGAAAGTTTTAGAATACACGTATAAGATTTTTAAAATTATTTTTAGTTGTAGATTATCACAATGTCTTTATTTTTATTCATGTATTTTACGTGGTGCTGATGATCAAACCCAGGGCCTCACATGTATGAGGGAAGTGCTCAAACCACTGAGCTACAACCTCAGCCCCATGTATAAGACTTTAAAACTTCACTACAAAGAAAAAGATGTAATTGTATGATTTGATGGATATATTATTTAACTTGACTTAATAATGTCAAAATGTGTACATAAATTAAAGTATCATACTGTATATCATATATACACATTTACATGAATTATATCTTAATAAATTTGTGGAAAACAGAAGAAAAAATAACTGAAAAAAACTTGGAAGCAGTCAAGATGTGCTCAAGTAAATCTATGGATAAATAAAAACATATGTGGAGATGATGGAGCACTTCTCAGGAATACAAAAAAAAAAAAAAAAAAGAATCCATGAAAGGAAGTAAAAGAACCTTAAATGGATATGAATAACTGAAAGAATTCAGTCTAAAAAGACTGCATAATACATGTCATTCTGGAAATCAAAATAACTGCATGTATACAGTAGAAGGAGTAGTGATTGCCAGAAGTTTGGAGGTAGACGAACGTAATAACCAGAGTACAGAAGTCATTTTAAAGGTGAAATTACACTCTATATAACTACAGTTGTGGACACAATTCATTAAGTATTTGTCCAAACCCATAGAACATGCAACACTACAAATGAGCCCAAATATAAGTAGTGGACTTTGGGTGAGAATAATATGTCAGTGCAGGTAAATTGATTTTAACAAATGTAGAGCTCATTCTTGCAATATAAATAGTGGGAGGGACTGTCAGTATGTTGGGACAAGAGCAAATGAAAAATCTCTATATTTTCTGATGAATTTTTACTGTTAGCCTAAAAGTCTTTTAAGAATAACCTATGTAATAAATAGCTCATAATAATATGTTTTTTTACAATTAGAATTTTGTCTGAAAACTGTTCACACTTCTTTACAAAGCCACATAGTTGAAAACACAGACACAAAATATTTGATTAGTAACCTAGACACCAGAATTTTTCATACTGCAATTGCACATACTTAGCCATGTGATTTTTAATAGAATATTTAATATATTAAGATTCAGTTTTCGTAAGTGCAAAACATGGCATTGTTAGGTGTTATGTAATTTCCCTTTTGCCATTGAATTAAGAAGACACAATTTTGGGGGAAAAATGTATGAAACACTGAAATGCTGCTTTTTTATGTAAGATAAACCATTGCCCATTGAAAGTGTTCATCTTCATGACCTGTATCACAATTGTGGGGATGAAATGAAAATTATTTTAATCATTCAGTTCAAAAGTGGATAAGGGAGTAAGATGATATTTTCATGAAAGCAACATAATAATATTGATTTTGTGGGCCTTTTTAGTATTTTTTTCTCTTTCCAAATTTATATTGATGTTTTATAGTTGTACATAATGTTACATATTCATATATCAACACAGTATAACAATGTAATTTGGTGAATATCATTCCACAAACTTTCAATAACATTTTTTAAAAGGAGTTTCAAAGATTTTCGGTTAATTTTTGCTTTCCTTATGACCATAGACTAATTGAAAGCTGGAAATATCTTTAAAGAAAAACTGAAAAAAAATCACAAATATAATACAAACCACATAATAAAGCAACATGTTTTTAAATTTATTTCTGTCATATTGTAACACTCAAGCAAATATTCTCTATTTTCTTTGGTTATTATTTCATAATAACTATAGCAGTGATTGGAGTGTATGTTTAAATGTGTACATTTCACAAAGATTTGAAAATAGTCAAAAATAGATTGATTTCAGTATTCCAGTTTTGACCTGAATTAAATTTTATATTTTAACTGATATACAAACATGTAATGTTCAACACACGTGTGCATTTTATAGTGTTGAAATCAAGTTAAATATATTTATCTCCTTAAACATGTATCATTAAATAGTAAAATGTTTTATCTTTTTGTCCATATTTTTCAGTTATACATGATATTATTTTTATAGTCACCATACTATGTAATACTACCCCAAAACTTCTTGTTTCTACTTAAATGTAATTTATTACCCAATTATAATCGTTTCCCCATCTCTGCTAACTCATACAATTTCCAGCTTCTGGTAACCACCATTCTATCATTAACTTCTATGAGAACAATTACCTATACTATAAATGTGAATGAGATCACATTGTACTTGCATTTCTGTGCTTGACATAATTTACTCAACAAAATTATCTCCACTTCAATCCATGTTGTTGCTAATGGTATGATTTCATTATTTTCATGTCTAAATATTATTCCATTATGTATATGTACATTTCTTTCCACTTTCTTCAGTTGATGGACAATTAGATTGGCAATTATTAATAATGCTGCAGTGAACATAGAAACTCAGATGTCTCTTTAACATGCTGATTTAATTTCCACTGGATATAACCAAATATGAGATTGCTTGATTTTATAGTAGTTTTATTTTGGAATTTTTAAATAATGTGCATACCATTCTTCATAATTGGTCTACTAATTTACATTCTTACAAAAAGTGTGAAAGGGTACTATTTTCTTCACAAACTTAGTAGCATTTATCTTTTATCCTTCTGATATTGGGTGTTCACACTGGAGGGAGGTGATTTCTTATTGTGTTTTTGATTTGCATTTCCCTGATAATTAGTGATCTTATGATTTTTTTCATGTAACTGTTAGCTATTTTTATGTCTTCTTTAGAGAAATGTCTCTTTAGATTTATTGCTCATATTTTAATAGGGTTATTTTTTATTTGTTTTAATTATACATGATGATAGAATACATTCATGTACTTTAATATACCATACGTAGATGGGGTATAATTTCTCATTTTTCTGATTATACATGTTGTAGAATCACATTGGTCATGCAGTCTTATATATACTTAAAGTAATAATGTCTGTTTCATTCTACTATCCTTCCTATCCCCATATGTTCTCTTCTACCATCCCTTCAGTTTCATCTACCTACTTTAAAGTAACTTTATTCTTCCCTAGTGCCCCCACTTATTGTGAATTAGCATCCACATATTAGAGAAAACGTTTGGCCTATGTTTATTGTGGGGGTTGGCTTATTTCACTTAGCATGATATTCTCCAACTCCATCCATTAACTGGCAAATGCCATAATTACATTCTTCTTTAAAGCTGAGTAATATTCCATTTAATATATGTACCACATTTTCTTTATTCATTTATCTGTTGATGGGCACCTAGGTTGGTTCCACAGTTTAGCTATTATGAATTAGGCTGCTATAAACCTTGACATGGCGGCATCAGTGTAGTATGCTGATTTTAAGTCTTTTGGGTATAAACCAAGGAGTGGGATAGCTGGGTCAAATGGTGAGTCCATTCCAAGTTTGTTGATCAATTGAAGTTCTTCTTCTGTGAAGTGTCTGTTCAGTCCCTTAGCCCTTTTATTGATTTTGTTATTTGTTTCTTCAGTGTTAATTTTTATTAAGTTCTTTATATATCCTGAAGATTGATGCTCTACTGGAGGTGGATGTGGTAAAGATTTTCTCCTAATCTGTAGGCTTTCTCCTCACATTATTGATTGGTTCCGTTGTTGAGAAGAAGCTTTTTAGTTTGGATCCATCCCATTTATTGATTCTTGATTTTACTTGTTGCATTTTAGGGGTCTTTTTAAGGAAGTCAGATCCTACGCCAACATGGTGAAGATTTGGGCCTACTATTTCTTCTATTAGGCGAAGGGTCTCTATTCTAGTGCCCAAGTGTTTGATCCATGTTGAGTTGATTTTTGTGCAGGGTGAGGGATGGGGATTTAATTTTGTCTTGCTACATATGGATTTGCAGTTTTGCCAGCACCATTTGTTGGATCATTTCTCCACTGAATATTTTTAGCACCTTTGTCTAGTTTGAAGTAACTGTATTTGTGTGTGTTTGACTCTGTATCTTCTATTCTGTACTACTGCTTTGCATGTCTGTTTTGGTGCCAATACTATGCTATTTTTGTTACTATAGCTCTGTAGTATGGTTTAAGTTCTGGTACTGTGATGCCTCCTGCTTCACTTTTCTTGCTAAGGATTGCTTTCACTATTCTGTGTCTTTTATTTTTACAAATAAATTTCATGATTGATTTTTATATTTCTATAAAGAATGTCATTGGGATTTTAATAGGAATTGCATTAAATCTGTGTAACACTTTTGGTAGTATGGCCATTTTGACAATACTAATTCTGCCTATGCACGAGCATGGGCGATCTTTCCATCTACTGAGGTCTTCTTCAATTTCTTTTTTTAGTGTTCTGCAGTTTTTTATTTGTTTGTTTTTAATGTTTATTTATTTATTTAGTTGTACACAATGCCTTTATTTATTTTTACATTGTGCTGAGAATCAAACCCAGGCCCGTGCACATGCTAGGCAAGTGCTCTACTGCTGAGCCACAACCCCAGCCCCATCTGCAGTTTTCAATGCAGAGGTATTTCACCTGCTTTGTTAGATTGATTTGCAGGTTTTTTGTTTTGTTTTGTTTTGTTTTGTTGTTGTTGTTTTCAGGCTATTGTGAATAGAGTAGTTTTCCTAATTTCTCTTTCAGTGGATTTATTGTTAATGTATAGGAATGCATTTCATTTGTGGGTGTTGATTTTATATGTTGCTTCTTTGCTGAATTACTTTATTAGTTCTAAAAGTTTTCTGGTGAATTTATTTTTGAATCCTCTAGCTATAGAATCATGTCATTGGCACACAGTGATCGTTTGTGTTCTTCTTTACCATTTTGTATCCCTTTAATTTCTTTCTTCTGTCTAATTACTCTGGCTAGAGCTTCAAGGATGATATAAAATAAAAGTGGTGAAAGAGGACATCCTTGTTTTGTTCCAGTTTTTAGGGTAATTCTTCAAATTTTTCTCCATTTAGAATAATGCTGGCCTTGGGTTTAGCATATATAGCTTTTATGATGTTGAGGTATATTCCTACTATCCCTAGTTTTTCTAGTGTTTTGAACATGGAGAGGTGCTGTATTTTTTCAAATGCTTTTTCTGTATCTATTGAGATAATAATATGGTTCTTATATTTAAGTCTATTGATGTAATGTATTACATTTATTGATTTCCATATGTTGAAGCAACCTTGCAACCATGGGATGAAGCCCACTTGATCATGGTTCACTATTTTTTAAATATATTTTTGTATGAGATTTGCCAGAATTTTATTGAGAATTTTTACACCTATATTCACCAGGGGCATTGGTCTGAAGTTTTCGTTCCTTGATGTATCTTGGTCTGGTTTGGGTATCAGGGTCATATTAGCCTAATAGAATGAGTTTGGAAAGGTTCCCTCCTTTTCTATTTCATGAAATACTTTGAGGAGTATTGGTGTTAATTCTTCTTTGAAGGTCTTGTAGCCTTCTTCTCGAAGACTGAGAATCCATCTGGTCCTGGGCTTTTCTTGGTTGTAGGCTTTTGATGGTGTTTTATATTTTATTAAATATGTTTAAATCATGTATGACCTCCTCATTCAGTTAAAGTAGGTCATGTCTCTAGAAATTTTTTCGATGTATTCAATATTTTCTATTTTATTGAAGTATAAGTTTTCAAAATTGTTTTTAATTATCTTTTGTATTTCAGACATGTCCTTTGTGATATTTTATTCTTCATCATATATTTTAGTAATTGGAGCTTTCTCTCTATTTCCCTTCATCATCGTGGCTAGGAGTGTATCTATATTATTTATTTTTTTCAAAGAAACAATTTTTTTGTTTTGTCAATTTCTTCAATTTTTTTGTTACAATTTCATTAATTTCAGCTCTGACTTTAATTATTGCCTTTCTACTACTGCTTTTGGTGTTGCTTTTTTTTTTTTTCTAGGACTTTTAGATGTAGGATTAGGTCATGTATTTGTTGACTTTTTAAATTATCTTATTGAATGAGCTCAATGCAATAAACTTTCCTCTTAGTACTGCCTTCATAGTGTTCTAGAGATTTTGATATGTTGTATTCGTCTTCTAATTTATCTCTAAGATTTTTTAAATTTTATCCTTGATTTCTTCTACTACCCATGCATATTTCAATAGTGTATTATTTAATCTCCAATTGTTAGAGTGGCTTCTAATTTTTATTTTATCATTGATTTCTTATTTCATTCCATTTTGATCTGATAGAATGCAGGGTAATATCTTTTTTTGTATGTATTAAGAGTTAATTTGTGGCATATGATATGGTCTATTTTGGGGAAGGAGCCATATGCTACTGAGAAGAAAGTATATTTGTTCATTGATGAATGAAATATTCTACATATGTTTGTTAAATAAAAATCATTGATAGTATTATTTAGTTCTATAGTTTCTTTATTTTATTTTTATTTAGAAGATCTGTCCAGTAGTGAGAGAATTATGTTAAAGTTATCCAGTATTATTGTGTTGTGGCCTATTTGATTCTTGAAATTGAGAAAGGTTTATTTGATGTACACAGATGCTCCATTGTTTGAGGCATAAATATTTCCAATTTTTATGTTTTTCTGATATATATTTCCCTGAAGTAGTGAGAAATGTTCATTTTTGTCCCTTCTGATTAACTTTGGCTTAAAGTCCAATTTATCTGTAACGAGGAGGTAAAGCCCTGCTGGTTTATGCAATCCATATAAGTGACATGTTTTTTTTTTTTTCCATCTTTTTACCTTAATTCTGTGGATGTATTTATTTGTCATTGAGGTGAGTCTCTTGGAGACAGTGTATTTCTGGGTCTTGATTTTTAATCCAATTTGGCAGTCCGTGGTTTTTGATTGATGAGTTTAGGCTATTAACATTCAAGGTAATTATTGAAATGTAATTTGTATTCCCTGTCATTTTGACTTATTTCTAGTTTGTAATTTGATTTAGTTTCTCCTTTGGTTAAATGTCCCATTAGTGTAGCCTCTTCCTTTCTTGTTTTTCACTATTTTTTTTAAACTCCATCTTCATGGAGTATTTTGTTGAGAATGTTCTATAGTAGTCTTTCTAGTTGTGAATTCTTTAATTTTTGTTTATGATGAAAGGTTTTAATTTCATCTTCAAATGTGAAACTTAATTTTGCTGGATATAAAATTCTTGGTTGGCATCCTTTTTCTTTCAGAAGTTAAAATATATTATATTATTATGGACCTCCTAGCTTTAAGGATCTTGTTTGAGCCATCAGTTGAAATCCAAATAGATTTCCCCCTATACATAATTTGATTTTTTTTCTCATGGCCTTTAAGAGTTTACTTTTATTCTCTGTGTTAGTCATACTTATTATAATGTGTCTTGGGAAGGGTCTGCTCTAATTTTGTACATTTGTGGTCTTATAATTTATTTTTATATGCATTCAAATTTAACATTGAAAATAGAAAGTAAATGTCAAAATGCTTTAAAATTCATATTTTATTTTCTTTCCATCCTCATTGGGAAGAGCTTTGACTTCTTGTTAAGAGGGGAAAAAGTATGTTTTCCCTTCTACTATTTCTCAACTCTCAATACTGGTCTGAACAGATGTGTAGGGTTTTCCCCCTGCTGACCAGTTCTTGTATTTGATTTTTCTATTCCATTCTTTTTGGAAAATCTTCTGATATTGTGTCATTGAAAATATTGTGCATTCCTTTTGTTTCTCTCTCTGCTCCTTCATCTACTCTGATAACTATTAAATTTGGTCTTTTCATTTTATCCTATAATTCTTGGGTGTTTAATTCATAGTTTCTTACCATCTTCTCTGCATGGTCAACTCTATTTTCAAGATTATACAGTTTGTCTTTATTGCCTGAGGTTCTGTCTTCCAAGTGGACTAGTCTGTTGGTAATGCTTTCTATTGAATTTATAACTTGGTTTATTGATTCCTTTATTTTAAGGATTTCTGTATGTTTTTCCACAATTTAACTTTTTTGAAGGAGCCCTAATTAGGAAGGGCTGTTGTAGCTAGCTGGAAGCCATAAGTTCCACCTGATATGTATGTGACGCACCTGTAGGCACCCGCAAACCTGAAGGTATATAACCAGGTGAAAGCGGTCCGAGTTAGGAGAACGGAGAATTCAGTCAGCCCGGCAGTCACTCGGTCAGTCAGAAGAATCAGAGCAGCCAGAACGTAGGCAGAGCGGTTACAGAAGAGAAACCAGATAGAAGAAGTAATGACTGGTCAGAGTTAGGCCGAGACTCCTGAGGAAGACAGAAGACAGAAGAAAGAAGAAGGAAGAAAGAAGAGAGAAGAAAGAAGCTCTAATCTTTCTCTAAGCTAAGCTCTATCTTTCTTTCTCTCTAAGAAGCTAAGCTAAGCTCTATCTTTCTTTCTCTCTAAGCTCTCTCTAAGAAAGTAGAAGTAAAAGTAGTAAAAGCTCTACTCTGCCTCCGAGAGATTTAGCTTACAAATGGTGGTCCGTCCGGGGCTCGGCAGGCAGAGAAGAAAAGCTAAGAAATAAGAGCAACAAAAAAGCATAGCCTCAGACTCAGTAGAGACCAGCAAAAAGAGTAGAAAAAAGAGAGCATAGCCTCTGACTCAGTTGAGGCCAGTTAAGAATTAAGCCGAAGCAGAGTAGCCGGCCAAAAGCCATAAAAAATATAGAGAAAAAGCCTTGAGCTTTAGTATAAAGAAAAAAGCCATGAGCTTAAAAGAAAATAGAGAATTAAATAGCATGGTAAAAACCATGCATAAAAAAAAGCCATTGAACTTTGGCAAGAAAGCCATAAAGAAAAATAAAGAAGAGGAAAAAAAAAAAAAAAAAAGTCAAAGCCGCTTATACAATTGTGCTTAACTAAGTGCGTTAGCTGCTCCTCAGCAGTAGGCTTCCTTAAAGCCGCAGCACCTTCTCAAAAAGGGCTCAAATATCCACCCTTTTAAAAACAAAAGGTGAAAAGCTAGGTAGGGACAAGAAAATAAAATAGAGAAAATAAAATAGAGAAAATAGAATTAAAGCACCTTTTTAAACTAAAGGGAAGGAATATGAAGGAGCCCTAATTAGGAAGGGCTGTTGTAGCTAGCTGGAAGCCATAAGTTCCACCTGATATGTATGTGACGCACCTGTAGGCACCCGCAAACCTGAAGGTATATAACCAGGTGAAAGCGGGGTCCGAGTTAGGAGAACGGAGAATTCAGTCAGCCCGGCAGTCACTCGGTCAGTCAGAAGAATCAGAGCAGCCAGAACGTAGGCAGAGCGGTTACAGAAGAGAAACCAGATAGAAGAAGTAATGACTGGTCAGAGTTAGGCCGAGACTCCTGAGGAAGACAGAAGACAGAAGAAAGAAGAAGGAAGAAAGAAGAGAGAAGAAAGAAGCTCTAATCTTTCTCTAAGCTAAGCTCTATCTTTCTTTCTCTCTAAGAAGCTAAGCTAAGCTCTATCTTTCTTTCTCTCTAAGCTCTCTCTAAGAAAGTAGAAGTAAAAGTAGTAAAAGCTCTACTCTGCCTCCGAGAGATTTAGCTTACACTTTTTATTGAAGCGATCTTTCACTCCTTTATTTTTCCTTTGATTTTACTCCTTATACTATCCTTTACTTCAAAGATCAGTTTGACTATGTACATTCTGACCTCCTTCTTGGACATTTCTTCTAGTGTGTTGTCAGTGAATTCTGTTGTTGAGCATATTGGTTTGTTTGGGGCATTTTATTCCCTGTATTTTTATGTTGTTAGTTTGTTTTCCCATATAGCAGTACAGATCAAAGGCAGCACAAATTCTACCCTGCAGAACTATAGTGTCCCTGAAGGTTTCCAGTGCCTTGCCTTTAATGGTGAGATCAATATCAACAGCAACCAGCATAAACAATACATAGCCTTAAGCCTAATAGCTCCCGCTAAGGCATCTACTGCTTTCTTGCAATATACCGGAATGATGAGTTCAATAACTGTCTATAGTATAAACAGAAAATTTGCCAACACAGTTTACAATTTCAAATGGTGGATTAGAAAACAGAAGTAGTTTAGTATTTGATGTTCATAAGAAAGGAAGAGTGAAGCTAGAAATGAAAATTCATAGGAAGAGTGGAAGAGGAATGGACAGAGATTGGCTGTTGTTTGGAGAAAATGTGGAGATAAAATCAAGGAAAACTGACAAGTGAGAGGAAGAATACAAAGAAAAAAAATTAAGGATATAAGAATACAACAAAACTGCAAAACACCAGTCATATATCATAGTCCTTCACACACTGATGAATAAAATACACACTGTTCCAAATATGGTGGAGATGTTAGCAAATAGTAAAATAAAATAAATCTTGATGGAAAATCATACTGTCTCCATCAGTGTTAAAATGTTTCTCAGCCCTGTCTCTGACATCTCATGGGATCACCAGGCCCAGATCAGCCCTCCCAGACCCAGTCACTATCCCACCAATCTGGGATTCCACCTCAGGCTCAGCCATGCTGCAGCCCCAAGATCTCAATGATGTTCCAACTTGCAGATAAACTACTAGAGTTATGCTTATGCAAAGGAACCACACTTAGAAGTATCAGCAAGACCCTAGGAGCCACAAAACCCACAGTCACCCCAACACTGGATCTCTAGGTCCCAGCCAGAGTCCCCAAACAGAGGTGGTTGTGGTGGGAAAACCTGCTGGCACCCTGTCCCCCCAGGCCCTGGCTGATGTTTCAAGATGGATGTAGCCACTTGCAACCACACCTGGAGTCTCCTCAGCAACAAACCTCTGGGCAGTAGTGGTAGCAGTAGTGGTGGGTTGGTGGCAATGGTAGTGGTGGGAGTTGGTGTTAGCAGGTAGCCGGTCAGTGGCAGCTGTAGTGGGACTGTGGCAGCAGTGGATGCAATAGCAGCTTCAACTCTGGCTGTGAGCAGGGTCGCCCAGGCAACATCCAGGTGGCAGCAGCAGTGTCAGTGACAGCAACATGGGGGAACTGGTGTTTATGGTGGTGACAGTGGGAGACTGCATCTGTGTATGCAGTAGCACCCAGAAAGAAGACCTCCAGGTGACCTCATGGTGGCAGCAGCTATATAAGTGGCAGTGGCATTGGCCAGAGTGGTGTAGGTGGCAGCCACTCAGAGAAAAGACCTCTAGGCACAACAGTGGCATCGATGGATTATTGTATTTTTAGCTATTAAATTTTTAGATATAAATCTCCTGCCCAATTTATACATTGCAAATATTTTCACTCATTCAGTTTATTTTCTCTGAACTGAGTATTTATTTGCTATGAAGAAGATTTTAAATTTGACACAATCACATTTAACTACTTTTGCTTTTTAACCTTGTGTTTTGGGTTGTGTCAAAAAACTTGCCCATTTCAATATTCAGAGGATTCCTCCTATGTTTTCTTTAGGTAGTTGCATAAATTCAAGTCATATATTTAAGTCTTCAATTCATATTGCAGCAATCATTTTCAATGATGAGAGATAAAGTTTGAGCTTCATTCTTCTGGATGTGGATATCCAGTTCTCCTGAAACTGTTCATTAGAAAGACTGTTCTCTTTTACAATGAGGGTCTTCAACATCCTTGTCAAACTCAGCTGACTATAGATACATCAGTTTATTTATAGGCCTTGTAATTCTGTTCCATTATTCTATGTTTTTTATGTCAATTCTATAGTAGTTTGATGTGTTAACCTTTGTAGCATGCTTTAAGGTCACGTAGCATTATGTCTCCTGCTTTGTATTTTGTACTCAAAATGGCTTTGAATATTTGGGACTTTTTTGTGTTTCCATATAAATTTTAGATTTTTTCAAGCTATCTTAAGAATGCCTTTGACATTTTGATAGGAATATCATTAAATCTGTACATTGATTTGAGTGGTATGAAAATTTTAATAATGCTGATTCCTCCAGGCTCTGAACACATAATATGTTCTCATTTATTTTGTGTCCTCTTCAATTTCTTTTAGTATAGCTTGATACTTTTTAATGTACATATCTCTCACTTCTTTGTTAAATTCATTCTTACATATATGTTATTTTTGATCCTATTGAAATTAGGATCTTTTCTTTATTTCTACTTGAGAAAATTTCTCACTGACAAACAGCAATACCTCTTATTTTTGCATGTTGATTTTGTATTCTACAATTTTGTTGGATTCATTATTTTTAATAATTTTGATTGGGCTTGGGGGTTTTTTCTACATGTAATATTATGCCATCAGTAAACAGTGACAATTTGACTTGTTCTTTTGCATTTAGAATGCCCTTTATTCCTTAGTCTTAAATTTGCTCATCAAGGACTTCCAGCATTATGTTGAATATAAATGGTAAAAGTGAGGAGCCTTCTGTTATTCCAGACCTTAGAGAAAAATCTTTCAGTGTTTCTTTTGTTTTGTTTTGTTTTCTCATTCAATGCACTGTTAGCTGTTGACTTATTATAAATGCCCATTATTGTATTATAGTATATTTCTTTTATTCTTTCTATTTCTTTTCAGAGATTCAAGCATGAAGAGATAATACATTTTGTCAAATGACTTTATTAATAAAATCATCTTTGATCTAGTCTTCAATCTTTAATTTCATTTGTATGATATATCTCATTTATTAATTTGAATATGCGGAGTCATCCTTGCATCTCTGGGATGAATCCCACTTGACCATGCTGAACAGTCTTTTTAATGTGCTGTTGGATTCAGTTTTCTAGTATTTGACTTAGGATTTTTGTATCTGTTTTTATGAAGAATATATATGTTCAGTTTTCTTTATCCTTTATTTTTCTGTTGCCTTATTTTTCTTTTATTAGAATAATGCTGGCCTCAATGAATGCATTTGAAACATTTTTTCCTCTTCTATTTTTTTATTAAATTAGTATTGGTTTTATTTTAAATATTTGATGGGATCCATCAGTGAAATTATTTGTTCCTGAGATTTTTAAATTAGCAGTATTTTATTACTGATTCAATCATATTATTTATGTGTCTCTTCAGATTTTTTGTTTCTTCTTAATTAAATATTGGAAATGTTGATATGTATAAAAACTTGTCAATTTCTTGTAGTTTGTAATTTGTTGGTCATTGTTTTTCATAATCTCTGATGATCTTTTGTATTTCTGTATTATCAGCTGTAATATTTCTGCTTTCATCTCTGATTTTATGAGGCTCCTCTCATAATTTTAATTTGTCTACTTATGTTTTTTGTCTATTTTGTATAATTTTTCAAAGAAGCAATAATTTATTTGATTTTTAAAATTTTTATTCTTCATTTATTTCTCTCCAGATATTTATTATATTTAATCCTTTTACTCATTTTGGGGTTAACTTGTTAGTTTTTCTAGTTCCTTAATGCACAGTAATAGGTTGCTTTTCTGAATTCTTTTGACTTTTTTAATGTGGTTATAAAATCCTATATGCTTCAGTCTTAATACCACTTTGGCTTTATGCCAAAAATTTTGACATGTTGTGCCTACAGATTTATTTGTTTTAAACAACTTCTTAAATTTTTTTTCTTAATTTTTCCTTGATTCACTTTTGTTCAACACTTATTTGTATACCTTATATAGCTTTAAAAGGTATCTATGTTATTAATATCTACCTTTATTTCATATTGGGACAAAATACACTTGATATGTTTTCAACTGTTTGAAATTTTTTCAGAATTGTTTTGCAGCCTGTCATATAATCTACTATGTAAAAAATTTCATGTGCTGTGAAGAAATGTATGTATTTGGCAACTTTTGAATATAGTAAATATTCAATTTTAGATATCTCTTAGGAGTATTTGGATTTGGATGCAATTTATGTCTTTTCTTTCTTTGTTGGGTTCTGTCTGAATGATCTGTCCATTGCTTATAGAAAAGTGTTTAATGCCCCAATCATTATTATATTGCCGTCTTTTTCTATCTTTATATATATTTGTATTTGCTTTAATTATTTGTGTGTTTCAATATTGGGTGTATACATATTTAGAATTATTTCCTCTTTCTGAATTGAACCCTTTATCATTATATAATGGCCTTCATCATCTCTTTTTACTCTCGTTCATCTGATAAATGCATTAATATCCCTGCTTTTTTTGGCTTCCATTTTGTATGTCAGTTTTTTCACTGCTGTGATTAAATGTCCCAACCAAAACAACCGTAGAGGAGGCAGAGTTTATTTGAGAACTCACAGTTTCAGAGGTCTCAATCCATAGTCAGCCAGCTCAATTCCTCAGGGCACTGGCTGAGACAGTAACAATGTGGCAGAAGAGTGTGTCAGAGGGAAGTGGCTCACATGGTGATCAGAAAACAGAAATAGATAGAAAGAATGACTTGCTAGATGGAAATATATGCCCAAAGCCACACCCTAATTCCCACCTTCTCCAGCTACACTCTATCACTTAAATTACCAGTTAATACGTATCAAGGATCAAATCACTGATCGGATTAAGACTCTTACAACCCATTCATTTCTTCTCTGAAACTTTTTGCACTGCCTCACACATGAGATTTTGGGAGGCACCTCACATCCAATCCATAACACATTTTCATGTCAGAACTAATTCCATTTCTTCACTTTTAGTGTGTATGTTTTCATATAAGTGAAATAAGTTTCATATAAGCCGCATATACTTGGACCTTGTTTATTATCCATTTGGTCACATTGCTTTTTCATTGGAACATTCAATTCATCTATATTCAAGATAAGTATTGATAATTAAGTTCTTATGAAATATCTGTTTGTAACTTTTTTTCTGGTTTGTTTGTGTTAGTTCTATTCTTTTTTCTCCATTTAATTTAGTCTTCCTTTTTGGTCTCCTGAAATACTGTTGCAGTGTGTTTTGATTCATTTCTTACAGTTTTTGAGATGTTCTTTAATAAAATTTTGCTTTCTGATTACTATAATTTTACAAAAAATTACATCTTTTGATTACAACAGGATGCTGCGTTACTTATATTAAGGAGCCAAGGTCTAGCCACCCCCCTTTTGGACCCAAAAGGAGTCCCCTTCTGACCGGCAGAGAAGGGCTGGGGTCGCCTACCTGGCGAATACAGGCCCAGAGGGCAAAAGTCGCCGGAGTGCCCTCTCCCCCACCCATTTGACGGACACAAGGCCACACTCGGGGAGTTTGGTCGGAAGCGGTGCCAAGACTCATTTATTAAAAGGTGGACTGTACTTATAAAGGCCTAAACATAATCAATCAGTGACCAGCAGGGCGGTTCGGATTCTCATGATACGTCATAGCCACGCCCTCCTGCTTAGCCCTGGTCCTCCACAGGGCATGGTAAGCAACCAGAGCCAGAGTTTTTTCCATTACCTTGGCAGACAGCGTCCGGAATGTCCCAACAACAGGATATTTTGGAATATTAACATGATTGTAAGGCAAGAAACAGGAACCCAAAATCAGAAGAATAAGATAAAATATAGTCATAAGAAACCTTCCTAGTTAATTTCATTTCTCTCCACATTCTGTAGTTTTGATATACCATTTTTACATCTTTCTATGGCTTATTTCTTAACCTATTAATGTAGTAATTATTAGTTTAAATTGGTTTGCATTTTTGAATTTTCATGTTAAATATTTCATGTACCACATCACAGAATAAAGAGCATTCTTATGTATTTGCATAATTTATCTTTCCAATGTTTTCTACTTACTCATTAATATCTGTTTCAGTTTGGAGAAATTTATTTATTTAGAATTTTTAGCAGAACAAGTCTGTTAGAGATATGTTTTCTTAGCTTTTGTTTCTCTAGGAATATCTTTAAACATCAATCATTCCTAAAGGACAGGTTTGCTGTATACAGTATTCTCCATTAAGAGGTTTTTTTTTTTTTTTTTAACCTTTATTTCTATGAAAGTGTCATGTCACTCTCCCATGGCACCAAAGTTTCTGCTGAGATGTTGGGTATCAGTTGAGTTGGGAAACCCATGTGTGTTATTCATAGCTTTTCTCTTACATCATTGATACTCTTCTCTATATTTCCCTTGTGAGAACTTGATATTAAGGTGTCTTGGAATAGGTTTGATTGAGTTAAATTTGACTTATGACTATTGTCCTTCTTGTACCTGAATACTGGTATCCTTATTGGGGAAATTTCCTTTATCATTTCTGTGAATCCATTTTCTATCCCTTTGGAATTCATTCTCAAATTCAATTGCATTTCAATAATTTGGATATTTGCTCTCCTGGTAATGTCCCAAAATTCCCCCAAATTTTATTCATTCCCAATTATTATTTAATACCTTTAACTGTGTATTTTAAACATCCTGCTATCAAGCCTACAAATTCTTTCTCCTATTTAATCTATCCTGCTCTTTGTACCTTCAATCCTGATTTTACCTTAATTGACAGTATTTTTCATTTCAATATTTCATTTTATATTTTAAAAGTATTTTCATCTTTTCATTTTGTTTCTGAGTATTTGCATATTTATTTGTGTTTTCTTCAAGCTCATTGAGTTTCTTTTTAGAACAGCTGTTTTAAATTATTTGAGAATTAGCCCATACTGATTATTGTCTATACACTTTCTACTTTTTGTCATTTTATTTTGAATACTAATTGAGGTCATTTTTTTCCTGAAAGCTCTTGATGCTTCTTGGCTTGCAGTATCATATGAACTTTGAAAGATATTTATTATTGTCATTTTAATCTAGTTTTGTGTCTGGCTTTCCAAAAGCTCAAAGCTACTGCTAGTAGCCACTTAACACCATTTTAGCACTGAATGATAGCCAATCCTTAATTTTCCAAGGGTCTGGTGTCAGTGTATTGTTCCTGTGTGCTATGGTTTAGAAATGAGGTATCACCCAAAAGCTCATGTGTGAGATAATGCCAGAAATTTCAGTGGTGAAACAATGAGATTATGAGAGATTTAATATAAACAATGGATTAATTCACTGATATGGATGAACTTGGCAGTAACTATAGGCAGACAAGGTGCGGATGGAGGAAGTAAGTCACTGGGGATGTGCTTTTGGGCTTCATATTTTGATTGTGGTGAGAAAAATTCTTATTCTGCTGCTTGGCTGCCTGTCCTGAGCTGCTGTCTTTTGCCATGACATTCTGCCACGATGTTCTATCTTACTTGGACCCAGAGCTGTGGAGTAAACAGATCATGTACTGATCCTCTGAAGCCATGAGACAAAATATACTTTTCCTTCTTTGTGTTGTTCTTGTCAGGTCTTTGGATCTCATTGATGAAAATGCTAGCTAAAACACCATGTCAGTACTACATAACAATCTAAGGACAGGTTAGTACTAAATATTGTGTTGGTGTATTTATCAGAAATAAGGGTACATGCAAACAATACTCTGCCAGACAATCCTTTCCTTATCTACAGGTGGGTCCAGAGGCCTCTTCCATGGTTTCTGGTCTGTGAACAGACACTTCAGGATTTTGTATAGTTCTAGAGAGAGTCTACCATGAGCATACCAGATCCAGTCTCCTATATCACACTCATGTTTAACAAAGCCATCAAGCTATGTCACATTTTGAGCCTACTATACACCAAATCAGCACAACACTGTGTTATGACCAAGGACCACACTTTCAAGAACTGTCTCTTGCCTTGTTTGTGAGCACTGGTCTGGAGGTAATTGTTGTGAGAAATGTTGAGATATGGGTAGTGAAGAGAGTCCCTTGCCTAACAAAGCTGGTGCTATGCTGGGTGGTTGCATATGAATATCATAGCTTTAGGGGCCTTCATAACCTGAGAATGTGGGTTAGTATTCCCTAGATCAAATCCATGTATATGAATGATGAGGCCAATTCCCAAATCTGTCCCACATCCCTTACTCACATCTGAATTGTTCTACTTGTTCTGCCTGATCTCTGAAATGTGAATTTGTCTTTTGGTTTCTTCTGGGTGCTTGGTCTCACAGTTGTGGACTCATCACTTGGATTTCAAACAAAATCATAAGGGAGTTTTGTATCATGTTCTTCAGCATATGGAGTCCTGTTCCCTACTCTGCCACTTGTGTTTGAAGGAAGGATGATGGAATCGGTGAGCCACCTGGACCACCCAGTTCCAGGGGCAAAATCTAAAGATCTGGGCTGGGGTTGTGGCTCAGCGGCAGAGCACTCGCCTCGCACGTGCACGGCCCGGGTTCGATCCTCAGCACCATATAAACATAAATGCATTGCATTGTGTACAACTAAAGTAAATAAATAAATATTTAAAAAAAAAATCTAAAGATCTTAGGCTGGCAGATGCTGTCATGGGACTTTTACAAACACTAGGTTTTGTGGTGGCAGGCCTATTTGATGCATGAATAGCTATTCAAATGATTGTTTCTGTAGGAAGAAATCATTAGAGGATTTTATTCATCTACCATTTTTCTCTGACCCACTGTACTTATGATTTTAAAAGTCTTTTTGTTCTGAATGAGCATATAATCAGTAGAGGTGAAAATTTGGTTTACCTAAATTGCTAAAATTTTGATATGTTATTCTAATAAAAAATGATACAAAACTCCCTTATGATTATGATTTCTAGAAACTTGAAGCAACATTTATTAAGGTACATTTGAAAAATGTGTTCTTAGTTTATAATCTTTGGCAAATTGCCTATTTGTTATTTTTAAATGTTAAGTTTATTTCACAAAGATTTCAATTTGTCCTAACAACACTTTCCATTTTCCCTGCATTGAATGTGTACTCATGTGGTAAATAATCTTCCACATTCTCCATTAGACAATTTGACAAGCTGAATTCTAAACAATAATATTACTTCTCTGGATGGGGAGGGGTTGAGAGCAGAGAAAGAACACAGTATGGATTTAATGAAAAGCTCAGGTAAACACCACATTCACTTTTAGAAAGGCACTGAGAAAAATGTGTTCTCAACACTCTAACTCATTGTTTTAAAATGAAGAAAAATGCTTCAGAAAAAAATTGAAGGCTTCAGTTGATACAACACAGACCATCAGGTCATGTAGAAAATAAACCTCAACTCCAAGCAGAAACATGTTTGAATTTGGGAAAAATATGCGCCATTACAAAAAATCTCTAAGTTCATAAATAGTTTGTTGCCAAGGTGAAAAAAGCATATATTTTAAGCATTTATGTATTACTGATGGTGACTATATTTTATTACAAATTTTCCCTATCTGTGCTTTTCAAGTCTGCACATCAAAGACACTCGTGATTAGTTATTTACTGTGTGCAAATGCATTCCAAAAGTCCATGCTGGAGAGCATAATTTAGGGTAAGAAGGATGGATTTGAGGAATTACTACCCGTTTTATTTTACTTAAGCTACCTTGATTTAACATCCATGGATTAAAAAGTGGTGATTTTCCATCAGACATACAAATGCAGATGTTATGATATTGAAAAAACAAACTGGAATGTTTACAATGAAACAACAAACAGGTTGGTTTCAACATATATTTAAAAAATAAGAAATAGAGAAAACACACATATATATTTTGAAGAGTTGTGTTCTGAAGGTCCAACAAGAAAACAATGAATGAACTACTAATACATACAAAAACTTGAATCTCCAGAGAGTTATGCTGAGTGAAAAAAGTCAATCACAAATGGTTATATTCTATATGATCTCATATATATAATATTCTTTAAATTACAAACATCATTATGGAAATAGAGAACAAATTGGTAGTTGTATAGTGTTAGGAATAGCTGAGGAAAAATAAAGGAAAAATAAAAGGGAAATAGGAGGGATATTTGTGTGGCAATGATTTTTATCATGACTGTATCAATATCAATTTATTACAGTTTTGAAAATGTAACATTGAGGCATCTAGATAAATTACTTACTGGACTATTCTGCATTATTTCTTTTCTTTTCTTTTTTCTGTTTTTGTTGGTGGAGGGTACCTGGAATTGAATTTAGGGACACTCAAACACTGAGCCACATCTCCAGCCCTAATTTGTGTTTTATTTAGAGACAGGGTCTCACTGAGTTGCTTAGCACCTCGCTGTTGCTGAGGCTGGCTTTGAACTCATGATGCTTCTGCTTCAGCCTCCAGAGCTCCTGAGATTACAGGTGTCTGCCTCTGTCCCTGGCCAATTCTTCATTATTTCTTATAACTGTCTGAGATTTTACAGTTATCTCAAAAGGCATAACAAGCACATTTTTACCCTAATTATAATTGTGTGTGTGTGGGCGGGGGAGAGAGAGAGAGACTGTGATTATTAAGAAATCATTTATTCTCAGAGGGAAATTCTTTCATTTTTGTAGGATCTTTCTTAAAACATCAATTTTAGCCATTTTCAATTGTTTTCTTTTTATAATGTATGGAATATCATTATATTAAAATATTACTTTTTATGATCCTCAAAATATAAATATCAGAAATTTTGTAATAAAATGCTTAGTTTTTCATTTTATGTTTGTATAAACATTTTTCCTGGTAGTGCCAATTAGTATTCTAATTGAAATTCTTGTCTTAAACAAGTTTGTTTATTCTCAAGTTAGTAATTGCCTTTTTGGTTTACATACTTTTCCAAATGTTCACTGATAATTATATTTTATACTATTAACCCAACTGTGATATACATATGATTTGCTTTTACAGTGTTCTATTATATGAAATTAACTTTTAACTTCATTTATAGTTGTGATTATCTTTATTCTCCAATATATTTTAATTTCTTTCTAAAACTGTTACATTGATGTTAACTGAACGCTTTCTTAGAATCTCTTTTTCCATCTTGATTTTCTCTCCCTCATTTTGCTAGATTACATTCTACAGTAGAGAGTTTGTATTCCTTGAAGTATTCTCCAAAGAGCAATTGGGAGCTTGCTGTATTTACCTGATTCCCTTTGTATATGTGGTGTCCATCTACACTGCATTTTCTAGAATAATATGATCTTTAAATGAATATTGTGTCTTTTTAAAGAAAATATTGTTATTAATGCGTTATAGATATGCATGATAGTGGAGTTCACTTTATATAATCATACATGCAAGGAATATAGTTTGTGTGATTTTTGTCTCCAGTACTTCCTGTGTCTCTCCCCTCACATCTCCTCCTATTCCCTTTCATTTATTGTTTTTTCTTCTATTTATCTATTTTTTTAAAAAAAAATATTTACTTTAATTGTAGTTAACACAATACCTTTATTTTATTTGGTGCTGAGGATTGAACCCAGGGCCTCTCATGTGCTAGGCGAGTGCTCTACCGCTGAGCCACAAACCCAGCCCCTATTTTATATTTTTTATAAAAGGTGCTTTATACATATACATAAAAAGAAGAATTCACTATGGTATAGTCATATGAGTAGAGCTCCATTCTGTCCTCCCTCTCTTTGTCCATACCTCCTCTCTCCCACTCAATCCCTTTCCTCCACTTTACTTATCTCTCCTGTTTTCATTGTATTCTCCCTCCTTTTCTCGCCCTTTATTTTGGTCTAGCTTCTGCATATAAGAGAAAACATTTGACCCTTATTTTCTGAGTTTGGCTAATTTCACTAAGCATAATGCTCTCCAGATCCTTACATTTATCAACAAATTATATAATTTATTCTTATTTATAATTGAGTGAAACTCTATTATGTATATATACCACATTTTCTTCTCCATTTATCTGTTCACAGGCCCCTAGGTTCTTTCCATAATTAGGTTATTGTGAATTGTACTGCTATAAATATGGATGGGCTTATTTTACTAGTCAGCTTATTTTAGTTTTCAGATAAATAACAAAGAGTGGAATAGCTGGATCACAAGGTGGTTCCATTCCTATCATTTAGGAAATCACCCTATTCTTTGCTGAAATATTTTACTAATTTTCAGTCCCACCAAAAAATGTATGAGTGCACACTGTTCCCCATTTCACACCAGTGTTTTTATTATTGATATTGGATTTTGGGGGGAGGATACCAGGGATGGAACTCAGGGGCATTTAACCACTGAGCCACATCCCCAGCACTATTTTGTATTTTATTTAGAGACAAGGTCACACTGAGTTGCCTAGCACCTCACTGTTGCTGAGGCTGGCTTTGAACTCAGCCTTCTGAGCCACTGGGATTACAGGAATGTGCCATCGTGCTGGGGCTTCTATCTCCTCCTGGACCCAGGTTTATCCTCCTCCAGCCAGCGGAGAAGGCTGGGGGAACACGCCCCAGCGGTGAAGCGAAACCGGGAGAGGTATGAGTCGACTGGTGGCCATGCTAAGCTCTCACAATGGAAGACAATCAGGCGTACACCAGGGAATCTGGTCAAGGCAAGAGCTTGGTTTATTGAGGAAGTTGAACGGCCTTTATAGAAGACATGGGCCACTCAGCAGAAAGATCATAGGGGCACATAGGGAGCATGAGCAAATCACACTGGCGGAGCCATTAGCCTATCCTAGTGGCAGTCTGACCTCTGGGCATACGTCAGGGGAACACCCCTTGGCTAGGCCAAGTTCCCATATCAGGAAGTGGGAGACAGCCAGAGAGTTTCTATCTACTGTCGTGTTCTTAAAGTCTCCAACACCTTCGTGCCTAGCTACTATTGATATTCTTGATGATTGCATTCTAACTGGAATAAGATGAAATTTCAATATATTTTTACCTACATTTATCTGATTATGAGAGATATTGATCTTTTTCATATAATTGTTGGCAATTCTTATTTCCACTTTTGAGAAATGTTTGTTTAGTTCATGTGCCCATTTATTGATTGGGTTATTATTTTTTCTGATATCAAGATTTTAAGTGATTTTTATAACAGAATAATAATATTCTGTTAGAGGAGTAGCTTGAAAAGATTTTCACATTTTTATTTGTTTTCTTTGTGCAGAAGATGTTTTAATTTGATGCCATATCATTTATTGATCCTTGCATTTCTCTCTTAAGATTTAAGGATCTTGATAAGGAAATTGGTGTCTGTTATAATGTTTCTGAAATTCAAACCTGGCTGATTTATTTATTTTTAGAAGTTTCAAAGTTTCTGGTCTAATACTTAGGTTTTTTTTTTCCCCTTTGAGTTGACTTTCATGCAGGGTGAAAGATAGGGATCTAGTTTTATTCTTCTACATATCAATATCCAGTTTTCCCAGCACCATTTGTTAAAAAGGCAATGTTTTCTCCAATGTATATTTTTGGCACCTTTCTCATGTATCAGATGATTGTAAGTATGTGGGTTTTTCTCTATGTCTTCTATTCTATTGTTCTTAATATCTGGTTTGGTGCTAATACCACGCTGTTTGTGTTATTGTGGCTCTATAGTATAATTGAGATCTGGTGGTGTGATGCCACCAGAGTCATTATTCATTTATTTATTTATTGCTCAGTATTACTGTGGATATTTTGGATGTTTTATTTTTCCAAATAAATTTTAGCACTGTTTATCTAGTTCTGTTAGAAATGGCATTGTTATTTTAACTGGGATTTCATTGAGTAAGTAAGGTCATTTTGTAAGATAAATATTTTGTCAATATTATTTCTGCCTATTCAAAAATACAGGAATTCTTTCCTGTTATCTAAAGTTGTCTTATTCTTTACCATTCTATAGTTTTTGTCGGAGAGGTCTTTGCACCTGCTTAGTTTGAATTATTCCCAAGAATTTTATGTATGTATGTATGTATGTATTTATGAGATTACTGTGAACAGGACAGTTTTCCAGTTTATTTCTTAAAAAAATTAATTACTGAAGTTTAGAAAAGCTATTTATTATGGTATATTAATCTTGTAACCTCATACTTTGCTGATTTGATATATCAACTCTACATATTTTCTGGTGGAGATTTTTTTTTCATCTTTCATGTATAGAATCATGTAATCAACAAATTGATAATATGCTTTTCAATTTTACTATTTACATGCCTTTAATTTCCTTCCCTTATCTGATTACTCTGGCTCAAGTTTCAAGAACTGTATTGAACATGAGTGATGAGAGTAGATATCCTTGTCTTGTTCCTGATTTTAGAGGTAATGCTTTCAGTTTTTTCTCTGTTCAGTACAATGTTACATTTGGGTTGGTCACATTTCCTTCTATCGTTAGTTTCTCCATCATTTTTAACATGAATGGATACTGGATTTTGTCAATATATGTTTTCCTGTATCTTTTTTGATGATCATATGATTCTTGTTCTTATTTCTTTTTGTGTGGTGACTTGCATTTATTTATTTGTGTATGTTGAACTAACTTAGCATCCCTGGGATGAATTTCACTTCATTATAGTGTACTATCATATTAATGTGTTTTTGAATGCAGTTCATTACATTTTATTAGGAAATTTGTGTCTATATTTATCAAGGACATGGGTCAGAATTTTACTTTACTAATGTTCCTTTGTCTGGTTTTGAAGTCAGGGTGATACTGACCTTATAAAATGAATTTGGGGTCATTCCCTCCATCTATATTTCATGGAAGAATTTGCAGAGGATTAGCATTAATTATTCCTTGAAACTCCAGTTGAACTCAGCTGAGAATCTATTTGGTTGTGAATTTTTCTTCGTTGGAAGTCTTTTTATTACTGCTTCAATATCTTTGCTTGATATTAGTTCAGGTTTTGGACAGTTTCACGGTTCAACTTGGGTAGGCCACGAGTCTAGAAATGAGTCAATATATTCTATATTTAAAATTTTATTGTAGTATACGTTTTCCAAATAGCTTCTAATAACTCTCTGGATTTCAAAGTGTTTATGTTTATATCATCTTTATCATATGCAATTTTGTTTATTCAAGTATTCTCTCTTTTTAGTTAGTTTGGATAAGGGTTCATCCATTTTGTTTATTTTTCAAATAACCAACTCATTTTTGAATTGATCTCTGTTTTCTTCATTCTTAATTTCAACTAATTTGGCCTCTAATATTAATTATTATCTGTTTTTTAATAATTTTATAATTAGTTTTTGCTTGAATTTTTTAGGAACTTGAGGATAAATCATTATTACTATGGGATGTCTTTTTTCTTTTTTGTGGGGGATATGTAGGTTGTCAATGCTATAAACTCTCTTCTTAGAAGTAGCTTTGTACTATTCCAGAAATTTTGATATGTTATATCTTTGTTCATATTTGTTTCTAGGAATTTTTATCTCTACCCTTACTTCTTCTATGACTCATACAAAAGCATATTATCTAATATCCGGTTTTTTATAATTTTTTCTGTTTTTATCTTGTTATTGATATCTGGTTTTATTCCAAATGGTCTGATACAATGCAAGGAATTATCTTTATATTTCATATTTCATAAAGCTTGCCTTGCATCATAAAACATGGTCTGTTTTTAGACAGTTCCAGGTGTACCTGAGAAGATAGTGGATACATAAATTATTGTATTCCTGTCTGTTAGGTACATTTGATTAATAGTATTTTTTAAGTTTGAAGGATCTTTACAAATTTTATATCTGGATGACTACTCTATGTTGAGAAGTGTGTGCTGAATTCACCCAATGTTATTGTTTTCGGGTCTATTTGATTATATTGCATAGGGTAATTTTATGTACCTAGATGTACTAAAGTTTTGGGCATAAACACTTACAATACTTATATCTTCTTGTTGTATAATTCCCTTAGCCAGCATAAAGTGACCATCTTTATCTCTTCTGATTAATTTTGGCTTGAATTCTACTCTGTGAAATATAAGAGTAGATACTCCTGCTTGCTATCACTCTCATTTGTATGATATATCTTTTTACATTCTTTCATCATGAACATGTTAATTTCTTTGACTATAAGGTAAATCTCTTGTAAACAATATATGGTCAGATATTGTTTTTTAATCTATTCTGCTGATCTGTGCCTTTTTAAAAAGAAATCTTTAGTTGTAGGTGGACACAATATATTTATTTTATTTATTTATTTTTATGTGGTGCTGAAGATCAAACCCAGTGCCTCCCATGTGCCAGGCAATCGTTCTACCACTGAACTACAGTCCCAGCCCCTTATCTGTGTCTTTTGATTGTAAAATTCAAACAGTTTACCTTCATTGTAATTATACAGGTATATTTACCATTTCCTGCCATTTTAATTTCTAAATGCTCAGTTCAGATGCAATTCTCCTTAAATTGACTGTTATTTCAGTGAGATTTATCTATATGCTATCTCTGAAATATATATATATATATATTTTTTTTTTTTCCTTTCTTCTCTGTGAAATATTTTGTTGAAAATGTGTTGTCATTCTGGCTTGGTGCTGATTAATTCTTTTACTTTATTCTGCTCATTGAAAGTTTTTTTATTTCATCTTCAATACTAAAAGATTGATTTACTTGATATATCCTTCTTGGTTGGCATAAATTATTTTTCAGATATATTATTTCTAGCCCAATTTTCTTGTCTGGGCTGAATCATCAGTAGAGAGTTTAACTGGTTTACCTTTAAGTGTCATCTGGCTTTTTTCTCTTGAAACTTTAGAAATTATATTATTGTTCTGAATATTAGACATTTTAAATATAATGTGTCTTGTAGAATATTATTTTTTTCTTTTGTCTATTTGTGCTTCTAAATGACATTTTTATTTAAATATCATCTTATTCCTGAGCTTTGGAAAGTTTTATGATTTTATTTCGTTGATTTTATTTTGTATTTTGTAGTCTTCTATGCCAATGATGTTTAGATTTGATATCTTAATGTTATCCCAGATATCTTGAATAGTATAACCACGGTCTCTTAATGTCTTTTCTTTATTATTGAATTTATTTTCAAGTGAGACCCAATAATCTGTCTTTTATGTGGTCTAATCTGTTGGTGATGGTTTCAACTAAATTTTTAATTTGGTTTATTGAATCTTTCATTTCCAGGATTTCTATTTGATTCTACTTCAGAACTCTTCACTGTATTGAAATAATCCTTCACTTGCTGTACTTTCTCCCTTAGTTCATTCCTTACATCTTCTTTCAGTTCATTGAACATTATTACTATGAACTTTATATAGATTTTTTATCCAGTATTTCCTCCACTGTGGTGTTTATGAGATTGGTTGTTGAAGTATTATTGGCTATTTGTTTGATTGGTCCCTTGTTTTTTCATCCTGTTTACATTTCTGTCCATCTTCTGGGATGGTTCTCTTTTATGTTTATGCAAGGGACTATTTTGGTGACATTATTTCTCTTAGTAGCTCCAGACTGGGAAATATCTAAATATCACCATTTCTGGTCAACATTTATCCTATGCTATTCCCAGTACGCAGCATCACTATGAGAGAAGATTCTAATTCCTGTTAACTGAAATCACCTCAGAACAAATCCATGTGCTAAAATACCTTAGAGGAAATATTTAAAATATCACCCACAGTTCCTCCAATCCAAGTAAAATATTGTAATAATGTTCTTAACTAGGTTGAAAAATTAGTTATTAAACATACTAAAAAATCTGTCAAACTGTATGGCCATTGAAAAGTGAGAAAGAGAAAAAGGTATAATCTAACATAAAAAGAAGAAAAAGATGACAGGTAAGGGATTTAAGAACAGGAGCCATTAACACAATAGAGAAAAGAGAGACAAAGGGGCACAAGTATGAACATGAGATAGAAAAACAAAGATATAAAAAATGATTCTAGTTAATGATTTAAAAATGTGGAATAAATAAAGTGCATGTGTTTGAGGGCAACAATATTGAAAAGATAACATCTATTGATTCAATATGAAAAGTATCTTATATCTAAGATCAAAATTGATAATAGAACTATTTATGATATTCTATGCCAAGATGAGTAGATTTCTTACTGAGTATTCTGATTTGAATTTCATCAGGTTTTGGTATCTTTGAAAGGACCCCACCACTCTTCAACTTTACCACTAAGTTTGTCTGGGTGTGAAGAAGTGATCACATCAGTTTCTTTCTGAAAATTCTGTGAGGCCCCCTCTGATATTTGGTGTGTTCATGTAACTACTAGAATTTTGGCCGATCAGAAGAGTTAGTCCCTAATTGTCTGTGACTTAGCAATAAAGTTACTCCCTGTCAGAGGTTGCAGTCTTGTGTGCCCTCTTGAAAAAAAGATTCATACACCAAGCACTGTCATATCCAGTGTGATCTCCCTCATGTATATTTCTGTTTTCATGATGTGGTTGTTTAATATAGAGGTATTGTTGTCTGGGTTATGCAGCATTGTGTGGCCTCTGGGGATATGTAGGGCTGCTCTCTCCTCTGACCTGTCAGCTTTGCGACTTGCCACTGTAGACCCTTTTTTATGTGTTCAGGCATAAAAGTTACTACTATGGTTGTTATGGTTTTGTCATTGTCCAGTGTGTGATCAGCTTAGAGGAAAAAATATGCATGCATCTGCTGCACCTGCTGGCTGTTTATTTTTGGGTGTGGGGCCAAAGGTTATAGGATTCAGGACTGTTGCATACAGCTTTCAAATGCTGAGGGCCCACTCACCTTTGAAGGGGCTTCTTTAGAGTGGCATAGAGCTTGGAGACTGCAACTGTGAATTTCATGAATGCAGGTTTTCTGTCGGTGGACTGTGGCACACAAGCCTGCACCATCACCAGCATTTATCTGCCACTCTGAAGGGTGTAAAATGTCAATTGGCCTGTCTTCACATGAATTCCTGTGGAGGCTTTAGGGAGCGCTCTTTGGGGGTTAACATTCCCCAGGAGTCATTTTTTACTGGTTTAGCTCCACCCAACTCCTCTTTTCTGGCGATGGGGGTTCAGTAACCTTCAGCAAGCAGTTTCCCTCTACAAGTTACTTCTAGACAGATTACCAAGACAACCCAACACAAGAGTGTTTTATCTGGTTTTATTTGTTACAGTCTTTAGGTAGGAACAAACTGTATTGATTTAATTTCTTCTATGGTGACTGACTAGCTGTGGCCTCTACAAAATGGCAGATGTGCCTACCACAGTTTTCATCCTACAAGTTGAATATTACTGCTTAATCTCCTTCTCTATCTTTATTGCTCCTATCTTTGTTTTGTTTGTTTGTTTGTTTGTTTTTTGTTTTTGTTTTTTAATAACTCTTGTTAAGGATGTAAGCTTATGGGCTTTACCTCTCCTTTTTTTTTTTTTTTTTTCTTTTCCTTAATCTTTTCTCCAACTTCACCCTGGTCAGTGTTTTGTGCCAAAGAATTCATTCTTTTTTTTTTTTTTAATTAATTCAGCAAGCAAATTCTAAGTCCCTTTGAGTTTCAAGCAGTCCAATATTCAGTTTTAGAGTGTTCACTCTGTCACCCACCTCTTTTTTTAGTTTTAGAAAGCCTTTTTTTTTAAGAAGGTAAACTGCTTCCTTCTTCAACATAATTTCTCCATCTTTCTCTCTCTTCATCTCCCTCTGTCTCTCTCACCTGTCTTACTTTGAATTTTATAACCTCACATAAAGCAGAATATACATTTATGTTAAATACATGATAAAATGTAGTATTCAATAACAAGCATATAAATTTAAAAAAGAGGTTATGGAACAGTAATGATCAACATACGGCCTTAAGACAAGATACAGCTTACTACTTTTTTTAAATATGTATTTATTTATTTGCTTTAGTTGTACACAATGCATTTATTTGTACGTGGTGCTGAGGATCAAACCTGGGCCGTGCATGTGCTAGGCAAACACTCTACCGCTGAGCTACATCTACAGCCCCAGCTTGCTACTTTTTAATTTCAAGACTGAAAAAAAAAGAAATATATATTCATAGTGTGCATTTTCATTTATGCCTACAAATTTTAATATTTTTTGACTATAAATCAGTGGTTAATTTCTCATTGACATTTAAAAACCTCATGAATTATGCAATATAAGTTATCAGAATATGGATTTCTTTTTTGTGTGCTGGGAGTCAAACCTGGGGCCTTGTGCATGTGAGGCTAGCACTCTACCAACTGAACTATATCCTCAGCCCTAAGAATATACATTTTTTAATGTGGGACCCAATACAGATATTTTGTTTTAAATGGAAAAAATGATAATGAACATTTTTGTATTTATAAATCCACCTTCATGTGGAAACCATTGTTGACTAATGTACCATAAAGAAAATCAATGACTAGATATATTGGATGCTACTAGGCTTCTGTGATATATAGATAGTGTCAACTGGTTAATATATTTGGCTTCAGTCCCTTCACATCAGAGACATAGTGGGATGTTGCCGCCTGCAGCAATGATACCACGGGAAAAAATTCGGAGGCAGATTAGGAATGAGTAGGTTCTTTATTCTGCTTTCTCTTCTGACTTCTCTCTCCAACTCCAACAACCACCCCCAACTCCAACTCTACCTGGTTAAATACTCTTCACCTTAACAAGTATACACGTGTCACAAGCTCAACTTACAGGTGCGTCACACAGTGTTCATGGGCACAGAAAGATTCTTAGTTGATTACAATAAGGTCAGGAGAAAACAATTAAATGCCTCCTCTTTTGCTCTCAGCCAACCGCCATCTTAGCTACCTCCTCATTAAGGCTCTTACAGTGGGACATATTAACTATCCTCTGGTTATTTAAAGTTCAGAGAATACCTATTATATTCCAATAAGCATAAAATAGTTCACTTAAAAAGTCTTCTCCTACAAAAGCTACACTATAAAATTGAAAGATTTGACTATTAAACAAGATACATAGACATCAACATAGGAATAGAAGAAATAAAGAAAGCAAGCATTACAAATATAAAGCAAAGAAATAAGCCTCCAGAAATAGATCCCAATTAGAAGATAATCTACATAATACCTGAAAAAAAATAATGATCTTAGTGAAACTCAGTGACATACAAGACAATACAAGTAGAAAATACAATTAATAAAATTCATAAAATAAACAAGAAATGAAACAAAGAGAAATCATGAAATGAATCAGCAACAAAGGTGGAGTTGAAAACTTCAATCAATTAAATTAAAAAGACATTTGAAAGCTTTCACACCCAAACTAGATGAAAAAGAATAAGAATTTTGAATGTGAGGAGAGTTCTTTTGAAATAACCCACTGAGACCAAAAACGAAAAACAAAAAACAAAACAAAAGAAAAAGAAAAAGAAGTGGAAAACAACAAAGAATACCTTGAAGACATTACTAAGTTTAAATATTTACATTAAGTGTTTTCTAGAAGAAGAGGAAAGAGAAAAAGGAATTGGAAACCTACTACATGAAATAATAGCAGAAAACTTCCCATACATCAAGGGAAATGGACCTTCATACCCAGGAAAATCAAAAGATGCCAACTAGACTCAACTGGACGAGTACTTCTTCAAGGCATATGATACTCAAACTGAAAAGTTCAAGAGAGTTTTCTAAAAAGAGCCAGAGAAAAACATTAAGTTAAATATGTAGGATTTGCCACTATAGAACATTTCTCATTATAAACCTAACAGATCAGAAGAGAAAGGGAAAATATACTTAAAATCATGAAAGAAAAAAACAAATCTGCCAACTAAAAATATCATATGCTTTTGTTATGGGCCAGGCTATGTGGGGAATGATCAAACAGACTCTATTTTATCCTGACACTCCATATCATGTAAGAAATGCTTCTGCCATGGGAAAGCTCTCTCTCTCTCTCTCTGTACCCATTAATAGTTACCTAGCATAGCATACTTGGTAACACAAAATGGCAATTCTTATAAAATGTAAAATTGTTCTGTCTTTGGTTCCTATTTTTCTTGGTCAATGTACCCTGTCATAGATTGATTGTCTAGACATTAGTAACCATTCTCTAACTTGTACTCAACTAAGGTCATATTGACCCACTTCCCTTCTGCTTGCTTGCTGCTATGCCAACCTAGAAAGTTCCATGAGAAATACCAATATAGCCATTGCATAGTTTTGCTCACTGCTTGATTCAGCTTCTGTACCCCTGCTTGCTTACAGCTACGTCAACCCAGATGTGGTTTTTTGTGGGTTTTGCCTTTAAATACACAAAAATATTGAAGCTGGAGGCTGTTTCCTGCAGAAATAACTTGGTCCTATAGAAAGCAGTCCTGGCCAGTGGGACGATAAAGAATCTTCAATTTGGATAAACCTGGGACTTGGTGTGTTTTCTGAGTGACTTGCCCCACAACACTTCCAAGCTATAATTCAGAAACAAAAGATAAATAGTAATTCCTCAAAAAGCAAAAATTAAGGGAATCTCACCACCAAACAATGTCTACAATAGAAACAAAAGGATGATAGCTACTATCATGAAAACATGAAAAATTTATTAGTGAAATATACTTTCAAAAGAGAAAGGAAATACAACTTTTTCATGTCATAAGACTACAAAACCACTTAGATAAATAATGACAGAAAGAAAGGAGGGATATACAAAACAATCAGAAAGCTATTAACAAATGTGACAGGAATAAGTTCATACCTATCAACAATAACATATAATTAAAATGGACTCAATTTTCAAATCAAAAGATATACACTGACTAAATTAGTATTCAAACAGAAACAACAAAGAAGACTTGACTTAGGATGTAGCTTAGTGGTAGAGTGCTTGCCTAGCATGCATAATGCCCTGGATTGAATCCAAGCACCATCAATCATCACCACTACAGTAAAAACAAAGATATGCTGCTTACAAAATAATGTACTATTCTGGTAAAGATGCACAGACTGAAAGTGAAAGGTTGGAAAAAATATACTACACAGGGGCAGGAGTTGGAACTCACTGGTTAAGTACTTTTCCCTATTTGTGAGTCCTGAAGGTTAGATACTCAGAACGACAACTGTTGCCACCTGAAGCGATGGCCGCTTGGAGCAGCAAAGGCGCGAGAATAAGTTTAGAGGCAGACTGGAAACAAACAGGCTCTTTATTCTGTCAGCTTCTCTCTCCGGCTCCAACAACACCCCGACATGCCCTCCATGCTCCTCTAACAACCAAATGGCACCGACCCACTCCGATCTTGGCCCAAGTCTCGTGAGACCTTGGACCAAGTTCCGCGAGATCTCAGGCCAAGTCCCGTGAGACCACAGAAGGCGGCAATGTCCAAACATCCCCATGGCCCGCAGCCAACCACAATCTTAGCCATCTCCCAAATCAGGACTCCTGCATTTCCCCCCTTGTGTTTTAAAAGAGGGGATGCTCTAGGACGTCTATGTGCAACCAACATTCTTACCGGTCATTGGATTATCAAGGCTGTGCTCTTGACTCCTGTCTTAGGTTGATATGTCGGCCACATGAGACCGTCCCGTGCAACTGTGCCTATCTTAGGTTGACCCCTCTGGGAATCTTACCCATCATTGGCTAACCAGCCATCTAATGGAGCCCTTCAGAATCTACTGTGTATGATGACTAACAGCCATCTAATTGTGAGATGTTGCAGCATTAAGGCAACAAGCCTTCTGCTGACGAGCCAAGTTGTATAACATATCAAATTTTTTAAACAAATCATCTGCCCTAAGTTCCATCAAGTAACACAGTGAGTTCTCCAGACAAATACCCGCAAGGCATTGTCTCTTAAAGTCCCAAACAATGAAAGATCAAAATGTCCACTTATTGTAAACGTTGATCTAGGAGGCCCCATGTATGCAGAGCAGAGGCCACACTGCTGGTGAGGTTGTTTGATGCTTGAGCAGCAGGGATGTTTGCAGAGACCGCGATCACTGCAGCTGTAGTAGCAGCCGTCTTTTTTATGTCTAGACAATGCCACCGGCAAATCTTCAGGGCCCACTACCTAGAAACTCAAGCATCAATTATTAAAGGAAAGGCAGTGCTATTGCAGCACTGAGTCAAGAGGCGAGTTGTCAAACTAAAAAATAGAATAATTAGATTAGAAAATTAAAGTTGATTTTTGTTCACACACATTGCTGCTTGAGCTTCTACAAACATAAGTTGGCAAAATATCATATTTAGAACAAAACAAAGAAAGACTGAGGGTATTTACTGCATTAAAGATAGATTAAAGAAAGATTAAGATAGCTAAAGGCACTTTGGAGAAATAATTTGTTAGCTGGAACCTTCGAGTCTCTGCATACACAGCAATCTTTTACCTGTTGAGATAATTGAAATTAATCAGCTATTAAACAAATGAAGTTAATAACAAATAAACAATCACGTCAAAACACCAAAATATCAGATTATATAGCACTAGTCATATTGCTTGCTAAAGAAAAGTCCCAGGGACACCTATAAATCAAAATTGAAAGTACCTTCACTTACAAAATTATTTACCTAAATTGAATACTCTCAAACTAAAATGAATTAAAGTTATTTGGATCCATATATATATATTTTTTCATAAGCGCTTTGTTATTTGTGACATCACACTGGACAGACGCATAAACATACAAACATATATTTGTGATGTCACATTAACATGAAATGTAGACAAATGTACAGACATAAAGACATGTATAAAAAGAAAAAAAAATATAATTGTGTGCACACTAAAGAGAGATCTCCTCATCCCGGCCGGGAGGAATGACACTTAAGTTGTGAAATATTTTGAAGGACTCTTTTGAGGGAATTATTCCATACCTTCATCTTGGTCCTCTTGATTTTGTACCTTTTTTAATAATCTTGATTCTTCAACAACTTCATCTTGATCCTTTTGATGTGGTACCTGCTTTATTAATCTAGATGGTATCCATATTGGAGAGGATTCGTGTTTTGGAAAAACACAAACAGATCCTCTCCCCCAAATTAATACTGGATCTGGACACTTCCATGTACCTGAAAGAACATCCTTCGAGTAAACCAAAGGTTTATGTTGTTGGTGTGGGTTCCAATGTCTGTCTACAGCGGAATAACCATTAGAGTCTAAAATTATAAAAATTAATGTAAACAGGGCAACTGCCAATCTGTCCCTAGGACTTTTCAAATTTCCTTCTACTTGTTTTAATAACATAATTTTCAGTGTGCGGTTTGCTCTTTCAATAATGCCCTGACCCTGAGGATTGTATGGGATGCCTGTTTTATGGGATATATTGAACTTTGCGCAAAACTGTTTGAAAGATGAGGATGTATATGCAGGGCCATTATCTGTTTTAAGCATTTTGGGGATGCCCGATGCAGCAAAAGCTTGCAAACAAAGAGATGTAACATCTTTAACTTTTTCTCCAGAATGTAAGGAAGCAAAAATCATGACTTAGGATGTATCTATGGTCACATGAATAAATCACAATTTTCCAAAACTTGGCTCATGAGTAACACCCATCTGCCACAAATGATTGGGCATTAATCCTCTATGGTTAACACCATAATGAGGATTGGGCAAATGTGTCATACAAGATTTACAATCTTTTACAATTATTCTGGCTTGCTACTTTGTGATTTTAAAACTACCCTGCAAGGTGGTGGTATTGACTTGATACTGGGAGTGAAATAAAGTAGCTTGCTGGAGCCCTGAAAGTATAAAGATTGTTTGGGTAAGGTCATCAGCCTTTTGATTACCTTCATGGAGGGGACCAGGCAAGTTGGTATGTGCTCTAATATGACCTACAAATAGAGGTTCTTTTCTTGCCCACAAAAGTTTTTGTATTTGATAAAACAATTTAAAGGCTGGAGTATGAGGTGCTATTGGTCCTGCTAGCTCTAATTTTGGGATGGCATGTATAATATAGTGGCTATCTGAAAAAATGTTCATGGGCTGCTCTCTACAATTTTCCAGAGCTCTTACCACAGCTTCCAGTTCCACTAATTGAGCTGATTTGTATGCAGTTATGTAAGTCATATTTTCTTTTTTAGTGACTACTGCAGCAGTACCACTATAGGACCCATCTGTAAATACATTTAATGCCTTAGGAATAGGTTGATTTTTTTATTACCTGTGGAAATATAATAGGATGATTGATACAAAAAGATAATATAGAAGACTTAGGAAGATGATTATCAAAATTTGAAGAAGTAGAGCATTTAGCTATAGCCTAATCATTATCATTGAAGCATAAATATTCAATCTGTGATGATGATGAGGGAGTAATAATAGTAGCAGGGTGAATGCCAAATATTTTAGTAGAAGTCTTAAGTCCTTGAAGAATAAGTTAAGCCACCATGGAAGTATAAGACTCAATTATACTTTTAGGAGAGATGGGCAAATGTATCCATAATAAAGGCCCTTGTTGCCAAAATACTCCTGTGGGTGTATATTGTGAAGAAATAATAATCAACATCAGCGGTTGAGTTAAATCAAATCTATCACAATGTGCTCCTTTGATGGCTTTTTCTACTAACTTTAAAGCTTTCCTAGCATCAGGAGTCAATGTTCGCAGTGAAGATGGATCAGGGTCCCTGCAAAGGATGTCAAATAAAGGTTTTAGTTGGCCAGTAGTGAGGTTTAGTGTAGGGCGAAGCCAATTAATGTCTCCCAGTAGTTTTTTGGAAATCATTGAGGGGGGTCAAATGTTTTTTATTTATTAAAATTTTGGGGGTCTAACAAAGGCATCCATGATTTTACATCCTAAATATAATATGGGATTTTTACATCCTAAATTAATATGGGATGATCTGCTTCAAACTTTTTCTTCTGCTATATATAATCCATATTTTTTCAATTTTTCTGCCACATCACTGAATATATTAAATAAGATTTTTTGATTAGGGTGGGCCAGTAAAACATCATCCATGTAATGTAAACACATGAGGTTTGGATATTTATTTTTAATGGGTTGGATTGCTTTGTCCACATATATTTGGCATATGGTGGGGCTATTAGCCATTCCCTGCGGTAGCACTTTCCATTGATATCTTTTATCAGGGCCATTATTATTGATAGAAGGAACTGAAAAAGCAAACCTGGGGGCATCCAGAGGATGTAGGGGAATGGAAAAGAAACAATCCTTTATATCAATTGTAATAAGATGGAAATTTTTTGGAATAGCTACAGGATTAGGAAGTCCAGGTTGAGTAGGGCCCATGATTTGCATGGTTTTATTAATTTCTCTAAGATCATGTAACAATCGCCATTTTCCTGATTTTTTTCTTGATCACAAATATGGGGGAATTCCAGAAAGAGGTGGAAGGTTCTATATGTCCTGCTTCTAGTTGTTCCTGAACTAGTAGGTGGGCCACTTGTAATTTCTCTTTAGATAGGGGCCACTGAGGGACCCACACTGGCTTATCAGAAAGCCATGGTATTTTCAAAATTATTTTCTCAGTGGCCCTGAAAGAAAACATATTTTTCCTTTATGATAATGATTACTTTTAGGGTTAAGATTACTCTGTACTTTTTGATAATGATTTCTTTTAGGGTTAAGATTACCCTGTAGATTTTCACCTTTAACACCTGCAGGCTTGGTTGCAAGGTGTAATCCCATTCGTTGAAAAATATCTCTTCCACATAAAGTAACCGGTAGGTTAGGTTAAACATAAGGCTGAAATGTTCCTTTATGCCCTTCATCATCCTCCCATTTTAAAATTACCGCACTTTTCTCTGGGAGGTTATTATATCCCAAGCCTCTTAAACTGGTTGAAGCTTTTTGCAGAGGCCAGTGCTTGCGCCATTGTTGTAGATTAATGATGGAAGAGTCAGCTCCAGTATCTATCAGTCCTTCTATCTCTATTCCTTGGATTTTTATTTTACACATTGGCCTCCTTGAACAATCCCAAACACAGCAATCCATAGGTTCTGATTCAGTGGAACAAAATCCTCTATTGTTCCCTTTTTGAGACATACTCATTTTAAATGAATTATGTAAACTGGGAAGGAGAAGCAACTGAGCAATTCTATCTCCTTGATTAACAGAACTAATACTTTGGGGCGAGCTAAGCATTATTTATTTTTCCCCTTTGTAGTCTGAGTTTATTATACCTGGGGTCACTTGCAAACCTAATAAGCTTTTAGGACTTCGCCCGAGAATAAGTCCTATAGTCCCTGAGGGAAGAGGTCCCCTGACTCCTGTGGGAATCAGTTGAACACCCATTTCAGGTGTTAACACTATTCGGGCGGTGGAGCAGAGGTCTAATCCTGCATTTCCTCCTGTTCCTCTGGCGAGGGAGTGGATGGGTAGTAGGGATTGTGTCGGGGAAGCATCTGAGTGGATGCTTGAGGATACTCCTCCTCCAATGCCCTGTACATTTGTGGGCCCCGGGGCATTGGGCCCCGTGCCCTGTTTTTTGAATTCCTGAACAAAGGATTTCTATGGATGTCTAATTTTGAATGGCAATTATTGGCCCAATGATTTCCCTTTTTACACCTGGGGCAGGGGCCTGGGTCATGGTATGAGCTTGGTTTTATTTTTCTTTTGGGATTTTGCCTAAAATAGCCTGATTGATTATGATAATTTTGCCTGGAATACCCTGATTGATTATAATGTCTAGGTTGAGCCTTTGTGAAATTTCGAGGGGAAGCACCTCTCATTGAGGCTGCAATCTCTTTTCCTGTGACAAAGGCGTCATTTTATATTTTTACATAGTTGTATATATACGGAAAGATCCTTTTTATTTCTCCATGGCCTGAAGGCTTCCTGGCAGTATTTATTAGCATTTTCATATGCTAATTGAACAACTAATGGCATAGCTTGACCAACATCTGCAAACACTCTACCTGCAGTTCTCAAAAGTCGATCAGCAAAGTCAGCATATGGCTCATTAGGTCCTTGAATCACTTTTGACAAGCTACCTTGTAGATCCCCAGGTCCTTGCACAGTTTTCCATGATTCTAAGGCAGCTGCGTTTATCTGAGCATATACACCTGGGTCATAATCTTTTTGAGCCTGTAAGTCTGCGAATTTCTCTTCTCCTGTGAGCATTTCTATATTATAGTTTCCAAACCCTGCAACTGCGTTTCTTTTAGCCGTTTCTGTACAAAGTTCTTGGAATTGGGATCACCAAACCAAGTATTGCCCCCCGCTTAATGCTGCTTTACATAGACTTTTCCAGTCTGAGGGGGTTAAGCTAAAGGTGTTAAGGGACTCCAGCATACTCAACGTGAAAGGAGCTTGGGGCCCATAAGTCATTACTGCCTCTTTGAGATTTTTTATTGTTTTGAAATCTACTGACTGATGGACCCTCTGTCCATTTTTTTTTTTTTTTTTTTCAAATGCTGGCAGTTCCCAATGTGTCTGTGAGTTACCCTAGAGAGCGCATAATCGCTCAGAAAGACTTTTTATTTCTGTTTCTAGGGTATGCAATCGCCTAGTAATACCCTTCGTATTTTCTGTAATGGATTCCACCCATGAGGGAGTAGAGGACACAAGTGGTTCCTCTACTTGACGGTCCTTTTTCTTGGTCTTTTTTAGTTTCTTTTTCCTAATTTTCTCAGGATCACTTTTACTAGATTCCGCACTACTGCTAATTTCACTGACAGCAATATCCTGAGTCCCAGGTTCCATGAAGAGCAAGTATTCTTCAGCTATCACCAATAACTCCCGAATAGCTCTAATATCTTGGATTTTTGTCATTTTTGGGATTCTTCTAATACTCTCTTTACTGGTCTTAGTTGACCCAGTGGAAGCTACGCTTTTTTGATCACTTTCACTTTTTTCTAAATCCTCCTCACTGAGAACGGAGTCAGGTACATCAAGGAGTCTTTCCATAGCCTCTATCACTTGGGATTCCATTATATTCAAACCCATCTTTAGAGACCTTTAGTTCTTACCTGTCCACTCCGAAGTCCCTGTACAGGTCGCCACCTGTTGCCCGCCTGAAGCAATATATTAAATTTTGTGTAGACTGTGAAAAAAGAAAAATAGACCCAAATGAATAAAATCATAGATGAAAATGGTGTCAGTTACAACTGATACCACAGAAATGCCAATAATCATAAGAAACTGAATGATTATTTGCAAAGTATTGGAAAGCCTACAAGAAATTATTTGAATTCCTGGACACACAAAACCTACCAAGAGTGAATCAAGAAGAAAAAGAAAATCTAAACAGATCAATAAGAAACAACAAAATTGAAATAGTAATTATACTCTTTACCACAGAAAGTTCAGAACCTGATAGATTTAAGGCTGAATTGTGCAAATTATTTAAAGAAAAACAAATTAATTCCAGTTCTTTTGAAAATATTTCCAAAACCAAAAATAAATAAACTTTATGAAATGATTTTACATTTTTATTAAATTTACGTTTACTAATATATAAATATGTGAAATAGTAACATCATTTTTTAGGGGAGGTATTGAGGATTAAACCCAGGGGTGCTTACCCTCAAAGCCAAATCCCCAGCCCTTTTATTATACCATATTAGAGACAAGATCACACTAATTTGCTCAGAAGATCCCCAAATTGCCAAGCCTGGGTTTGGACTCGGGATCCTCCAGAGCTGCTGGGATTATAGACATGCTCTACAGCTCCTGAACTAACATGATGTTTTGATACCTATGTATATTGTGTTATGGGAAAGTTAGAATAAACATATCTATCTCAAATATTTATAAACTTTTAAAATGCTGTCTTGTAGCTTTTTTGAAATGTATAGCACATTATTGTTTTCTAGTCACCATACTGAGCAATATTACACTATACCTTCTTTATCTTATCTAATATAATGTTAATATCCACTGATCAACTTTTTCCCATCACTCTTTTTCCCCTACACTATCCAGCCTCTGGTAACCACTATTTCCCCCTGAATTCTATGGAATCAAACTTTTCACACATGAGTGAACTCATTTGGTATTTGTCTTTCTGTCCCTGAATTATTTCACTCTTTATCATGAGCTAAAGTTCAATCCATGATATTGCAAATGACGGGATTTTATTCTTAATTTATGCATGAATTATATTCAATTGGTTTTGTAACGTATTTTAATTATCCTTTCATCAGTTGATGAACATTTAGGTTGCTTTCATTTGTTGACTATTGTGAATCATATTACAATGAACATGGCAGTAGAGAAGTTGCTTCAACATTCTGATTTTATTTCCTTAGACATATACTCATGAGTGGGATTGCTGAATCACATGGCAGTTGTATTTTTAATTATTTAAGGAACTGCAATACAGTTTTCTATATTGGCTATATTAAGTTCTATTCCCAAAAATAGTATGTAAGTATTCCCTGTTCTCCACATATTTGCCAGCACTTTTTATCTTTAGTTTTTGATAACTATTCTTATTCAGATAATATATTTCATTGTGGTTTTTATTTGCATTTCCCTGATGAAGAGTGATGTGGAATTTTTTTTCAGATACCTGTTGTGTCAGATGCAAGTTTGCAAATATCTTGTCATGATAGGTTTTTTGTTTGTTTGTTTGTTTTGTTTTGTTTTTGTTTTTTGTTTGTTTGTTTGGTACCAAAGTTCAATCCCAGGGTCATTTACCCACTAAGCCATAAGCTGCATCCCCAGGTCCCCACCCCTTTTCATTTTGTAATTTTGAGACAGGGTCTCAATAAAATGCTTAGAATCTTCCTAAATTTCTGAGGCTTCCCTTGAAATCTCCATCTTCATGCCTCAGCCTTCCAAGCTGCTGAGATTAGAGGCAAGCACCAATGCACCCAGCTAGGTTGTTTCTTCACTCTGTTGACTGTTTCCTGTGCAGAAGTTCTTATTTTGATAAAATCACGTTTGTTTAGCTTTGCCATTTTTTCCTAATCTTTATGTATCTTTTTTTTTTTTTTTTTTCATTCTCTATTTCTTTTTTTGGATATTGGGGATTGAACTCAGGGGCACTTAACCTCGGAGTCATATCCCCAGCCAGTTTTTTTATTTTATTTAGAAACAGGATCTAATTGAGTTGCTTAGTGCCTCACCTTTGCTGAGGCTGGCTTTGAAATCACGATCCTCCTCTCTCAACCTCCTGAGCTGTTGGCATTACAGGCATGTGCCATTGTTCCTGGCTCTAAATTTGCTTTTCTTGACTTTAGTGCCTTGCTGTTTGCTTAGGCTGGCTTTGAACTTGTGATCTTCCTGCCTCAGCCTCCAGAGCCACTGGCATTACAGGCTTGTACCACTACACATGGCTCTTCCTGGATCTTTTCCAAATTAAACTTTACCTGTTCAAAAGTTCTGAAATAATTTCTTTCTAGTATGTTGGCAGTTTGAGTTTATACATGTATGTGTTTAAATGATTTGAGTTGAGTTTTACAACTGGAAGGAAGGGAGGGTATAGTTTACTTTTCCTGCTTGTACATATGCAAATTTTACAGCATCATTTATTGGAAAGTAACCCCAGCAAATCAGGATGCTGAGGCAGGAGGATGACAGATTTGAGGTCAGCCTCAGCAACTCATGGAAATCCTAAGGAACTTAAAGAGAGTTCCTATTTCAAAATAAAAATAAATTAAAAAAAGGGCTGATGACATAGAGTTATATCTCGGCAGCAAAATAAATAGATAAATAAGTAAATACATGGTGAAATTGATGCACATAAATCCAAACAAATGATTTTTGAAAAAGAAGCCAAGAATACACATTGAACAAAACCTTTTCAATACAAATTACCAAAAAATTGCATATATATGTATATATATGCACAGAAAAATTAAACTACATTCCTATCTCTGATCATATGCAGAAATAAAATGGTTCAAAGATATAATTATAAGAATTGAAAATATAATATATGACAAATGTTCAACATCTCTAGCAATTAGAGAAATGTAAATCAAAACTACTCTAAGATTTCATCTCACTCCAGTCAGAAGGGCAGTTATTAAGAATATAAGCAACAATAAGTGTTGGTGAGGATGTGGGAAAAAATGTACTCATACATTGCTGGTGGGACTGCAAATTGGTGCAACCAATCTGGAAAGCAGTATGGACATCCCTTGGAAAACTTGGAATGGAAATGCCATTTGACCCAGCTATCACACTCCTAGGTTTATGCCCAAAGGACTTAAAAACAGTATACTACAGTGATGCAGCCACATCAGTGTTCATAGCAACACAATTCAAAATACCCAAATTGTGGAACCAACCTAGATTTTCTTCAATAGATGAATGGATAAAGAAACGGTGGCATATATACACAATGGAATTTTACTCAGCATTAAAAGTGAATAAAATTATGCCATTTGCAGGTAAATGGATGGAGTTGAAGAACATCATGCTAAGTGAAGTAAGTCATGGGGGGAATGGAGGAACTTTGGATAGGGCAAAGGGAAGGGAAAGAAAAGGAGGGAAAGATGGTGGAAAGATGGTGGATTGAGATAGACATCATTACCCTAGGTACATGTATGAAGACACAAATGGTGTGACTCTACTTGTCACTATACTTGTGTATAGCCAGAGAAATGAAAAATTGTGCTCCATATGAGTACTATGAACTGAAATGTATTCTGCTGTTATGTATAAGAAAATTAAAACAAATTAATAAATTAATTAATTAAAAGAAGAACGGGAATTAGGAAATTACTACATGAAAGCACATCAAGACATTGGAGACATTGGAGTAGGCAAAGTTTTGTTGTTGTTTTTTTTTTTTTTATAAATGCTCCAAAAGCACAGAGAACAGAAACAAATAATATAAATAAATAAATAAATAAATAAAATTATGACAAACTAAGAAGTTTCTGCACAGCAAGGGAACAATAAAGAGAGTTAAGAAACAACCTACAGAATGCAAGAAAATGTTTGAAAATTATTAATCAAACAAAGGGTTATTGTTCATAATATATAAGAAAATTAAATAATTCAACATCAAAAAACTCAAATATTTGAAAATAAAACTGGTTTTGATATCTGATTAGATCATTCCCAAAAGAAGAAATACAAATGGCTTATAAGTATATTTAAAAATACTTAGTGTCTCTAATCATCAGAGAAATGCAAATGAAATTCAACAGTGAGATCTCACTTGACCCCAGTTTGAATGACAATTACCAAAGAAGACAAAAGGGAAGAAGAAGAAGAAGAAGAAGAAGAAGAAGAAGAAGAAGAAGAAAAAGAACATGTGAGACCACCAATACACTTATTGGTAGGAACATAAATTAGTAGAGCCACTATGAAAAATAGTGTAGTTTTGATAAATTAACTATATCTACAACTAGGTATATATTTAAAGGGAATGAAATGATTTTACCAAAGAGAAACATGTATATTCATGTTTACTAAACTATATTAACAATGGCTAAGAGATGGAATCAAATAAGTTATCCATTGATAGATGATTGGATTAAGAATATTTAGTATACACACAAAATGGAACATTATTATGGCATTGATCTATTAAATTTTGATAGTTTTCAGCATTTAAACATATCATGTAATAGCAAAACTGAGAAGAATACCAGGTACAAAGGTATGGATATAAAATCATCATTCTCTGAATATATATATTGGTCACCAAAAGTTACATATAAAATCTATTAAGTGAAAAAAAAAAAAAAAATGCAGGAGCCCTGTTTGGGGAGATGGATGAGATTGCGGTTGGCTGCAGGCCATGGAGAAGTTTGGGCATTGCCGCCTTCCATGGTCTACGGGACTTGGCCCGAGATCTCGCGGAACTTGGCCCAAGATCTCATGAGACTTGAGCCGAGATCGGAGCCGGTCGGCGCCATTTGGTTGTTGGTTTTTTAGTGGTGTGTGTGGTTCGTGTTAGAGTTGTTGTCAGAGCCGGAGAGAGAAGTTAACAAAATAAAAAGCCTGTTTGTTTCCAGTCTGCCTCTAAACTTGTTCCCCGCGGTGTCGTTGCTCCAAGCGGCAATCGCTTCAGGCGGCTACAAAAAAAAAAAGAAAAACAGAATTCAAAATTATCTAGTTAGAATTTTTGGGTAAATAAAAAGACTTTTAACAAGGTTTGATCTTCATTAATGACTAAAAATTCTTAGTCAAAATAAACAGAAGTGGACTGGGATTGTGGCTCAGCAGTAGAGCACTCGCCTAGCATGTGCGCTACCCGGTTCGATCCTCAGCACCACATAAAAATAAACACATTGTGTACAACTAAAGCAAATAAATAAATATTAAAAAATAAAAAAATAAACAGAAGTGTCTTTACTCTCTATAAGCCATGTTATTGTGATATACCTAATGTATTTTTGTATTATTAAGAACATCACAGTATGTATGCCTTCTCTCATTACTTCTATTCAGTACTTCAGTGACGATTCTAGCCTGTGCAATAAATCAAGATGAATAAATAAATAAAATAGGGGGAAATTATGTTTTTCATAAAATGTAATTTTGTATCAGAAGGTGTAAACAAAATTACCAATAAACTATTCAACTTTTAATTAAATTCAGCTAAGTTATTAGACAAAAAGTTAATATATATCTATTGTGTGAATGATAATTAAATAGTAATTATATAATAATAACATTTAGTTCAGTGTTTAAATATTAAGAATTGAAGAATATATCAAAATATTTACAAGAAGTATAGAAAGATAAGTGTAATATATTGCTGAGATAAAAGGGAACCAAAATAAATGAAAGCATTTGCTATGCTTATGAATTGAAATACTTATTATATTAGGTTGTCAATTATTCTTAAACTTAAGTCTAGATTAAATGTAATCTCAATCAAAATATCATCAGGATAACTTTTTAAAAATTGACAAGATATATCTCAAGTTAAAATTATGAGAATGCCCATGACAATGAAGTATATAAAAAAAGAAAAAATAAGTTCCATGAATAACACTACCAGAAATTAATACACTGTAACACTGTGCTAATTAATATGGTGTGTTATTTATGCAAGAACAGACAAAATAACAAAAATCCAGAATAACAAAAATCCTCATACTTAAAACACCAGACCACATGCCTTTAACAAAAGTGACTTGGGACAATGGCTAGACTATGGAACCAACCTAAGTGTCCCTCAATAGATGAATGGATAAAGAAAATATAGTATATATACTCAATGGAATATTACTCAGCTTTAAAGAAGGGTGAAATTAGGGCATTTGCCAGTAAATGGTTGGAGTTGGAGAATATCATGTGAAGCAAAATAAGCCAATCCCCACAAAACCAAAGGCAGAATGTTTTCTCTAATATGTGGATGCTAATTTACAATAAGGCGGGAGGGAGGGGCACTAGGGAAAAATAGCATTAGATTAGGTAGAGGGAATTGAAGGGAGGAAAGGGAGGGGATGTGGGGATGGCAAAGACAGTGGAATGAAACAGACATCATTACTGTATGTATATATGTGACTACATGAGCAATATGATTCTGCAACATGTACACTTTGAAAAACGAGAAATTATATCCCATCTATGTATGACATTTCATAGTGCATAAATGCATTCTAATATCATGCATAACTAATTAAAACAAATAAAAACAATAATTAAAAAAAAGTGACTTGGTTATTCCAAGAGAAGCAATGATCTTTTGAATCATGGCTACTATCTTGCTGCAAAATCATGCAGAAAGAAAGATGGAACCGACCCTATTACATACCATGTTTAAAAATGAAATCCCGGTGAACTACAGATCTAAGACTTAGTCAAAAAACAATATATCTGTGCAGAAGCCCGGAATCTCGCTCGCGGGACTTGGCCCGGAATCTCATGGGACTTGGCGCGAGATCTAGAGAGATTTTACGCAGGGGAGGGAAGCCGGCCGTGACACTGTGTCAGAGAGAGAGTGTGAGAGATTAATGCGATTTGTGTGTATATGTTGTAGCTTCTTGAAAGAGTACGTGCCGTGGTTTCTTGTGGGAGTGTGTGTGTGTGTTGTTAGAGGTTGCAGAAGCCAGAGAGAGAAGAATAAAAGACCTTTTTCGTTTCCATCCTGCCTCCAAGTTTCCTCCCGCAGCGCCACTGTTCCAAGCAGCAGATTGTTACAGGCGCTTATATATCAGGGCTGGGATTGTGGCTCAGCGGTAGAGTGCTCGCCTAGCACGTGCATGGCCCAGGTTTGATCCTCAGCACCATGTACAAATAAATGCATTGTGTACAACTAAAGCAAATAAATAAATATTTTTAAAAAATATTATTCTCATATGTGTGACAAAATTTTTAAAAAAATGATATATCTTTGTAGAAGAAGTTATGTTATTTAATAAAATCTTTTCAGAAGAATATTTGGACCTGATATAGAAAGTGTTCACAGGAGAAGCTAGTAATAGTTGGGATAACATTAATTTTCAAAAAATAGTTTTTTAAACAACACATGAATAGAATAATAATCAAGTCATACATTGGAAAACATATCTGTCATAGTCTAACAATGTTCACCTATCAAACATATTTTAAGAAAACCTAGATACCCATCAGTAAAATTTAGACAACCCTATAAAAATGAGGAAAAAATGTTAACATACTATTTGTGGTATGTTATTTAAATGTCCAATAAGTTTTTAAAAAGGCACTCAATTTTATTATTTATCAGAAAAGTGTAAATGAAAACCACTATATAGTGCTATTATAGATAAACTTGAGTGTACTAAAAGTGTCAATAACAGGTATTGTAAATACTATGGAACATTAGAACTCTCATATATTTCTGGTAAAACTATAATTTTTAAAAGAGTAAATTTAGGAAAAATTTTGACTATATTTTCTAAAGCTGAAAACATATACACACTATGATCTGGCAATCTGAATCTTAAATGAATACATATTACAAAGAATAAAAATACTAGTAAAAAGGCTTAATCAATATTCATAGCACCACTTTTTATAATACCAAATAAAAGCTATGTGAGTTTTGATATTAGATCATAATGAAAGCAAGTAAGCTAGAGATAAATTAAGGTATACTATATAGATGAATTTCACTAATATTGACTTTAAATGATAGGTATGATACATCACAAATATTATGATTCCAATTCTGTAAGTCTTAAGAAACAGGTAAAATAAGTTTATGAAAGTTAGGATAGCATTTATTGAATAAAAGTGTTGAGGGAGGCTTGAAGTATTAAAAGTGTAACAGTGGTCCACTTCTTTGTTTGAATATAGCCCTTGATGCTTTGCCACTAAGACTTATTTTAAAGTGTACCTGTTTTTGTTGTTGTTGTATTTGTTTGTTTGTTTCCCCCCTCTTCTCCCTTTCCCCCTCTCTAAGCTCTGGGGGAAAGAGAATTACCTTCTTCCCATCCTAGGCCCAGTTGTCTGTTCTTGAGCACACATCCTACTGCAGGAACCAAGTAATTCAATAATTCAGACTTCTGGGATAGCCACAGAAGATACAGGAAATGACTATCTCCCAAATTAACAAGTGAATCAAAACCCACACCAAAGGGAACAGTTGTAATGTAGTCTTTGATTCACCCTGATGATAGACAGTTTAACTGGAGATAATACAAATTCACACACACACACACACACATACACACACACACACACACACACACGGAAACTCAATGTAGCTCAAAAACAATTAATTTAGGAATTATATATCATCTTCATAGAAGAAGAGGAAATATTTGCCTTTAGGACAATAAGTTAGAAGTATGATTATTTTGTAATAGTGTTTGTTTTATACAATCTATGATCCCCTTATTGATTTCTGGTAACTGGTGAAAGGAATCAATCAATACCCCCTGAAATGTGAAGATTCCCTCAATGGGGGACTTCTGATAATTAAAACTTTTTGGAAATCTCTGCATTTAGGTAGATAAGGGTAGTTCTAGACAAAAGGGAGTTATTTTCCTGCATAAGTTGATTATCAAATATCTTTAGCTAAATAACCCTTATACTACTATTGTCATGTTTTAGACCTCTTTAATTGTAACAATAACTACACTGGTTCCTATTGCTCCAGTATATCCTTTCTTAAGGGAAATATATGGAAAAACATGTCATCCTGCATGTAGCCAGGTTTGTACTCTATGTAAGGAGCTCTGAAAATATAAATCTATGAACTTATATACACACAGCTCACTAGTCTCCTAAAAGGGTAGGAACAGTATATCTTCCCATTGTAAATCAATTCTACCTATGAGGAGGATGTCTTTTTATAATTTGATATGTAAACAAATGTCCCTTAGAGAAAATAAGAAAAAAAAAATATCTCCATGTTTACAACTCCCTGGAATGTTTCCTTGGCTCCTGCTTTCATATGCTTTTGAAATGTAAATGTGTTCTTCTAGAGAGAGAAAACTCTTCATTGTTCTTTCACTATTTAATCATCCTTTGGCTGTCACAGCTGGATCTTTAGGATCAAGAAAAATAAATTTGCAAGAGGTTATTTACTCTGTGGTGTTTCTCTTAATAGCAAAATACTGGACTTAATGTAATGTCCCTCTATAGTTAAATTGCTGAAAAAATTATGGCTCAACGACACAATCCAGTAATAAGCAGTTATAATAAAAGAAACAGGAGATTTCTATAAATTGATGTAGAGTTATTTTCAGGACAAATCCATAAATGTAAACAAAATAAGTTGCAAAAAAGCATGCTATCTTTTGTACAGAAATATCAATATAATAGTATAGACGGTACACATATACACATGTCTCTGTACGTATGTGAAAGATTAGTTATTTTTTAAATTGGAAACAGTAAATATAACAGAGAAATTTATCAAATAAGTTACAAATAGAGTATGAGGAAGAAAAGTATAAAAGAAATAAGTATGGAAGTAAGACATGTGATTGTACACAATTTAAATAGTTACTATTTTCATCATATTAATATCAGGATATTCAAAAGATAAGTCAGTGTGAGAAAAATAAATTAAATATATTTATTAATAAATTTCATTATTAATACAAAATAAAACAATTTATTTTGAGTAAATACTGAAGAGTATTAAATATTCTGAAAATTCACTCTCAGTAGGATTAATTTCAAAGTGAAGAGGAACACTAAAGGAAGTTGAATTTTACTTATGTTATTTCCTGTTAATTTTTTTAGGCTGTAACTCAGAAATTGTTTTGTGTATGTTATAGGGCATAGAAAGGGAGTAACATATAGATAGTGTCAGGACTTGTGTTCACCATAAGGAAAAAAGGAAATATGATTATGAAATGGAAGAAAAGCAAGGGGGCATAGTTCAAAAATTTTAAGTTGAAATTGAAATTACTTGTTATTTCTGTCCCTTGAAAGAGTCAAGAAGCTACAGAAATGAGCATATCCAGTTCCCAGATGTTGCTTCCTAAATATCTTTTCACAAGAAAAGGTATCAGGGCCTTGTGAGGAAATGGCTGCTTTTGGGTCTAAGGCACAGAAATGTAAATGTAAGCTTGAAATACCAATCTAAAGTGAAAATTGCATAAGGTCTCAAAACATGATGGGTCATAACAAAAAGACACAGGTCAATTTGAAGCCACTCTCACTTGTCAAAATTACATACTTTTTTTTCATTCAATGAATTACTGTAATGTATACAATTAACTAAAAATAAATCTATGAGTCATTGGTGATAACCATAATGTTGGAAGGGGAGAAGGGAAAAATTTTCCTTAAATAAAAGTACTAGTTCATATATGCAAACTTACAAGATGAACAATTTTAGACATTCACTATAATAATTGATCCAGGAAATATGATGCTGAAATTATTGGGATAATGTTTAAGTATTCAAAATGTTTCAAGCTATTTATATCATTTCAAAGTGTACCTTACAGATTATAGTTACAATGTTAGAAGTTTTTCTTTATATTGGAGAAATTTGATAGACACCAATTCATGTAATTTATAATATGTATCACATTTTTAATCCATTTAAAAGACATTGTTTTCATGATTTCATTCACGGTACATTATAATTAGCCTTTGAAGCATTCTTGGCATATGTGGTAAATGCAATATAAACCTAAGAAAACATACAGAAAAATCCATTCTATAAACAACTAGCATGGGTTGCTGGGGTTGTGGCTTACGTGGTAGAATGCTCACCTAGCTTGTGTGAAACACTGGGTTCTATCCTCAGCACAACATAAAAATAAAACAAAGATATTGTGTCCATCTAAAAATAAAAAATATATATATTAAAAAAAACAACTAGCCTTGGTTCTTTAAAACTATGATTAAACGAAAGACCAAAAAATTGTAAATAATCTAAATTTAGAAAAGATAAACTAAAATATAAAACCACATTAAATGTCTTATTAGTGGTTTAAATAAAGAAGCACTTCAAATATATTATGAAAACAATTTGTATATAGACTCTAATATTATTGTGTTCCTACTGAACTTTTGAGGGCATGGCACTGTTAGGGTGTATAGCCATGAACAAGTAGGACAATGAGGAGCAGTAACTCAAAGGGACATCAGATATATACATGTATCACAAAACTAAATCATCAGGGAACCTTATCAAAAACAGTCGAGAACAACAACTATTGGGGATTTAAGAACACATCAGCTGAAAGAATAGAAAAATTTAACTCTCTGGTTGCCTCCCACCTCCTGATACAGACTTGGCCTAATCAGGAGGCTTCCCCTGAGGTGTTGTGAGAACTGAAACTACCCTAAGGATAGGGTAGGGGCTCTGCCAATGTGATTTGCCCATGCTCCTTGTGTGTCCCTATAATCTTTCTGCTGATTGGCCCATGTCCTCTATAAGACCGTCCAACTTCCTCAATAAACTTGAGTTTGTGCCTTGACAGTTCTCCCTGACCTGTCTGTCCTCTGAAAGGAGGGCTGGGTGTGGGTGCTCAGGTGGCCTTTACCTTTCCCGAGTTTGCCTCTGCTGGGGTGTGTTCCCCCAGTCTTCTCCGCCAGCTGGAGAAGCCTATCCCGGGTTGGAGGCGGAGCTAAAGACCCCAGGAACTCAAATAGGACCCTAACAAGTGGTGCTCCACGTGGGGCTCGAAAAGCATTGCAGCAGAAGGTTCTCGGCAGCTCAGGTTAATCAGTGCTACGGGGTAAGGGCATCCCTAAAAACAAATGGGGCAAACATATCAAAAAGTTCTCTCTCTCTCTCTCTCTCTCCCCCTCCCGCTTTTTCTCTCTTTCTTCCTCCCCCTTTTCAGGGAACCTCAGCCTTCAGACTTAGGTCTGAAACCTGTGTGCAGGGAAACCTGCGCTTTTCATGTGCGCCTGGTGGGGGAGAAAGGGTAGATGTCCAGGAAAGGCACAATCGGTGAAGGGCGTGCCAACCCACATCCACCATGGCCATCCCCCACCATGCCTCTGTTGAGCCGCTTCAGGCCGCAGCCCGGGGTCATTGCTACCCGTGGGTGCATCTGGTGGGTTCCGTCTTTGCCCAGTGACCGGTGCTGATGGTGCGCAGCCCACGTCTGTCCCGCTGAGGTGGGGCTCGCGCCAAGCGAGGAGGCATGCATGTGACCACGCCCCAGGGACGGTACCCTGGTGGCTGGCCCGTCCCCGCCACCTGTGAGTGGAGGTCAGAGTGGAAAAATGGGGGCAAAAGCACCACCGTAATGTGTCGCAAGGTTGCCAATCCATTTGCACTCGCTGTGCATGTGCGCGCCTTCATGTTGTTCCACCCCTCATTTCCGCTCTTCGGGATCCGCCATCTTCTGCCCCAACCCAAGTGGTTCCCTCCGACTGCCAGCTGAGCTCTGCCGACCCTAGCCAAGGCAACTTGCCTGTGCCCTGCCTTGTGGCAGTGGCAGCAGCTGCGAAAGCCAAGGGACTCCGGTCCCCGTTCTCTTCCATTCCTCTTTCCCACGCTGATGGCAGACCTGCCTATAGCCAGCGACAGCACAATGCTGCCCCTGGTGCCAGCTGCGCACCGCCCATGAGCCTGGGAAGCCTCGCTCAGTTCTCCATCACGGGAGGTTTTCCCCTCCCCCCACTCTGGCCACCATGCCCTGCCTCACGGAGGTGGTGCCCCAGGCTCTTGGGCTCACTTTCTCTTCTGTCCCAAACTCGGGACCCGCTGTCTCAGGCCCTCTCGCTGGCGATGGTAGGGAGCGGCGCCACAGGCAGGCGGGCCGGGGCCTACAGACTTTCCCTGGCGCCCACTGGCTCACGCTGCCTGCGCCCCCCGTGACCCCCACCGGCCCCACAGCCTCACAGACCCTGTGGCCCGTGGCTTGGCGATGAGTAAACAGGTCATGACACGTTTAACAAAAAGATTGTACCAGACTGGTCCACTGTAACTACAGTTGAGAAGATTGGGAGTTGTTAGGAGTCCAACCTAAGAAAGTTTTGGGAAAATGAAAAAAAAAAAAAAAAATAAATATATATATATATATATATATATATATATATTACCAATTTTTGAAGCTTACATAAATGATGATAGATGAAGACATACATTTGAAAGATGCTCAGACATATCTTCAGGTCACAGATTCCCAAAGGGGTACTCTGAGATATAGAGACCTCTGTTAGTGTTAGAATGATGGAACTTGGCTCTAATCTGTTGCTTGTTAAGTTTATTTGCCTTTTTCACTACAGTGATAAAAGCATGAAGATAAAGAAAGTAATGATGTCATGAAATAATTCTGTAACAAATAGTTTAGCTTGGGGATGGCACAAAATGTTATGTTCCACTAATAATAACCAAAAAAGAACTAGAAACCAAGGTCTTCATCAATGCTTTTTCTCCTACTAATGGGATCTGTTTTTAGCTATTACAGCAACTTGAAGTAATAAAAAGCCTATGGCAACATGTTTTAGTGGGCACTGAGCTAAGGGATGAAATCAGTTATTTCCTCTTCTTTGTTACCTCAAAGCCTCTGGATTACATGTTCAAATGAAATTTCTAAAATTAAAATGATATCAAAATATTAAAAAAAAAAAAAAAAAAAACAGATTGTACCAGAGATTGGAAAAAAGTGCCTTAGGGTCTGCTCACAATTCCTTAGAAAAAGGAAAAAAAAGGATTAAAACTGTCAGTCATGTTTCTAAAGACTCTTGCTTTTTTCTTAGATTCAATATGTATTTTTTGAGCTCATAATTTTGAACTTATGCACCTAGGTTAATGTTGTTTTGATCAATTCTATTTTTTATTCAACTATAGAGTTTTTAAACATCTGTAACATTGCAATGAAATGCAAAAAGCTACAAGGCCTTTGCTATTGTGTTATTGTGTGCACACTCATGTTACAAAGATTAGCTAACAAAAACTGAGCGCTCATAAAAATTAATTTAAAAAATGGATCCAAATGCCTTTCATTCACGTGATTTGAAAGGTTCAATTTAAATTAGGTAAACAAATAAAGTACCTTTAAAATAAAACTAAAAACTCACAAGTCTCTCTAGGTAGTCAAAAACTAGTAAAGTGTTGTCTACATCCCTTGTGTCTTGTGTTCTATGGTTTTTCTGCCTTTTCATTGTGTGTCTTCTCTGGTGTAAATGTAAGAAAAGTAAATTTGTAAGTAACCTTGTTTGTTAGACATTAATTTTCAAGGTTAAAATTGAGCAAGTAATCTAAAAGAAATTAAAAATTATACAGCTATAGTTAAACAACTATTATTTTAAAATATTATAGCCCAAGGTCTTCACAATGTCACTCATCTAAATTGGAGAAGACTACATCATAAATTTCCCTTGGTTCGGTAAAAACATTTTTAAACCATAAATAAACTGCCTCCAATAAAAAGCTAACAATCAGGTTACTCTTACTATTGAAATTGATAAAGCTTTATCATGTCCTGATAATTCTAAAAGTGGAATGCTCCTTGATCACTTTCATTAACCTCTACATGCTATTTAAATATGTTAAGCCCAATAAAAACAAGAAGAAGCCCTGAGGTGAAAACTCTAAAAGAACATTATATCCAAACTTCAATTCATTTACCATTATGGTCAAAGGGATAATTCTTGTTGTTAAAAATCAGGAGTTATAATATATAATTAAGTCAAATTCAAAATGGTTATTAAACTGTTTAAGGTTTGCCTGTTAATGTTTTACAGAGGTATTGCTTCAAGAACACAACCTGAGTTAATTTAAACCATCAAGTGTTATATTTACATTTCTAATAACTCTGTGCATGTTAAAGATTAATATTCCCAAATAAAGGCCATGTCCATTCTGGCCTTATTATGGGGATAACTTCTCAGCTCTAACACCTCCTGGTGAAAAATTATTGACTGCTACCATGTTCATGGTATGCATTGACATGTTCCAGATGCTGCAGCATTTATTCAGTACTAATATTCTTTGTTGCTCTTATAGAAGCTGCCGTCCTTGATAAATGAAGCCAAAGTCTGTTGGGCAGTCAGTGTAGACGGGTGATTTTGAGTGAGTCCAGGAAAAATTGAAGCCTGTTGAGAAACTGTCCAATGAAAATTTAAAATGTTCATTCCCTCAAGGCCCTTCCTCCACCCTGTGGAAACCCTGCCCCTGTCCCAACCTGTTCCAGAAATTGCCCCTTCCAGGAGGAGCTTTAAGACTTTCAATATCACCCCACGTCCTACATGTTATCAGGGGAGTCTCCAATGCCAGCATTCAGTCTTGTTGATTCTGCCTGCTAGTTTCTCAATCAAACATGGAGATGGAAAATTATGGAGGAAAATAAAGATTAATCCTCCCCCGATAAGACCAGTGAGAAATGTAATAAACAAAGGCAACTTAAACTGGACCTAACTGTCTTCACCTGATGGCCCATTAAACCCTCCCTCTTCTAACCCCCACAAGTTAAAACAGATAATAGGCCTTGCTTTGTGAACAAATCATTACAAAAATTTTTCAAAAGATGGCACATTAAACATACCACAAAAAAACAAGCCATCATTGAGAGGCACAATAAACCCTAAAAGATCAACTAATAAAACAAAAAGGGGGGAACAGCCCCCATGATCAGTTAAGAACAGCGATGCTTACATTAAATATTTTAATTTTTTCCAAGCATTAGCCCTTTACTGTCTTTCAGAGACATTGGTCCAGCCAGACACCCAATTTAAAGGTTGAGGTCCAATGGAAGGACCCACTAGCTAGATGTTGGCACGGTTCTGACCCGCTTATAAGTGTAGACAGAGGATTTGGATGTGTCTTTCCAATTGGGGAAACAAGCCCTATTTGGGTACCCGCCAGGGACCTCAAATCCTGCCAGTCAGAACAAAATGACCACCCAAGAGCACATTCTCTTGAGGGTTGATTTTTTTTTTTCCCTTTTTCCACAGAAATGAAAAAACTGTGATGGATGTTCTGTCTCTTTGTGATTGGACTCTGCCAGCTGGAGAAGCCTATCCCGGGTTAGGGGGGAGCTAAAGACCCCAGCAACTCAAATAGAACCCTAAAAAACAACAACAAAATATTTTATCAGGTGGTAATAATAACAGACCATGTGGCAAAGGAAGCTAAATCATAGAGATCTCTGTCCCAGAGATATTCACCTTCAAGGACAGAAAGACTTCATTATTTCAAAAATATCATCTCCAAACATCTCTGGAAGAGGGTTTGGCAATAAAAGATAGAATTTTACAGGTTTTAAAGGAACCCAATAATTTCACAGGAGTTGACTCCCTCCCACTTCCTTGTCACATCAAAGATGAGAAAAATTTTCAGGATCAGAGCTTGTATTTTCCCTAATTTCAAAGGGTGTGGGCTTCCAAATATTCAGTTCCATTTTAAAAATCTGAATCCTTAAATACCCCAATCCAATAAAGAACATACCAATCACCCAGAGGTGATCTGCTCAGTCAGTCCTGAATGCTTGCCTGTATACTTCACCTTTCTAATAAACTGCTCATATGTGTGACCTGCTAGAAATTCCTCTTTGCAAGATTGCAATAAGTGGAAACTAAAGGATGCAGATCTGCCTCAGCTCCCAGGCCAGATTCTGCAGTGGCTTTTCAGAGCACAACAACTCCTAGAGTGGGTAGGGGGGCTATGCCAGATCTGCAACAATATTGATGTGAGTTTTTGAAGAAATTCTAGTTCTTAGGATACACAATTTGAAATATTTAGTGAAAAAGTATCATTTCATGATCATTATGCATCATTATGAAGAAGCATTTTAAAAAATACACATATATATGTACAAAAAACAGAAAGCAAATAAGACCAAATATAAATAATTAGTGAATTCAAGTAAGGTTTTCTTTGTCTTCTTTTTCTCAAAATTTCTGTAGTTTAAAAGTCATCAAACTAAAAAGTAAACGTAGTAAGAAATAACTTGTAAAGCTTTGAGAGTTGAATATCATAGTTAACTGACCTATTCCTCTCAATTTTATCTCCAGAAAAGATATGCCAAATGCAAGGAAATATTGCTTTGAGGAGAGCAATAAATTCAAATAATTTTATTTAAAATTTTACATTTGTATCCACTCTAATGATAATAACATAGTAGCAATAAAATGAACAATAATGTATACATAGGATGTGTATGTTGATGTGTGTGTACATATATATATGTTTGTGTATGTATATATATATATATATATATATATATATATGCATAAATTATTGTCCAAAAGAGTTCTGATCTGAGTCAATTGTCATAGCATAGTTGGTAATAGAGTTTTAGTCCACCATCAAAAGAACCTAGTGTTATAAAAATTATATGATCAAATTAAGTTATTGAGAATATTTCACTCCAAAATATACCATCCTAGTATATTTATTGCATTAAACTTAAAGAAATCAAGAAGCAGACAACCTGAAAAAATATCTTGTCATCTTTCTGAACTGCTCAAAACAAAGTATAAAGCACTCTTGAAAAAAATTTAATATTTTGAAGAATATCTACATTAGTAAAAGTAGCTATATCACAAAGAGGGCTGATCTAGACAACTTTTATTAATTGAGTACATGCTAGAGAATGGTTACTAACTTCTAAACAATCAATCTCTGACAAGGTATGTTGCCCAGGAAAAATGGAAACCAAAAAGAACAATTTTACACTGTATAGGAATTGCTATTTTTATGCTGTCAAGTGTATTATGCTAGGTAACGATTAATAGGTATGGAAGCAGGACTTTCCATGTTCTATTATTTCTGAGAAACAGAACCATTTCTCGGAACTCCTAAGATGGCTGCTGAAGAACAAGATGGAGTCCCTTTATTTCTCTTATCACTATATATATCTTATACATATATATGTATTTATATGTATATATTTAAAAATATGTATATCTTTAAATGTCTTTACTTCATTCACAAGGAATTTCAGTTCATGATTTTTTTCTAAGGGTTACACAAATAAAAAAATACAAGGCATTTGTCTTTTTTAGGACTTTCTCAGAGCTAACAGAATAAAGAAGTGTCAGGCATTCCTAGAAATTATTGTACAGGGAAGAAATGGCATGCGAACACATAGGACAAATGATTATATGACTGAGTCATAAAATAGAGTGTCAATTTCCTGGGATACAATTCTGAGGAAAAAGTTTCTTAGGGAAATTAGGGCATTCAAAATATCTATGTAATATCAGTAATTTATAAATCACATTCATAATAAGGTGGAATGCATGCTCAGAAAACAATTGTGAAAATCTTAAGTTTTCATCTAGGATCAGTGTAAACAGAAGGTAAAGGCAAAAAGTTTAAATACCCTGTCAACATCTTGAAGGAGTACCAGAGCAATGTCCTTTCCTTTCCTTTGCTTCTTTTCCTTTCCTTTTTTTCTTTGCATTTCTTCTTTGTTCTCTTCTTTCTCTTCTCTTCTTGTTTTTTTCTCTGTCTGTCCCTCGCTCTCTCGTACTCTCTCTCTCTCACATATGTTTTGGACCATGGCATTTAAGGGAACATAGACTTCAGTGCCCTTACACAACAAAGTATTTACACTTTACAAAAATAGTTCAGAAAAAATGAACTAAAAACTACACTGTATAGCAAGCAAATAAAAACAAATCTTAAACAGAAAAAGTTTATTTCTTTAATTATCATAATATTTAATATGACCAAGCAAGAAAACAAAAAACAAATTATACAAAGAAATAAGAAAACATGGTTAATTCACAAAAACAGTGAAATAATTACACAGGAGGAAGAAGTGATATTGGATTTACTAGATAAATACTATAAATAATCTGACTTAAATATATTCAAATAACTAAAGGAAATGAGGAGAACATGATGGGCAAATAGTTAATATCAATAAAGACATATAAATTTTTCAAATAATCCAAACATAATCTGAATCTGAAGGCTACAACTAAAAATTAAAAATCAGATTTGAGCATGCAGAGGAAAGAATCAGTAAATTTTATGATACCTTCATCAAATTTTCTATTCTTGGGAGCAAAATGTAAGAAAGGGAAAAAAGCCTAAGAGTCCCATAGGATATTATCAGACTAATCAATACATTCCTTATGCGAGTGGTAGAAGAAGAAAAAAAGTAAAAGAGGAGGGATAATATTTGAAGAACTGATAGAAATGTTTTTTCTGTATTGTATAAAAGTTATGTCTCTACATAATCAAGAAGATAACAAACCATAAGAAAAATGAACACAAAGGAACTCAAAACAAAATATATTATAATCAAATTGTTTAAAACAAAGAGAAAATTCTGAGTGCAAGAGAGGAGTGAACCATCACATTTAAGTATTTCCCAATTCAATTAACAGAAGATTTTTCATTAAAAATTGTGACAATCATAAGAGAATATGATGTTTTTATATCACTGAAAGAAAAATCTGTCAAGTAAGACTTCTGTAACTGGCAAAATTATTCTTTAAATATGAAGGAAAAAATTAATATGCACTAAGATTAAGCTAAATCTAAGGTAGTTTGTTGTTAGTAGAGTACAAATGTAAAAGGAAGTGCTTTAGTCTTAAATGACAAAACACTAGAAATTAACTCAACATGGCATAAAGAAGTTAAACCCATGATGGTAACTGCATAAGTAATTTTAATATCTTTTTTCTTGACTTGTAATTTCTCATTTAAGTTTCTAAGTGATTGAAATGACAAACACATAAATATATAAACATATATTAGTAGGCACACAATGTATAAAAATAAAATTTATGAAGGCATAATAGAGGAAATGGAAATGTACAAGAACAGTTAATGCATGCTACTGAAGATTATTTATATCAACTCAAAGAGCTTATAGATTTATAATTACAAATTGAATCAACATGAAAACCACGAAGAAAAACGAATAAAAGATATGCACACACAAAAAAAATGATAGGGTATTAAAAAAATCCACTAGCAAGGAATCAAAAACCAAAGAAAACCCTAATGGAATAAAGGAGGGAAAAATAAAAAGATATCACACACACAAAAAAAGCAAAACTGATAGAAATAGATTATTTCATTTTACTACATAATTGAAAACATGTACAAGAAATTGCTTCATGAGAAAGCAAAGATTGGCAGGACATACAAAAGAAACATGATCCAATTATATTCCATTCACTAAACAATGTACATCTAAACAGACTAATAGGCCTAAAGTAAAAAGATGAAAAAAGCATATTCCATTATTCCATGCAAATAGTGACTGTAGGAGCCCTAATTAAGGAGATAGCTAAGATTGCAGTTAGCTGTGAGCCATAAAGCATTACTACCTTCCACAATCTCGCAAGACTTGGCCCGGGACCTTGCGGATTGGGTCGGCGCCATTTGCATGCTCTCGTGGGACTTGGCCCGGGACTTTGCTGACGGGGTCGGAGCCATTGGGGGTGGTTGGCAGAGTATGGATAGCGTGTGGGAGTTGTTGTTGGAGCTGGAGAGAGAAGCTAGCAGAATAAAGAGCCTATTTGTTTCCAGTCCGACTCTGAACTTATTCCCGCTGCGTTGTTGCTCCAAGCGGCAATCGCTTCAGGCAGCGACAAGTGACCAAAGGAAACGTGCTGTTTCATTATACGGTAAACCAGCATAATGTCAAAAATTTTTTGAAGTATTAAAGGATGTGTGTGTGTGTGTGTGTGTGTGTATCCATTACAACTCATCATAAGATGTAAAATGACATTCAGATTTAAGACAATCTCTAAAAGAATTTTAAAAACTTTTATATTAGAAATAGAAAATGCAAGTATAAAATACATATGATATTTCAGTAGTCCTGTAGTAACCAAAACAATTATGAAAAAGAAAAAAGTTGAAGAACTATACTTCCCAATTTCATAAATGATTACAAAGCTATAGTAGTCAAAAACGTGTGGTACAATGATATGGAAAGAGATGTATACCAACACAATGGTACTGAGAATCCAGATGCAAATCAGTAGATGTTTGAAAGGAGAGAGAAAACAATTCAATAAGTAAAAAATAGTCTTTTCAATAAAAGATTCTGAGATGAAATGTGAAAGAATAAAGTGGGATTTAAAACTATATACAATAGGGCTGGGGATATGGTTCAGTGGTAGAGTGCTTGCCTAGCAAGTGTGAGTCACTGGGTTTAATCTTCAGCACCACATAAGAATAAATAAATAAAATAAAGGTATTGTGTGTCTGGAATTTATAAAGGGTTTGAGGTTTTTAACCCTTAGTGACCCAGGGCGAGCCTTCTTTGTCCAGCAAAGTAGGCTAGAAGGGCATAACTCAACGAATGAGATGAAAATGGGAAGGTAAAGGTCACTGGTATCCCCTCTTCTGCCTTCAGAAGACACAGGAACATACCAGGGAGCCCATTCAGTGCTGGAACTCGTTTACTGAAGGAGGTGGACAACATTTATAGTGGACATGAACCAGTCAGCAAAGAGGTTTTAGAGACACATAAAGAACATGGGCAAATCCTATTGGCAGAGTCCCCTACCCTATCCTTAGGGTGGTTTCAGTTCCCATGATACGTCAGAGGAATGCCCCCTGCTTAGGTCAGATCCATAACAGGGTGTGGAAAGCAGCCAGAGAGTTAGAGTTCTTTACCCTTTTAGCCAACGTGGTCTAAAGACCCCAACAATTGTGTTCATCTACAACTATTTTTTTTTTTAATTAATTTTTAAATTTTTTTTTTTAAACTACATACAAGTAGAGATGGGGTTGTGGCTCAGCAGTGGAACACTTGCCTAGCATTGTGAGACACTGGGTTCAATCCTCAGCAACACATATAGATAAAATAAAGTTATTGTGTCTACCTACAACTAATAAAAATGTATTAAGAAACTACATACAATAACTAGTGATAATAAATCAATCATGTAAATAAATCCATGTTGTGAAAGTAGGGATACAACTTTATAATAACCTTAGATATGGTAATAAAATATTTTCCTTTAAATTTTATGCATTTATTTATTTTTATGCCATGCTAAGGATAGAATCCAGTACCTCACACATGCTAGGCAAGCACTCTACCACATGAAATCTGTAGCCGCAGCCCATAAAATCTTAAATATATCTTTAACCACATTTATTACTCCTTCCTATCCTTTAAGATGTTCTTTCCTATACAACATTTTCTCATTTATTCTTCCTTAGATATTCTATTAGTTCATTGATCATTTTAACCATCTACTTTCCAAAGTCTTTAACATTTCCTCCAATTTTTTTTTTTAAATTCAGTAATTAAAAAAAAAAAGAAAAGAAAATGGGGATAGAGATTGAGTGAGTATCAAATAATGCATAATGAAAAAGAAACAAATTGACAATATAAACATGAGCAACAACAACAACAAAAAGAATTCAATTGCTTGTATCTTGATGTACTAAAAGAAGTACATCAAGTTGAATTAACGTATGTAATGTAGTATCAAATAATAAGGCAAAAGCTGCCAAATCAATAAGGAAAATAATATCTTTGAAATTAAAACCAGCATTAGAAAGATTTATGTTATTCCCTGCCAAGCTATTTGAGATGGGAGGACTTCTTATGCTGTCTTCCTGATTCATAATTCTACAAGTTTTGAGAGACTTAGTATATTCCTATACTTCATCAGCTTTACCTGTAAGTTTCTCTGGGTGTGGAGATAGCAATCTCACCAGCACAATTTTGATATAGATCTAGGAGGATACCTCTGTTCTTTGTTGTATCTGGCAACCTAATAGCTTTCTGGTGGGTCAGGAGATACGATTCCTATTTGTCTATGACTTAGAAGCCAGATTCCTCCCTGGTTGAGTATGCAATCTTGTCTGCCCACCTGTAGAAATGTTTTATAAGCCTGGAGCTATCGAAATAGGAGTGAGCTCATCTGTGTAGATTTTGGGGATATATGGCATATATAAAGTGTAGGGGCATCAATCCAGTGGTAGTGAAACTGGGTGTCTAATCCAAAGTTAACTGTGGTTTCCAACTTACATAGTATGGTGAAATTCATCTGGAAAAATAAGAGACCCAGAATAGCCAAAACAATTCTTAGCAAGAAGAGTGAAGCTGGTGGCATTACTATTCCAGGCCTTAAATTGTACTACAAAGCAATAGTAACTAAAACAGCATGGTATTGGCACCAAAATAGACCAGTAGACCAATGGTACAGAGTACAAGACACATATACTAACCCACACATCTACAGTTATTGTATATTAGACAAAAATGCCAAAAACATACACTGGAGAAAAGACAGCCTCTTCAACAAATGGTGTTGGGAAAACAGGAAATCCTTATGCAATAAAATGAAATTAAACCTCTGTCTCTCTCCATGCACAAAACTCAACTCAAAGTGGATCAAGGACCTAGGAATTAACTAGAGACCTTGCACCTAATAGAGAAAAAGTAGGCCCAAATCTCCATCATGTTGGATTAGGCCCCAACTTCCTCAATAAGACCCCTAAAGCACAAGAATTAAAATCAAGAATTAATAAATGGGATGGATTAAAACTAAAAAGCTTCTTCTCAGCAAAAGAAACAATCAATGAGGAGAACTGAGAACCTACAGAATGGGAGCAAATTTTTACCACAAGCACATCAGACAGAACATTAACTTCAAGGATATAGTATGGTGGTCTGTAGGCCTGTGTCTGGGTTGACAAGGTAGTGCCCAGTGTCTATGGAGCACTCCTCTGCAGGCACCCTTGATGGTATGCATTGTAATATTGAGTTATGGTGAGGCCTCTTCTAGCTCCTGGGTGTCACATTGACTTCTGTTAGCCACTGGTGCATCCATTTGTGGCCCATATCTCCGTGCATTTACAGAGGCCAGTAACTTTTGGACTTGCATGTCTGGGCCTTCTGTGGGTTGCACAGAACTGATGGGGCACAGTTGCCTTTGCCTCCTCAAGTGTTGCAGTTCCCTAGGCTTCTGTCAGCCATGGGGGCTTACTGTAAGCAGGTCAGAATGTAACAGTGGCTCACTTTACCTTTTGAGTATAGCACTGAGGCTTATTTTTAAAAGGCACAAGTTTTTCCTTTCTTCTTCTCCCTCTCCCCCTCCCTAACCTGGGGGCAGGGAACAAGATTACCTTGAGTTATCTGTGCTCCACAGGAAGGAGATGTCTGTCAGAGGATCTAGGAAGTGAGTATCTCCCAAATCAACAAGTAAATCCTAATACACAATTTGGGTGCCCTGGGACCCACTCTCAGGGCACACTTGGGACGTAGCCTTTGAATAGCTCCTTAAAACTCCCTCTGTTCTTCCTGATGGGCTGAATCACAGTCTTTGGGACAAGGTTTTCCTGTGTTTCTTCTTTGTTAGCAAAGCATTTAAACTTATTTTTCCTTTTTCTTAAAATTGTGTTCTCATTGTTGAATTGGCATCAAGGAAAAGGAATGATCTTTGCGTTATAAGAATCTGTACACGTTCTGCAGCCACTAATGATGTCTGTGGGCTGCTTCTGTTGGGCAAGGGGCATTGAGCCCAGGGTCTCAGCCTGCTTCTGTGGATCGCGGAGCTTCTGCTACTGCCAAGGCTCACTGTCAGAAAGCACACAGCTGCACATGTTTGGCTACCACTGACATCTGTGATGCCTACATCTATAGGACACTGTTGTGTACAGCACTGCTTTTGCACAGTGGTACTTCTTTCAGCTATTGGGAATTTTGCTGCTGTGGCCAGATATTTGTATACTTTCTACTTCCCTGTTGCTGCACTCCCTTATAATGACTTTCTCTCTGCTCTGCTCCAATCACTCCCCTTATAGATAGCTGGGGAGTGGGGCTGAGCAACCTCCATCTAAGAGGGATTACTGGGACAGCCAATTTCAAATGATGTCCTTATGGTAGTATTTGCAGTGTCCTTTAGAAGGGAAGAAGCTGAACAGATTTAATTCCTTCTAGGGAAGGAGGCTAAGGTGTGGTGTCTAGAATATGGCTTACCATGTCAGTTTTCTACCAGAGATTTTGTATTCTTTGTTCAATCCTTCCTTAGTAAGTGACTTTGCACTTTTGACCTTTGTTTTACAGTTCCTGTCCTACCTTTATTCTGTATGACTTTCTTTTAACTATTAAGGAAGAAAAATTATTAATATTGTCTTTCCTTCTTTCTTCTTTTTTACATCTCCTTGCTGATCCACTCTGGTCAAAGTTAATGAGGTTAATGGATTCTTTCTCGTTTTATGTTCCAGTTACCAGAATTTCTGAGTCCCACTAAGTATCAGGTTACCCAATATTGGGTATTAGTGCATCCTTCTGATTAGCTGTTCTTTCACTGATTCAATTCTAAACTTCAGAGAAGTCAAAGTTTGTTGCCTAGTTCTGATCCACCATCTTGAGTACCCCCTGATGCTTTGTCAATATTCCAAGTGAAAGAAGCCAGACACTAAGTGTTTTGGTTAGCTTTTCATCACTAGGACCAAGATATTTGACCTGAACAATGTAAGAGCAGGAAAATTTTATTTTGTACTTCTGACCTCAGAGGTATAGTCCATGGTTGTCCAACTTCATTGCTCTTGACCTGCAGTGAGGAAAAATATCATAGCAGAAGTGAATAAAGTTGCTTAGCTCATAGCAGGCAAGAATTTAAGAGAGAGCAAGGAGCCAGGAACAACATATAATCTCCAAAGCATATCCCCAGTGTAAGGTCCTTGCTTAGCATCTGGGTGGCCATCTTAAGTGGCAATCACCCACATTTTTCCCCGCTCGGCGTACCAACCCCACCTTAACCGCCCCAATTCTTGCATTTTTTCATGACCTAGGGCATACCAAATCCACCTTTAATCGCCCATATTAGGACCACCTGGCTCTAATCCCTGAGCCTTCCCATAAAAGTCTGGAACTCCAAGTCTGTGTTGTCTCCTTCTGCTCTTTGGAGAGATAACCTTTATTTGTCAGCTATGACAAACAAACTATCTCCTGTGTATCACTGTCTGGTCTCCATCTTTCATTTCTCGCTTGCTGGTCTCCTGCTTTCTTGTTTTCCTTTCACCCATTGACCTACTTCCTCTAGCTATGCCATACCTACCTATAGTTACCATAATTCTTCCAAATTATGAATGCATCATATAGCATAGTATACTGATTAGGTTATAAATCTCTTAGTCTAATCATTTCACCTCTGAACATTCTTACATTGTCTACCATGAGCTTTTGGGGGATACCACATATCTAAATTATAAGATCAAGGTCAGATATATATTTTCATTTATATCAAATATCCAGAATAGGTAAACCAAGGGACATAATATAAATTGGTTATTTCTATGTAGGAAGAGATAACATAGTGGTCAACTTATTAAAGGACATAGGACATAGGCTTATTCTGAGAGATGATGAAAAGTTTTTGAAAGTATTTAGATGAGGTGGTGGCACAAAATTTAGAATGTATTGATTGTCACTGAATTGTTCACTTTAAAATAATTGATTTTATAGTACATAAATTTCACCTCAATGAAACATAAATTTAGTATCCTAAACATTTAAGAAAGACCCCCTTATTTACATTTCATGTTTGTTATCAGTGGTATATTTAATGTTAACATATACTATTGAGATAATCATAGGTACAAGTATCTTTGTCATGGCAGGAGAACATGACTCTTGCTGCCAAGACTCTTAGTAAACTCTGCTAGGAGTTCCATGTAAGGGCTGTCTACTCTTCCACATTTCTGGATTAGAGTGGGACATAACATGACATCTTATACTTTGTAGAACTTATCAGGTAGATCCTTATCATCATCTCCTTGGTGCTCCTTCCTCTACTTAGTTTCTTCAACCTTTAGGTAAAAAAAATCTTAATCTCATGATGTCAGAAACTCAGAACATAAAGAAATAATATTTTGGTATAGAGAAGTATAAGCTATCTCTCATTCCTTATAACAAGGAGAACAGAAAATAATTAATTTGTCAAAAGGTTTGTTTCTGATGTATTTTATTTTATTTTTCTGGAATATTGTTTAGATTAATTAAAAACATAAAATTCAACAACCAGTGGCATCTTTTCATGGTTTTAAGGGTATCAGTTGCTCAGAAACTGAAGAAATTTAAAAATTCAATGTTCTTAATTATGAAGCATTAGAAATTCCTTAGATTTTCCTACATTCTTCTCATCCAGGAGAGAGTAATTATATTGTTTCCTTCTCATTTTACTTTTGGTAAGACAATGGCAAAAATAATATTTCATAATCTTATTGTTATTCAAAAATATAAATTGCAAAATACATGCTAGTAGAGGTAAGTGTCCAAAATGGTATTAAAACAAGTCATATAAATTTAGATTAATATGCAAATACAGGATTAGAATTGCTTTCACCAAGAACCTATCTCTTATTTTGCTATTGCATTTCTTATAAATATATTGAAAATCTATGCTTGTTAGCAGAAAAGAAAAAAGGTTGAAACAGCCTATATTTTGGGTGTCTGCCTTATTTAGTTAATTTATTCAGAAATATATTTCACTTAAATATTATGAGAAATCTCTTAGGTAATTATGTCTTTAGGTCAATCATTTTCCTTACACTTCTAAAAATACATGTCTAATAATTTTTAATTTATAATTATATTTTCATTGATAGAAAATGTAGAATATTATTAAGGTCTACATACAATTATGGTAAATAGTTTTAAGGTCATATGCATCTATGAGCACTAAAAGCTTTAAAAATTAATAAAAACTAAAGCATCAAAATACTAATTAACAAGCAGTCATGAAATTCATCTAGAAAATTAAGAGACCCAGAATAGCTAAAGAAATCCTTAGCAAGAAGAGTGATGCAGGTGGCATCACTATACCAGAGCTTAAACTATACTACAGAGCAATAGTAACAAAAAAAGCATGGTATTGGCACCAAAATAGACTGGTAGACCAGTGGTACAAAATAGGGGACACAGAGACTAACCCACATAATTACAGTTATTTTACATTAGACAAAGGCATAAAAAACATACATTGCAGAAAAGATATCCTCTTTAACAAATGGTGCTGGGAAAACTGGAAATCCATAGGCAACAAAATGAAATTAAACCCCTATGTCTCACCATACATAAAACTCAACTGAAAATGGATCAAGGACCTAGGAATTAAACCAGAGACCCTGAACCTGATAGAAAAAAAAGTAGGCCCAAATCTCCATCATATCAGATTAGGCACCTACTTCCTTAATAAGACACCTATAGCATAAGAATTAAAATCAAGAATTAATAAATAGGATGGATTCAAACTAAAAAGTTTGTCAGCAAAAGAAATGATCAGTGAGATGAATAGAAAGCCTAGCACTTGGGAGCAAATTTTTACCACTGCACATCAGATATAGCACTAATCTTTAGGGTATATAAAGAACACAAAAAGCTAAACACTTTTATTGGTAATAATAATAATAACCCAATCAATAAATGGGCCAAGGAACTGAAAAGACACTTCTCAGAAGCTGATATACAATCAATCAACAAATATTTGAAAAAAATGTTCAACATCTTTAGCAATTAGAGAAATGCAAATTAAAACTACTCTATTATTTCATCTCATGCCACTCAGAATGGCAGCTATTAAGAATACAAACAACATAAGTGTTAGCGAGGATGTGGATAAAAAGCCACACTCATACATTGCTGGTGAGACTGCAAAATTGTACAGACAATCTTGAAAGCAGTATGGAGATTCCTTGGAAAACTGAGAATGTAACCACCTTTTGACCCACCAATCCCATTCCTGGGTCTACACCCAAAGGACTTATATCAGCCTACTACAGGGACACAGACACATCAATGTATATTGCAGCACAATTCACAATAGCTAAACTGTGGAAGCAAGCTAGATGCCCTTCAGTAGATGAATGGATAAAAAAAATGTGGTATATATATACAATGGAATATTATTCAGCAATAAAGGGAATAAAATAATGGCATTTGCAGTTAAATGGGTGGAGTTAGAAAATATAATGCTAAGTGAAGTTAGCCAATCCCAAAAATCCAATTGCTGAATGTTTTCTCTAATATAAGGAGGCTGATTCATAGTGTGGTTGGGAGGGTGAGCATGGGAGGATTAGACAAACTCTAGATAGGGCAAAGGGTAGGGAGGAATAGGGAGGGGGTGTGGGATTAAAAAAGATGGTGGAATGAGATTGGAATCATTACCCTAAGTACATGTATGAAGATATGAATGGTGTGAATATACTTTGTCTACAACCAGAAATATAAAAAATTGTGCTCTATATGTGTAATATGAATTGTAATGCATTCTGCTTGTCATATATAACAAATTAGAATAAAAATTTTAAAAAATTAAAAAATACTAATTAATAGCACTATTTTAGCAAGATTGACTTTTTATAGATCTTATGTTTTTAGTGTATTATAGCTGTAAATAATATTGGGTTTTTCTTTTTGACATCATCAAACAATCATAGAATACAATTTGTTACAGTTCAGTGCTTAGTACTTCCACTTTTCCTCCCCATGTCCCTCATATTATTATCCTTCCTCTACTCTTCTAGTCTTCCTTCTAGATATACACAAAGGTAAAATTCACTGTAGTATATTCATATATGTATATAGAATAAGTTGGTCAATTTCAACCCACTCCTCCTCTCTTTTTGCATCCCTTCTCCCTCCCTTTCAATCCCCTTCCTCTTAAATACTGACCTTTCTTTATTGCAGAAATTCCTTCTCCATTTTTTCCTTATTTTGGTATAGCTTCTGCATAGGAGAGAAAACATATTATCCTTGACTTTCTGAGTCTGGCTTATTTCAGCATGATGTTCTCCAGTTCCCTTCATTTATCAGAAAATATCACAATTTAATTCTTTATTGCTGAATAAAACTCCTTTGTGCATTCCTTAGTCCATTTGTCTGTTGATGGGCACTTAGGGTGGTTCCATATCTTGGCTATTGTGAATTGTGCAGCTATAAACTTTGGTGTGATTGTATCAATACAGTATGCTGATTTTAATTCTTCTGGATAGATATCACGGATGTGGGATAGCTGGTTCATATGTTGATTCCAATCATAGTCTTTTAAGGAATTTCCATAGTGCTTTCCAGAGTGAATGTACTAATTTGCAGTTCCAACAACCATGTATGAGTGTAACTTTTTCCTCACATGCTTGTCAGCATTTATTACTATTTTTATTCTAAATAATTGCCACTCTGACTGAAATGAGATGGAATTTTAGTGTAGTTTTGATTTGCTTTTCCCTGCTTGGACTATTGAACATTTCTTCATAATTTTATTGGCCATTCGTATTTGTATTTCTTCATTCAAGAATATTTTTTTAGTTCTTTTGCCCATTTATTAATTTCAGGGTTTTTTTGTAGTGTTAAGTGTCTTAAGTTCTTTACATATTTTGGATATTAATCCCTTATTGGAGAAGCAGCTGAAAAAAATCTCCAATTTTCTGGTTCTCTCTTCATGAACTTGTCTCCTTCCCTGTACAGAAGTTTGGAATTTGATACTGTCCCACTTAATGATTCTTGGTTTTACTTCTTCTGTTTAGGAGTCTTATTAAGGAACTCAATGCCTGCCCCAGTGTGTTGGAGTGTTGAACCTATGTTTTCTTCTAGCAGTTGCAAAGGTTCTGGTCTAATTCCTAGGTAATTGACACACTTTGATTTGACATCTGTGCTGGGTGAAACATCCAAACTAGTTTTATTCTTTCATGTCTGTATATCCATATATACACATAGATCTATATATATTTTTTATCCAAAGAAAAAAATCTGTTTATTTTTTATAAACAATATTGATAAACCTTTAGCCAAACTAACCAGAGAGAGAGAGAGAGAGAGAGAGAGAGAGAGAGAGTACTCAAATCAACAAAATTAGGGATAAAAAAAGAAAATATCATCTCAGACACATCTGAAACCCAGAGGATCATTAGAAACTGTTTTGAAAGATTATATTCCAATAAACTGCAATATATAGAAGATAGTGACTAGTTTCTAGACGCATATGATATGACAAAAATTGAACCAGGAAGGTATAGAAAACTTAAACAGAAAAATATAAATTAATGAAATTGAAACTGCATTTAAAACCCTTCCAACAAAGTAAAGCCCGGAAACAGATGGATTCTCAGCTGAGTTTTACCATACCATTAAAGAACTAATGCCAGTCTTTTTCAAATTATTTCATGAAAGTGAAAGCAAGGGAAAAGTTCCCAATACATTTTATAAAGCCAGTATAATAAGCCTGATATCAACATCAGACAAAGATACATCAAGGAAAGAAAATTACAGACCAATATCCCTGATGAACAAAGATGCAAAAATCCATAAAATAATATTGCCAGTTCACATATGAGAACACATTAAGAAAATAGTACAATGAGGTTTCAATTGGGTTTCATGCAAGGTTGGTTCAACATATACAAATAAATGAATTCAAATCACTGCATAAATAGAGTTAAGGGCAAGAATAATATAATCATCTCAAAAGATGCAGAAAATGCATTCACTATAGATTCATGTTAAAAATGCTGGAGAAACTAGATAAAAGGTATTTACCTCAACAATATATAGGCTATATGTGACAAACCTAAGGACAACTTCATAGTGAATGGAGAAAAACTGAAAGCATTTCCTCTACAATCAGTGATAAGATAAGGATGCCCATGCTCACTGCTTCTATTCAACAAAGTTTTTGAAACTCTAGCCAGAACAATTAGACAAGAGAAGGAATTAAAGTGTTAAAAAGAGTAAAAGAAGTCAAAGAAAACTTTCAGCCTTTTTTATTTTCTAGAATTAGCTAACTTCACTTAGCACAATATTCTCCAACTCCATCCATTTACCTGTAAATGCCATAATTTTGTTCTCCTGTAATGCTGAGTAATATTCCATTGTGTATATATATCATAGTTTCTTTATCCATTCATCTATTGAAGGACATTTTTGTTGGTTCCACAATTTAGCTATTGTGAATGTTTTCTCTGATAAGTGGATGCTGATCCATAATGGGGGTGGGGGGAGCACAAGAGGAATGGAGTAACTTTAGACAGGGAAAAGGGGAGGGTGGGGAGGGGTTAGGGTATGGGGGTAGAAAAGATGGTGGAATGAGATGGAAATCATTACCCTAGGAACATGTATGAAGACACGAATGGTGTGAGTCTACTTTGTGTACAGCCAAAGAAATGAAATATTGTTCTCCATTTGTGTACTATAAACTGAAATGCATTGTGTTGTCATGTATAACAAATTAGAACAAATAAACTAATTAATTAAAAAGAAGTCAAATTATCTCTGTTTGCTGATGGCATGATCCTATACCTAAAAAATCCACCAGAAGATTTTTAGAACAGATAATCAAATTTAACTAAGTAGCAGAATACAAGACTAACATACAAAAATAGTTTGCTTTCCTATATAACCAATAGTGAATCTGCTGGGAAAGAGACGAGAACAACTATCCCATTCATAATAATCTAAACTAAATAAATGAGTAAGTGAATAAATAAATTAAATACTCAGGAATTAAAATAATGAAGGAAGTGAAAGAACTCTACAGCGAAAATTATAGAACTCTGAAAAACACTTTAGAAAATGGAAAGACCTCCCATTGAATAGGTAGAATTAATATTTAAAAAAATGAACATAGTACCAAAAGCAATATCCGTATTCAATGCCATCCGCATCCAAATATCAATGACATTCTTCACAAAGCTAGAAAATCATGTTCCTCAAATTTATTTTGCAAAAACACCCAGAAAAGCCAAAGCACTCCTGAACAAGAAGAGTTATGCTAGAGAAATCATTATGCTGATTCTTAAACATCATACTACAGAATTACAGTAACAAAACCAGCATGGTATTGGCATGAAAACCAATGGAATATTACAGAAACACTGAGGGAAATTCACATATATACAGTCATCTGATAATTAAGAGTTACCAAAAACATACATTGGAAAAAATCTTGTGACACTTTTTTGATCATCATATAATGGATTTTAATACCATTACATTTAGCAAAATAATAGTTCTCTCTTGTTACTATTCTTTTGGCATGTCCTCCCCCTCCTTCCAATTTATAATGATCTATACCAAATAAAATTTAATTGAATGAGATTCAGTAGAGTTATGAAATCATCCTGTTCTTGTGAAAATCTTTTTGCCTTCTGATTCAGTGCATAACCATCACTGTTGCTAGTAAGTAACACCGTTCTGATTCCCAAATGTCAAAGTTGCCTTAAGTGTTTGACTCTGCTAGAGCCTAAGGATTTCCAAAATCTATCAGGCTAATCAGTGTGATTTTGAATAATGCATATAAATTAATTTAACCAAATATTTTTACCTTGATATCTAATATTTGTGAACTCTTCAATTATCACTAATATTTTGGTTCCTATACAATTTTACAAGATTTTCTCTCTATATTTCCTGCTTTTTAAGAATCCATTTAATGCTGAGGAATAATTTAAATCTTCCCTTATTGTAGGAGCCCTAATTAAGGAGATAGCTAAGATTGCGGTTAGCTGAGAGCCATAAAAGATGTTCAAGTTTCACCTGATATTCATACATTCATCTAAGAATCTTTTTATGCCTGTGAACACTGTGTGACGCACCTGTAAGCACGAGCTGTAAGCAATACTTATATTAGCATAATTCAAAATAGCTAAGCTATGAAGCAAACCTAGGCACCCTTCAACACATGAACGGATAAAGAAAATGTTTATAAAGAAGGTATAAAATGGAGTATTACTCAGCAATAAAGAAGAATCACTTTATGACATCTGCCAATAAATGGATGTATCTGGAGACTGTTATGCTAAGTGAAGCAATCAAATTCTGAAAATCTAAAAGTCAAATATTTTTGATAATATGTGAAAGCAGTCCCACAATAACAGTGGTGGTGGGGCTGAAGAATATAATTTCAGTAGATTAGACAAAGAGGAAGGGAGAGGGAATAGTTAAAGGAAAGACAGTGATATGAATCTGACATAATTTCCCTATGTACATATATGAATACACCATAGTGTACATCCACAGGAATGGGGTCCTAATTAGAATATTGTATATTCCATGCTTGTATAATTATATCAAAATGGATTCTACTGTCATATTTAACTAAAAAGAACCTTCCACCCAAAATGTATATAGTGAATTCTTAAACCTATATACTTCAAAATGTGTCCAAATGTGAAGATATGTACTTTACAAAACAACCAAGTTAAATTAATTAGGGTTGTGCCTAATTCATTATGACTGGAGTACTTAAAAATATAAAGGAAGAAGAAATTTGATGCTTGTTGGTGTATACCATCATTTGTGCACTGAAAGATTAAATATTTTTTCTGGTATTCCTAATATGGTTTTGTTTGTGCATAAGTTTCCATAAATTCTAAGAAGGTTGTTTATTTTCTCTGAGGGCTATAGTCACTTCCACTATTTCATCACCAGTTTTCTTTGTATCATTTTTTTATTTCAGTCCTCCAAAAAGCTCAAGCCATCATCTCTTGGCCTGAAAGGATTCTACTGAGAAGTCAGCTGCTAAGGTGAATTGTTCCAATTTTATGTTAATTTGTTACTTTTCTTTTGCAAACATATGAATGCCTTTATTGTTCACCTGTGAGAAATTGATTGTAAGCTGTTTTGGGGTAGAATTGGTTGAGTTAAATTAAGTAGGTGGCCTTTGACCTTCTTGTACCTGGGTATTATCATCATTCTCTGTGTTTGGGAATCATTTACTGGAATAAGCTTTTTCCCCCAATGGCATTTTAAAGTCTTTCTTGAACACAAATAACCTAAATATTTAGTCCTTTTATACTGCCTCAACATTTCTGTAGGCTTTCTCCATTTCATTTCATTCCCTTTTACTTTTTCTCCTACAACTCTATATTTTCAAATGTCCTGACTTTGTGCTCATTAATTCTTTTGTCTTTGATGTTAACTGCTTCTGATGCTAGGTTTACAACACATTTTTAATTTGCTGTCTATTTTTCAATTAAAATATATTTTTAATTAAAAAATGCTTCTATATCTTCATTAAGTTTCTCTGTTAGTGTATTGAAATGTTTCTCTGTTTCCTTTTGGCTACCTTAGTTTCTTTTAAAAGAACCCTTTAAGTTCTTTACCTCAATGTTCTCTCATACCAATCACTGCCTGGCCAGTTTCTGGAATCTCATTTTGAGTATTAAGTAGAGTGAAATGTTCTAATAGCTCCTGAATGTTGGCATGGAACATCATTTGGGCATTGAGGGATCAAGTATTTATTTCAGTCGTATGAATATGGCATTTTTGTGTCTGTCTTTTCAGAAATTCTAAGCAGGCTGCTTATTTTGTGTTCCTATACTCACTTTTATTATTTCAGCACTAGATGGCACCCAGGTCCAGATTTGCCCAAAGTCTGCTGTTGGTGTGTTATTGCTATTTCAGTACTAAAGGGAAATCCAAGCCCAGATTTGTCTCAAATACGTTATTGGTGTGTTTTTCAGAATTAATCAAGTTAACATATAGACAGAATAGTTCTTGCCCTCAAGTCTCTACTTGGAACTATGATAGTTCTAGAGGCCTCATTCTCAGGCAGTCTCTTATGGTCAAACAGTGTGGGATTCTTTCCATCTCTGGGCATACTCACTGGTGATAGACCAGCCCTATGCTCCTATGTCATGGCTGCAGCTACCAATGCTAACAACCTTTGTCATGCCCCGAACGTACCAACCAAGACCAGATAACAATAGGGTAAGTTACAGGCCCACATTTCTCATTCTATTATTAAAGTGAAATTATGGCCTGGGACCATTACAACCAGCCATAGGGAATGCTAAGTAAAATAGACAAATAATTTATGGTCATCTATCTTTGTTTAGCATCAGAGCTGTTTTATAAGCTCCATCCATATGCAGGCCTGGAGATAAGGACTGTCGGTATTGGCCAACTGTTGGTGTTCACCAGCACAGCACTAAATTCCTAGGCAAAATGTTGTACTTACTACCCAGTTCCACTGCTAGTGAATGGGATCTTGCAACCTGCTGTGCTCCCTAAGGTTGCACATATGTTGGTGACAGCTGTCCCTCAGCCACTATTCTGAGAAGCTGAGTCATATTGGAATTCCACAACTGCAAGTACCTGCACTGTCTCAGGTTGCACAGTGTCCATGTCATAGTTGGTGGGGATGCAGGACAAAATATGTTTGTCCCACTGGGTCACAGGACTCTTCTTGGTGTCAGAACAATTCTAAGATCTTATCTGTGAGCACTTGCCTGGTGAGAGCTATACTGAACAGAACTCAGAGACAGATGATAGAAATAGTCCATGTGCCACCAAGGCTAATGTTATGCTGGTATATACCTGAGTCTCACATCCACAGAGGCCTTACCCATTATCAAGAGAGGAGAAAATGTGCCCAGGCCCATTCAAAGACTAGGTCAAAACTTAACACTTTCCCAACTACACACAGGTCTCACTGCCTGATTCTTGGACAAGTCTAGAGGGTACATCTGTGAACTCTGACCTGTGTACAGAGCCTTCAGTTATGACTATATACTAGGTTTTATCAAAGTTGGCCTGGCAATGAACTCCAAAACATAGCCTTGTGCTACTTTGCATGCTGCATGAATGGTGTAGTCATTTTACCCATTCTCCTACTTGAAATTAGTGGAGCGGAATTGGAAGCAGTCAGCCACCTACAGTTCCAATGGCTCAGTCTTTGGGAATTGCCCTGGAGGTAGGGGTCTTGGGGCTTTTTACATTATGGAATTTCACCATGGTAGAACTGGTACTGAGTTTCACGTTTCTTTCTCCCCAGAGTGAAAAGTATTGCTGTCCATCTTCAGCTGCTTGAAGTTGGGAGAGGGATGATGCAGACAACTCTGTCCTTCCTGCCTTTTCCTATATGTATTTTCAAATTGTTATATAAAAGTCAGGCACTATGATCATTTGATTTCCTTAGCTCTTTTTAAAATAGTTTAGTATGTGAATTGCTGTTCAAATTATTATGCCTGTTGGAAAATGAAAACTAGAAGACCATATTCAGCCATCTTACTCTGTTCTTCCCATTTGTATAATACTTATTGTTATGTGAAAATATTACATATTGCTATGCTATTACTGTACATCTCTTTTTAACTCATGTTTTGGTAATGCCATGCTGCCACTTTGAAATAATATTTGTTGAATAAATGGAAATTCATGACCATGAAAAAGCAAACACTAGAAATTAGGGCTTGGTATATATTTTCATTGAATTTATGGATTGATTATTAATGAACCAATTTTAGTTTTATTTAAAAAATTAACTGGTGCATAGAAACATAAAAATTGTGCATATTCATGGGTGCCATTCAGTCAGTACACACACACACACACACACACACACACACACACAGCATATTTAAATCATATTAATCGCACTGAACATATATATCTCCTCAAATATCTTTATTTTTATGGTGAAAACTTTCAAAATAATTTCTTGTAGCTTTTTGAAATGTTACAGTATATCATTTGTATCTATAATCCCCTTAATATGCATCATCACATCAGAATTTCTTGCTGCTGTGTTACTAATTTTAGTACTCACTGAAGAACACTTTAAAGTCCTTCTCTACTTTTTCTCTGTGGTAACTACCATTCCACTTTCAACTTCTATGAGATCCAATTTATTACATTTAACATGTGATGAGATCATGTCCTGCTTGTCTTTCTCTGCCTGGTTTATTTCACTTGATGTAATATTCTATTCCTTTTGCCACAAATGATAGGATTTTATTAATTTTTATGGCTGAATAGTATTCAATTGTGTATATGTACCCATTTTATTTATTTATTTATCAATTGATTGACAATTAGATTGTTTCCATTTTAATTATTATATATTATTATAAAACAATGCTATAAAGAACCTGGTTGTGCAGGTGTTGGAGAAATTGTTAATACAGATTAAATAAAATATTTTTACACTATTGCAGTAAATTAAAACTAGGAAATATAATGCAAGCACTTGTAAACAATTATCTACTTGAGAAATATTAATTCATAATAGAGAAACAAATTAATAGATGAACATATTTTTCTCATTTCACTTTTGTCTTATTCATGTAAAGGAAAGTGTGAATCAACATTCACATCAGAACTATACTTATTTGTTAAATAACAACATTTGTTTAGGAATTAAAGATTTTAGAAACAATAAAAATAAAGGAGTCTCAGGATTATTTGACTGTAAAGAATTTATACCACAAAGTAGGATTTTGTCATTTGCACTTTTATATTAATAACATTTGGAATTATAACAAGAAGATATTTTTAGATGAGGGAGAGATGATAGAAAAATGAGGTACAGAGAGATCATTTTCTTACAAGAAAATCAGAAATAGTTGAATATAATCTGTGACTCAGAAACAAAAATTTTAAAATTCTTCAAATATTGTTAAGAAAAACATGTATATTAGCATTTGTTTTATTTATTTTTAGAAGGAATTTTATAACTTTACAGTAGGCCCTTCTTATTGATATTCATCTTATATATTCATTTCTTATTTTGAAGAGCTTTTGAAATTAAGTAGTCAAATAAGAAAATAATACAGGATGGGTAGTGTACTTATAGCTTGTTAAAACATGAATTAAGAGGGGAAAGTAAGTATCAGACAAGATTCCAAATGTTATTCTGTCTCTTAATGTTGACATTTAAAGCTTACAAGAAGAGACAAGTGAAAGTGTATTTAATCAAATTATTTTAGAGCTTCTACAGTATCTATTTTAACAGTATAATGAATTTAATTTTATTCATTTAAAATCGTTTATGTAAATCCCTGGAACATTGAAAATGTTTACTTTTTAAATCATAAAGTATACAAAAAATGCAATTATTAGGCAGAATTTATATCATCAAATTTCAATGTATAGAAAATTCAAAATAAAAAAAATCCTAGTTTCCTTTATTTTCAGTACTTATTCCCTGATATTAACTTCCACACCTGTTGGGGACATTAAGAACACATCAGCCAAAAGAATAGAAATTTAAGTCAAGGAAATGAAAACCTAACTCTCTGGCTGTCTCCCACTTCCTGATATGTGGACTTGGCCTAGCCCATGGGTGTTGCCCTGACATATGATGAAAAATCAAACCACCACTAGGATAGGCTAGTGGCTGTTCCTCCAATGTGATCTGCTCGTGCTCCCTATGCTCCCCTATAACCTTTCTGCTGATTGGCCCATGTCTTCTATAAAGGCTGTCCAACTTCCTCAATAAACTGAGCTCGTGCCTGGACTGGTCTCTCTGACGTGTCTAATTGTCCTCTGAAAGGAGGGCTGGGTGAGGGCGGTCAGTCGGCTCTTACCTTTCCCAATCCGTCCTTGTTGGGGCGTGCTCCCCCTTCTCTTGCGGGTTGAGAGGAGTCGGGGGCTAAAATCCCCAACACACACCTTAGTTTATTCTCATTTTTAATCACTATGGGCATATACACTGTTATATAAGAGTATTTAGAGACAATTCAAAATATTTGTACTCAAAAAAACTATGATTGAAAAGCTATGAATTATTGGTTATATGGAATTCAAAATACAAGAATGCTATATTTTATAAATTAAAATTTATGTAAATTTATATTTAAATTCTTTAAATGTGGACATAATTCACTTTGAATAAGAGACCACTTTAGGTTTCTTATTCAAAATACAGATATTTGAAATAGAAAAGATATTATATACTCATATGCATGCAAATGTTTTGTATAAATGCATACTGGAAGATAAGTAAACATCCTGGTTTATGTCATCTATATATGTAATTTCATTTGTAATTCTTCATGCTACTATCCCTGTTAAATTGTTGACCTGTAGATAAAACAAAAATATTGAGTTCTCAGTTTCTTATGTTTTACAAAAAGAATCATATACTCAGATCACAAAACCAGAAAAGTGCACCTTATTTATTATCATGAAATTTGGTGTAGCCATTAGTGATTTATACTGGATCTCTGGTATATAAAGCACTGTGTGTGTGTGTGTGTGTGTGTGTGCATGTGTGTATGTATGTATGTGTATATATATATATATATATATATATACACCATTAATATGGTATATAAAGCAGTGTGTATATACATATAATATACACATATATGTGTGTGTATGTATGTATGTATGTATATATGTATGTATGTTTTTGTGCATATATATATACATATATATATATATGTATATATATACACACACACACACATGCCATGAATCCTGCCATATATGGCAGGATTCATGCCATCAAATTTCTCTGCATAGAAAATGCCAACCAATTATTCCTATCCATAGCAGAATAGCAGAATTAATACAAAGACAGTGCACAGCACTCTAAAGAATCTTCTTGGCCACTTTCTTGTTTTAACACTATCTTAGTAATTATAGCTTCATTATCTACAAGAGCAGAAAAATTTTGGTATAAGAGTGTAAAGAAAGAAAAACCAAGCTGGTTGCAGTGGTGCACACCTGTAATCCCAGTGGCGTGGGAGGCTGAGGCAGGAAGATTATGAGTTTGAAGCCAGCCTCAGCAACTTAGAGAGGCCCTAAGCAACTCAGCGAGACCCTGTGTCTAAATAAAATATTAAAAAGTGCTGGGGATGTGGTTCAGTAGTTAATTGCCCCTGCATTCAATCCCGGTACCAAAGAAATAAAACATTTAAGAAGATTTTTAAAAAGACAACTGGTGGAAGAGTTTATTTGTTTTGCATCATAATACAAATAACCACTTACCTCTACACACACACACACACACACACACACACACACACACACACACACATCACAGAGAGTTTTCCACTAGTAAACTCTGGCAATCCTACATAAGGCCTTCTAAAGGACAAAATGAAAAGCACCTGGAAAAATTAAGTGTTGACAGAAGTGGTCAGGTTGGCTAATGGAATGGAAAAATGAGCAATTGTGGAGTGGTACATACCTCATCTTATTTCTTCAGATATATAGGGTGGAGGAAAGAGATGGGCTAAATATATGCACTGTCTCCAAGAGAAACTTTCTAAGAGGGGAAAATGTGACTTGGAAAAACTGAGTTGCAACATGATTCTTACTAAGAATATATGTGTAAACACAAAACAATACAAAGTAGTGAAAAAGCAAGTGGGAGAGGATATCCACCTAAAAGTTTTTTTTTACAAGTGTTTCTTGGGAAGAAAGGATAATCTGAGAGTCTGAATTATTCAGGTGTTTATATAAATACAATTCAAAAGCATGGCCATGAAAACATTATGGTTACAAAAGGAACCTTTATTTTAGAATTTTCTTAGAGATTGCTTGAATCTGAATAATTCACTACATCCTCTCCTTTGAGTTCCAATTATTCTTGGAATGTTTTTCAATGCTTTCTGTTGTAGTTTCCCTCAGATAACTCTCAAAATATAAGGACCACCTCTATTCCTCCATTTCTGTTATTCCAATAATCACTCAAAGTAACTAGTTTTTAATACCTAGTACACAGATATATTCTTTTTACAACATCTCCAAATACAAACATGTAAGCTACCTGGTACCGTAACCCGGGAGGAAAACTCTCGGAGGCAGAGTAAAGCTTTTACTACTTTTACTTCTTGCTTCTTTCTTCTGTCTTCTGTCTTCCTCGGGAGCCTCGGCCTAACTCTGACCAGCCATTACTTCTTCTATCTGGTTTCTCTTCTGTAACCGCTCTGCCTACGTTCTGGCCGCTCTGATTCTTTTCTGCGACCCGAACTCTTCATCTGACCAACCGAGCTACTGCACGACTGACTGAATGAATTCTCCGTTCTCCTAACTCGGACCGCTTTCACCCGGTTATATACCTTCAGCTTTGCGGGTGCCTACAGGTGCGTCACATACATATCAGGTGGAACTTATGGCTTCCAGCTAGCTGCAACAGCCCTTCCTAATTAGGGCTCCTTCACAAACACTGCTTTTCTGCATTCATACTTTTTAGAAACTATTTTTTCTAACATAATCACATCAAGATAATTAATGTAGCAAATGCTATTACTAGGACATAAATAATATCCTCAGGCCTTTTCCCCATTTTTACTTGTTATTCCATTTTATAAGACTGCTCTAGTTTCCAAATCTATTTGGCATGAGTTCCCTGGTATTTGGGTAAAACAATGCATATGTAATAGCATATACCTCTCCCACACTTATGTTCACCCTTCAATTTAACTTTTAGATCCAACTAATGGGCATTCTTTGTTCAAGGATCTAGGCATTACTTTTAAAGCTTCCTTCTATTCTTTTTCACTTAATTCTCCTCTGAACCAAATACAAATACATCCTTACTGACCCATCATGTCTGTCAGGCATGACTAATTAGCAGCTGTCTCTGGGACCTTCATTTTACAAATCTTTAAGGTGACTTACCAATTGTGTCTGACCTTTCAATCACTAAAGCTCTAGAGAATTAGCTACAATTTGAAGAAGCCCTAATCAGGGAGATGGCTATTGCGGTTAGCTGGGAGCCATAAAAGCCACCTGATATCAATACATTATTCAAAATATTAAAGTATGCACGTGACGCACCTGTAAAGCTAAAGGTATATAACCGGGTGAGAGCAGCTAGTAGTCAGAAGTAGGTTAGATGTCATCAGAAGAAGAACGCAGTCAGAAGAAGAAAAGAGTGAGAGCGGTTAGACGTCAGAAGAAAAAAGAATCAGAGCGGTTAAGAGTTCGAGAGGTTGCTGAAGCTAGAAAAAGCCAGAGAAGCTAGAGAGAAAAAGAGAAAGCCAAAGAGAAAAAGAAGATATAAGGAAAAGAGTTTAGTTTAGAAGCCAAAGAGAAAAAGAGAATAAAAGAATCATTCCTGCCACCAAATTTCCTCCCGCGGTATTGTGGCTGCACAGGCAGCTACAACAATTAACTTGGGATCAAACATGTCTGCTAAATAAGGTCAGCTAAAAAAAATAGGTCAATTTAATTTTGATTCTCAATGAAGTCATCATTTGCCATGACCAGCACAGCCAAACTCATGGGAAGGTTCAGGCAAGGAGGGGCATAGGGAGATTAGAAAAATAAAGACACATGCAGATTTTGAAGATAAAGCTGGGGTCATGTGGAGTCATGCTATCTGATGTAGAAGCAGATATAAAGAGTTACACCAACAATCTTTATTTATGTATGTCTCATTATCAGGTTATAAAGACTATGCAAGCATTATTATTTGTATTCAGGAAAATTACAAAACTACAAACATCTACACAGCTTTTCCACAGCTGTAGTTCACAGTTGCAAAATGCAATGTTAGGAGCTTTCTGTAGCACTCAAGAAGGTCCATTGTTTAAAGTTACCTTCAAGAAGGCAAGCACAGGTCTAGCAGAGCTGGTGAAACATTGTAGTTGTCTAACATGAGAATTCCTCTATCCCTCAGAGGTATGTGCCTGAGATCAAGGTTGAAGCTAATAAGACTCTTGCACAGGGCCTCCTTAGGCAGAGAATTACCATAGCAACTGGGCATCCTATGACCTTGCACAGAAACATTCCCAGGCACCAGGCATGTCACAGCTATGAGGTCATCAAAGACCCCCTCCCAATCTCAGTCACTGCTCTTCCATTCTCTGTCACTGCTCTCCAAAATTGTTTTTTTCTACTGCTATTATTATTAATCTGTATCAACATTTGAAAGGATATCTTGTACTGGCAATACAAAATAGCTAGCCTCGCTGAAAAACAATTGCTGAAAAAATTAAAATATTTAACAAGGTAGTCAACTGAAATCAGTTTATGTAAATATATATTAAGAATTTACATTGCTTCAAAAGTCTCATAGACACATTAGGTGTGCCAAAAATATGCTATAATTATTACCTTGTGAATTTTAATATGCTGTCTATAAAAATAAAAGAACAAGTAGGCCATTGCCTTTTTTCAAATGACTTGAATTTTGCAAAGGATGCATTGGTATTTTAATTCAAACTTCAAAAATTTAATGCAAGCATATATCTCCAGACTTCAAAAAAATGTCTACATTTAATCTCCAGACTTCAAAAAATGTCTACATTTCTCTAACTTTGTTTTTGCCAATGTTTTCAGCATGAGCATATTTTTTTTATATTTAACATAGTTCAATTTTGGAATTGGCAAATTTTATGGGAAAATTGTCATGCTAGTACAGTTTTCTTATACCTCTTTCCTTTCCCACTAATTTATTCTGCTATTAACATCTTGCATTAGTTTCATATATTTGTGCTAGTGTATGAACATTTTTGTTCCCCCTAATTCTTAACCTCCTATCTGTTGATATTAGGAAGTAGATACCTTTGAGATATGATTATACCATAATGGAGAACCCTTATGAGATTAGTGTACTTAAAACAGAGACCACAGAGAGATTTTTGCCATTTCTTTCATGAAAGGTTAGAACAAAAATATGACTATCTAAGTTGTGAACACTCATCAGACAACAAGTTTATCAATGCAGATCTTGGACTCTAGCCTCCAGAAAATAAAGAATACATTTTAGCTGTTTCCAAGCCATTCAGTTTATGGTATTTTGTTAGAAAAGCCAAAAAAATACTATGACACTAGGTAAAATTGAACCTAAATTGTGATATTATTATTAATTAGAGTATTTGGTTTATATTAGGGATGCACTTGACTTTTTTATTTTTCTTCATATCTTAACACATAAATCATGTCATGAGTCTACTATTATAGTATTATACAAAATAGTTTCACTGTCCTAAATGTCTCTTGTGGCTCACCTAATCACACCTCCATTCTTCCTTCTTCCAAATCCCTACAATGATTGTTCTTTTTACTGTCTTTATATTTTCTTCTTTTCCATAAAGTCATACAGTGGAAGCATAATGTATTTACCTTTTAAAACTGGTTTCCTTCTAATAGGAATACTCATTTAAGATTTTTTATGTTTTATTGTAATTTGATAACTGATATGTTATTTGATTGCTGAACAATATTATCAATTGCATTCACATTTTTTTATTCATTCACCTGGTAAAAAGCATCTTGACAGATATCAATTTGGGGCAGTTATAAAAAAGATGCTATAAACATTTGGGTGCAGCCTTTTGTGCAGAAATAGTTTCCAACTCTTTGGAGTAAATACCTAAGAGTATATAGGTGAGATCATATGGTAAGCCTATATTTTGTATTGTAAGAAATTGATAAAACATACTTCAAAGTGCCTGTACAATTTACATTTCTACTAGCAATAAGTAAGACTCTCTTTTGGTTACCCCTCCATATCAACTTTCTGTGTTGTCGTTGTTTTCAATTTTAGCCATTCTAATAGGCATGTAGTGATGGGTAATGTTTTCTTTTGTAATTCCCTAATGACATATGATGCTGATTGTCTTTTTATAGGCTTACTTGACAGTTGTGAAATTTAGTGAAGTATCTGTTCAAATCTTTTGCCTTTTTATTATTTTAATTTTTATTTGAAATGATTGTGTATTTTAGATACAAAATATGAATGTTTTGTAAATATTTTTGTGGTTTATTTTATCATTCTCATAAAAGCATGTTTCACATAGTAAAAGTTTTTAATTTTAATTTTTTTCAAGTTTTTTTCTTCCACACTGTTATGGTTTGGTTCTAGAAATATAACCCAAAAGTTTGTGTTTTACAAGCATAATTCCCAACGCAGAAAGGTTCAGATGTGGACATTTTAGGCAATGATGAAGGCTATAATTTTATTGGTGGATTAATACATTTCATGGATATATAATTTGAATGGATTATTGCATGGTAACTAGGCAGGTAGAGCATGGCTTTATGAAGTAGAACACTGGAACTGCAGTCTTGGGGACTACAACTTATGCCTGAATACTCTTTCCCAACTCCCTTCTTTTCTGACTTCCATGAACTTGGCAACTTTCCTTCATCATGACCTTCTGTCTTGATGTTCTAACCCACACTGACACAGAGCAGTGGAATAATCTGATCATAGATGGGACCTCAAAATTGATGAGCCCAAAATAAACTTTTCTTCCTCTAACTCACTCTTATCAGGTATTTTGGTATCAGCCACAATAAGTTAACTAACAATAAAATTGGTACAATTTTTATTTCTCTGAATAACCTGACCATGTGGTTCAGAAGCTTTTGGAGCTAGTTTGCAGAAAAAAATATTTTAATGTTTGGATATAAAGGCTAGAGGACCTTTAGAATACCATAAGGAGAACTTAGTGAGTGATATTTGTGTGTTACAGGAAGACTAGAATGTTGAGACAAGACTAGAAGGATGATACAAGTACAGACAGTGAAGATAGTTTATAAGATTTCATATGGGAATGAGGACTCCACTGGGAATTGAACAAAAGATATTCCTAGTCTCTTGAAGAACTTGTCTATACTTTGCTTATCTACTGAGGCTTTGAGTGAAGCTAAATTTAAAAGTGATGGATTAATTAAAATTCCAAGACAGCACAACATTCAGGAGATGTCATGGGTACTGATGGCAGATTTTAGGCAAGTTCAGCAGAAAGAAAGGAAGATTTGACAAGCTTTTGCAGTCTGTACAAAGAAGCACATGAAAAATTGGAGTCAAGTAAGATATGGTTGCTGAAGAGATTGCCACCACTAAAGCAAATCTAAGTATTTTACACAGAAATAACAGGAAAGATGTGATTCCATCTCAGGAATCAGCAAGATCATGCCCATCAAACTGAAAGTGTAGGAAAGTGAAAACTTTTTTGAGAAATCCCATGGGGGTGCCTTACACACAGGGGACCCTAGAAAGATGTGTACCCAGCATTATTTTTATTGTGATCAACCACCAAAACACGCAGAGGCTTCTAAAACCTTGAATGATGGAGGCCTGGTCATTGCTCAGGCTTTCAGCAGAATTTAGCATCATTCATGTGTATTGGTTCTTCAGGAATGCAGAGTGCTAGAGTGAAGAGGTCAAGGAGGATTCCATCAAGATTTAAAAGGAAGTCCTCAGAGTTCAAATAGTGTAGCAAAGTTGGAGTCCCAGTGATATACACCTGAAAGGGTGATGCATGAAGCAATAAGAAGGAAAGCTGAAGCCACAGTGGAGACACCATGAACTAAGAGATGCCAGGAACATTGAACATCTGCCAAAGAAAGTTTCAGGAAACAAGAATAACTTGGTCAAGAGACATGCAATATGTGCTTCAGCCAGCAAGGCCATAGGGTTGAGGCTGCTCCAAATCCTTTGGAGATCACATCTTGCTGTTGTGTACTGTGGATACTAGGTATAGAACCTTAGGACTTGTTTTTCCAGTTGGGTTTTAGTCTTGCTTTGCTACCATCCTTTCTTTCTATGACTCTATTTCCCCCACTTTGAGTAGGAATTTTAGTCTGTGCCAATGTATATTGGATGGGTGTAATCTACTTTTATTTTTAATTTGTTGTTTTTGTAGATGGACAGAATAATTTCATTTACTTATTTATTTTTATGTGGTGCTGATGAGGATGGAACCTAGTTCCTCACACATGCTAGGCAAGTGCTCTGCCACTGAGCTATAACCCATCCCCTGCAATCTACTTTTGATTTAGACAGGGCCTTATAGCCTAGAGTTTCCATTGTATCTTGGAGGAGATTTTGGACATGGACTGAACAATGTTGGAATGTTAACACTATGGGGACTCTAGGAGACAGACTAAATGCATTTAGTACTGTGAGATGGACATGAGTTGTTTGTGGCTAGGGGTGGAATGTTATAGTTGGGATCTACAAATATTCCACCAAAAGCCCATATTTTGAAAGCACGATCCTTAATGCAGAAAGGTTCAGAGGTGGAGCTTTTGGGCAATGATGAGAGATTTAATCCAATCAGTAGATTAATCCATTTGTTGGATGAATAATTTGAATGGACTACTAGGTGGCAACTGTAGGCATGTGGGGCATTACTGGAGGAAATAGGTCACTAAGGGTATAACTTTGGATTAACTTGTCCTTGGTTGCTATTTCTTTCTGTTTCCTGGCTTCCATGAGCTTAACGGCTGTCCTTCATAATGCTCTTCTTCCCTGATATTCTGCCTAACCACAGACCTAGATCAATAGAATCTGCAGATCATAGACTCAACCACTGAAACCTTTAGCTTAAAATCAACATTTCCTCATCTAAGTTGTTCTTGTCAAGTATTTTTGGTTATAATAATGAAAAGCTCATGAACACAGACTGTTGTATTGATGTTGTATCTAAAAGATCATCAAATGCATGGCACCATATGTTTTCTCTATGCTATATTGTAAAACTTTTAAAGTGTTGCATTTTAAATTTACGTCTATCATTTATTTGGAATTATTTTTTGTGAACCTTGTAGATATGTACTTGATATTTTTTGTTTTGCTTTGTATGTGAATGTTTCCTTTTAGGCAACACTTTTTGAATAGTTAGCTATCCTCAACTGAATTGTTTTTGCTACTTTGGTAGACATTATTTGAAACATCTAGGTCAATTTATAGTCTCTGTATTTTGTTCCAAAGATCTGTCTATATTCATTCCAATATTCACTGTTATAATGGATGTAGGACAATAAATATTGGCTTGAAGTAGACAAATCATTTGAAAAAATAATGGCTATTATATATGGATATCTGTGAATCTATCTATATAGCTATAACTAAAATAAAATTGCTAACAATTGGCCACAAAGAAATCTAACACAAAGTTCATAATAACCAAGTAGCTGAAATATTTAGAGTATAAAGAGTGAAATTATATATCACAATCATAGGGATAAAAGAAAATATATAGAATCCTAACTTCTAACAATGAACGCTAGCAAAAACAAAATGAAGAAACAATAATAGTATATAATTCTATATTATATTACTTATATACTAAGTATAATAAGCATATGGCATCATATAATATGCTAACATATTATATTTACATATTAATAATTTATATTACATAATTTTGAAGAAAGTAAACATAAGATTTGATAACAAATGAAATAGATGGAGGGCTAGAAGTTGGAGCCAGTAGATTAGTACCACTATAAAATTTTAAAAAGGGATGGTCAGGCTGATGGAATATTACATAAGGTGAAAAACTGGAACTGTAATTGAGATAGATCATCTACTAAGATTTACATATGTCTCAATAAATTTTAAATGATTAAATGATGTAGATTATATTCTCTGACAGCAAATTAATTAAATTAGAAGCAATACTTAATAGATAGCATAAACCACAAATATTTAAAAATTAAATTGCATGTAATTTCTTTTACTCTCTAAATTTTTCTGTTTCCTAATTTTTAAATGATATGACTCACTTTTTTATAGTTTTAAGGATTTAGTGAGTTTAAGATGCAAAGCTCTGGAAACAGTGTTTGACATAAGGTAAACATTATAGAAATGATATTATTTGGTATCACATAGAACTGTTTCACTGCCTTAAATATTCCCTAAGCTCTACCTATTCAGTTTTACCTCCCATCACCCTTGCTAACCTCTGATGTTTCACTCTCCATAGTTTTACCTGTTGCAGAATTTCAAACAGTTTGAAACATATAATCTTTTCACATTGGCTTCATTAACTTAACGATATGCATTTAAAATTTCTCTATGTCTTTTTATCCCTTGACAGCAAATATTCTTTTATTATTACATAACGTTTTATTGTAAGAATATGCTATATGTGTTTATCCATTTACCTATTGAATGGCATTCTGGAAATTATAAATAAAGTCACTATAAATATGTGCTAGTATTTTGTGGAAGTGTGATTTCAAATCACATGAGTAGATATTTAATAGAGTCATGGCTGGATTTTTATAAGACTATGTCTATCTTTGTGAGAAAATGACAGACTGGTTTTCAAGATGCATACTTTCTAAGATAATAAAAAGGTAAGCTATCTCACCAGCGATAAGTGAGATTTCCATTGCTTTACATCCTTACCACTATTTAGCATTATCAGTGTTTTCTTTTAACAATTCTAACATATATATCATGTATCTCATTATTGTTTAAAAGAGTAACTCCTTAATGACATGAAACTGGCATATTTTCATATGTTTATTTGTATATCTTCTTTGGAAAGATATCTGTTGAAATATTTTTCCCAGCTTTCATTTAGTTCAATTTATTTTCTTACTTTTGAGCTTTCCATGGTCTCTGGATATATTTGCTGCAAATCATTTAGTAGATGCTTCTTTTGAATTATTGTATCACAATCTTTCACTTATATTTCAATTCTCTTAAAATCATGTATTTCTAACTATCCAATGAAATAAAGAAGACATTGCAACATATTTTGAACGAACATAATGAAAAGATATGTTTTAGGATTAATAACTATAGCTAATCAATGTTAAAATAAATTTATTTATTAAAATGCCCATGTTAGAGAAAATATATATATAAAATAAATAATTTGAGCAGCAGAATATGAACTTAGAGAAAGAAATGCAAAATAAACACAAAGTAAAAAAGGAAATGGTAAAGACTTTTATGTGGTTACCTTTGATCATGGTTATACAGAGCATTTTTAAAAGTTCTTGTAGTTGCTTCTTTTTACTTTAAAAATAAATAAATAAATTGAGATCTCATTATCTATTCATTTGGAGGCAAGTTAAAAATAGTTCAGTATGAAATTTTATACAAACTGGCTTTCATTATCAATATCAATGTTATGTCCTCAGAATTACCATATGGTCTCTTTGTTAATCTTTTTTTATAAATTTCTTTATAATGGCTCAGTTAGTATTTATTTTGAAATAATTTCAAACTTATGTAATTTTTATAAGAAAAGCACAAATATTGTGGCTATTTCACAGAAGTATATGAGTCGGTTTTCTGATGTGATGACATTGCCCTGTGTAATATCAATATAACCAAACTAATCAAGAAATTTATCATTGATATTTCACTAATAACTAAATCTGTAGATTTTATTCAGATGTTTAATTATATTTATAATATTCTTTAGAGTAAAATGAATTAGCTAAAGATCACATATTGAATGCAGCTGTCATGTTCACATAGTCTTTTTAAATCTGGAAAAGTTCTCTAGTGTTTCATTGACTTTCAAGTGTTTGACACTTTTTGAAGTGAGTAATTGTAAGAGCCTTGAATGAGGAAGTAGCTAAGATGGCGGCTAGCTGAGAACCAAAGAGGAGGCATTTAATTGTTTACGCCTGACATTAATACAATTAACTAAGAATCTTTCTGTGCCCGTGAATACTGTGACGCACCTGTAAGTTGAGTTTGTGACACGTGTATACTTGTTAAGGTAAAGAGTATTTAAACAGATGGTAGAGAGGAACGGGGGCGGAATCAGGAGGAGAATACAGAGGAGAAAGCGGAGATGAAGCAAGAATAAAGAACCTACTCATTCCCAGTCTGCCTCTGATTTCTTTCCCGCGGTATCATTGCTGCAGGCGGCAATAGCTGCAGGTGGCAACAAGTAATCTGTGAACTATTCCAAAATTTGAGGTTCTCTATTATTCCCCTCTAATTGTCATTCAAGCTATGAATTTTTTAACAAAAATAGGGATTTAAAACTATATTCTTTTCATTCATTCCTATCTGGTACTTTTTTTTTTTTTTTTTTTGGTACCGGGGATTGAACTCAGGGGCACTCGACCACTGGGCCACATCCCCAGCCTTTTTTTTGTATTATATTAGAGACAGGGTCTCACTGAGTTGCTAAGTGCCTCGCCACGGCTGAGGCTGGCTTTGAACTCGCGATCCTCCTACCTCAGCCTCCCAAGTGCTGGGATTACAGGCGTTCGCCACCGCGCCCAGCAATGGTACATTTTTATTTTCCCATTACATGTGGTATTAACTTTAATTATATGATTTGGTGATTGTCAGGTATGCTTACTTGCTACATCACAGTTTTGTAATCAAGTTGTATTCATTTTCAGAGCATCAATATATGTATTGTGATAAATTATGCATAACATAAATTTGACCATTTTCAAATAAATACTTCATTTGCCTTTAAAGACTTGCACATTGTTGTACAACCAGCACTGCTATCTAAAGAAATTTTAAGGTATTTCCAACTTATTCTCTGTTTATGATGCTTATTCTCTCACTTCCTAGACTTTATCTTTCTATGAATATGTATGATTTATATATATATATATATGTATATATATATATATATAGAGAGAGAGAGAGAGAGAGAGAAGAGAGAGAGAGAGAGAGAGAGAGAGAGCACTTTGTTTATTGGAGTACAATATATCTGACACCTCCTTTTCCAGTCCCAGTCCTTGAATTAGCCATTTCACCTACGAGTCGTCATGATATGTTTTAATGCACAAAGTTATTTTTAAAACAGGATTAGGATACTAGTTTATTTGGAACATACAGTATTTTCCCTTTTGTGACTTGCTGATTTCACTTAATATAACATCTTCAAAGTTGTCATTATCTTAGCATGAATCAAAATTTTCTTCCCTTTTAAGATGAAATGATATTTTATTTTGTGTATTTGTCACCATTTGTGTTTTTCATTATTTACCAGTAAATGCTTAAGTTCCCTCCACCTTTTGAATGTTGTGCATAATGCTGCTATGAACATGGTAGTATACATGTGTCTCCAAGTTCTGCTTTAAATTTTGAGGGTGTATACCCAGAAGGGGCACTGCTAGATCACAGGGTAAAACTATGCTTTTTTCCATGCTGGTTGCATCATTTTGCCTTCTAATCAGCAATACAAGAGGGTTCCATTTTCTTCACCTCCTCCTCAAGCTGTTATTTTATGGTTGTGTGTGTGTGTGTGTGTGTGTGTGTGTGTGTGTGTGTGTGTGTGTTTATGCACACATTCACCTATGTTTTATAATAGCTATCCAAATGGATATGAAGTAGTATCTCATTGTAGTTTTGATTTGAATTTCCGTAACGACTTTTCATGTTGAACACCTTGCTGAGCATTAGTATATATACCTTAGAGAAGTGTTGATTCAGTTTTTTTTTTTATTTGCTCATTTATAATTTAGGTTGTTTGATTGTTTTTCATGTTATTGTAGTTGTAAGATTTCTTTACTTTTGGATATTAACCTTTTACAAAATAGAACCTTATAAATATTTACCCTAATCTATGTGTTGCATATTCACTGTTTTAGTGACCTTTGATTAGATTAATAAATATTGTGTATAATAATATTATAAGATTATTATATGTCTTATTACTCATCTAACTTTTTTCCATAAAATTTAGCACTAACTTGGTGTTGCTCAGCTGAAATATTACTACAAGGGTGGTCAAAAGGTAAATTGTTTCCAAAATTGATTATTTAAACTATTATGTAAGAAATAACTGTTAGTTTTTCTCATTTATTCAGTTACTTAACTCTCTATAGATTGATGGATTAATATTTTATTTAATGAGTTATAAAATACTAATATCATTATTCCTTATATACAAAATTTTCAGATTCAACCAGCATTGTGCCTTCCAGCATGTCTCTATATCTTTCTGATATATCTTATCATTCTTCAAGCACTTTGTTATATTGTAGTACAATATATCTGACACCCCCTTTTACAGTCCCAGTCCTTGAATTAGCTATTTCACCCAAGAGTCCTGCATGATATATTTTAATGCATAAAAGTATTTTTAAAACAGGATTAGGATACTAGTTTATTTGTGTGTTTTTCCATAACTATTGGAATGTCACAGTCCTCAAGTCCTCTCCAGGAACAAACCAATTAATACATGAATGTATATATACACAGATACAATAAACCCATACACATAAAAAAAAAACATATACAACATATGTAAGATGTGAACACAGATGTATTTTAATGTGTATGACTGGTTTTTTTTTATTTGTGTGTGATTGTTTTTTTATCTTTTCCAGACATCTCAGTAATCCTGTCTATTAAGTTACATTAATTACAGCACCTAGTTCCAATCAATATATTTAGGAAAGATAACAAAGTGATCAGCTTTTTACCTTGAGACTAACTAAGGCAAATTTTTATTCATTTTTGCTTTAGTTGAATATAATTGATTGAACAAAAGGACTTCTGTTTTCAGGTTGTTTGTTTTTCCTAAACTGGAGATTGAACCCAGGTTTTCACACACAATAATTAAATACTTCACCACTGAGGTACATTCTAACTCCCCAAAAAAGGACTTCTAAAGCTGATAATACATAATTTAGTGTTTTGATTTACTTTTCATTTGCAGATGCAACCAATTTTCTGTTAATAAATATCTTTTAGATTAGGGAAGCCATGAATATTCTGTTCTTCAACCATGGTATCCCTTAGATATATTTTTATTCTAAGTAATATAAATGAAAACTTGGGAGTATTTCAGAAATATTGCTAGAGGGATAGATATGTCTGCCACTTTACTCTTTTTACAGGTGGCAATTAAAACTCTGGCATTTATTAAATTACTTGGTCTCCATAAATTCTTAATAATGCATTTTGAAATTCTAAAAAAAAAAAAACCCACTTCTATAAAATTTATAAAATATATTAGATTTCTTGAAATAATTAATAAAAATGTCATGTATATGTATATATTAAAAGGTTAAAATGCTTTCTGAATTTGAATTTTCAGTTAAATCTATGGACTGAGGATGTAGCACTTAGTGTTAGATTGCAGACTAGTGCAATCACTCTGGAAGCAGTATGAAGATTCTTCAGAAAATTGTGGATGGATCCACCTGGCTATCCCACTACATTTTTTTTTCCAAAGAGACCTTAAATTGGCATAATGTAGTGATATAGCCACCTCAATATATATAGCAGCACAATTCACAAAAGCTAAACTAAGGAATCAACCCAGGTACCCATCAATAGATGAATGGATTAAGAAAGTGTTGTATATATACACAATGGAATTCTAGTTGGCCATAAAGAAGAAGAAAATGTGGCATTTCCCAGTAAATGGTTGGAAAGGGAGAATATCATGCTATGTGAAATAAGCCAAACTCATAAACTCACAGGTCAAATGTTTTCTCTCATATGTAGAAAGTAGAGTAAAATAAAGGAAATGGGGGAGGAAGAATAAGATATCATAGAGATCAAAGGAAAATCAATAATGTAGAAGAAAGAGATTGAGAGGGAGAGTGCAGGGATGGGAAAGAGGAGGCAATACAGAATGAATTCTTAAAAAATATGTTATGTGCATATATAAATATATGAGAGGGAATTTCACCTTTATATATATATGAAAAGAACCAATAAAATATAAATAAGTAGACAAGAAAAAGAAGTCTAATAGAGTAGAAAAAGGAAAGAAAGAGAAAGAAGGGTGGACAGGAGGGAAAAGGAGAGAAAAAAAGGGGGAATTGTGAACAAAATTGAATCTCATTCCTGTATGTTTGTCAGGATGAACCCAACTAATACGTATAACTATTAAGCTCTAAAAAAAAAAAAAAAAGATTAAGACATAGAGAGACAGAAGGAGACAGGGTGAGAGAGAGATGAAGACAGAGACTGAAAATATTTTATGCAATTTTCAGACTTAATTTTTTTTTTTTTTTTTTTTTTTTTTTTGTAGTACCTGGGATTGAACTCAGGGGCACTTGACCACTGGGTCACATCCCCAGCCCTTTTTTATATTTTATTTAGAGACAGGGTCTCACTGAGTCGCTAAGTGCCTTGCCACTGCTAAGGCTGGCTTTGAACTCATGATCCGCCTGCCTCAGCCTCCCAAAAGACTTAATTTTTATAAAAATATTTTAATCGAGAGCAAGAGGTAGGCATCCGCCAGCCTGCCGGAAGGAGAGATCCAGCCGCCAGTTTGCCTGGCCTCCAGGCCCAGAGTGGCAGCTCCCTGCAGCTGCACGCAGGCAGACCTGGGGAAATACCTCCTACACTCCCCGCGACCCGCCCAGCGGTGACCAGAGCAAGAGGTAGGCATCCGCCTGCCCATGGGAAGGAGAGATCCAGCCACCAGTTTGCCTAGCCTGCGGGGCCCAGAGTGGCAGCTCCCTGCTGCTGAATGAACTCAAAAATGAGATAAGGGAGCAAGTACAGATGGCAAAAGATCATTTTGACAAAGAACTCCATAAACAAACACAGGAAGTAAAAGATTACATCAATAAGGAGATAGAGGCTCTAAAGAGAAACCAAACAGAAATTCCGGAAATGAAAGAAGCAATAAACCAAAATAAAAGCTCAATCGAAAGTATCACCAACAGAGTAGATCACTTGGAAGAAAGAACCTCAGACAATGAGGACAAAATATATACCCTAGAGAAAAGTCTAGATTACACAGCAAAAATGGCAAGAAACCAAGAACAGAACATCCAAGAATTATGGGACAACATAAAAAGACCAAACATAAGAGTGATTGGGATAGAGGAGAGGGCAGAGCTTCAAGCCAAAGGAATGAATAATTTATTTAATGAAATAATTACAGAAAATTTTCCAAACTTGAGGAATGAATGGGAAAACCAAGTTCAAGAGGCTTACTGAACACCAAACATACAAAATCACAACAGATCCACACCAAGACACATTATAATGAAAATGCCTAATATACTGAGCAAGGAGAGAATATTAAAAGCTACAAGAGAAAGGAAGCAGATTACATATAGGGGGAAACCAATCAGACTATGTTCAGACTTTTCTACCCAGACCGTAAAAGCAAGAAGATCCTGGAATAGCATATTTCAAGTTCTGAAAGAAAAGGGATGTCAACCAAGAATCTTATATCGAGCAAAATTGAGCTTTAGATTCGAAGATGAAATAAAAACCTTCCACGACAAGCAAAAGTTAAAAGATTTTGCAGCTCAAAAGCCAGCACTTCTAAACATCCTGGGCAAAATTTTTCAGGAAGAAGAAGAGAAAAATAACAACGAAAATCAACAAAGGGAGATATTAAACTAAGGGAAATACCAACTAGAAGAGAAACCAAATCAAGCTAAAGATCATAATACAAATAAAAATGGATGGGAATAAAAATCACATTTCAATAATAACCCTGAATGTTAACGGCCTAAACTCACCATTCAAAAGACACAGATTATCTGAATGAATTAAAAGAAATGACCCAACAATTTGCTGTCTACAAGAAACACACCTCATAGAAAAAGACATCAACAGACTGAAGGTGAAAGGCTGGGAAAAGGCTTATCACTCACATGGCCTGCAGAAGCACGCAGGGGTTTCCATTCTCATTTCAAATAAGGTAGACTTCAAGCCAAAACTAATCAAAAGGGATAAAGATGGATATTTCTTACTACTTAAGGGAACCATTCATCAACAGGATATAACAATCATAAATCTATATGCCCCAAATAATGGAACACCTACATTCATCAAACAAACCCTTCTCAAATTCAAGAATAAAATTGACCACAACACAGTTATTCTAGGAGGTTTCAACACACCTCTCTCACCAATAGATAGATCATCCAAACAAAAGCTAAACAAAGAAACCGTAGGCCTCCTTAAAACAATTAATAACTTAGACTTAACGGACATATATAAAATATTTCATCCCACAGTAAAAGAATACACTTTTTTCTCAGCAGCACATGGCTCCTTCTCCAAAATAGACCATATATTATGTCACAAGGCAACTCTCAGCAAATATTAAAAAATAGAGATACTACCCTGCATGCTATTGGACCATAAAGGGATGAAATTGGAAATCAATGACAAAACAAGGAATAAGAAAAACTACTCCATCAACTGGAAGCTAAACAACATGCTACTGAATGAACAAGGGGTTGAAGAGGACATCAAAGAGGAGATCAAAAAATTCCTAGAGGTAAATGAGAACACAGATACATCGTATAGAAATCTCTGGGACACTATGAAGGCAGTAGTAAGAGGAAAATTCATTGCACTGAGTTCATTCCTTAAAAGGAAAAAAAAAAAAAAAAAAACCCAACAAATAAATGACTTAACATCACACCTCAAAGCACTAGAAAAAGAAGAACAGATCAACACCAAGAGCAGCAGAAGACAGGAAATAATTAAAATTAGAGCAGAAATTAATGAAATTGAGACTAAGGAAACAATTCAAAGAATTGACAAAACTAAAAGTTGGTTCTTTGAAAAAATAAACAAAATTGACAGACCCTTAGCGATGCTAACGAAAAGAAGAAGAGAAAAAACTCAAATTACTGCCGGGCGCGGTGGCGCACGCCTGTAATCCCAGCACTTTGGGAGGCTGAGGCAGGAGGATCACGAGTTCAAAGCCAGCCTCAGCAATGGGGAGGCACTTAGCAACTCAGTGAGACCCTGTCTCTAAACAAAATACAAAAAAGGGCTGGGGATGTGACCCAGTGGTCGAGTGCCCCTGAGTTCAATCCCCGGTACCACAAAAAAAAAAAAAAAAAAAAAAAAAAAAAAAACTCAAATTACTAATATTCGTGATGAAAAAGGGAATATCACAACAAACACCTCAGATATACAGAAGATAATTAGAAATTACTTTGAAAACTTGTATTCTAATAAAATCGAAAATACTGAAAGCATAGACAGATTTCTAGAGTCATATGATTTGCCTAAACTGGATGTGGAGGCTTTACACAACTTAAACAGATCAATTACAAGTGAAGAAATAGAAGATGTCATCAAAAAGCTACCAACAAGGAAAAGTCCAGGACCTGATGGGTTTACAGCCGAGTTCTACAAGACTTTCAAAGAAGAATTAATACCAATGCTCTTCAAACTATTTCAAGAAATAGAAACAGAGGGAGCTCTTCCAGACTCTTTCTATGAGGCCAATATTACATTAATTCCAAAGCTAGGCAAAGACGCATCCAAAAAAGAAAACTTCAGGCCAATATCTTTAATGAACATAGATGCAAAAATCCTCAACAAAATTCTGGCAAATAGGATACAAAAACATATCAAAAAGATAGTGCACCACGATCAAGTGGGGTTTATTCCAGGGATGCAAGGCTGGTTCAATATTCGGAAATCAATAAACATAATACATCACATCAATAGACTTAAAGATAAAAATCATATGATTGTCTCAATAGATGCAGAAAAAGCATTTGACATAATACAGCACCCCTTTATGCTCAAAACACTAGAAAAACTAGGAATATCAGGAACATATCTCAACATTATAAAAGCTATTTATGCAAGACCCAGAGCTAACATTATCTTAACTGGAGAAAAATTGAAAGCATTTCCTCTAAAAAGTGGAACAAGACAGGCATGCCCCCTTTCACCACTGCTATTTAACATAGTACTGGAAACTTTGGCCAGAGCAATTAGACAGACGAAAGAAATTAAAGGGATCCAGATAGGAAAAGAAGAGCTCAAATTAGCACTATTTGCTGATGACATGATAATATACCTAGAAGACCCAAAAAACTCTACCAGAAAACTTTTACAACTAGTAAATGAATTCGGCAAAGTAGCAGGATACAAAATCAATACCCATAAGTCAAAGGCATTTTTATACATCAGTGACAAAGGCTCTGAAAGGGAAATGATGAAAACGACTCCATTTACAATAGCATCAAAAAAAAATAAAATACTTGGGAATCAACTTAACAAGAGGTGAAAGACCTCTATAAAGAAAATTATAGGACACTAAAGAAAGAAGTCATAGAAGAACTCAGAAGATGGAAAGACCTACCTTGCTCTTGGATAGGTAGAGTTAATATTGTCAAAATGTCCATACTACCAAAGGCATTATACAGATTTAATGCAATTCTAATCAAAATTCCAATGTCATTTTTCAAAGAAATAGAAAAAGCAATCATGAAATTCATCTGGAAAAATAAGAGACCCAGAATAGCCAAAGCAATCCTGAGCAAGAAAAGTGAAGCAGGGGGCATCACCATACCGGACTTTAAATTATACTATAGAGCAATAGTAACTAAAACAGCATGGTATTGGCACCAAAACAGACTGGTGGACCAATGGTACAGAATTGAGGACACAGAGACTAATACATATAATTTCAGTTATCTTATATTAGACAAAGGTGCCAAAAATGTACAGTGGAGAAAGGATAGCCTCTTCAACAAATGGTGCTGGGAAAACTGGAAATCCATATGTAACAAAATGAAATTAAACTTGTATCTCTCACCATGCACAAAACTCAATTCAAAGTGGATCAAGGACATAGGAATTAGATCTGAGACAATACGCCTAATAGAAAAAGTAAGCTCCAATTTCCAACATGTCGGATTAGGCCCCAAGTTCCTTAATAAGAATCCTGTAGCGCAAGAATTATTACCAAGAATTAATGAATGGGATATATTTAAGCTAAAAAGCTTCTTCTCAGCAAAAGAAACAATCAGTGATGACATGATAATATACCTAGAAGTGAAGTGAATCGAGAGCCAACTAATTGGGAACAAATATTTAATACATGCACATCAGATAGAGCACTAATTTCTAGAATATATAAAGAACTCAAAAAACTTAACAACAAAAAAGAAAATAACCCAATCAATAAATGGGCTAAAGAACTGAAAAGACACTTCTCAGAATAAGATATACAATCAATCAACAAATACATGAAAAAATGCTCAACCTCTCTGGCAATTAGAGAAATGCAAATAAAAACTCCTCTAAGATTTCATTTCACTCCAGTCAGAATGGCAGCTATCAAGAACACAAACAACAATAAATGTTGGAGAGGATGTGGGGAAAAAGGCACACTCACACATTGCTGGTGGGACTGCAAAATGGTGCAACCGCTATGAAAAGCAGTATGGAGATTTCTTGGGAAAATGTGAATGGAACCACCCTATGACCCCCAGCATCCCACTCCTGGGTCTGTTCCCCAAAGACGTAAAAACAGCATATTACAGTGACACAGCCACTTCGATGTTTATAGCAGCACAATTCATAATAGCTAGGTTGTGGAACCAACCTAGATGTCCCTCAGTAGATGAGTGGATAAAGAAAATGTGGTATATATACACAATGGAATTTTACTCAGCAATAAGAGAGAATAAAATAATGGCATTTGCAGGTAAATGGATGAAGTTGGAGAATATAATGCTCAGTGAAATTAGTCAATCTCAAAAATCCAAATACCAAATGTTTTCGCTGATATAAGGAGGTTAGTTCACAGTGTGATTGTATGGGGGTACATATGATTAGAGGAACACTAGAATGGTCAAAGGAAAGAGAGGGCAAGGGAGGGAGCAGGCGGGGAGAAGGGGGGAAAATGGTGGTTGAATGAGATGGATATTACTATCCTAAATGCATGATTAAAGATCTGAGTGGTACTTATATACTTTGTATACAATCAGTTGTATGTAAAAAGATGATATACTTGCGCATTATGAATAAATAAATAAATAACAGAAAAAATATTTTAATCATACAAATTTATGAAATAGTATGTGATAATTTGATAAATGCATAAAATACTGATAAACTATTTTGAATGTTATTTCAAAATATGAACACGATAATATTTTGTCTTACAATGTACCTCTAATGCCAAATTTGATAAATCCCTTTAAACATTTTTTGAAATTTTTAATTTATTATTTTAAATTTTAGGTGGACCCAATATCTATTTTTATTTTATTTTTATGTGGTGCTGAGGATCGAATCCAATGCCTCATGCATGCTAGTTGAGCACTGTACCACTGAGCCACAAGCCCAAGACCTTTTTAACATTTTTATGTGGTAAAATGTACATATAAAATTTAACATTTAAAAAATTTTCAGTATACACTTCATTGGCATTTGGAACATTCACACTGTTGTGCAACCAACACTATCAGATACACCTAGAAATTTTTCTCTTGCAAAACTGAATCTTGATACTCATTAAATACTTTCTGTTTCTCCTTCACCCAGTTTATAAGGACAAATTATTCATCTTATGTATTATGTCAATGAAACTCCCTTCTTTATTTAAGCAGAATCATACAGTAGTTCTTCATTTTTTTTAACATTAGCATTTTTATCACTTAGCATAATGTCTGCCGATTTCATCCATATCAATGCACATATCAGAATTTTCTTCCTTTTTAGGTGGAACAATATTCCAGTGTATGGACATGCTAAAGTTTTTTTTTTATATATATATATCCATCTATCTATAGACAATTGGTTCTTTCATCTTTTTGCTATTGTGCATAATTTTTTTATTAGCATGGGTGTACACACAACCATTCAAGGTCTGCTTTCAATTTGTATGGATATTTACTGAGCATTGTCATTGATAGATCATATAATATTTCCATTGGTGGGGAGTTCTGTCACACTGATTTTTCACAAAGGCTTTATCAGTTTTTATTCCCACCAACAGTGTAATAGATATTAAATTTGACCACATCATTGTGAACACATTATTTTTCTCTTTGTAAAGCAGCCATCCTGATAGACCTGAAGTGATTATTTTTGGTTTGATTTGTATCATCCTAATGATTACTGATGTGTTGAGCTTTGTTTATGCACTTATTGGATTTTTGTGTATCTTCCTTTTGAAATGTGTATCCAAGCGCACACGTGCGCTCGCTCGCTCTCTCTCTCTCTCTCTCTCTCTCTCTCTCTCCCTCCCCCTCTCTCTCTGTATTTTAAAGTTCAGTTATAGGAGTTATTTTAATCTTTGAATATTGATCAAGTATCAGTTGTACCATTTGAAGATATTTTCTCTCATTCTGCACATTGTGTATTTATTCTGTTGATTATTTTATTTGCTCCTCAGAAGCTTTGCAATTTGACAGAGCTCCATTTATCTATTTTTCTTCTATTGCCTGTGCTTTTAGTGCTATAGCTAAGAAATAATTCATTTCCAAGAATGTCATTTTCCCCATGTTTATTTTCTAGAATTTTATACACTTTTTAAATATTGAATCCATTTTGAGTTTTTTTTATGAATAATGTAAGAAAATTATCAAATTTTTATTTTTAAAATAAATATCCAATTTTCCAAATACCATTTGTTGAAGAAACTTTTTTCTCCATTGTGTATGCTTGGCACCTAAAAATTAGTTGATTGCACATGTGTAAGTTTATTTTTCAGCTCTGTATTTTGTCACATTAGACCATATGTCTGTCTTTATGTCAGTAACATAACGTTTTTATTCATATGGCTTTGTGATACATTTTGAATTAAATAAATGTGATGACTTGAACTTTGTTCCTCATTCTCAATATTTCTTTGGCTATTCTGGGTCTTCTGTGGTTCCATATAACATTCAAAGTTTTTCTAGATTTTTAAAAATTTCTTTGGCATTTTAGTGTGAACAACACGATTCCATCAATTGCTTTGGGTAGTGTGAACACTTTTAAAATATTATGTCTTCCAATCCAGAACACAGAATGTTTTTTTTTTTTTTTTTCATTTATTTTTCCAATCAATGCCTTGCCATTTTCAGCCCACAAGGTTTTTTTGTTTTTGTTTTTTTATCTTCTTGGGTGAATCTGTTCCTAAATATTTTATTAATTTTTATGCCATTGTCATTGAGTCTGTTTTCTTAATTTCTATTTCAGATACTTTTTGCTAGTGTACAGACATACAACATAGTTTTGTTTTGTGATTTCTGTATCCTGAAATTTTACTGAATATTTTGTTGATACAATCACATGTTTTATAAATGTTTGTGGCTTATACATGAACGTTTGTCATTAAGAGAGAGATGAAAGCCGGGCGTGGTGGCGTAATCCCAGCACTTGGGAGGCTGAGGCAGGAGGATTGCGAGTTCAAAGCCAGCCTCAGCAATGGCGAGGCACTTAGCAACTCAGTGAGACCCTGTCTCTAATAAAAACACACAAAAAGGGCTGGGGTTGTGGCCCAGTGGCCAAGTGCCACTGAGTTCATTCCCTGGTACAAAAAAAAAAAAAAAAAAAAAAAAAAAGAGAGAGAGAGAGAGAGAGAGAGAGAGAGAGAGAGATGAATTTTTGTATTATTTTTAAAATTTAGATGGCCTTTCTTTCTTCCTCTATTACCCCCACTGTTGGGGATAAAATAAAATACAGGGCCTTGCACATGCTAAACAACTATTCTACCACTGAACTACTTCCTCAGACATTTTTTCCCCTGAAATTTTCTAGTACTTTCAGTATTATGTTTAATAAAAGAACATAGAGTGGGCCTACTTGTCTTGATATTAAAGCACAAAAAATTTAATTGTTCACCTTTTGAGTGTAATGTTAACTATGAGTTTTAAATAAATAGCCTTTAATATGTTGAAGTAAATTATTAAGGAGCATTGAAACTGAATCAGTAATCATATACTTTCTAACACAGAAAATTCCAGGTCTAAATAATTTGACTGATTAATTCTATCAAACATTCAAGAGAAATCAGGACATTGTCAATGTCCTGAAGAAAATTGAAGAGAAGGGAGAAATTCCATACTAATTTTATGAGCCCAGCACTACACTAATATCAAAGCCTGATAAAGACAATAAAAAAAGAACGTTGATGCAAAAATCCCCAACAAAACACAAACAGAATTTAACAACACTTAAAATGCATCATACACAATGACCAAATGGAAGACATACCTAGGAAGCAAATATGATTTGACATTTTCAAATAAATTAATGCAATACAAACATTAACAGAATGAAGGATAAAATCATATACTGATAGCATTTGAAGCATAAAAAGCATTTGACAATACCTCCTATGATAAAAATGAATCAGATATAGAATTGACTTCAGTGGCTTACATTTCTGTTATATTCCTCTGCTTATGATACTTTGTCCCCTTGTGCTTTCTGGACTAAAGACTCCCTGCCTCTAAATTTGTTTAATATGAAAATAATACCCGTATTTGGTTTATTTTTATGCAGTGATGAGGATAGAACACAGGGCTTCACTCATGATAGGCAAATGTTCTACCACTGAGCTACAATCTTTGCTCCCATACTACATTTTTCAGTAGTCATCAAACTAATGAAATGATGCCACTCTTCTCATTAGTGCTTTGAATCAGGTGAAACAGAATCCAATCCTTTGGGAATTCCTCACACAACCTGAAACTTTGTAAGTAAGCCCTAATCTTTTTATTTTATCCTGAAGGAGGAATCAGGAATTGGAAGATTTCCCTTTGAACTCATCACATCATTCCAGCGAGGGAATGGAGTAAAGGACATGCAGAATGCCATGAGATTTGCAGTTTTGAATGCATTATTTTTCTTGGTTATGTAGTTGATTGGTTATTGCATTTTATTAACATTTTCTAGTTATTACAAAGGCATTTTAATTCATGTATTGTTTGTTCTTCAGTGTTTCCATGGGGAAAAGTGAGACTTTTCCTAGTCTGATATCCTTCTGATATCCCTTTCTGATAATTTTTTAAATGAGATAGCTTATATGTCATAAAACCAGACCTATAGCAATTCATTCTGAAATGTTTTTTATTTCAATGTCTAAACATGTCAGTAGTAAGTAATTTTAACACTAAAGATATGATTATTGAGAAATCATGTTAAGCTAAACAATATTCTTCCAATGAGGGAATGAAAATATAAAATGAGGTGCTAGGGATAGAACACAGGACCTTGCACATGCTAGGCAATCACTCTAAAACTGAGTTAATCCATAACCCTACAATGAGTATTTTAATGAAAAATTTGTGGGATTTTTTTTTGCCAGCTTGAAGTTTACAAACTGCTTTCATGAAAAAAGAGAAACATAAATAGTTAAAATACTTTGACCAGGTGTGGAGATGCATGCCTGTAATCCCAGCCACTTAGAGGCTGACGAAGGAGGATCACATGTTTGAGCCTAGCCTCAGCTACGTACAGAGACCCTGTCTCAAAATAAAAAACAAAATTGCCCCTGGGTTCAAATCACAGTAACAAAACAACAACAACAACATAAGCTCCCAAAGAAACCCAAAACCAAATCCAAAATGTTCAATAGCATGTATAACACATTATAAATGTGGAAATAGAAAAATAAAATAATTAAATATATCTTGCTTGACATCAAATTGGCCATATTATTATTATTATTATTATTATTATTATTACCACTACTAAATTTTTATATTTTCTTTCAAAAACTAAGGGTTTTATCATATAATCATGACTGATGATTTGTTTATTTTAGTCCATTGACTGAGACACTAATTTAAAACAGAATGTAGTACAAATATATTCATGTGCTTCGGAAAGACAGTGGAATTAATATATTCAATACAAAGAAAATATCCATAAACTTCTCAGTGGCTCCTTTACAAAAACTGCATCCAAATATTTTCATTTTATTCAAATATGAAAAAATATTTTGTTTTCTCTAATTATATATTAATAATTAAAATGTTGCAGGCTATAAATTTATTTTTTAAAAATAATCAACTCAATGTAATTTAAATCAATATCACTTTTAAAAATTTCCTAATACATATAAATTTGATAGAATTGAATGTAGGATTCTAATTAGGCTTTACAATGCAGTTTTCAAATTGATATTAGAAATTATTTAGTTGTATTCTATGTTGCAGTAGGAGAAATTGCTTAGTAATGTAGTCAGGTAACATTACTTTGTACCCTTTGTTTTCATATAAAGTATACATTTCCCTAAATTTATTAGTAATGCCCAACAGTACCTGAAGAGCTTTGTTTACTATGCATCACACACATGCACACTTTTATACAAATAACAATTATAATCCTGACCTCTATTAGGAAAAAGTGTTCCTTCCAGTTGTTAATTAAAATTCTAGTTCAAAACAAAATTCTGGAGGTGTTACTAAGATGTAGTCTCATTTTCTATCTTGATCTCATACTTTTTGCTCCAATAATGCCTTAATACTTACACTTGTTTGTGCCTTTACTTTCACTCATGTTGTTTCTGCTTCCTAGAATTCCCTTGATTTTCAATGGTGTTAAATACACAGTACAAGTGTCATCTCCCCCAAGCAGACTTTTCTAAATCCTTTATTCATCTTCTACAAACAGGCCAATGGATGGATTGAATTACTTTTTTATCTTCTGACAAGATACTTTCTGAATATTTTTCAAGGTTACAGAAACCATGTCTTATTTTAAATAACAATTTATGTAAATTCATTTGTAGAGTGTGATGTTTTGTGTTTAGAAAATGTTATTTTGAATTCAGTGCTTAGCACAATGCATGAGATGCAATAAGAATAATAAAAAACTTTGTTGAATTTATATATCTGATTGTTCACTTTTCAGGCTATAATAATTCAGTGAAGTATGTCTTTGTTCCTAGTTACCATTTGTTAAATGTTTCAAGATTACATAATAAATGATTTTCTTTATTAACAAATTTATTTTGTTGCTAATTAAAGATATTTTAAAATCTTGACATTACCATCATTCTTAACTGATTATTTAATAAAATTATAGTCAAATAAACAGGTTTGATTTATGGCATTTTAAAATAATGCTGTCATTTCCTTTGTTTAACTCTTTTTTAAAAAATTGTTCTTTATAGATATACATATCAGTAGATTGTATTTTGCCATATTATACATACACAGAGTATAACTTTTTCTAATTAGGATCCCATTCTTGTGGTTGTACATGACGTTAACATTCACTGGTCATGTATTCACATATGTACATAGGAAAGTTATGTCCAATCCATTCTACAGTCTTTCTTAATCCATCCCTGCTCCCTTGCCTTTGTCTATCTAATGAACTTCTATTCTTTCCCTGCCCCCTTATTGTATGTTAGCATCCAAATATCAGTGAGAAATTTTGGCTTTTGGTTTCTGGGGACTGGCTTATTTCATTTAGCATGATAGTTTCCAGCCTCATCCATTTACAAGCAAATACTATAATTTTATTCTTCTTTATGGCTAAGCAATTTTTCGTTGTGTATATAGGTCATATTTTCTTTATCCATTCTTCTGTTGAAGAGCACCAAGACTGGCTACATAGCTTAGCTATTGTGAATTGAGCTGCTATAAACATTGTTGTGGCTGTGTTGCTATAGTATGCTGATTTTAAGTCCTCTAGGTATGTACCAAGGAATGGGATAACTGGGTCAAATGGTGGTTCCATTTCAAGTATTCTGAAGAATTTCCATTGTGCTTTCAGAGTGGTTCCACCAATTTGAAATCACACCAGCAATGTATGAGTGTACCTTCTTAATGCTGGATTTATCCAAATTTAATGCTTGGATTTGGATAAATCCAATGCTTGGATTTATCCAAATCCAAGCATCAATGTTCAAAAATTGTCAGATTAAATACCATAACTATGGTTTTGACTGATACATTTAAATTAAATATTTTTATTGCATCTATTATAACACTGATTGTAATTAATGTAACTTGTCATGTAATGTCCCTCCAGGATCCTTGCTGGAATTATTTTGAGATAAGTTGGATCACACTATATTTTGTATACCTTGACCGTCTCCATATTTCTCATTTGAAAGCACACAATAGTATTTGACAGGATAAAATAGCTCTTGGCACTATGTTGAACAAAACAAGATTCATATATTTGCTTCAATAGTTTGAAAATATAGAAGAAGCATGATATGATCCTAAAACTCTAACTCCAAAGTCATCGATTTATGTACAATCATGATATAACCATGCATTATTGAGAACATGGAAAAGAAAATATCTAGAAAGTATAAATTGCCGGGCGCGGTGGCGCACGCCTGTAATCCCAGCACTTTGGGAGGCTGAGACAGGAGGATCGCGAGTTCAAAGCCAGTCTCAGCAATGGCGAGGCACTTAGCAACTCAGTCAGACCCTGTCTCTAAATAAAATACAAAAAAGGGCTGGGGATGTGGCCCAGTGGTCGAGTGCCCCTGAGTTCAATTCCCGGTACCAAAAAAAAAAAAAAAAAAAAAAGTATAAATTATACTGCTCTCCATTCATGGTATAGATATGTACCCAGGATTTTTAATTTTCAAGAATTTAATATTTTTCCTTCCATAACTATGGGCATAACAATGTATATGATTGTTTTAAACTATCCATTTTGCAAAATGTTAAGTAAAAGGTAGATACTTGATATTAAAACTTTTTGAATTACTCTTCTTTTGTACTTGACATATATGAGAAATTAATTAAGCAAATACCTTAATAAAATATGGAATTCTTGTTTAATTTTGAAATCATGCACAAATTATTCAGGAAGAGGGAAGTTTTAAGAGGACAGAAGGAGACACCTGTAAAAATTTACATAATGCTATTTTATGAAATCAATAACATACCCTTTTCAAGACAGTTAGATTTTCTAAATTTAAAATTAAAATAATAATAATGTATCTGGAGGCCAGAAATGGCAATTATATAATGAAGTTAAGTCCTTTTTTAGTAGCTTGAAAGAAAGACCTATTACTTATATGATTTTTGATAATTTGAAATCACATATTAAATGCTTAATTTTGACTAACATTTTTCTTTGCTGGGACTTTTTTTTTCTAAATCTTATTATGAAATTTAGGTCAGGTAGACATTTAGATTTTGGAGTTTAAAAACAATAGTACCATTTCTACATACAAATTTAAAACATCAATATTTTAATTTGTTAGATAATATATTTATTAAAGATATATATTAGGGAGATCATCTTCCTGTTTTAATATCTAAATTTTAGCATAGCCAATTATTTGGTCAGTGTTTTTTATTTACGTGGGCACTTATCAATAATATTACTGGAGGTATAATCAACCTAACAAGAACAAAAATAACTAACCTAGAGGACTATCACTTGCAAGATATAAGAACTAATCTGTGAATTAGTGGTTGTAACAGTTTGTGCTTCAGAGGAGAAAAATCCAATCCTGACACCTCAGAGGCACCTGTAGGTGCCCCACCAGTACACTATAATCAACACATTCGTTTATTTATGCCAATTTTTCCTGATTACTTCTCTCAAAAACAAGGCTGTTCAAAAGGCCAAATTATAGAGTGGCAAGTCATGCACTACTGGAGTTCATTTTCACTTTTGATGCCCAAATATTGGTCTGAGACACTGTATCTCAAGGGTAAATAACCAATACCCATGATGTAAAGGAGCCATTTGTATTGGTTTCTGTTAGAAGAAAACCAGTGCTTTAGGGAAAACAATTTTATTCTAACTTTTTAAGAAGTTGGAATTACTTAAACTTATAACTTTCCTTTTTAATCTTACCTTTTTTCCTCATAATGTTTTCATCTATAAAAGCTGTGCTTCACATTCTTGGACATGGTTTTTATTCTATTAATCAGAACAGAAATACACTGTTTAGGTTTTGGTCCTTAAGCAGTATCAAGCACAGTACCATATGTCATTAATCATATTGAAAATTTGGGGAAATAATTTTGAACTTCTACTAATACCATTTTCAAATTATAGCATTACATTACTTAAAAATATAACCTGAAATTAGCAATTTTTTTCTGCTACAAAATATAGGGTCTTGATGAAAATATAGAAATTTTATATGGTTATATCTGCTTGAAAATTATCCATTAGATATCATCTTTATCTCTTCCCCCCACCCCCCACAACAATTTAACATCCACATCTAGTGAAAACACATAGTATTTTAAGTGTGATATTTACCTTTGGTAATCATTTTGTTAGTTAACAGAAAATGAGGATGGTGGGAACATGAGTTGAGAGAATAATTCTATAACAAGGGCCCACTGTGCTGACTCCTACAGGCTTTCTTTTCCAGGAAGCAATTTACCTTCAGCCCTGCTCATCTTAAGTGAACAAGATATGTCACATTCTTCAGAAAACTACCTGTTCACTGGAGGAGAAATGCACTTCCAAAATAATGTTGGTAAGAGGAACCCAAGTTACCCTGAAAGAGACTTTTGTGACCAGATCCTGAAACTCAGGAAAATAAGGATAGTTCCTCCTAACCATAAAATCTGTAAGAATGTCTGGTGAAGAATCCAATTACAACTGCTTAGCATGGGCCAATATGGCAAATTGCCATAATGGTGGGAATTTGAAAGTCACATGTCAACCTGCTGTCAGTCAAAAGTGAAGAGGTGGACCTGGATGGGACTCTCTAGAAACTTCTCTGGAATCCCCAATAAAACTGAAATGCAGGAGAGGCATATTGTCTCTCTACTCTCTGAGATGACCCACTTTCTCCCTTGACAGTGTCTAGTTCCCTTTTTCCTTTCCCTTCAGTAAACTTATTCCTGTTACTCTGAGAGACATGTCTGAAATTTTTCTGACTTGATCACAAAAATCGGGGTTTGAAGAGGGAATATTCACAGAGCATGTTTCTCAGAAGGCTGCAGCTCTGTGACATTTTGAGAAATATTAAAGATATATGCATGTGTGTTTGGTGTGAAAAGGATATAGGATATATGGAATATTACAACGGTTAATGGGTATAAAGTTTTGCAAGTTGAAAAATATTATAGGTATGGCTAGTGATGATAATTACACAGCAGTGTAAATGTTATTAATATCACTGAAGTACATACTTAATATTGGTTCATATAATATTATCATGGCACGTACATTTTACTACTTTTTTAAAAAAAAATTAAAAGGATAGTATAGAGGTAGTTGGAACATGGCAGATTAAAGAGTGCACTTTCCAGCAGTTCCTTAATACAAGACTAAAAATGCTGGAAGACTGTTCTTCAGTGAGGTGGATAAATAATGGATTTGACTGAAATTCAGTACTGTACAGTAAAACAAACCACAGAAAAACAAAATCTGAGAAACTTTGAACAAAGTATAAGAAATATTATGTTAGATACATGCCAGCTTGGCGGTGGTGGTGTGGAAGCCATAGCTGATGAAGGGAAGTGGAGCACAAGCAGAAGGAGAGGAAAGTATGGTGAAACAACAAAACATTATGTGGGGTAACCTGTGTAATATGGAGGGAGGTTGGTCTTAATAAATCCAGAATTGGTGGGAGATATTGTTGAGTGAAAAGTAATCAAAATTGCTTGGCCTGTGGGCAGATATATTGGCAAGAACTGAGGTCACTGGTGCAGGAACCATTCATAAATGCTGCATGGTCATGAGCAGAGGCAGAAAATCAGGAACTCATAAAGGAAGTTTACAACTGCCTGTCTATTATGAGCCTCAGAGTCTGCCTGGGCCAGTGTGACTGAAATAGTTGCAAAGAAAATTTTGCCTAGGGCATTCAGGCTCCAGATACCAAGAAAAGAAGTCCCATTCTTATTGGCACTCCAGATATCTAGCAGAGATTAATATCTCCCCCTCAACAAAGGATATGACTCAAAACTCAAATAACTACTGACAGCTTTCCAAACATCAAAAAAGACCAAGCCACTGCTGCTAGAACTTTCAATTTAGAACTCTGCACAATTCCTGCTTAAAGTATACACAATTTCTCAGCACTCACCAGTCTATTCCACCCTATACAAGGAGATGAGAAGTTGAGAGCTACTACAAACATCTCTGGGTGCTAGCCAAAATGGCTAGCAACTAGGTGAAGAAACAAAGATATTGGGTTTAACAACTCCTAGCTCTTGACCAAAGGGATAAAAAACCCCAAAGCAAATACAGAAAATAAAAATCTGTCTTTGCTGTTATGGTTTATACGTGGTGTTTCCCAAAAGTTCACGTGTGAGACAATATAAGAATGTTTGGAGGATAAATGATTGGGTTGTGAGAGTCTTAACCCAACTAGTGAATTAATCCCCTGATAGGACTTAACTGAGTGGTAAATGAAGTATGTGGTAAATGAAGGGTGTGGCTGGAGATGGTGGGAATTGGGGGTGAGGCTTTGGGATATATATTTGTATCTGGTGAGTGGAGACCTTTCTCTCTGCTGCCTGATCATGTGAACTGCTTCCTTTCACCATATTTTTTTCTGCCATGATGTCCTGCCTTATCTTGAGCTCCTAGGAATGGAGCTAGCTGTCCCATGAGTCCTCAAACAAACTTTTCCTTCTCTACAGTTGTTCTGATTGGATCTTTTTAGTCACAGAAGGGAAAAGCCTGACTAAAACACTTGCCATTGGTTTTTGCCAGCTCAGGGGAAATAGGAACTTTATTTTTCATTAAGATATTTTGTCTATATTTTTTCTCTTTTTAAAAATTTTCTATGTCTATATATGTGAGTGTGTGTGTGTGTGTGTGTGTGTGTTTTACCTTTTTAATACATAATTTTTTTCAAAAATCATTTCTTTGAATTTTTTTTTTTTTTTTTTACTTTCTGTCATTCTATGAGAATGTCTGAGTGTGTGAGTGTGTGTGTAATGTGGGATGTTCTCACTGTGTAGATAGGTTTGGAAATACTTATACATATATTCATATAAATTTACTTCTATTTAATTGCTTTCTTCTTCACCAGTTTATTATGTAGTTTTGGTTTGACATAGGTGGAGAACGATTCTATGTGGCTTTGAGTTGTTTTGATCTGGTATTTGTTTGTTTGTTTGTACCTTGAGATTTGTCTCTCTTTTTGCAAGTTCTTCAATCTCTTTTTTCCCCCAGTTATTTTAGTTGTAGATGGACCTTTATTTTATCTCTCATACACAGTGCTGAGACTCAAACCCTGTTCCTCACACATGCTAGGCAAGTGCCCTACTATTAAGATACAACCCCAGCCCCTTCTTCAATCTCTTTACCCACTAATTTTTCTTTTCTCTCTTCCTCTCTTTCTTTTTTATTACTTTTACTTTTTTTTTATTTTTTACTACTCTTTCTTTATATCATCATGTTACCTATCTTCTGCCTCACCTTTGGTCACTTTTTGAATGTTTCAAACATTTTCTTGTCTACTTACCCTGTATTCTCTTCAATCAAGAAACTGTAATACACCAATTCAATTATATAGTTTATGTAATTCCTACCCCATTTATGTTATGATTATTGACCCAGTGGAAGATGTAGTAGATACCTGCTACTTAACGCCTGCTCTAGTTTACATTTCTTTTTGTGCTGAGGGTAAATATTGACTCCACCATAAATTTATGGGTGGCAGTTAGTGTTATAGATGCAAAAGTAGACGCTGGACATTTATCTTAAGGTGGTACATCTCTTGCTGACATTATTGCTATTTTTAGCTCTCTTCTTTCTCTAAGAGGGGATGGAAAGTGAGAGGGACACTTAAAAGTTCATAGAGTAGAGATTCTACTACCAAGCAATTCACACAACTCAGCAAAGTAACAGCAAATCTCACCCCAAATATGATGTATTACCATTCAAGCCTAAACAATATTTCAAAACAAAAAAATTTGAGAGACAAAACACCTAAACCACCTATCAGGCCCCAAAGAGGAATAACCAAAAAGTGATCTCAGGTAATCTGGGACATCTAATCATGCATTAAAAAAGAGATAACCTAAAACAAAAAGATAACTACACACAAAAGGGCACATGTATAAAAGAGGAGGGAGAATCCATCTCAATTGATGCCCAATTCCAAGTGTTGTACCTGGTGAAATATGGATTAAAACTCCAAGCCACGCCGGGGGTGGTGGCGCACGCCTGTAATCCCAGCACTTTGGGAGGCTGAGGCAGGAGGATCGCGAGTTCAAAGCCAGCCTCAGCAATGGCGAGGCACTTAGCAACTCAGTGAGACCCTGTCTCTAAATAAAATACAAAAAAGGGCTGGGGATGTGGCACAGTGGTCGAGTGCCCCTGAGTTCAATCCCCGGTACCACAAAAAAAAAAAAAAAAAAAAAAAAAAAAAAAAAAAAAAAAAAAAAAAAAAAAACCTCCAAGCCACGTAACACTTGAGCCAAAAAAAAAAGCCTTTATTAAGCTGATCAGCGGCCACCATCTTCACACATTATACAGTGTGACAAGATGGTACACAAGCAGTTATATTCAAGTGTTTATATTTGGTTGTTCAGCCAATGCAAGCAAGCCACATACACAAGCTGAATTTGGGTAATTAGTGAGATAATGCAATGGGTACATTGGTATTTCCCATGGGACTTTCCAGGTTGGCATAGCAACAAGCAAGTAGAAGGGAAGGGGGGGTGTCAAAATGACCCTAGTTGAGTACATGTCAGAGGATGGTTACAAACATCTAGACAATCAATCTCTAACAAGGTACATTGCCCAAGAAAAATGGAAATCAAAGAGAACAATTTTACATTGTGTAAGAATTTCTATTTTTGTGTTGCCAAGTATGTTATGCTAGGTAATGATTAATGGGTACAGAGGCAGGGCTTTCTGTGTTCTATTATTTCTGGAAAACAGGACTATTTCTCCTTACTCCTAAGATGGCTGCTGAAGAAAAAGATGGAGTCCCTTTAGTTCTTTTATCACTCAAGAACTCTGAGAACATGAGGAAATAGGCAAACAAATCTCTTCACAAAATTCACAATCCCTCAACAAAAATTCCACATATATAGAAGTGAATGAAAATCTAAAGAAAAACTACAAAAACTGATTTTTAAAAAGCTAAATAAGCCAAAAGAATATCTAGGGGATGAATGAAAAGAGAAAATCAGGAGATGAAAGTCAAATTCAATAGAGAGAGAGAGAGAGAGAGAGAGAGAATATGAAAAGAAACCAATCAGAATTCTTAAAAATGAAAGACACAAAGAATTAAATTTAAATTTCACTTGAAAGCCTCCCCAACAACATAGATAGTGTAGAAAAGAGAACTTCAGGCCTTGAAGACAGAAGTTCATTCCTTGAGGACAGGGTATATAAAATTAATATTCATTCTGCAATAAAGACAAAAAATGACTGTGATCACAACATACAAGACACTGGGATAGCATAAAGAAAAAAAAAACTCTGAGCGTCATTGGGGTAGAAGAAGATATGGAAATACAGTATAAAGGCATTAAGAACATCTTCAATGAGAAAGTGAAATAAAATATTTCCCATATTAGAAATTAGACATCCACATCCATGAGGCATATAGAAGCCCCAAAAGACAAGATCAGAACAGAACCTCTCCAAGATACATCATAATCAAAATGTCTAAAAAGGAAATTAGAAAATAATATTAAAAATTTGGAGATTAAACTATCTGGTCACATTTAGAGTAAAATTAACAAGGCTCACCCGTGACTTCTCAACTGAGGCACTGAAAATAAGAAGGGCCTGCAATGAGATATTCAAAGGTCTAAAAGAAAACAATTTCCAGCCAAAATTCTATATCCAGCCAAGCTATCTTTCAAAATTGATGAGTAAATAAAAAGTTTTCCATGACAAGGATGAACTAAAAATATTCACAATCACTAAACCATCACTATACACAATACACAAAGATATACCACACACAGAGTAACCACAGGACAAACCCCCAAATTCCAAAATAGATGAGGATCACTAGAAGAGTAACAAACTAAATGAAAACAGGCATAAAATTAAATATAGCAAACATACCAAAATTCCAGGAAACAAAAACATATGTCTATAATAACACCAAGTGTAAATGCTCTCAATTCCCCAATTAAAAGACAGATTAGCTGAATGGATTAAAAACAATATACACAATATATGGTGTTTGCAAGAGACACATCTCATAAGGCAGAGACACCTGCATGTTGTGAAAAAAAGGATAGAAAAAATATTCTGTGCAGATGGAATCTGAAAACAAGCAGAAGTATTATTGTAGAGGTCGTCCACAACATTGGATAGATTCATTCCCAAGTATTTTTTTATTTTATTTTATTTCATTTTTAGGTTTTCTTGAAGAGGTTAGTTTTCTTACCCAGAAAATTCATTATTAGGGTATAGGAAAGTAATTGATTTATGGATGCCAATCTTGTAGCCTACTACTTTCATGAATTTGTCTGTCACCTCCATAAATCTTCTCATGGAGTTTATGGATCATTTAAATATAGGATCATGTCATCAGCAAACAGAGATAATTTGACTTTATCTTTTATTTTTTGTATCCCTTTAAATTTCTACTCTTGCCTGTTGCTCTAAGTTGAGTTTAAAGAACTATTTTGAATACGAGTGATGAGAGGGGACATCCTAGACTTGTTACTGATTTTAGAGGAAATACTTTCTGCCTTCATCCGTTCACTATTAGTGGCTTTGTGTTTTCCATTTATTGACTCTACAATGTTGAGGTAAGTTTCTTCTATGTAGTTTACCCTGCATTTTTAGTATGAATAGGTGTTGGATTTCCTAATGGCCTTTTCTGCATTTTCTTTGATGACCATAAGATTCTTTTTTCTTTTTTATTTTTATTTATTTATTTATTTATTTTTAATACGGGAGATTCGAACCCAGAAGCACTTAACCACTGAGAGACATCTCCTCCCCAGCCCTATTTTATCCATTTCATTTAGAGAGAGATTCTTGCTTAGGTCTTGGAAACTAGCTGAGGCTGGCTTTAAACTCTTGATCCACCTGCCTCAGCCTCTAGAACTGCTGGGATTACAGGCATGTGCCACCATGCCCAGCATGATCATAACTTTCTTATCCTTAATTCTGTTTATATGGAGAATTGCAATAAATTATTTTTGTATATTGAACCAAACTTGCATCCTTGGGTTAATGAAACTCACTTGATCATTGATCATAGTGTACTTACTGTCTTTTTTTTTTTGGTACTGGGCATTGAATCTAGGAGTGCTTAATAACTGTGCCACATCCTTGGCCCTTTTAATTTTTATTTTGAGATAGGGTCTAAATAAATTGTTTAGGGTCTCACTGAATTGCTGAGGCTGACCTTGAACTTGCAATCCTCTTGCCTTACCCTCCCAAGTCGCTGTGGTTACTGGAGTGTACCAGCAGCATGGCCTCTACATATGTTTTTTTTTTTTTTTTTTTTTTAATATGATTTACTAATTTTTGTTAAGGAATTTTGCATTTTTGTTCCTCAAGTATATTGATCTGAAGTTCTCTAATCATCATATTAAGGGTCAAGCAAAGGAATTCAAATCCAACAAGTGTTTAACATTTAACTAACTTATTTGAAACATTTTACTTTTCTATTCCTTATCTCATTAAATTATTTTTTGTTATTTTATTTATATCAGTATAAGCCCATACATTTGCAATTTATAGTTTTGATTAAAATACAAATATTAATAATGATTTCCATTGTTAAATTATGACAGCATTTGACATTAGAAACATTTTCAAATTGGATCTCATGCATTTTGAAAGCTCCAAATCCTTTTTGGCTAGCATTCTTAATTTTCTATTGCTAATATGATCTAGGGTAATCCTGTATTTTCTTTTGTGCTGTCGACTGTACAGTCATATCGGGTTTTTAAATTAATTTATATTATGATTTATACATATTTTGTTTTCTCATGTAACTTTTAAATAATGATGAATACAGTTGCTATAACATAAACTTTCATGTAAAGGCTTTTGTATAGTCATAGTTTGAGTAGACATATAGTACTTAAATAAATACGTATTCTGGAAAAGTTTTCTCTTAATCTTTGGCTTGTCCCTTTTTGCTATTAATGATGTATTTTGCAAAGAAGAATACTTTAGTTTTGATAAATTTAATATTTTACCTATTTAATAATGTGCTTTTGGTGTTGTCTCTTAAAAGTAATTGTCAAAATTAGGTTGACATAAATTTTTCTCATTTTTTTAATCCTCTAAATTTTATAAATTTATGTTTATGTTCTAATTTTATAATTTTGTGGTTTTATTTAAGTGTATAAACCATTATTTAATCTTTGAATTCAGTATGAAACAATGAAATATATATGTTAATTTTTAAACTTACAGGTACCCAATGAATCCAAAACCATTTATTTAAAAAAACAGACCTTTTATTATTTAATTATATTTGATCCCACTTAAAAATCAATTGACATTATTTGGAAGGGTCTTTTTACATGATTTATATTAGTTACATTGATTTATTCACCTATCCACTTGCTAATACAATATAGTTTTTATATAGTAAATCTTAAAATCAGATAAAGTGAATATTTTTGTTCTACTTTTTCAGAATTGTTTTGGCTAGTCTCAATTATTTCCTTGTTTTGTTAAGTCTAGTTTGTTTGATTTTACATTTATGGATTGTAGAATTCTTTATTGACAACAAAAATAAAAATATTTCTGATAATTTGATTAGTACTGAGGTGAACCTATTCATCAACTCATACAGAGCTGAAATCTGAAAAAACAATGTGTCTTCCAGATCATAGACATGGTACTCCATTTATCTGTATTCATGCTATTTCTATTATTAGTGCTTTTGTATTCTCCACACAGAGTTTTTATGATTTTATTGTAAATTTAGGCATATATTTATTTTGGGGTGTTATTACATATAATATTTGTTTTAATAATTTCAATTTCAAATGAATATGTTTGATATAAAGAATATAACATTTAAAATTGACCATATGTTTTCTGATTCTATTACTTCTTCTTCAATTATGTGGAAGAGATTATGTATAACTAATGCAATTTCTTCCTTAACTTTTTGGTTGAATTAATAAGTGAAGTGATATGGAAATAAGCTAAATTAAATTGTATTATTTCACTTTCAATATCTGGAGTTTTTCCAGATATTATGACAGTACCGTTTTTATTGTATTTCTATTATGATGCAAGAATGCACATGGCATAAATTCCATTCTTTTAAATTTTTAGTTTGTTTAATGGCTTAGAAAAAGTCTGTCTTGGTGAATATTCCCTATGTACTTGAGAAAAATGGACATTTAGCTTTTGTTAGATGTGGTTTTTGATTAATGCTTAATATTGGTGTTCATTTATTCTTAATCTTTATCTGTACTGATAATCTGATTACTTTTATCTATCAGTAGTTAAGAGATAAGACTTGATTTTTAAAATTAAAATTATGGAAATGTATATATGTACACACACACACACACACACACACACACACATATAGTGCTTTTGAAAAACTGTAGGTCATTTATCCATGCAAATGCACCAATGAGCATACAACCTATTCTATTCCTACACAAACATAACTCAAATTACCACAATTAGTAAATCTTGTTCTAAGGTGTTATACAAATGACTGAACACAGACATATGACAATAATTACAAACTCAATCAAATATTGAAAACATGCAAACTATCCATGATCTTAGGTCTATGGTAAACATACTAATGGTGTTTGTTAATTAAAAGTCATGAAGATATCTTTAGAAAATATTTTTGTCAGGCTTAAGCTTTTCTGCTGGAATTTTCTTATGTAAATAAATTAAGAATTTGTGGATTTGAGAAGCATAGGTGAGTGGTAAATGATGGCTTGATGTATTGAACTGTGTAATTAACACAATGGAAAATGAGGATATTCTAAAATCAATTTTCCCATTCTGCTAGAATTATTCCACATATATTGCTAAAATGTAAAACCATGTGTTAATTTTAGAGCTAAAACATATTTAATATGTTAGGAGAATAGCATTTTGAAGAGCTGCTTTTAAAAATGTTATATTTTAAGAGAAGAATACTTTGTAGCTAATGTTACTTGTATCCTTTTAATTGATATGGGGACAATGTCCCATGGTCAGTGTATCATATATTGTAACTTCTTGTAATTTAATTATACAATACTAGTTAGTATTAACTATTGATAATTCTGTTATTTTAGTTGGATCAACTAAGTGTTGTAAAATTTACATTTTACAACTTCCAGTGGCAGTCAGTCAATACACTAAAGTCATTACAAAAACAGTAGAGCTGGAATGAGAGATTACATCACCACTAATACTGATGTTTTTTGTTATTGTTTTCTGTTTGCTTGTTTGTTTGTTTTGTTTTCTGGTATGAGGGATGAAACGCTTCACCACCAAGCCACATCTCCAGCCCTTTTTTTAAATTTATTTATTTATTTTTATATTTGAGATAGGGTCTCGCTAATTTGCTCCTGGCTTTGCTAAGTTGCTGAGGCTGGCCTCAAACCTGCCGTCCTCCTGCCTCAGTCTCCTGAATCATTGGGATTACACATGTGTGCCACCAATGCTAGCTCATGGTGGTTGGTTACTGTACAATTATTTTGAAGACAGAACTACTCTAAGTTTTTTTGTGGATACTACAATCTCATTTTTTTGGCTCTGTTAATTATGTAATTATACAATTATTTGGTGACAACTCCCTTACAAAAGAACAAGGTAGTCTCATTAAGTTCTGCTAAACAGAGCACAGAGGTGAATAATGTTCTGAAAAAGCATAGAGATGCATAGATACATAAAGGTCCATATGATCCTTCCTGCTTTGGAATAAATAAAGTACTACATTGAGAGATGCCTAGCAAATAATTTTCATGAGAAGACAGTCCATACTGCAAACACTTAACACCAGGAATCATAGGAATATATACATTGCAGTCAATATATATGTATATATATATATATATATATATATATATATATATATATATATATATATACTAGTTAACTATTTGGTCATATGTTAATATACCACCTTTTGGAAAAAAGATAATGCATATTAATAACAGATATTTTCTTACCTTTCTTCCTTATCCCTAAAATACTCTCTAATTTGAGCAAGTCTCATACCAGGTCACCATCACAAAACCTTCCACTCTTCCATGTATGCCTTCTTGAAAACACAGCTTTTAAACAGGAATTTCTCTGCTTTTCCATGTTATTCAGACTTTTCTTTCATCTTTGTGAACTTTCTGACCTAGCTACAACTGTCTCTCCCATGAACATAATTCCTTGCAAGCATTTTGATTGATTGCATTAATCTTTCCACACCTCACATTTCAGAATTTATAAATGGATAAGTTATCCTATTTGCATCTTAAAATATTTATCATCCTTCCTCCTTCAAATACTATGACTCCTATGCAAGCATTTCATCATATTTATTCCATCTTTTAACCTTCACTTTTTATTCGTGTATGGACAGAAAAGAGGTATTCTTAATTTTATAGTCATTAGCAATATTTTAAATTTAATTTCTCTCCATTACCCTTGACTCATTCAACATCCATATCAATGATACTTCCCCTAACCTGATCTTGACTTGACCTGAAACTTTTCTGAATCTCATTTTAATAATTCAAAAACACACATTTATTCTTTGTTATGGTTTGGATGTGAGATGTCCCCCAAAAGCTCATGTGTGAGACAATGCAAGAAGGTTTAGAGAAGAAATTATTGATTTCTGAAAGCCTTAACTGAATCAGTGAATTAATCTCCTAATGGGGATTAATTGAGTTGTAACTGCAGGCAGGTATGGTGTGGCTGGAGGAGATGGGCATCAAGGGCATGGCTTTGGGATATATAAATTGGATCTGGCTAATGGAGTTTCTTTCTGCTTTCTGATCGTCATGTGATCTGCTTCCCTGTGCCACACTCTTCTGTCATGATATTTCAGTCTCACCTTGATCCCCAAGGAATGGAGCCAACTGCCCATGGAATGAGACCTCTGAAACCATGAGTCCTCATATAAACTTTTTCTCCCCTAAAATTGTTCTGGTAAGCTCTTTTAGTCACAGTAGTAAAAAAGCTAAATAAGACAGAAATGGAGTCATTTCTTTAAATTGACCATGTGATTCAAAAGTTTTTAAAACCTTTTGAAAGTGGTTGGAGGAATTTTGAGATGTGTAGCAGTGCAGTGCAAGCTGGAAATCCTTTAGATTTTTTTAAGTGGATATTAATGGCTGATTCTGGTAGGAATTCAGGAGACCAGAATGCTAATAGGATTGTGGACAGTGAAGACTGAGCTCAAGAGGGTTCAGAAAAGAAGGACTCTATTGGAATTTGGAGTAGAGGACATTCATGTTATGTTCTGGCTAAGAAGTTGTCTGCATTTTGTCTTTGTCCTGAGACTTTCAGTGAGACTGATTTTAAAAGGTCTGAATTTCCTAATCTGGTGGAAGAAATTTCTAGATAGCACTCAGGTGGTGGCAAGGATATTGCTGGCAGCTTTTAGCCAAATTTATCGTGACAATCAGGAGCAGAAAGCAGAGCAGAAAGTTTTTTTAAAAACTTGGACTTAAAAGGTGGGAGTAAAACTGGGGCCCAAAAGTTGCAGTTGTTATAGACATTATCACCACCAAAGAAATGTTGAAGACATTTCCCAGAAACAGAAAGATGGATTGATGGCAGCTCAGGAATTGGCAAGATCATATTCATCTCAGACTCAAGGGAGTAAAAGTAAAAATTCTCTTGAGAAGAGACCAGTGAGACACCCTTCTTGAAAAAGTGGGCCTAGGAAGTTCTTTGTTGTTGTTGTTGTTTTTTAATGTACACAGCTACCCAGACACTCAGAGACTACTGCAGGCAGGGTCCCTGGAAGCTTGGCTACTGCTGGAGATGGCAGCAGACTGTGGCAAAAACCACATGGTACTGATTCTGCAGAAGTGCAGGATGATGAAGTTAAGGGGTCATGAAGGCTTCTACCAATATTTTAAAGGAAAACCCAGGCAAAGTGCAGCAGGATTGGAGTACCTGTGGGCAACCTCTGAAAGAGTAAATTGCGAAGATGTGAGGAGGAATCCAAAACTGCACTAGAGATGCCCGAGTTTAAGAAATGCCAGTACTATAGAATGTCTGCCAGGGAAGGCTGAGACAACCAATAGAAAGGCCACTTGGACTGCAACCAACAAGGCCACAGGGGTGGAGGTACACAAGCCCTTTGAAAAGAACATCACAACAGCATGTGCCCCAGATGCTGGACATGGAGCTACAGGACTTGTTCACCCAGCTGGGATTCATTACTGCTTTGGTCCTATTCCTCCTTTTTATGTCCCTATTTTTGTGAATGGAAGTGTTTATTCTGTAACTTTATGCATCAAATATTTCTAAATAGCTTTGATTTTTCAGGTGCTCACAATGAGAGTTTGTCCTGAGATTCAGAGGAGACTTTGGAATTGCACTTTTGGAAAATATTGGAACTGTTGCAAATACGGGACATTTGGAAGTGGACAAAATGTATTTAGCATTGTGAGATACTAGTGAGCTTTGGGGGACCTGGGCAGATTGTTATGGTTTGGATGTGAGAGGTCCCCCAAAAGATCATATGTGAGAGAAGAGAATCTTAACCGAATCAGTGAATTAATCCCCTGATAAGGATTAATTGAGTAGTAACTGAAGGCAGGAAGGGTGTGGATGGAAGAGTAGGCATCAGGGGTGTGGCTTTGGGATATATATTTTTTATCTGGCTATTGGAGTCTTTCTCTACTTTCTGATCATCATGAGAACTGCTTCTCTACACCACACTTTTGTGCCATGATGTTCAACCTCACCTTGAGCTCTGAGGAATAAAATCAACTTTCATAAACTGAGACCTTGAAATGGTGATCTCTCAAATTAACTTTTCCTCTCCTAAAATTGTTCTGGTCAGATATTTTAGTCACAGTAGCAAAAAAACATGACTAAAACATACTCTAATAACTATGCAGCTTCTAAAAGCTTGATATTAGTCTTATTTTAAATTCATGTTGATAAATTTCAAAAAAAGATGAAAGTCTAATAACAGCTTGTGTTTGTTTAAAATTAAATGTCAACTTGGCTAAACAATGATTTCTAATTGATTGTTCAAACACCACTTCAGATATTGTTGTTAAGGTAGTTTTTAGGTAGGATTAACATTTAATTTAGTAAATTTTGAGCAAAGCAGATCACTCTCCATAATGTGGTCGAACATCATCTAGTTGAAAGATTTAAGAGGAAAAACAGAGATCCCCTGAAAAGGTAGACATTCCATCACCAATTTTATTTCTTCAGCCTATCAGAACACTTTGCTGATTCTGGACATGTCAGCCACCAGAATTACATTAGCCAGTTCCTTAAAACTTCACTTTCTCTGCTTTTGTTTTTCTGTCTGGAGCAGATGCAGCCAAACTGGGAAACCTAAATTCAATGAGGGTAAATAGATCCAAGGCTGGCAGTTGCCAAATGGTGGCACTTTATTGACATGACCAGGTATGTGTGGTTACAATAATTGCAAGCAAAGAAGCAATAATATAGATTGACTCCCAGCTATGGTTTTTAACTAGTTGGTCATGGTTTTGTTAAAAGTAGAAGAGAAAACAGGTCTTCTAAGGTCTTACTTCATCTATATAAGCAGAATTGTTATAGGTCAAGTGAACAGAATCCAACTTGAACCATTAAACCTTAAAGTCATAATTCATAAACCAATCCCCACACTTGAATCAGCTTACAAATCCAGAACCTCTTGAATGAAGGGCTGCCAGATGCCTTTGACTGCTTCAGTGCTAAACAATTTATAGTGCTCAATTTTCAATCAACCTTTCATCCAAAACATATAATATTTTTACTAGGTTGACTATATTTGAGGTAAATAGAAAAGATTTGAATTTTCAGGGATTACTAAACACTAGCTCTGTACAAATACTGATTTAAAGAGACAACAAACATTACTGTGAACCACTAGTAAGAGTAAAGGCACATGGAGTAAGGTGATCAATGATCTTTTTTTTCTCACATCCATCTTCTACTGGATTCAAAGTGTTTCCAAAGTGATTTTGCAATCATTCCCCCTATTTGCTTATAAATAATCTGGTTGGAGATACACATTAACCAGCAGAATATGCACATTGATTCCCTGAATTGTGGAGTAAGTTATATTATGGTAGGAAAAGGTAAGTGGAATCCAATAAAACTGCCTCTATCTAGGAAAACAGTAAACCAAAAAGCATACCCCATTTCTAGACAGTGTACAGACTAAAGATACTATCAAGGATTTAAAGTTTCCATGAGTGGCAATTTATACCACCTCCTTATTCAAATCTCTTATTTGACCTGTGAAAAAATCATTGAGTTTCAGGAAATGCTTGTGCATTATAGTAAACTTATCTAGGATCAAATTTAAATTATACCTGCTATATCAGAAAAAAATTTCATTTTATAGGCAAATTAACATGTTGTATGCTATTTGAAATATAAATATTTTTAAATATTTATTTTAGTTTTACACAATGCCTTTATTTATTTTTACGTGGTGCTGAGGATTGAACCCTGAGCTGCACACGTGCTAGGTGAGCGCTCTACCGCTGAGCCACAATCCCAGCCCCTGAAATATAAATATTGATCTGACTAAAGCAGTTGTATTTCAGTTGGCCAGGTTGGGCAATATACCATCACTATAATACCTAACTAAACTCTCCAACCCTATTCATAATTTATTTCACAGGAATTATAATCACTTTTCACTCCCACAAGATGTCACATGACTTCATTAAACTTATGACATTTTGACTTAAACAAATGCTTATAATATACTTTGTTTCCTCACAAAAGTTTATGTATGGAGAACTGAGTATCTAGGTATTGGGAGGTAGTATATAACCTTTACTATGTAGGGCCTAGTAGGAGGCCCTTAGGTTTTTAGGATATGACCTTGGAAGAGATTGTACAATTACAGTATTTCTCTCTTTCATTTCTTGTTGGCTGTGCAAGCTCTTTCATACATGTACCTTTGCCATGATGATTCAACCAACAGAGAGGCCCCTTACCAGAGCAGAGTTGATATAGGCACCAGACCCTTAAGCCTCCAAGCCCTTAAGCCTTAACCCTCCATTACCTAATTTTTTTTTCTTGTCAACTTGTGTCAGGTACTTCATGATAGTGATAGAAAGCTAACATATACATCTAGTTAGCAAGAAGCAACAACTACTTGATGTTTACTGGCAAGATATATGTGTATCAGAATATGTGAAATCAATTCAACAACATCCTGGAGATTTTTAACTCAGTTATATCTTAAGGCATTTAGTAGTATGAGATATGGTGAAATATTCCTTCTAAGGTGAGGAAAAGTTATTTGCATCCGTTCTTTTCTTCAACCCAAAAACAGGCACAATGTCTGGTGTGCATCTTTTAATTTAGAAACAACATATTTCTTATATGGGTGTGCTACTGTTGCCTATTTACTTAATGACTCAGAAAGATCCTAGTATTGAGTAGAGTTCACGACAGGAGAAAGGTTTGCACTAGACCCTATTTGCTATATATGTTATTCTGAGAATTGTGTGATATGCTCCAATAGATACCATATACAAACTGACTTAAACACAATACAAGCTGATAACTTCAACTTTATTTCTCCACTGACCACCAGACTTACACAAATAGCTTATACTCTAAAGGATGGTATCTAATAGGTATCTCACTCCCTTTCTTAAATCACTACAAAATGTAGTTGTAAAATTAAATCATGAGACATTCCATTTATTAACATTTAGAAGATGAAGAAGCATCAAAGAGTATAATCAACAGTATGGAGTCATGCTGTCCAAGATAAGAAAATATTTCAAAAAATACAAGTTATTGCTGGGCATGGTGGCACACGCATGCAATCTCAATGGCTCGGGAGGCATAAAAAGGTGGATCATGAGTTCAAAGCCAGCCTCAGGAATGACGAGGCACTAAGTAACTCAGTGAGACCCTATCTCTAAATAAAATACAAAATATGGCTTCGGATGTGGTTCAGTGGTTGAGTGCCCCTGAGTTGAATCCCAGGTACTCCCCCCACCAAAAACAAAAAATACAAGTTGTTAATTATGTCTGGTAGTCTTAAGAAATTTAAAAGATTGAAACAGAAAGAGTGTCATTGGTATATGAAAAAAAGGAAGCCCAGGAATCCGGGCATCTATATTTAGACATCTAACAAGTGACCAAAATAGATTCATGTCTTCAATTATTAAGTATAAAACAGGACCCATTATTATATCATATATAAGCACTAGCAGTTCATCAAATTACCTCAGCTGTATTTTGTCCTTCTCTAAGACTTTCCTTTGATAAAGCAAGTCTTTGAAATATGAATGAATAGTATTAGTATTCCTACAAAATTGAAGGAAATTATCAAAGGGAATGATTTGGCATACAACTGAAACAATATGAACTATGCAGAAAGGATCCCTCTTTAGATGTCCTGGACTCTCAATATTGATATATTTATGTTTTATATTATAATCAAGCAAATTTAAATGAAAATTTTGTAAGAATATAAGATTAAACTCATATAGCATAAAGTCACAAGAAAAATTTCCAAAAATATTTACCAATCAAGAATATTTAGAATCATGATTTGTTTTAAAGTTCTAACCAGTAATTCAAATAATGACACTTTCTTATTCATGTAATATTGCATGATTAGATTTGCATTCTGCTTTGTCATGCATTTTTTCCATTTAAGGAAAAGTTTCGCATTAACTATTACTGCTAAGTGACCCAGTACAGGCTCAAACAGAAATAGAGTACTATTGATTATAAATCAATATGTCATCAGATGATAAACTGCTTTTATGTTAATAATCACACAGTTTCAGATTAAATACTCAGCTTCTGCATTTTCATAGAGATATGTGTACTCAGTTGTTATTTTCAGTAGCCGAAAACTTCCACATATTTTATTTATGAATATAAAATTTTCATGTTCATTATCAGAGTGATATCATAATAAAGATAATATAAGGCTCCACTTACCAAGCATTTATTGCAAGTAAAAATTTATGCAAATCTCATGAACACATTATTTCTTAAAATTCTCTTACAAATTCTTAAGGAACAAAATATTTCTTACAGCCATTTTACAGAAAGGGAAGGTAAAGTTTAGAGGATTTATGTGATTTATACAAGGTCATTCAGATAAGAAGTAGTGTTACAGTTTAGATGTTAGATGTCCCCCAAAATCTCATGTATGAGACAAAGAAAGAAGTTTTAGAGGTAAAATTATTGTGTTATGACAGCCTTAATGCATTTAGTGAATTAACCCCTGACAGGGATTAAACAAATGGTAACTATAGGCTGGTAGGGTGTGACTGGAGGACATGAGTCACTGGTGATGTACCTTTAGGGTATATATTTGGTGAGCTGAGCTGACTCTCTCTACTTCCTGGTGTGATGCCTTGAGCTGCTTTCCTCCACCACACTCTTCCACCATGATGTTCTCTCTGACCTTAAGCCCCAAGGAATGGAGCCAGCCTTCTTTGAACTGAGCCCTCTGAAACTATGATCTCTAAAAGAAACTTTTCCTCCCTCTAAAATTCTTCTTGCTGCGTCTTTTTGTCCCAGCAATGAAAAAGCTGACTGAAACTGGTATGTAGATCAATCTCACAAGACAAAGCCTGCCCTGCTTTAAAAAGTTTTGATGATTGAACTATCTCTATTATCAAAACCAACAGTTATAGCTTTATGTCTACCCAGGACAAAATGAAGATTTTAAAGTTCTTCTATTTGAAACTAAACATAAAAAAAAAAAAAAATGGTGCTGTAATGTTGACAAAGAAGAAAAATGAGAATAAAGAAAAATCTTTCAGTTCATCATATGCATTTTCAACTGACAACTTGCTTCTCAAACTATTGACCTGTTTTCATACAAGCAAGATGCAAATCATACCTTTTGAATCACCTAAGCAATATTTACATGAATATATTAATAACTTTAACAACAAAAATTGTAAAATAGCTACCAATTGAGATGATGGAAGAAATAAGTGCATGTGTTGATAGGGTGAGGGTGGGAGCACTAACTAATAACTAATTCATACTATGAAGTCTCAAGATAGAACCTAATATTGTAAAGTGACAAACAGTACTAGAATCCTTTTATTTAGGAAAAAAATGGAGAGAAATAGCTGAATAAATTAAAAATAGAAAATGGTTAACTTTGGGGAGCAGAAATCAAAGATAGGGTACTATGAGTTACAGTAGAACTATTTGACTTAAAATCATGAAAAGGTACTATGTTAATGAAAAAAGCATTACTTTTAAGGAAATATACTAAACTATGTAATGTGTTACTCTGTACATATGATGTTTTTATTGTTAGTATAACATATTGCCCCAAATTTATAAGTTTATTACAACAAATGTTTCTCACTTACAGGCAGAGTCTAAAAAATGTCAAATTCAACAGAAGAGCAGACTGGTAGTTACCAGGGGCTGGAGGGTGTGAGAATTGGAGAACTGTTGGTCAAAGAACAAAACATTTCAGATTGAAAGGAAAAATAAGTTTAGGAGATCTATTGTATAGCATGTTGACTATACTTAATTACAATATATTTTATTCTTGAAAATTGCTGAGAGAGTAAATTATTCTCACTATGGAAAAATGAGTACATATGGTAATTCACATTTCACTTTGGTTTATTTAGCCATTCCCAAATGTATACATATTTCAAAATATAATATTGTTGTATGCAATCAAGTATATAATTTTTATTTTTCAGTTTAAAAAGAAAAAAAAAAAAACACACATATCACACCCTAGTAACAATGCATCTAGAGCCTTATTATTGAACTGTTTTCTCCAAGGATGAGGGTACAAACACATTTATTTTTCCTTTATTAGAAATTATTTCAAGTGAAATATTTTTGGGTTTAATCTTAACTTGGTAAATAGACTGATTTAAAATGGGAAGGTCTTTTGCATCATCTCTATTAAACAACTTTTAGTAGTATTTGAATTAAATATTTTTTACACTAACATCAGCTTTGTGTGCAATCATCAAACTTATATAAAAGTGTTCAATGCATTCAAACATATATTCCTTTGGAGCTTACATATCATATGTAAGTTATAGCATATTCCAAAATGACCAAATTTGAAGAATCTAACAAGAATAATATCAAGCGTAACTTTTTCATTTGAAATTTTATGTGAAAATTCTGGTTCAAACATTCAACACTCTATTTACCATCATAACAATCTTAAGAAACTTTGGTTTGTCACTATTGTATTTATGTACCTACCTACAGTTTAGTCTTGTTGCCCATTGATTTGTGATGACGTGTTTGTGTTCTTTCTAAGGACTCTCTGTTTGTGAACATGATTCCATCCCATCCCCAGGGTCTGCTTAACAATATTTTTTTCAGTAATTCTACACATAATTTTCCTACATCACACCATTTCCGTTATTTGGTGACTACTCCTATGAATATGTACAAAAATTCCTTTCCTTATATTTTCACTTTTTCAACCATTACCCCATTACTTTCTATTTAGCAAAAAAAAGAAAAAGAAAAGAAAAGAAAAAAGAAAGAAAGAAAAAGAAAGAAAGAAAATATTTTCCAATATTTACTGTCTCTGGATTTCTCCTCGTATGCCTATCATATCCATTCTCAGAAGTCTTTGTCTTTATCACAATACCCCAACTGTTTTTTGGGAGGTGAACAATAATCTTCATTTGAAATCTAATGGTTATTTCTCAGCCTTCCATTAACTGCTGATTATGCCATTCTCCTTGATATACTTTCTTCACATAGCTTCTAAGTCTTAAGTATTGTCTGATTTTTATTCATGTTGATATTATTTATCTGCTTTCATCCTCCTCTTTAGTAATTTTTAAAAATCTCCCTCTTTATATTCACAAATACTTCTTTTGTGACTCTTTAATCTTATGGATATAGTTCCAGACCATTTCCTGGTAATTAGAGTCATATATCTAAATGCCTACTTAGCATACCACCTTGGACACCTATACAACACATATCAAAACCAAACAATTCTAAAATTTAATTTCTGTTCTTCCTCTCCAGAATGCCATAATTCAATTTTCTTTAGCTCAATTAATTTCTACATCTTTTTAGCAGTTTCTCAGTTCAAAATCTTGATGCAAATGACTTTCTTTTCCGCTTAACTCTAAACTCCATCTGCAAATGAGGGTTATAAGAGATATATACAACATTCACCTACTTCTAATACTCCTGCTGCCAACTACCCAGATCAAGCAATCATAATTCTTCCCCTGAGTTATTGCAGTAACTTGTCAAGTTCTACTACTACTCTCCTTAATCTATTCCAAGCATAGCAGCCGGAGAAATCCTATTAAAATGTAACTCATATAATGTGACCATTTCTCCAAACCATCTAATGTCCCATAAGAAAATGGTGAGTGCAAACAGTTCTTTAAATGGGGTCCACTTGGAACTTATGTTATTTCTTCGCTCCCTCTAACTCCAATCATGCTGGTCTTACTTTAGCATTTATGAAAATACAAACAACTTCTCATTTTAGAGCATTTGAATTTTTGTTTTCTGTATCAGAATGCTCTTTCCCCAGTTACCTGTTGGGATAGATTCCTCACTGTTTTTATATCTTTATTTATAATGTGATTTCTTAAACAGATCCTTCCTGAACATGCTTTGAAAGAGACTACTTTTAATTCAGATTTTTCCTATTCCCCTCTTCCTCCTTTATTTTTCTCCTTAGTAATCATTGTCATCTAAAATAAAATATATTTTATTTATTTTGCTTATTGTAAGCCCTTGTCATTAGAATATAAGTTTCATAATGGTTGGAGTTTGTCTTTTTCCTTTCCATCCTCCCTTTCTTTTCCTTTTCCTTCCCTTCCTCCCCACTTTCTTTCTTTCTCTTTCTTCTTTTTGTTTTCCTTTTCCCTTCCTCCCTTCCTTACTTCCTTTCTTCTTTCCTTCCTTCCTACCTTTCTCCCTCCCACCTGTGCGCTCTCTCTCTCTCTCTCTCTCTCTTTCTTTCTTTCCTCCAACAAAGTCCAGCCATGTAGTATATACCTAATACATATTTGTCCAAGGATGAATACAGAATGGCTTAGTTGTGTATTCTAATAAAATGGAACACAACAAAGAGCTCATGCTTTATTATCCACATTATCTACATTTACAGACTAATTTACCAATTAAAACCCACCTTAAATCATCATAAAAATGCTATAAAATGTAAGGGAAAACTTCATGGTAAAAATTCTATAAAATTTAAAAGATAACTTACTTTTAAAAGTTAAGATAAAGTTGCGTGCTCTGTTGAGTTACCCTTAATGTCTTCATTAGCCATGTGTCCAAAATTCCAGTGTTTTAACCAAGCCTTAAGGAAAGAGAAAGTCATTTGAACCAAATCTGACACCTGATATTACTATGTAAAACTTAATTTTCTCACAGTCAAAAGATTTAGAAGAATCAAAGTCAGTTTTCATGTTTATTTACAGAGGATAACACAAAATGAACTGAAACAATATCATTATTATTTTTTCTATATATTATAATTATAATAAATAAAAATAAGCAAGAATATTGAAATATATCTTTTTAAAGATATGAACATTTTGTTTTATTTTTATGCTTTTATTAGTACATTATAATTATGCACAATAATGGAGTTCATTGTGACATATTCCTATATGGACATAACATAATTTGATCCATTTCATTCCTGAGAACTTCTATTTTCCCTTCTCTCCTTCCTTCCCCTGTTTCACTTTCTCTACTCTTCTGGTCTTCCTCCTATTAATTCATATCATTTTTCCTTTGTTGCATTATAATTATACATAAAGCAGAATTAATTATGATATATTCGCAAATGTATATAGCATAATTTGATGAAATGTCATTTGTTATTAAATGGATGGAACTTGAGGACACCATCCTAAGCAAAGTAAGGCTAAAACAGTTTAAGTACAAATTTTTCTCTCATATTAGGAAGCTAGAGAGAAAAGGAAATAAAAAAGTGGATATCATGAAAACAGAAGTGAGGTCAGGAGAGTAGAGGTAGGAGAACAAAGGGGAGGAAGGAAGGAAAGGAAAGGGAAGGGACTGGGAAATAAAATAGATCATTAAAGTTTATTTGAAAAATTTCAAAATTTTTAGACTCTTTGAAAGCAAAATTGATGCAGTTAATTACGTATAAGACCCATTAATTTATAAAGTATTATGTTTATGGTACTCATGAAATTAAATATTTCGGTTTTATTTAGAGGTCAAAGGTTTGTTTTCTTATTATCTGAACTTATAATTAAGTGTATTAATGCATTAATTTAAAAAAATATTTTTAGTGTTTTCAAAAAAAAATTAATTGTAAATAGACACAATACCATTTGTTGATTTATTTATTTATTTATTTATTTATTTATTTATTTATTTAATGTGGTTCTGAGGATCAAATTCAATGCCTCCCATGTGCTAGGCAAGCACTGTACCACAGAGTTACAAATCCAGCCCTTTGAGTCTTTATATACTACAACAGTAGAGAATTAAATATCTTTGTTTATTGAAAGAAATACTTAATATGAAGGGAAATGTGTACTTACATCACAGCTTTCATTTTAAAATAACAATAATTTAATAATAATTTATGGTGCATTCATGAAAAAGCATGTTCATATGAAGTACCTAATAATTATAATTGAACATGTATCATTTTTACTGAAGTGAGATTTTTAAGACATGGGTCTTTTCCACTTTCTGGCTTCAAAATTATTGATGTGTAGTTCTTATGGCCACGTTGCAAGATAAGAGAATATGGAGGATTATAAATGAGAGGGTTGTGTATGTTAGGACTGAAAGTAGCTCATATTCCTTCTAATAATGTTCCATCGTACAGAATTTAGTCATTCATCAAAAGCAGGAGAAATTGTAAACTATAATATGAGGAGAGAAAAGAGATTGGCCTGTCAGCCATTGCTTTGTGTGGCACAATAGTCAAACCTGCTTTATTTAATGAGATCAAAGTCTTTTTAATTTGTGGATGGTTGTATGCATCAAGACTGACAGATTTAGTAGGATTATTTCCTTTCTTTTGCTGGGCTGCCTGCTTCCCATTTCCATTTGAAAGTATGAAAGAGCATAAAGGTAATAAAAATTGAAGCATGAAGAGAGGTGAATTTCAGAAACATGAGAAATATTATTTTAAAATAAGAAAAATTGTATGTTTTTCCTAATGGTTGGAATTATCATGTATTAAATAGAAAATTAGATAATACAGAAAAAGAAAATGAAAACATAATTCCCCCATGTAGAGGTAATCCTTATTAATGATACCATTTATAGTCTTACAATAGTTTGCACACACATATGAATAATTAAATTGTGACAATGTTAATATTTTCTAAAATTTTAATAAAAATATACGGATACAGAATTTTTTATTTGTCTATAAATATAGATGTGCATATAATTAAAAAATCAAAAATGGCATTTTTCATGGATGTACCATAAATTATACATAAGATAATGTTATTGAAATTATTGATATGTGAAAGAAAACAAAATGGGAACAAGATGGTAGGTATCATTACAATAATAGGAATGACAGTGATAAAAGACAATGTAGAAAATAATAGGGCTGTGGCAGACAGTGCAAAGGCAAAATTCATGTTTACTTCTATTGGAACATGGTAGTCTTATATGAAGTAAGGTGAAAATCAATATATAATAGATCATCATCTGATTAAGAGCACAAGCATACATGCATAGATAAGCATAAATTTGATTGGCTGGGTAGTTTAAAATAGCATATGATAAAAACTGATAAATAAACTGTCATTGAGGAAATGATTAAAAAATAACAATAAAAGTAGCCTTGTCTTCTGTCCAAGAAGGATCAAATTTATCATCTCCTATAATACTAAATAAATGTGAAAAACAGCTTTAGTATATTCAATATCAGGAAATTAAACATAATGACCTTTTGAATAATTGAAGTAATATCAATAATTGCCCCCCCCCCGTTTTTTAACCTGGTTAGAGTTTCAGGCTGTGATACAGAAGTGGGAGAACCCAGGAAGAGTTCCTTGAACTCCTTGTGTTTAGAAGACAGAACTGAAAGTCTGAGAGGCCAAGGTGGCTAGACTTTTCAGACCAGAGTACCAGAGATGAGAGAGCTACATAAAACAATAATTTTGTAGATCTGCATAGGGAACTCTTAGAATCTTTCTCTGAATGTTAATCAATGTGAGTAAAAAAAAATTACTCAAGTCTTGGGAAAGATGATCTGAAAAGTATTTGGGAGAGCAATGACTTTGAACAAAAAGAGAAATGAATAGAATAGTGTTTGCCCCAACAACCAGACTGTAAAATCTTATAATTCATGGTTTAAAATGTAAAATTATTAAAAATTTCTTCCTTCAGTATTAGACAAAGCTAACCCAAGACTTAAGGCTGTTCTGGTCCTTTAAAGAAAGCTTCATAGCAAGACTAGATGGTTAAACTCATTCCAAGTAACTCCATACAAAAGCAGAACTCTGCAATAATTATAAGTCTACAAAAATATGTAGAAAATAGCAAACTATAAAATTCCAAATGTTTGACATCTTATCAAAAATGCCCATGAAAGGCTGAGGATGTAGTTCAGTGTTAGAGGAGTTGCTTGGCATGCATGAAGCTCTGAGATTGATCTCCAGCCCTATCAAAAAAATGTACTAAAAAGAAAAATTGATCAATCAAAACTGACTCAAAAATAACATAAATGATAGAAAATTTAGAGAAAGCCTCTAAATCAGTTACTATAATTGCATCCAATTTACTCCAAAATTGAGGGAATGACTAAAATCAATAAGTGGAGATCAAGTTGATCATTTAGAGATAAAAACTACATCTGCCATGCAAAACACCTGGAAAATATTGATATCATACTAAATAACAAAGAATCAAAACTAAAATTGGAAACATGGGATGAAAAATTACATAAACTGAATTGGAATACAAATGGACTGCCAAATAATTTCAGTGAGCTGTGAAACAACTTAGGAGGGAGTAATTAAAATGGAATTTGATTAAATGGAGAAAAAAGAAAAGGGAAATCACAAAATATATGTTGAAAAAATAATGTCCAAAATTGTTCAACTTGGAAGAAAATTAAATACCCCAAAATAAAAGTTACTGAATGAATACAAAGCATGTGATTTATTCTAATGTTCAATATTCAAAAATGAAAACTTAAACAATGTAACATCTTTCACTCTAAAAATGGTTATACATATATTCCAAAAAAAAATGTGTTTCTACCTTTCACACTATCATTCAGTTTGACAGTGTTCTGTTGCTATTTTTTAAAATCATCTTGTAGTTTTTCCTTTGAGCTTTAAGTCATTTAAGATTATGTGTTTTCAGTTTCAGTTGTGCTATTTTCATTATTTTTTTTGTTGTTGTTGTGGGCTGAGAGATGTTAGCCAGGGCCTTGTGAATGATATTCAAATACTCTTTTTAACACTAAGCTACATCCCCAGTCCTCAATAGTTTCTTAAAATGTTATTGCTATTTATTCCTTATTTATGTCTTGTATATTAAGAACACACATCATAAGTAATCAGTCATTTTAGATTTATCAACACTTATTTTAAAGTTTAGATGACGGTTTTGTTGAATGTTCTTTGAGTGAAAGAATATAATGTAGTTCTGAGATGTTCAATATGGTTTTAGTAAAAGAAGTTTTTAAAGTCTGGAATGTTGATGATATTTATTCTTTTTGTGTTGTTACTGTATTTTTCTATACTTGTTCTACAAATTTTTGAGTGAGCTGTGATAACTAATAGTTGTCTGCTTCTGCCCTTAGTTTTATAAGACTTTATTTTAGGTATTTTGAAAACATACCATAAGGTGAATACAAATCTTGATTGTTTAACTTTTGATAAACCAACCCTTCTATTCTTGCGAAATGGCCCTCTTTATTTCTGGCAATGTTTATCACAGGAAAGTCTTATTTGACTCATTAATATAGATGGGCCAGCTTTATAATTCTTAATGTTTGCTTGGGATACACTTTGCATTAATTTGATTTTGTCCTCTGTGATTGTGTTTTTTCACCTATATATAAGACAATGTGAAACAGGGTCTTGCTTACTGAATTTTGTTATTATTAAAGTTTTCTTTAGAACTGTTGTCCTGCCATTTGTTTTTATTTATTTATTTGTTTTTGTCTGTTCTTGCTTCCCTCCCATATCAGTAGGTTTAATCTTATATGGAAATTATACAGAATAATTTTATGAATATTTTATTTCTGGTACATTGTCTCATTCTTAGCTCTTTCTGAAAAATCATTTACAGTTTCTTGTACCTTTTCATATGGTTTATCAGATCACTAGAATCACTCATCATAATTCCATTTTTTTCTCTGTTCTTGAGGTCTGAACATTTCTATAGATGTTCTTTCAGATTCATTTACCATTTCTGCTACAGTGTTCAATGATATTTTATTTTTTCTCACATCATACATTTTCTATTCTAACATTTCCATTTTATTTTTTAAGTTTCCTATCCTCTGATGAAATTCCCATTTCTTTAATAACATCAACCATATTTAAATATTTGCTTTAAACTTCTTTCTGCTTATTAAAGCATAAAGCCATTCTACTGCTGGGGAATTTTTTTCCATTGTGTAAAATACATCACATATTCTTCTATTTTTTGTATGTTAACCAACTTTGAATGTTATAATGGATGTGGCTAGTATTATATAATAGAAATTCTAAACTGTTGTCTTCCTCTGAAATGATTTCACAGTTAGTTTAATTTCTCTATGTTTACTAGAAATATCAATTTCCTTTGCTCACACATTAATAAAATTCTCTAATAACATTTAATGTGGCTCAGTATTCTTAGTATGAATGATGTAAAGCAAAGACAAAATGACCTTGTTATTTATACTAGAAGATAAGTGAGTAAATTAGAGCAGAAACAATTCTATGGTACAAAAATATTATGTGATATTATATCAATTCTTTTGAAGAAAATAAATTGTATTAATCTTAAAGGAAATAAAATAATAATACTCTTGAATTTGAAACAAGACTAAGTCACAGTTTTTATCTTTCAAAAGTAATATCAGTGTTTCCCTAGCAATTTTCAACTAAGTCATGTAAAATATGATTTTTCAAATTAACACATTACTTAATTATAATCTTTCTTGGATACTTATAACTTGTAACATGTCTCTGAAAATTCACCAAGTTAAAACTAAGGAAATGAACAGGCTGTTTACTCAGTACTATGAAAATCACTATTTGTCAATTGTGTGAAGATGAATGATGATTATACATTTCTTATGGTATTTCAAACTAGCCAAAATAATAGACATTAACTTAATAGTTTCCAGTAATTAAAACACATGTCAGTAATCCTCAGAAAGAAATCCCACATAAAGAAAAAAACAGCTCACAAATGTAATAAAACTTAATATTAATAATTTACAATAAATAAATCTTGAATAGATTCATTGATCAATATGTGGTATACTTAAATTTCAGGTTATATTTGCTTTCTAAAATTCAATATTCCAATAATATCATTTACTAATATCTGGGATTTTGATGGGATCAGAATGAAAAACAATGAGAAAATGTTAAATATCTGTATTGATATATAGAATAAAAAGTTTTGAATAACATATCACATAATAATAACAGAAACAAAATGCATCTGGATCATTAAAGTACAACTTTTAAAAGTAGTGTTTTTTTTTTTGGGTGGGGGTACCAGGGATTGATCTCAGGGGCACTTGACCACTGAGCCACATCCCCAGCCATATTTTGTATTTTATTTAGAGACAGGATTACACTGAGTTGCTTAGCACCTTGCTTTTGCTGAAACTGGCTTTGAACTCTTGATTCTCCTGCCTCAGCCTCCCCAGCCACTGGGATTATAAGCATGCACCACCATGCTGACTAAAAGGCAAATTTTAATTTATTAAAGTTGACAACTACATAATGCTTCTTAAGTCATTCTATAAAAACAGTTAATAAGAAAGGAAATGGAAATGTCAGATTCATTTGTTTCACCAATTTTAAAAAGAACTCATTAAACTCCATGAACTCCATCACACTGAGAAAACAACACTCAGACAACTAAACACAATTTGATATTATGAACAGAAATAAGGCATTGATGCAAAAAAAATTAGGAAATCTAAATAGAATCTATGATTTAGATGTTTGTACTTATTTTGTGGCAGACATTTTCTTCATCCAGTATTCTATACACTTTAAAGAAGAAGCAAAGTGGAATAAAGGAAATGTATAATTTATCTTTTGATTAAAGAAACATTAAGGAATGTGAACAAAAGGAAATGCATGAATTATAAATATTTTAATATAATTTTAAATGTTAGTGGTCCCTCAATATGATATATTAGCCATATTAATTAAAAGTCTCTCCTTTTTTATCCACTAAATTTGATAAAGGAGAATATAAAATATCTATGCAAGTGGGGTTATATGAAGATTATATTTGAAACCTATAATATTTGACTATGCAAATATGACTGTCAGCTCTTTGAAACTATATATGGTGACTATATATAGCTTCTCTATCTTCTTTTGTATAAAAATTTTGCAAATGGTTATTCTCATTCATTCATTCAACAAATATTCAATGATATCCTTTATATGTCAAGATTGTATAACTATAAGATGAATTAAATTGTTCTAGAGACATCATTTATATTTGAAATTTCTATATTTTGAGCAAAACTTCTGGGAATTAGATAAAATGAATAACATAATCTTCATTGAATATATTAAGACTAAAAATCAGAGAAGATTATGCTTTGTTTGAAGTTACATTTCTGGTAAATTGCCATAGTGGAAATTAAACTTATGATATGTGTCCACAACACATAGTCTCTTTCTATTATCCTTCCTCCTGTTAAATGGCATTGTTGGGGACTTAAGAACACATCAACCGAAAGAATATAAAAACTTAACTCTCTGGCTTTCTCCCACTTCCTGATACGGGGACTTGGCCTAGCCAAGGGGTGTTCCCCTGAAGTAAGATGAGAACTGAAACCACCTCAAAGATAGACCAATGGCTCTGCCAATGGCATCCGCCCATGCTTCTTATGTGTCCCTATGATCTTTCTGCTGATTGGCCCATGTCCTCTATAAGACCTCCCAACTTCCTTAATAAACCGAGGTCGTGCCGTGACCGGACTCCCTGGTAGGTCTGGGTGTCTCGAAGTATCCTGAAGGCTAGGTAGCCACCAGTCGACTCCTGCCATTCCCGATCTCACCTCACCGCTGGGGTGTGCTCCCCCAGCCTTCTCTGCTGGCCAGAGCAGGCTCACTCTGGGTCAAGGGGGAGTTAAAAACCCCAGCAACTTTAAAAAACCCCGACAGCCATTTCACACATTAGAATATATTCCATCCAAAATGTTTTATGAATACAGTGATCATCAGAATTTTCATGATCAGTTGTCATAAACTGGTACAAATGTCTTAAGAAAGAAGTGAATTGTCTCATGCTAGTGAAGAGTCTACCATCTGGGTTATGCATCACAGAAATATCGAAGTGCTCAAAACATGTCACCTGAGTTCTGTCCCTCAATATCTATGAGCTTTCTTTTTCTTTTGTGTTATGGTTTGGATGTGAAATATCCCCCAAAAGCTGAAGTGTGAGACAATGCACAAAGGTTTAGAGGAGAAATGATTGGATTATGAGAGCCTGAATCAAGTCATTAAATTCATTCACTCATAGAATTAGCTAACTGGTAACTGATGAGTAGGGTGCGGTTGGCAGAGGAGGGTCATTGTGGGAGTGATTTTGGGGTATATATTTTGTATCTGCTAAGTGGAGTCTCTCTCTCTCTTTGCTTCCTGATTATCATGTGAGCTGCTTCCCTCCACCACACTCTACAGTCATGATGTTCTGCCTTACCTGGAGCCCTGAAGAATGGAACTGGCTGTCTCTGAACTGACACTTCTGGACCTACAATCCCCAAAGTAAACTTTTCCTCCTCTAAAACTGTTTTCATTGGGTCTTTTTAATCACAGAAGTAAAAAAGCCTACTGAAATACTTTGTATTAGGAAAATTCTCATGTTTGGTTTTTCCAAGTGGTGTCAAAAATAGAATTTTTGAATCAGTTGAATTATAGGATATTACTATGGCCTTATTTGGTTTATGAGAAAACTAACAATTTTAGAGAATATACTTAATTATGGAGGAGTGAACCCTAAAAAATATTCTGGAAAGGTGAAAATCATTTTGCTTACATACATAGATAGGAACAATACTTACAACACAATGGTGGTCTATTTAGGGGGAAATGCTATGGTTTGTATATGAGGTATTCCTGGAAAAGCTTATCTGTCAGGTAATGCAAGAATATACATGTGGCATCTTCCATGAGACAGGGCCAGGCAGATGCCCCCCATCAAAAAGGAGCAACAGAGCTGGGCAAAAGCCCCTCATTATAAAATAAAAAAGGGACACACGGGGTAAACCCCCCCCCCCTTTTCATGGACCTTTTCAAAACCCCAATTTTTTCATGGACAGATACCACGGTGTTGAAAGAGTTAACTCTGACTACATATGTTCTCCTGTATATCCACTGTTCTGTTTTCTGACATATGGCCACCAGGTGTTGCTATTTCAATTATTTAGAATGAGACTAAGTCTAAATAATACCCTTTGGAATCTGAGCTAAAAATATAAAATCTTTTTCTATAAATTGTACTAAGTAACAAGTTCCTAGTTAATAAGCTTTAAAAGTCTTTTTGCGATTGAAAAAAGATTTCTCTTACTTTCAGAATAGTTTTTAAAAGACACATATGAATTCCTTAGAGTAGAATTCCTTCAGAGCTAACATTCAGCTATGCTCCCCTTTCCTTGCTTCTGGGTTCTAAAAATAACTGTTATGAAAAAACAATAGTGCTTTGAATTACAGACAGAAAAAAAATTAACTTCTATCAGGCAAATGTGTGGAGGATATGGCTCCAAGGAATCCGTGAGAAATAAATTTGACCCAGACGAATTAGATAAGTATAACAGAATTATTAGATGCCATTCAGTCACGTGCGACCTCCATCAGTACAGGGCCTTGGAAAGGTGTATGTGACCCCATCTGTATGGGGCCTTGAAATGTGTAGGATAAAAATTTTTAATATGTCTAATATTTAATCAGTAGATGTTGCTATTTTCCTAAGTCTTATGACTGATGTAATCCAAAAAGAATGTGTACTGCCAAGAAATATGCTTATATACTTGCAACAAAGTAAAAGTAAAGACACGGAAGATTCAGCAGCCTAACTCTCGTGTGTGTGTGAACTGAATTCTCTATCGCTGACTCCTTTACCATTTGTGCTGCGTCGAGCACTCGCGTTTGCACCCCACGATGCTATTCTAGTATCCCCTGGCCGAATAACCCGACTTTGGCAGCCAATAACCCAAGACTTCGACTTTGGCAGTTGGCCAGAACGTGCTGCTCTGCACCTCCCGCTGAGACCAGACCTCAGCATATACAGAGATGAAATGACCAGATTATGAGAACTTCAATTTAATTGGTTGATTAATCCATATGATGGATTAACAATTTGAATGAAACTACAAGGTGGTAATTATAGGCAGTCGTGATGTTGCTACAGGTAACTGGAGACATGTATTCTTCCTCTGCTTCCTGGCCACCAAAAGCTGAGCAGCTTTTCTCCTCCCCATGCCTAAATTAATTAGCTTTTCAATGGCTGTGACTAAAATACCTGATGATGACAACTTAGAAGAAAAAAAAGTTTATTTGGGGCTCATGGTTTCAAAGATTCAATCAAGGTCAGCCAATTCTGTTGCTATTGGTTTGAGATAAAGAAATATGTGATGGTAGAAGGGTGTAAAAGGGAAAACTACTCTAAGAAGAAATCTTGGAGGCACCCTTCTCACACAGGGGAACCTAGTAAGTTCTTTTTTAAGGATTAAGTAACTTTGCTTAGCCCCCCACCCCAGAACTCAAATGCTCCTGAATCATTAGGCCAAGGGGGCCTCACTGTTGCTGAAGCTGGCAGCAGACCTTGGAGTCATCCACATGGTGATGCTTCTTTAGGAACGAAGAATTAGAATTAGAAGAATTAGTTAGACTATCACTGTGATTTCAAAGAAAGATGTTTAAAGCCAGGCAAAGTGAAGCAGGTTCAGAAATTCTGGGGTAGCCCTGAGAAAATGATATATAAAACTATGAGAAGAAAACTGAGGCTACAATCGATTCCCCTCTGGATTAAGAGATGCCAATAGCATGGAATATCTGGCAAGAAAAGCTGACTACCCTAAGGCCCTTCTCCATTATGTTCTGCCTCACCTCAAGCCGAGAGCAATGGAGTTGACTGATCCTGAATAGAACCTCAGAACCATGAATGCAAAATAGACTTTTCTTTTCTAAGTTGCTCTAGTCAGGTATTTTGTTTATGATGACCAAAATCTGATTAAACACAAAAATTAGTACCAAGAAGTGAGTGCTTGCTATGACATACCTGACCATATGGTTCAAAAGCTTTTGGAACTGGTTTTGTGGGAGGAGTTTGGAACTTTGGAGATGCAAGTTGGAGAAAAATTAGAATGTTTTAAACAGAGCTTAATGGGTGATTCTGGTGGAATCTCAGAAGAATGTGACAAATAAAAACTGTACTCATGAGGTTACAGATGGAAATGGGGACTCAGTTAGGATGCCACACTTATTATATGCAGGGAAATAAATTTTCTATATTTTATTCATGTCCTTAGACTTTCTGTGAGGCTGAATTTAAAGGGGATGGAATGTTTATTCTGATGAGGAATTTTCAAATCAGCATAACATTCAGTTAGCGGCATGGGCATTTCTGTCAGCTTTAAGCAAGGTTTACTGTGAGAATTAAGAGAACAAAGCAGAGAGGATTTTTCTCCTCCTCCTCCTCCTCCTCCTCCTCCTCCTCCTCCTCCTCCTCCTCCTCCTCCTCCTTCTTCTTCTTCTAATTCAGCCAAAGAAGCATTGTTAAAATTGGGACTAAGGAAGATAATGGTTGCTAAGGAGATTTCCACCACTAAAGAGAAGAGTTCTTTGCACAGAGATAAGAAAAAAGATGTCTGTGTACATCTCAGGAATCAAGAAGATCACACCTGTGGCAGGTTGAAGGTTGAAAATGGGGGGGAAACTCTGTATTCACAGTAGTTCCTAAGAAGGTGATACATAAGGATTCATCTCATGGGCATGGCCACTCAGGCACTCAGAGATGACCACAGCCATAGTCAAAAGGGGCCTGGGTAATACTATATCTATTGTGAGACATTGACATTATTCACGTGTTGATGGTTATGTAGGAATGCAGAAAACTGAACTTGGGGGTCATGGATGCCTCCACTAAGATTTTTAAATAAAGCCTAGGAGACCAGGCAATGTGCAGCAATCTATAATTCCTGTGGGCAGTTCTTGAGAGGGCAATGCTTGAAACTGTAAAGGCTGAAGCAAAAGCCACATTGGAAAATCCCAGAATTACGAAGTGCCTTAAATGTGGAATGTCTATCAAGGAAAACTGCAGGCTGAAGACAGAGCAAGCCTAGGAGAAAGGTCTCATGGGCTGCAACCAGAAAACCTACAGGGTTGGACCTGCCCCAACCCTTTCAGGCCCACATCTCACCGTCAATTGCCCCCAGATGCCAGATATGGAATTATAGGAATTGTTTTCTCAATTGTTTTTCAGTCTTACTGTGTTCTCATTTCTTTTTCTATGCTCTAAGATTTCCTTTTGTGAATGGTAATATTTACTCTGTGCCATGGAATATTGAATGTTTATAACTTTCATTTGAATTTTTACTGTCAAGAGTTTCCCTTGAATGTCAGAAAAGACTTGGACTTTGACTTTTGGGTAATGCCTAACCTGTTAAGACTATGGACACTCATGAAGATGGATAGAATATATTTTTGTGTTGTGAGATGGGCATGATCTGGTAGGGACCTGGAGGAAGAATGGTATCATTTGGATGTGAAATATTCCTCTCAAAAGGTCATGTGTTAAAACAGAAATATTCAAAGTCAACATGATTAGATTATGAAATTTTTAACCTCATTAGCATGTTGATCCATTTGATGACTTAATAATTGAATGGACACCTAGGTGCTAACTGAAAGCAGGTGAGGTGTGGCTGGAGGAAGTAGATCACTGGGTATATGCCCTTGGGGTGATTACATTTTGTGCCTGGATGCTCCCTTCTCTTTCTTCCTTTCTCTCTCCCTTGCTCTCATGCTCCCTCTCCCTCTCTCTCCCTCTCTCCCCACCTTCTCTCTCTCCCCCTTTCTGGCTGCCATAAACTTTAGTTGGTTTTCTTCCAACATACTCTTCAACCATGATGTTTTGCCTTATCTCAGGCCCAGGGCAATGGCAAATCATGGTCTAAGCCTCTGACACCTTGAACCAAATATATAATATTTTATTCATCAATATTCTTGACAAGGATGCTTGTAGAACAAGCACAGGGGCAATTCATGTTCTACATAATGTGAAATCTACCTCTGGTAGAACATCTAGTGAGTATTTACTTCTACATGGATTATAATCATCAGGAATCTACTATATATCTATTTGCTGTGTGATTTAGTCTACTTTTCTTAATGTGACAAAGGTTCAAATTCTCCTTCATTTTTTTTTTCTTTTATCCAACCTTTTACATGTCTGGAAAATTTTTATTTGTGCTATGATAAAAACAGCATATACAAATTAGAAATTGAAATGATTGTGTTCCCTTTTATAAATGATGTCTACGTGATTGTGTCTGACAACAGTGGTTTAGTCTTTCACTCTTCATAGTCCAAGATGATTCTTTGATATATGTAATTAACCATTTTATTGAGGTCTACAATTATAATGATAATCTCTTCTTTCCAATTTACTAAATATTTGTACAGAACATTATTAATACACTGCATGAAGATTTTCATAAAGGTAGATAATTTTTAGATTTTAAGAAAAATGCATACATTAAAATTAAATATTAAAATTGTTGAACAATATATTATCTGAGAAATTTGAAAATTAAAGAACCATGTAGATTACATGTTAAAAACTGTTTATAAGAATATTCACATCTCTGGAAGATTATTTTTCTTCATTTGAATTTGGAATTTCACAAGAAAAAATGAACATAAATAGTAACAAAGGGATTAAAGTTTTTTTTTTTTTAAACTACACCTGATTTTTGATGGCTTACCATGGAGATGTTTAAAAAACAATGCAGAATACTTAATTTTATTTTCCTTCAATGTCTCAAAGGATGCACCTATTTATTTTAAAACAATTACATTTATATAAGAAAGAAATGGTGACACAAGTTTAAAAGAAAATATTTGAATAAGTTATGTAACTGCTCTACATAAATTCAAATTCTTGAAGCAGATAAATTTTATTGTGAGACCTAAAAGGCACTATAGATAAGACAATTGAGTCATTGTTTTGACAGATGAAAAATTTTGGCAATGGCAAATGTTGATCAAAATTCATGATTGGAAGTGCATAAAGGTAATGTTAGGGAAGGAAAGTGGTTTTCTCTCATTAGAGACTGGTATGCTTGCAGTTATTACTTGACAAAGTTATTTTATTGAATAATATTACAGATTACATAGTATACAATAAACCAGTATAGGTTTACAAAGAATGTAGTATGAAACTCTAACATCATGTCTTATTTAGATACTAATACTGAAATGTGTAAATATTCACTTATTTCCTTCTCTTAGTTCTCTATCCTCCATAATTTTTATATTGTTAAATACATGAGGTTAAAGTCTTATGCTAAAACAGAATATTTACTGTGTCTCTAAGATATTTACTCAACAGAAAATATTTCAACGTGTTGTTTTTGAAAATATAGTTTTAAAGTTCTGACTGAACAACATAATACATATGTTTATTTTGGAGCAGACAGTATAATGGCATTCTTCAGGGGTGGCCATCTCCTAATCTGCAGAAACAGTGAATATGCTGTCTTACATAGCAAAGATAACTTTGCAGATATGATTAAGCTAAGGATCTTGAGATAGAGAGAGGTAAAGTCTAGATTACCAGTATTGGCCAGATATAATCACAAGGATCCTTTTAAGAGGGCGACATGACTCAGAGATAAGCAGAGATGCTGTGCTGCTGGCCTTGAAGCTGATGACAGAAACCATGATTGAAGAATTGCATTAAACCTCTTGTAGCAATGAAAGGCAGGAAAATTGGTTTTCCCTTGAAACATTCTTTCCAGTACCTTGATTTTAGATTTCTAAATGTAAGAGATTAAATTAGTGTTGTTTAAAGTCACAAAATTAGTCCTAATTATTTTTATAACACCAGTAGAAAACTTATATTCCCTGGTTTTGTCATTAAATGATGTAATCTAAACATAAGGTTTAAATTTCATCTGGGAACCATATCAATGCTACACTTAAATTTAACATTTGTTATGTATTTGTTATATTTGTGTAACATATCTGATAATGCAATGATTAATTTTATGCTTCAACTTGTCTAGACTATGCTTATCAAATGTTTATTCAAATGCTAGTGTAGATGTTGTTGGAAAGGCCTTTTTAGATGTAAATAAACTATTTCATTATTTTGCTGACACAGCTCTCCTATTTCAATTTGTTTTGATGACCATGGCAGTATTCCAGTAATAAGGAAAACAGTCATTTTAAAGAAGAGAAAATCACAGGAAAAAATATAGGCAAAAAGGGGTATTCATGTATAGTACTTTGTCAAGTTATGTACTACTTTTACCTGTTGTACTTGTGTGTTTATTAACAAAATACTCTTATACTCTTAAAAAATTCAAGTTTTCATAATAAATTTTATAGTAAAAGCACATGATATTTAGTCAATAAATTCAGTACTTCATAATAGTAAAGTTGAAGTGTATGGATAACAAATAATTTATTAGATTTAAGTGGTGAAATTATATATGTGTATTTTGCCATTTCGTCTCTTTACTTAGTGAATTAAGAAAAATCACCCACTATCAATGGAAGAAAAATTGTTCTTGTGGGTACTATGATTATTGAGGTTCTGTGAAATAATAATCTCAGCAAATGTGACAGTGGGCTCATCAAGAAAATATAATGAGTACGCTGTGTAGTACTAAAGGCACATTTAAATTTTAAGTGTAATAACAGAAAAAAAGGGGGGAAAATGTATTTTACAATAGTCGGTTCAAATGAAGAGACTTAAATGAATAAAAGGTTTGGAAACTGTTAAAAACAATAAGGAAATTGAAAGGTACACCAAGATAGTATCAAATAATCAGAGGCAAGAATATTACTAGTGGACTTAGAAATATAACTGCCATGGTGAAAGAGTTCTCTGGAGAAGATTTAGCAACTGGGTGACACAACTGATATAGGCATTCCATCAAAGATTGAAGTGATTAGGGATAAATATTCTAACCTTTCTCCCTCCACTACCTGATTTAATTTAATTTGGCCACCAATTGCCCAAAATCAAACAGGAGCTATTTAATAAAACAGCTCGCATATTTCTGCCTTTTAGGAAACAGAGCCAATGTAAAACTACTGAAGAATATACCTATAAAAGTAAGCAAAACAGAAAATCAAACTTAAGTAATGAATTTAAAGATTGCAAGAGTTGATAATTTTCATATACTCCAGCTAATTGTAGCTATTTGGGTACAATCACAAAAATGCTAGTGTTAAATCCAAAAGTAAATTTGTCTTTTTATTTTTCATATCAAAATGAAAGCTTAAAATGGCAATTTTCTTCAAGAGTATTTGTTAGTACTTGATTATTTTTGATATTTACATAGTCTTTAAACTTCTCTATGTTACATCATAGTTTCCCAAGCCAAATTAAAATTATCACAATAATCTGATTCAGAATTGTTCATGTTTACTTTCTGAAGCTTAAAGATCTATGTTTATGTTGGTCTTATATCTCAGAATACATTTCTTCCCCCAAACTGGGATTTCACCAATATGAAGTGGAAATGATTGAACATAAGGTGAAGTATAGAAAGGTAAAAGTTTAGAGAAAGCACTAGGGAGCTCAATTAAGCTATTATTTAGAGACATCAGGTGTGAAATTGGGGAAAATGGAAATGTAAATGATACAGGCAACTAGGAACTTCTCCTACCTCAGTCACGTACATGCACACGTGTGTGCGTGTGCACACACACACATACACACACACCACTCACTCACTGTAGATTTTTATTTGGTTAATTTATTTCTTTAATGTTACCTATGCTCTGTTTTAAATAAATTTCTTCTGTCCAAGAAAAGGGGAAAAATACTCTTATAAATATTGAGGATAATTAAGACCATATTTGGTCTTCATATGCTAAGACAATTTGATTAAACTATATAGTATCATAAAGAGGCTGATTTATGTAAACTTTATTTAATAAAACTTGATTTTCAGAGGCTTTCGCTTGCATTGCTTATTTAAAAACCATGTACTTATTTTCGTTTTCAAAATGTTGTGCCCTTTTAAAAATCAGGCCTCCCAAAGTTATATAAACTTCTAATTCCACATGTTCATGGTAAAGCATTCAGAATATCTCTAGAAAATAGTTCTGAATAAAGCTACTTCTGAAAATACTCTGTATTCTCTAAAAAAATTCATGGAAGAAGGAATCAAACTTCCTTTGGGAGGATAAGTACATTAGCCACATGCTCTTTTATACCCATGGTATACACCTATTTCCTGGCATCTCATTGGTAAATTACAAAAATGAGCAGAATGAAAGCTATACATTCAAGTAATCATAGCCAAACACTTTAATAAAATAAAATAAAATAAGAATTGTATGCATATAAATATTAACTCTCCTCCCTGCCAAAACATTGATCATATTGCGATCATCTCAATTTTTTAAAAAAATAATTTAACATGAATAAAAATTAGCTTGATTTATACACACACAATTTCTCAATTATTTCCTTCTTAAAATAAAAGATACACTTACCCTAAAAAAAAAATGCTGTACAGCTATTGAGCCAAGAGGAGAACAACTCAGTTTGATTTGATACAATTATGTATTTGAGCTACTTCAATCTAAATATTAAAAGAAGTGTTGAGATCACCTACTGACAGGTTCTCTTAAGACAGATCACTTAGATCATGCACTGTGTTGAGAAAGAAAAATATGGACTGCATTAATGAAATTTAAATAATAATTGACTCTATAAGAAATAAGGTTGCCTAAGCGTTGTATTCTGCAAAGTTTATTAAAGGCTCTTAAACTTCAAAAATATTCAGGTACACAGGATTACTAGAAGCGTCATTACCCCAATCTAACAACATCATTGTAATAATTTAATTTATGAGCTGAATATGGTCTTAATTGAATTACACTTTTCTATCATAAGAAGTATTACATATATATATTATCAGCATTTTTGTGACTTACACTGTCCTTTTATTCCCAAGAATATTAAGCTGATATTCCAAAATAATATTTTTATTTTAGCAAATCCTTTTCATATAGTCTACATTTTTTCTAATGAATAAATACAGGAAAATAATACAGAAAGACAAAAGGATATATTAAAACTAAAATACACTTGAATTTGCCCTAAAATCACAACAAATCAATATCATATAAACAGAAAATAATCACAAGTACACAAGATCAAGATATGCTAAAAGTATCCTTGGAAGCCCCTGTTTTAAGTCTATATTCTGTGCCCTTTATAATCTGTCATGTTCATAATTTTAATATTGTAAAAAAATGAAAAAAATTCTTAAGGTCAAACATTGTCAAAATTGATATTCGCTTTATTCTTACCTAAATTACATAAAAGTCTTGTGCTGTCTCTAAATTAGAGTTCCTAAATTTACTATGATTTTTTTTGTTGTGCATTATATCTATGAAACTAGGCATGTACTATATTCTCTTCTTGACATAATTAGACCCTTACATAATCTTTCTAAATCAAGAAACTTGCTAATATCTAGGTTATTAGAGCATCATTTAATATAATTCATAGGTATGGGCCTAGTCATTACAATAATGTTAATGTTTTAGTATTAAACATTCTTTTGATAATGGGACACAGCACACTGACTGTTTTAGTCAGTTTTCTCACTGCTGTTACAAGAAACCTTGCAGGAGCCCTGTTTGGGGAGTTGGATGAGATTGCGGTTGGCTGCGGGCCATGGAGAAGTTTGGGCATTGCCGCCTTCCGTGGTCTCATGGGACTTGGCCCAAGATCTCGCAGAACTTGGCCCAAGATCTCAAGAGACTTGAGCAGAGATCGGAGCGGGTCGGGGCCATTTTGGTTGTTCGAGGAGCGTGGACGGCGTGTCGGGGTGTTGTTGGAGCTGGAGAGAGAAGCTGACAGAATAAAGAGCCTGTTTGTTTCCAGTCTGCCTCTGAACTTATTCCCACGGCTTTGCTGCTCCAAGCGGCAATTGCATCAGGCGGCAACAGGTGGCGGCCCGTTCGGGAACTTGGAGCGCACAGGTAAGAACTGAAAGGTCTCTAAAGATGGGTTTGAATATAATTAAATCCCAAGGGATAGAGGCTATGGAAAGAATCCTTGATATACTTGACTCTATTGTCAGTGAGGAGGATTTAGAAAAAAGTGAAAGTGATCAAGAAAGTGTAGCTTCCACTGGGTCAACTAAGACCAGTAAAGAGAGTATTAGAAGAGTCCCAAAAATGACAAAAATCCAAGCTGTTAGAGATATTCGGGAGTTGTTTGAGATAGCTGAAGAATACTTGCTCTTCATGGAACATGGGACTCAGGATATTGCTGTCAGTGAAATTAGCAGTAGTGAGGAATCTAGTAAAAGTGATCCTGAGAAAATGAGGAAAAAGAAACTAAAAAAGACCAAGAAAGGGGACCATCAAGTAGAGGAACAACTTGTGTCCTCTACTCCCCCATGGTGGAATCCATTACAGAAAATATGAAGGGTATTACTAGGCATTTGCATACCCTAGAAACAGAAATAAAAAGTCTTTCTGAGCGCTTATGTGCTCTCGAGGGTAACTCAGAGATACATTGGGAACTGCCAGTATTTGAAAAGAAAAATGGACAGAGGGTCCACCAGTCAGTAGATTTCAAAACAATAAAAAATCTCAAAGAGGCAGTAATGGCATATGAATCCCAAGCTCCTTTCACGTTGAGTATGCTGGAGTCCCTTAACACCTTTAGCTTAACCCCTTCAGACTGGAAAAGTCTATGTAAAGCAGCATTAATCGGGGGGCAATACTTGGTTTGGTGATCGCAATTTCAAGCTAAAAGAAATGCAGCTGAAGGGTTTGCAGACCATAATATAGAAATGCTCACAGGAGAAGGGCAATTTGCAGACTTAGAGGCTCAAAAACATTATGACCCAGGTGTATATGCTCAGATAAATGCAGCTGCTTTAAAGGCATGGAAAACTTTACAAAAACCTGGGGATCTACAAGGTAGTTTGCCAAAAAGTGATTCAAGGACCTAATGAGCCATATGCTGACTTTGCTGATCGACTTTTGAGAACTGCAGGTAGAGTGTTTGCAGATGTTGGTCAAGCTATGCCATTAGTTGTTCAACTAGCATATGAAAATGATAATAAATACTGCCAGGAAGCCATCAGGCCATGGAGAAATAAAAAGGATCTTTCTGTATATATACAACTATGTAAAGATGTAAATGACGCCTTTGACACAGGAAAGACGATTGCATCGGCCATGAGAGGTGCTTCCCCTCAAAATTTCACAAGGGCTCAACCTAGAAATCATAATCAAATGGGATATTCCAGGCAGAATTATCATAATCAATCAGGCTATTCTAGGCAAAAACCCAAAAGAGAAATAAAACCAAGCTCATACCGTGCCCCAGGCCACTGCCCCAGGTGTAAAAAGGGAAATCATTGGGCCAATAAACGCCATTCAATATTAGACATCCATGGAAATCCTTTGTTCAGGAATTCAAAAAACGGGGCACGGGGCCCAATGCCCCAGGACCCACAAATATATGGGGCATTGGAGGAGGAGTATCCTCAAGCATCCACTCAGATGCTTCCCTGACACAATCCCTACTACCCATCCACTCCCTCACCAGAGGAACAGGAGGAAATGCAGGATTAGACCTCTGTTCCACCGCCTGAATAGTGTTAACACCTGAAATGGGGCTTCAACTGATTCCCACAGAAGTCAGGGGACTTCTTCCCTCAGGGACTGTAGGACTTATTCTTGGGTGAAGTCCTAAAAGCTTATTAGGTTTGCAAGTGACACCAGGTGTAATAAACTCAGACTACAAAGGGGAAATAAAAATAATGCTTAGTTCACCCCAAAGTATAAGTTCTGTTAATCAAGGAGATAGAATTGCTCAGCTCCTTCTCCTTCCCAATTTACATAATTCATTTAAAATGAGTATGCCTCAAAAAGGGAACAATAGAGAATTTTGTTCCACTGACTCGGAACCTATGGCTTGCTGGGTACAAGATTGTGCAAGAAGGCCTATGTGTAAAATAAAAATCCAAGGAATAGAGATGGAAGGACTGATAGATACTGGAGCCGACTCTTCCATCATTAATCTATGGCAATGGCCCAAGCACTGGCCTGCAAAAAGCTTCAACCAGTTTAGAGGCTTGGAATATAATAACCTCCCAGAGAAAAGTGCGGTAATTTTAAAATGGGAGGATGATGAAGGGCATAAAGGAACATTTCAGCCTTATGTTTTACCTAACCTACCAGTTACTTTATGGGGAAGAGATATTTTGCAACAAATGGGAGTACACCTTGCAACCAAGCCTGCAGGTGTTAAATGTGAAAATCTACAGGGTAATTTTAAACCTAAAAGAAATCATTATCAAAAAGTACAGAGTAATTTTTTTTTTTTTTTTTTTTTTTTTTTGGTACCAGGGGTTGAACTCAAGGGCACTGGACCACTGGGCCACACCCCCAGCCCTTTTATGTATTTTATTAGAGACAGGGTCTCACTGAGTTGCTAAGTGCCTCGCCATGGCGGAGGCTGGCTTTGAACTTGCGATCCTCCTGCCTCGGCCTCCCAAGTGCTAGGATTACAGGCGTGCACCACCGCGCCCGGCCCAGAGTAATCTTAACCCTAAAAGTAATCATTATCATAAAGGAAAAAGATATTTTTTCTCGGGGCAACTGAGAAAATAATTTTGAAAATACCATGACTTTTTGATAAGCCAGTGTGGGTCCCTCAGTGGCCCCTATCTAAAGAGAAATTACAAGTGGCCCACTTACTAGTTCAGGAACAACTAGAAGCAGGACATATAGAAACTTCTACCTCTCCCTGGAATTCCCCCATATTTGTGATCAAGAAAAAATCAGGAAAATGGCAATTGTTACATGATCTTAGAGAAATTAATAAAACCATGCAAATCATGGGCCCTACTCAACCTGGACTTCCTAATACTGTAGCTATTCCAAAAAATTTCTATCTTATTACTCTTGATATAAAGGATTGTTTCTTTTCCATTCCCCTACATCCTCTGGATGCCCCCAGGTTTGCTTTTTCAGTTCCTTCTATCAATAATAATGGCCCTGATAAAAGATATCAATAGAAAGTGCTACCACAGGGAATGGCTAATAGCCCCACCATATGCCAAATATATGTGGACAAAGCAATCCAACCCATTAAAAATAAATATCCACCTCATGTGTTTACATTACATGGATGATGTTTTACTGGCCCACGCTAATCAAAAAATGTTATTTAATATATTCAGTGACATGGCAGAAAATTTTTAAAAATATGGATTATATATAGCAGAAGAAAAAGTTCAAACCAGATCACCCATATTATATTTAGGATTTAAAATCATGGATACCTTTGTTAGACCCCCCAAAATTTTAATAAATAAAGAACATTTGACCACCCTCAATGATTTCCAAAAACTACTGGGAGACATTAATTGGCTTCGCCCTACACTAAACCTCACTACTGGCCAACTAAAACCTTTATTTGACATCCTTCACGGGGACCCTGATTTATCTTCACCACAAACATTGACTCCTGATGCTAGGAAAGCTTTAAAATTAGTAGAAAAAGCCATTGCAGGAGCTCATTGTGATAGATTTGATTTAACTCAACTGCTGATGTTGATTATTATTTCTTCACAATATACACCCACAGGAGTATTTTGGCAACAAGGGCCTTTATTATGGATACATTTGCCCGTCTCTCCTAAAAGTATAATTGAGTCTTATACCAACATGGTGGCTAAACGTACTCTTCAAGGACTTAAGACTTCTACTAAAATATTTGGCATTCACCCTGCTACTATTATTACTCCCTATTCATCATCACAGATTGAATATTTATGCTTCAATGATAATGATTGGGCTATAGCTAAATGCTCTACTTCTGCAAATTTTGATAATCACCTTCCTAAGTCTCCTATATTATCTTTTTGCATTAATCATCCTATTATATTTCCACAGGTAATAAAAAATCAACCTATTCCTAAGGCGTTAAATGTGTTTACACATGGGTCCTCAAATGGTACTGCTGCAGTAGTCACTAAAAAAGAAAATATGAGTTATATAACCACACACAAATCAGCTCAATTAGTGGAACTGGAAGCTGTGGTAAGAGCTCTGGAAAATTTTAGAGAACAGCCCATGAACATTTATTCAGATAGCCACTATATTGTACATGCCATCCCAAAATTAGAGCTGGCAGGACCAATAGCACCTCATACTCCAGCCTTTAAATTGTTTTATCAAATACAAAACTTTTGTGGGCAAGAAAAGAACCTCTATTCATAGGTCATATTAGAGCACATACCAACTTGCCTGGTACCCTCCATGAAGGTAATCAAAAGGCTGATGCTCTTACCCAAACAATCTTTATACTTTCAGCGCTCCAGCAAGCTACTTTATTTCACTCCCAGTTTCACATCAACAGCACCACCTTGCAGCATAGGTTTAAAATCACAAAGGAGCAAGCCAGAATAATTGTAAAAGATTGTAAATCTTGTATGACACATTTGCCCAATCCTCATTACGGTGTTAACCCTAGAGGATTAATGCCCAATCATTTGTGGCAGATGGATGTTACTCATGAGCCAAGTTTTGGAAAATTGCGATTTATTCATGTGACCATAGATACATGCATGATTTTTGCTTCCTTACATTCTGGAGAAAATGTTAAAGATGTTACATCTCATTGTTTGCAAGCTTTTGCTGCATTGGGCATCCTCAAAATACTTAAAACAGATAATGGCCCTGCATATACGTCCTCATCTTTCAAACAGTTTTTTGCGCAAAATTCCATATATCCCATAAAACAGGCATCCCATACAATCCTCAGGATCAGGGCATTATTGAAAGAGCAAACCGCACACTGAAAATTATGCTATTAAAACAAAAAGAAGGAAATTGGAAAAGTCCTAGGGACAGATTGGCAGTTGCCCTGTTTACCTTAAATTTTTTAAATTTAGACTCTAATGGTTATTCTGCTGGAGACAGACACTGGAACCCACACCAACAACATAAACCTTTGGTTTACTGGAAGGATGTTCTTTCAGGTAGATGGAAGGGTCCAGATGCAGTATTAATTTGGGGGAGAGGATCTGTTTATGTTTTTCCAAAGCATGAATCCTCTCCAATATGGATATCATCTAGATTAATAAAGCAGGTACCACATCAAAAAGATCAAGATGAAGTTGTTGAAGAATCAAGATTAATAAAAAAAGTACAAAATCAAGAGGACCAAGATGAAGATATATAATGATTCCCTCAAAAAAGTCCTACAAAATATTTCACAACTTAAGTGTCATTCCTTCTGGCCGGGACGAGGAGATCTCTCTTTAGTGTGCACACAATTGTATTTTTTTTTTCTTTTTATACATGTCTTTATGTCTGTGCATTTGTCTACATTTCATGTTAATGTGAAGTTACAAATATATGTTTGTATGTTTGTTAGTCTGTCCAGTGTGACGTCACAAATAACAAATCGCTTATGAAAAAAATATATATATATGGATCCAAATAACTTTAATTCATTTTAGTTTAAGAGTATTCAATTTACATAAATAATTTTATAAGTGAAGGTACTTTCAATTTTGATTTATAGGTCTCCCTGGGACTTCTCCTTACCAAACAATATGACTAGTGCTGTATAACCTGATATTTTGGTGTTTTGACATAGGATTGTTTATTTGTTATTAACTTCATTTGTTTAATAGCTGGTTAATTTAAATTATTTCAACAGGTAAAAGATTGATGTGTATGCAGTGACTCGAGGGTTCCAACTAACCAATTATTTCCCCAAAGTGCCTTTACCTTTTCTTTAATCTATCTTTAATACAGTAAATACCCTCAGTCTTTCTTTGTTTTGTTTTAAATATGATATTTTGCCAGCTTATCTTTGTGGAAGCTCAAGCACCAATGTGTGTGAACAAAAATCAACTTTAATTTTCTAATCTAATAATTCTATTTTTTAGTTTGACAACTCGCCTCTTGACTCAGTGCTACAATACCATTGCCTTTCCTTTAATAATTGATGCTTGAGTTTCTAGGTAGCGGGCCCTGAATATTTGCTGGTGGCATTGTCTAGACATAAAAAAGACGGGGCATTGTCTAGACATAAAAAAGACGGCTGCTGCTACAGCTGTAAGGAATGCGGTCGCTGCAAACATCCCTGCTACTCAAGCATCAAACAACCTCACCAACAGTGTGGCCTCTGCTCTACATGCATGGGGCCTCCTAGATCAATGTGTTATAATAGTGGACATTTTAATCTTTCATTGTTTGGGACTTTACGGGACAATGCCTTGCAGGTATTTGTCTAGAAAACTCAGTGTGTTACTTGACACAACTTAGGGCCCCTGATTTTTTTAAAAAAATTTGATATGCTATGCAATTTGGCTCGTCACCAAAAGGCTTGTCGCCTTAAAGCCGCAGCATCTCCTCACAATTGAATGGCTGTTAGTCATCATACATAGTCGATCCTGAAGGGCTCCATTGGATGGCTGGTTAGCCAATGACAGGTAAGATCCCCAGAGGGGGACAACCTAAGACAGGCACAGTTGCATGGGACAGTCTAATATGGCCGACATATCAACCTAAGACAGGAGTCAAGGGCACAGCCTTGATTATCCGATGAGGAGTAAGAATGTTGGTTGCACATGGACGTCCTAGAGCATCCCCTCTTTTAAAACAAAAGGGGGGAAATGCATGAACCCTGTTTGGGGAGATGGATGAGATTGCGGTTGGCTGCGGGCCATGGAGAAGTTTGGAGATTGCCGCCTTCCATGGTCTCACGGGACTTGGCCTGAGAACTTGTGGAACTTGGCCCAAGATCTCAGGAGACTTGAGAAGAGATCGGAGCAGGTCGGGGCCATTTTGGTTGTTCGAGGAGCGTGGATGGCGTGTCGGGGTGTTGTTGGAGCCAGAAAGAGAAGCTGACAGAATAAAGAGCCTGTTTGTTTCCAGTCTGCCTCTGAACTTATTCCCGCGGCTTTGCTGCTCCAAGCGGCCATTGCTTTAGGCAGCAACAAAATCTTACAGGAATGTTTTAGAGTATGGGCCCACAATGTTATTTGAGGCCCACAGTTTCAGAGGTCTCAATCCACAGACAGCCTATTCCATTGTTTTAGGCTGAAGTTGAGAGAAAACACCAAGGCAGAAGACTGTGGTAGAGAAAAGAAGCTCAGAACTTTGCACCAGGAAGCAGACAGACTCCACTCACCAAGGACAACATATATAAACCAATGTCACACCCTCAGGGAGGGACCCAAGTCCTTCCACCAAACCCTACCTACATACAGTTACCACGGAGTTAATCTCTATCAGATGGTTAACACACAAATTAGGTTAAAATTTTTCATAACCCAATTATTTCACCTCTAAACGTTCTTACATTGTCTCACATATAAGTTTTTTTTTTTTTTTTTTTTTTTTTTTTTGAGGGGCTGGTGTTGTGGCTCAGTGGTAGAGTGCTTGCTTAGCATGCTTGAGGCACTAGTTTCAATCCTCGGCACCACATAAAAATAAACAAATAAAATAAAGTTTTCAGGGGTGGCATTTTATATCTAAACCATAACACAGACACTTCTGTAGATGAAATACTATGTTACTAATATTATTTAGAATTCCAAATCTGCTGATATTGTATCCTGGGAAAGGTCAACAGCAAGCTAGAGTTCTAGAAAGTAGTTTGTATATGAAAAGCGAGGTGTGAGTTAGCTAGGTTTCCATGAAGGAATTTGTATTGGTTAATTTGAATAATTATGCAGTTTTAGTTGCACAAGGGCTGTCCCTCCTTGTCTGAGTACCTGGTCATAGAGTATAGGAGTCAGTAAGATTGCTGAGGTATATGCTTTATAGTGTCCAGAAGTGTTATTCCAAAAAGGAAATATTTTGTTACTGTGTATGGATAGGATAGGATCCATAAGTGTGTAGCCTGTGCTGCTGCACACATACTTGTATTTAGGTTTCTATACATAGTATAATGCATTGTTATCATTGTTTCCAAATTCTTTATAATTTTTTGACAAAAAGCAAAAATTTTCATAATGAAGTGGATTCTGAAAGTTATAAACCCTCTCCTATCTAGAGTTCTGTTCTGTCAGTGTCTTGTGTGTGTTCCTGGTTTTATTGGATTTTTGTGTTATGACATGCCTTTTGGGGTGGCAGGTTGAACTCAGGGGCACTCAAACACTGAAACACATCCCAGCCCTATTTCTTTTTTTTTTTTTTTTAATTTAGAGACAGGGTCTCACTGAGTTGGGTAGCACATCACCTTTGCTGAAGCTGGCTTTGAACTCATGATCCTCCTGCCTCAGCCACCTGAGCCCCTGGAATTACAGGCATGCACCAAACCTGGCTAGGACATGAATTTTTAATAATGCATTTATAGAAATGATTTGAGTCATAGAATAATTAGGTTTTCTTCAAAAACTGTTTTGAACATGCTTCTCCTACTTTTTTGGCAGGGCTACCCATCAAGAATACATTACTCCAAGTTCTGGGCTTGAGGTTGCCTGAAACATTTTTTTTTTTTTTTGATGTGAAAATGTAGTACAAATTTTTGTGAGGGATATTTATTTCCATGTTGCCCTTAAAGGCCTTTTGTCTGAGTTTTAAGTATAAGGTTATTTTAGAGTCCCATAATGTGGTGAATACTGGGTTTTGATTGATACTCAATAAACATTTAGAAGCCATAAAAAGCATAATTCAACTTTGCAAAAGTTTCTTCAAGATTATAAAATGACCTCAGGGAAAAGTTCCTTTGAGTATTACATTTAACACCTTAGGGCCTACCTTCTCCTGGATTTTGGCCAGTAATTCTTTACTACTTATGAACTCTGTGATACCTCTGAGGATTTTTATAGTAAATTTCATTAAAAATTTTTGCTGAACTCATAAAAGGACTTACAACTGAATTAATGAGATTTCAGTTACAAGCAGCAGACTAACAGACATTTTTTATTTCATGTTTTATTTCAATCATTACATTTTACAAATAATATTTATTATTTTATGTACCTTGAGCATATTTTCTAACTTTTCATTGAATACTTCAAGTAAATGTCAGTATTTTATATTTCTGTCAGATAATGTCAAATGTAATGCCTCATTTATTCTCTCTCCTCCATTTAATTTTTACTGGTTCTTCTTCAGTGTATCATGTTATCTATGTGCAAAGTTAATGTTTTATTTGAAATCTATTTATTGCTCTTGGTCATTGTCTGATAGGATTTGTGTTTGTTTGTGTGTGTGTGTTTGTTTGTGTGACCCGTAATTGAAGATTTTTATGCTCAATGATGTCCTTTATTTTCCTGTTTGATTCCTGAATATATGACCAGTTCTGAATATTTTAAAGTTAACTTTAGACTTCATAATTAGGTTGACTGAAAAAAGTCTTACCAAAATAGTATATTCAGTATTATTCAGTATGATGTTATTTACATGAGCTTCTCCAAACATATAAAGTATCCTTTTTTTTTTTTTTTTTTTTTTTTTTGTACCAGGGGTTGAACTCAGGGGCACTAGACCAATGGGCCACATCCCTATCCTTTTTGTGTGTGTGTGTATTTTATTAGAGACATCATCTTGCTGAGTTGCTAAGTGCCTCACCATTGCTGAGGCTGTCTTTGAACTTGGGATCCTCCTGCCTCAGCCTCCCAAGTGCTGGGATTATAGGTGTGCACCACTGCGCCTGGCTTTTTTTTTTTTTTTAAACTCAACATTGGTGCTTCTGTGAAAGTATGGAAAAAATTGATTGAGTTTGGGAATGAGGAAATTTTATGGGGTGATTTAATATCTGGGTTGCATAGATGTATTCATTTGGTAAAACCCAGAAAATATCATTTAAAATTTGCAAAATTCAAAAGATTGTAAATATTAATAGCTACTTAAAGATATACAAGCTAAAATATTTTAATAAGTATATTAGCCAGATAATATAACCTGATCTGTTAATGGTAGAGTTGTATGAAGATTCTGGTTGAATATGTCTTTTTGCTTTTGTATGAAGTTTTGCCTTTTGAATAGTTTTAATGATAAAGTTATTTTCAGGAATCTAAAACACTATAATATTAGAAATTAAAATCAAATCCAACTGATTCTCACATACCAATTAGTTTGCTTTTTTTGAGAATGCAAATCTGGTCATACATTATATTGCTTAAGATTTTCAACATCCTTATCACTCATGAGCATATCTCATTATCCTGCACACCTAGACCCTATCTCATATTTGGCCAATGCTGGGGGCCAGCCCCAGTCAGGGGGTACAACGCCAGCGCTCAGCGAAGTACGGAGGCAGAGAAGCAGCTATGGGGAAAATAACACACCGACACGCGAGTCAGGCTGTGGAATCTTCTCTCTTTACTTTTTCTTTGTTATAGGTTTTAAGCATAATTTTTTTGGCAGCACAGAATGTTTACATTTTCTTTGATGATTTTATTACAGACATAACTTAATTTTTAGATTACATTTTAGACATATTAAATTTCTTATTATATACATATTTCAAGGTTTTGAAGTCACTTGCACCTTTTCAAGGCCCTGTACGTGACTGAAACTGTTTTCTCTGCATACTATTTAGGCTGTCTGATAAAAGTCAACCTTCTTTGTCTGGGATTCCACAGCACTATTGTTTTTTCTTTTATAGCAGGTGTTTATAAAATCTAGAAGCAGGGCAAGGCTGCATGTTAGCTCATGGGAGACTTTTTACTCTAAGGGATTTATATCTACTTTAAAAGTAAGAGAAACTTATTTTTAATCACAAAAAGACTCTTAAAGCTTGTTAACTAGAAATTAAGTACTTATAGAAAAAGGTTTGTGTTACTCTTTTCAAGAAAAGATAAATGTACAGAGTTAGTCTGGATCTAAATAATTGAAATAGGGATACCTGGTGGCCATTTATGTGACTAAAGAACTGAACAGCAGCAAGTAGAAGTCAAAGTTAACTCTTTCAACACCATATCATTCATGAAAAAGGAGAGAGCTTTATAGAAAATGCCACAACAGGCCAATACTGTCCTTGTTCTCTAACTTCTAGCCATTTCAAATTTATTTTTGATTTCCCAAATATTAATGTAGTTAAGATATCATAAATCTAACTATTAATAAATATTATTCATCTTACCTGAAAGTGGTTATTATTTTATTAATTTACCTAATGTTTATTGTTTATATACTATGTGTCAGGTAATGTTCAGGTTCTAGACACGCAGATGTTAACAAAGGCTGTGTTCTTTCTAAGATTGTGGTTGGGGTGGTATGGACATGATTAATAAGTGCATTTATAATCTTCATACCAAATGTAATAATAAAATATGCTAGGTAAACAATTAAGCAATGACAGGTCATTGGTTATTTCTGATTAGGGGTTATCTGACTTTTGAAAAGGCAAGTTCCTTTTTCATTTTGAATGATTAAATATCAGAAGTTTCCAAAATATGATTTTGGACATACTTTTTTCTTGGAATCTTCATCAAATATATATACATGTGCCAGGCACAGTGGCACACACCTCTAATCCCAATAGCATGAGAGGCTGAGACAGGAGAATCACAAGTTCAAAGCTAGTCTCAGCAATGGTGAGGTGCTAAGAAAATTAGTGAGACCCTGTCTCTAAATAAAAATACAAAATAGGGTTGGGGATATGACTCAGTGGGCAAGTACCCCTGAGTTAACTCCCCAGTACAAGAAAACAACAACAACAACAACAACAACAACAAAAACTATATATGTGTTCCCATTCCCCATTCTATGTCACCAGAGAACCCAATATCTCCAAATATAACAAATATTATACATAATGATAAGTCTGTGTTTAATTGATTGTGTCAATCACTAGTCTCAAAAAAAAAAATTTATCTTCCAGATTTACAGAAATTGCACTAAACCTAGTAAACCTAGTAATGCATTTGTGGAGAATTAAGATCCTTATTAGTTGAGTCTTTTATTCTATCAGCATTGTATGTCACTCCATTTATGTAGGTCTTTGATTTACACACACACACACACACACACACCAGGTATTGAACCCAAGAACCCAAGGGCACTTAACCACTGAGACACATCCCCAGTTTTTTTATTCTTTTTTATTTTGAGATAGGTTTTTGCTAAGTTGCATAGAGCCTCACTAAATTATAATGGCTGGCTTTTTCCTTTTCTTTTCTTTCTTTTTTTTTGGGGGGGGGGACTGGAGATCAAACTCAGGGGCACTTGACTATGAGCCACATCCCCAGCTCTATTTTGCTCTATGTTGTATTTTATTTAAAAACAGGGTCTCACTGAGTTGCTTAGCACCTCACTTTTTCCTGAGGCCAGCTTTGGTTTTTCAATCCTCATGTTTCAACCTCCAAAGCCACTGGAATTATAGGCATGAGCCAACATGCCTGGCACCATTTCAAAATTTTCAATATATAGATACTTGTTAAATGTGTACAGGACTTTTTCATTATATTTGACATAATTACAGTATTTCTGTTAATTTTGATTTCCACATGTTTGGTGTTAGTATTTAGATACATGAATTTTTCTTTGATGTTGCCTCCCCAATTTTCCTGAACTCATTTAATAATTTAGGAGTCTTGTGAATATTATTCATAATTTTCTATGTAGACAATCATGTCCTCTACAGATACACTTTATCCTTCTGCTTATCGAACTGCATGCTTTTTTGTTTCTTTTTCTTGTCTTGTGCAAGAGAATTTTACAATTTCCAAGACCATATTAAATAAGACTAGTAAGAGCAGACTCCCATTCCTAGTTTTCCAAATTATGAAGGGAACATTCAATCATTTATTTCTGATATTGTTTATGTGTGTCTTCCTGTTTATATCAATCTTCATAGAGTTTACAAATTTCATAGATTATTTTCAAATAATGTTTTTATTATGATGTTAACTGTGTGTTTTGTAGATGCTTTTTCTGAATATAAAAAATTTATTTTCTCATCCCTGAACATTTTTAACAGAACAGGTCAAGGACCTTGCAAATGCTTTTTTCTGTTTCATTTCATGTGATATTTTCTCTAATCTGTTCACAATATGGATTATATTGTTGTAGGGACAGATGAGGCAAGGCACTGAAGATTAGCAGAAAACAGTTTTATTTGGCTACAGCCAGGTTCAGAGGGTACAGCTTTCGCTGTAATCAATCCCCTGAACCCTGAGTTCAGGAAGTTTCAGAACTTTATACCCAACATGTAAGGGGAGGGGCTCAGAAGTTCACAGTTTACTGAAGTTCACATAAATACAGTTTTTTTTTTTGTTTGTTTGTTTTATTTTGTTTTGTTTAGTTTTTCCCCTTTCACTGTCCTGGGCAAGTTAACTCTTCAAGGACAACACCTAAGAAAGAGAGAGATTCTTCTCCCCTTTCTTTCCTCCCCCTGCCAGCTGTTACCATGGAGCTCAACTGGTAACTTCTATTATCTTAGAAATGTAGCCATCTCTGTGAAGCTCCAGCTCAAAGCCAGAGGCCTTGTTAAAGAATTTGTCTTTTTATTATCATACTTTGCATTTGTAAACACACGTCTACAAACTACTATACTGGATACATATTTGTGAAAATCAAGTAAAGGGGCGTCCAGCACCTGGAGTGCTGATTTCTTCCAGGCCAGTGGCCAAGTAATAGAGCAACAGGAAAATAGGAAGTTTATCAACATGTAAATCTTCTGTAGAGACTCTTTTGCTAACAGTCCTAAAATCAGCCATGGTGAAGATTTCTGGAGAAGATTAGTTAAGATTTTCTGTGGAGGAGGGGGTGCCATTACAATATTAATTTTCAAATATTGAACTATCCTTGAATTCCTAAAGTAATTAACTGAGTCATAGTGAATACCATTTTGGTATATATATATATATATATATTTTTTTTTTTTTTTTGTGGTACCGGGGATTGAACTCAGGGGCACTTGACCACTGGGCCATATCCCCAGCCCTTTTTTTGTATTTTATTTGGAGACAGGGTCTCACTGAGTTGCTAAGTGCCTCGCCATTGCTGAGGCTGACTTTGAACTCGCGATCCTCCTGCCTCAGCCTCCCAAAGTGCTGGGATTACAGGCGTGCGCCACCGCGCCCGGCATTGCTATATATTTTTGAAGTGGGATTGTTTACATTTTGTTTAAAATTTTTGCATCAACTCTATGAGAGAGAGTGGTCTGAAGATTATTATTATTATTATTATTATTATTTTTTGTACTGTGTTCTCATTTTGCTCTGAAGGTATTACTGGATTCACAAAATGAACTCAAAATCTCAATTTCTGGTAGAGTTTGTTTATAATTTATGTTAATTCTGCTTTAAATATTTGTTTGAAATCTCTAGTGACATCTTCTGGACCTGGATATTTCCTCTTTGGTGGAGATTTTAAATATGAATTAAATATTTTATAGTTATGGACAATGTAGGTTATCTTTTTCATGTCATTTGAGATTTGTTAGATCATCTTTTTCAAGTTGTGTATTTATTTTATATATTAGTGATTTTATGAAAATAAATTTGCTTGGTATATCTCCTTATCTTTTTAAATGTTTTGGCATCTATACTGATATTTATTTTTTCTTCCCAATGTGGTAATTTGCTTTCCCTCTTCTCAGCTTTGTCAGTCTCCTTAGAGTTTATTCATTTCAGCAAATTTTTTCAAATAAAAATTTTTGTTTTCTTGATTCCCTCTATTGTTTTTCTAGTTTTAATTCCATTAGTTTCTCTTCTTACCTTTATTAATAACTTCTTTCATCTTGTTTGTGATAAATTTTTATTATAGTTTTGTTCATGAGTTAAGAATTAACACCTTTGTTTTGATGTTTTTGCTCTTGCTAATGTGAGCATTTGCCTCTCATATAATTAGGTTGCATTTTCGGTTGACATCTTCTTGAATGCTACATAAGGGCTTACAAGTTGTATGTATTCTCTTTGCATTAAATGGATTTTCTACATATGTTAATTAGTTCCTGCTAAATGATGGTTTCTTTCATATGTTCTATATCTTTCCTGATTTTCATTACTTTTGTTATAATTTTTAATTGCACAAAATAATATGTTTCATTATGACAAATCCATATGTGCTTATAGCATACTTTGATCATATCCACCCTCCCTATTATACTCCCTTTAATTATTTTCCCCATCCTCCAGTCCTCTCCCCATTCCTAGATACTCCAATTTCTATATTTGCAGGGAAGTTAAAAGGGCTGAGGTCTTTAGCAATCCCTAGACCTGGGATGGAGCTTGTCTGTCCAGCAAAGAAAGCTGGGAAAGCATACCTCAGTGATAAGGCGAAAATGGGAAGGTAAGAGGTAGCTGGTATTCCCTCCTCCGCCTTCAACAGACCCAGGAAAATACCAGGGAGCCCAGTCAGGTCAGCGCTATAACTCAAGTTTATTGAGGAAGCTGGACAATGTTTATAGGGGACCAGGACCAATAAACAAAAGGAATACCGGAACACACAGGAAGCATGAGCAAATGGTATTGGTGGAGCCCCCTACCCTATCCTTAGAGTAGTTTCGGTTCCCACAATACATCTGAGGAACGCCTCCTGCTTAGGTCAGGTCCATAACAGGGCATGGAAAGCAGTCAAAGAGTTCCTTTTCAGCCCATGTGTTATTAAATCCCCAACATATATTCATGCCATCTATTTTTTTTCTAGATTTGACAGATGAGATAAAACATCTGATATTTGTTCTTCTGTGTCTGGCTTAATTCTCCCAATATGATGTTCTCTTATTCCATCCATTTTCAAGCAAAAGACAAAATTTCATTCTTCTTTATGATAACAATATTCTATTGTGTGTATATATGCCACATTTTCTTTATGTGTTCATTAAAAGTTTTATTTGGTACTTGGGTATTGTGAGTAAAACCATGATAAACATTGGTGTGATGTGTTTGTATAGTATGCTTTGATTCTTTCAGATATATACCCAGGAGGGTTATAGCTGAGTAACATGGTTGTTTTATTTTCAGGCTTTTGAGGAACTTTCATACTGTTTTCTATAGTGGGTGTACTAATTTATATTTCCACTAACAGTGCATATGTGTTTATTTTACCCTTGCATCCTCACTAGCATTTACTGTTTTTCATTATTGATGCTTTCCATTCTGATGGGTTTAAAATGAAATGTCAGTGTAATTCTAACTAAAATTTCCCTGATGGTTAAAGACATTTTTTCATACAGTCATTAGCCATTTCAATTTCTTCTTTTGAAAAGAGTCTATTCAATTCGTTTTCCCATTTATTGATTGAATTACTTTTTCTGTTCGTGTTTTTATTTAATTATTTATATATTGTAGATATTAATTCTCTGTCAGATGAATGGATGGTGAAGATTTTCTCCCATTCTCCAGTCTGCCTTTTCATTCCACTAATATTTTCCTTTGATGTCCAGAAGGTTTTTAATTTGATATAAACACATTTATCAATTTTTGCAGTTATATTCTGAACTACTGGAGTTCTGCACAGGAAATCATTTCCCCTACCCAGATCTTTTTTTTTTTTTATTCTAATTTGTTATACATGTTTGCAGAGTACATTTCATTTCATATTACATATAAAGAGAAGAATTTTTCAAGTTGCTGTTTAATATAAAGTATTTTTAAAACAATTGTGTCTTCATACATGTATTTATGGTAATCATGGATAACTTAGTCTACCATTATTTTTCTATCCCCTTGTCCCCTCCCTTCCCTGTCACCTCTTTGATCTATTTAAAGTTTTTTATTGCTCTCATTCCCTTTATCTTGCATTTATAAGTTAGTACCTTCATATCAAAGAGATCATTCAACATTTGGTTTTTTGAAATTGGCTAATTCACTTAGCATTATTTTCTCCAACTCCATCCATTTACCTGCAAATGCCATGATGTTATTCTCTTTTAGTGCTGAGTAGTGTTCCATTGTGTATATATACAAAAGTTTTCCTATCCATTCATCAGCTGATGGGCAACAGGGTTGGTTTCACAATCTAGCTATTGTGAATTGTGCTGCTATAAACATTGATGCGGCAATCTCCATAATACTTTCCAGATTGGCTTCACCAATTTGCAGCTCCACCAGAAGTGTAAGAGTGTGCCTTTTTTTGTTTTGATTTGCATTTCTCTAATTGCAAGAGATGTTGAACATTTTTTCATATATTTGTTGATTGTTTTTATATTATCTTCTGAGAGGTGTCTGCTTAGTTCCTTGGCCCATTTATTGATTGGGTTATTTGGGTTTTTTTTTTTTTTTTGGAGTTAAGGCTTTTAAGAGCTTTATAAATCCTTGAGGTTAGTGTTCTATCTGATGTGCTTGTGGTAAAGATTTGCTCCCATTATGTAGGTCCTCTATTCACCTCACTGATTGTTTCTTTTGCTGAGAAGAAGCTTTTTAGTTTGAATCCATCACATTTATTGATTGTTGTTTTGAGTTCTTGTGCTATAGAGGTCTTATTGAGGAAGTTGGAGCCTAAAACAACTTGATGGAGATTTGTGCCTACTTTTTCTTCTATTAGGTGCAAGGTCTCTGGCTTAATTCCTAGGTCCTTGATCCACTTTGAGTTAAGTTTTGTGCATGGTGAGAGAAAGAGATTTAATTTCATTTTATTACATGAGGATTTCCAGTTTTCCCATCACCATTTGTTGAAGAGGCGTCTTTTCTCCAGTGAACATTTTGGGCACCTTTGTCTAATATAAGATAACTGTAGGTGTGTGGGTTCGTCTCTGAGTCTTCTATTCTGTACCATTGGTTAACTGGTCTTTTTTGGTCCCAATACCATCTGTTTTTGTTACTATTGCTTTGTAGTACAATTTAAGGTCTGGAATAGTAATGCCACCAGCTTCAATATTCTTACTAAGAATCACTTTGGCTATTCTGGGTCTCTTATTTTTCCAGATAAATTTCATGATTGCTTTTTCTATTTCTATGAGGAATGATATTGGGATTTTGATTGGTATTGCATTGAATCTGTATAGTGCTTTTGGGAGAATGGTGATTTTGACAATATTAGTTCTACCTATCCATGAACAGGTAAATCTTTCCATTTTGTACAAGCTTCATTAATTTCTTTCTTTAGTGTGGTGTAGTTTTTATTGTAGAGGTCTTTCACTTCTTTTGTGAAGTTGATTCCCAAATATTTTATTTTTTTTTAGAGGCTATAGTAAATGGGATAGATTTCCTAGTTTCTCTTTCTGAGGATTTGTCGCTGATGTACAGAAATGCCTTTGATTTATGGGTATTGATTTTATATCCAGCTACGTTGCTGAATTAATTTAGTAGATTTAGAAGATTTATAGTGGAATTTTTTGGATCTTCTATGTATAGAATCATATTGTCTGCAAATAGTGATAATTTGAGTTCTTCTTTTCCTATCCGTATCATTTTAATTTCTTTCCTCTGTCTAATTGCTCTGGCTAGGGCTTCAAGAGCTATGTTAAATAGGAGTGGTGAGAGAGGGCATCCCTGTCTTGTTCCAGTTTTTAGAGGGAATGCTTTCAATTTTTTTCCTTTTAGGATGATGTTGGCCTGGGGCTTAGCATAGATGGCCTTTACAATGTTGAGGTATGTTTCTGTTATCCCTGTTTTTTCTAGCATTTTGACCATGAAGGGATGTTGTAGTTTGTCAAATGCTTTCTTTGCATCTATTGAGATGATTATATGATTTTTATCTTTGAGCCTGTTGATGTAATGAATTATATTTATTGATTTCTTCATATTAAACCAAACTTGCATCCCTGGAATGAACCCCACTTGATTGTGATGCACTATCTTCTTGATGTGTTTTTGTATTCGATTTGCCAGAATTTTATTGAGAATTTTTGCATCTATATTCATTAGAGATATTGGTCTGAAGTTTTCTTTCTTTGATTTGTCTCTGTCTGATTTTGGAATCTGGGTGATATTGGCCTCATAGAATGAGTCTGGGAGTGTTCCTTCTTTTTCTATTTCATGAAATAGTTTGAGAAGTATTATTGTTAATTCTTCTTTAAAGGTTTTGTAGAACTCGGCTGTGTATCCATCTCGTCCTGGGCTTTTCTTGGTTGGTAAATTTTTTATGGCATCCTCTATTTCTTTGCTTGAAATTGACCTATTTAAATTGTGTATATCATCTTGATTTAGTTTGGGCATATCATATGTCTCTAGAAATTTGTTGATGCTTTTATTATTTTCTATTTTATTGGAGTATAAATTTTTAAAATAATTTCTAATTATCTTCTGTATTTCTGTAGTGTCCATCGTGATATTTCCTTTTTCATCGTTGATATTGGTAATTTGTGTTTTCTCTCTTCTTTTCTTTGTTAGCATAGCTAAAGATCTATCAAATTTATTTGTTTTTTTTCAAAGAACCAAGTTTTCATTCTGTCAATTTTTCAGTTGTTTGTTTAGTTTCAATGTCATTAATTTTAGCTCTGATTTTAATTATTTTCTGTCTTCTACTTCTTTTGGGGTTGATTTGTTCTTCTTTTTCTAGGGCTTTGAGATGTAATGTTAGTTCATTTATTTGTTGACGTTTTTCTTTTTTTAAGGGATGAGCTCCATGCAATGAACTTTCCTCTTAGTACCGCCTTCAGGGTTTCCCAGAGATTTCGGTATGTTGTATCATTGTTCTCATTTACCTCTAAGAATCTCTTAATCTCCTTATTGATGTCTTCTGCAACCCATTGATTATTCAATAGCATATTATTTACTCTCCAGGTGTTAGTGTAGCTTTTATTTCTTTTTTTTTTTTTATCATTGATTTCTAATTTCATTCCATTATGATCTGATAGAATGCAGGGTAGTATCCCTACTTTTTTGTATTTGCTAAGAGTTGCTTTATGGCATAATATATGGTCTATTTTTTGAGAAGGATCTATGTGCTGCTGAGAAGAAAGTGTATTGGCTCATTGATGGGTGATATACTTTATATATGTCAGTTAAGTCTAAGTTATTAATTGTATTATTGAGTTCTATGGTTTCTGTTTAACTTTTGTTTGGAAGATATATCCAGTGATGAAAGAGGTGTGTTAAAATCACCTAAAATTATTGTGTTGTGGTCTACTTGATTCTTGAACTTGAGAAGAGTTTGATTGATGAATGTAGATGTTCCATTATTTGGGGCATATATATTTATAACAGTTATATCTTATGATCTATTATTTCCTTCAGCAATATAAAATGTCCATCTTTATCTCTTTTGACTAACTTTGGCTTGAAGTCTACTTTATTTGATATGAGGATGGAGACCCCTGATTGCTTACATAGACCATGTGAGTGATATATTTTATCCTATCCTTTCACCTTCAGTCTATGGGCATCTTCCTATGAGATGTGTCTCTTGAAAGCAACAAATTGTTGGGTCTGTTTTTTTTTTTTTTTTTTTTTTTTAATCCAATCTATTAGCCTATGTCTTTTAATTGGTGAGTTTAGGCCATTAACATTCAGGGTTATTATTGAGACATAATTTGTATTACCAGTCATTTTTATTTTTTAATTATTTTTGGTATTTAATTTGACTTGGTTTTTCCTTTAGTTGGTTTTTCCCTTTATTGTAGTTATTCCCTTTGTAGATTTTCATTATTATTATTTATTTCTTCCTTATGGAATATTTTACCAAGAATGTTCTGTAAAGCAGGCTTTCTTGTTGTAAATTCTTTTAGCTTTTGGTTATCATGGAAGGTTTTTATTTCATCCTCAATTCTAAAGCTTAATTTTGCTGGATATAAAATTCTTGGTTGGCATCCCTTATTCTTTAGAGTGTGGTATATGTTGTTCCAGGCTCTCCTGTCTTTGAGGGTCTGAATTGAAAAATCTGTGTTGGGACTTTCTGGATGCTGTCTGCCCAGGGGATGGGCTCTGATTGCTTACCACACCCTGTGGAGGACTGAGGCTAAGCAGGGGGGTTGTCTATGATGTATTGTGAGAGTCGGAACCGCCCTGCTGGTCAATGATTGGTTATGTTTAGGCCTTTATAAGTACAGTTCACCTTTCAATAAATGAGTTCTGGCATTGCTTTTACCAAACTCCCCAGGTGTGACTTGGTGTTCGTCAATCAGGCGGGGGGAAAGAGACACTCCTGCGACTTTTGCCTGTTAAGCCTGTATTCGCCAGGTAAGCTACTTTAACTCTTTCTGCTGGCAGAAGGAGCCCCCTTTTGGGCCCAAAAAGGGGGGTAGCTTTAGACATCGGCCCCATTAATAAGTAATGCAGCAGTCGTGGCAAATCTGCTGAGATGTGATTTGGTTTTCCTTTATAGGTAATCTGACTTTTCTCTCTTGCAGCCTTTAAAATTCTATCTTTATTTTGTATGCTAGGCATTTTCATTACAATGTGACTTGGTGTGGATCTGTTGTAATTTTGTACATTTGGCGTCCTATAGGCCTCTTGTATTTGATTTTCAAATTCATTCTTCCTGCTTGGGAAATTTTCTGATATTATTTCATTGAAGAGATTGTTCATTCCTTTGGTTTGAATCTCCGCACCTTCCTCTATTCCAATAAATCTTATATATGGTCTTTTGATGATTTCCCATAGTTCTTGGATATTCTTTTCATGGTTTCTTACCATCTTCACTGTGAGGTCAACTTGATTTTCAAGATTATATATTTTGTCCTCATTGTCTGAGGTCCTATCTTCCGATGCTTTCTATTGAATTTTTTAAGTTGCTTACTGTTTCTTTCATTTCAAGGATTTCTGTTTTTTTTTTTTTTTCTCAAACTCTCTATCTCTTTCTTGAAGTAATCATTTGCTATCTGGATTTGATCTCTTATGAAGGAGCCCCAATTAGGGAGATGGCTATTGCGGTCAGCTGGAAGCCATAAGTTCCACCTGATAATAAGTATGTATGTGACGCACCTGTAAATGCACGTGAGGCACCCGCAAAGCTAAAGGTATATAACCGGGTGAAAGCGGTTGGAGTCGGGAGGAGAAGAATGAATTCACTCAGTCAGTCATGCAGTCGCTCGGTCGGAAGAAGAGTTCGGGTCGGAGAAGAAGAAAAGAATCAGAGCGGCCAGAACGTAGGCAGAGCGGTTACAGAAGAGAAACCAGATAGAAGAAGTAATTCCTGGTCAGAGTCAGGCAGAGGCTCCCGAGGAAGAAAGAAGAAAGAAGCTCTAAAAGCTAAGCTCTCTCTCTCTCTCTCTAAAGAAGAAATCTCTCTCTTTCACGCTCTCTCTCTTTCTAAGCTCTAAGAAGAAAAGCTCTATCTTTCTTTCTCTCTCTCTAAGCTAAGAAGAACAGAAGAAAGAAGAAAGCTCTCTCTAATCTTTCTCTCTAAGCTCTTTCTAAGAAGAAGAAAAATCTTTCTTTCTCTCTCTAAGCTCTCTCTAAGAAAGTAGAAGTAAAAGTAGTAATAGCTTTACTCTGCCTCCGAGTTTTCCTCCCGCGGCGCCGTGGCTGGCCATGACAGGCAGCTTACACTCTTATCTCTTTGTTGGAGAGATTCATTTTTGCCTGTATCTGATCACTTAGGTCATTTTTTCAATTCTTTATCATTTTAATTATGTATATCCAGAACTCCTTCTCTGACATATCCCCTACTGTGCTTTCTATGGTTTCCATTGTTGTAGTATCTTGGTTTGTTTGGGGCATTTTCCTCCCTTGTTTTCTCATGATGTCTATGTATTTTACTCTCCTGCAAGGTAAGCCTGAGGTATTATAGCTTCTGCCTTTTTGTCTTATAAGGTCCCTCCTGGTTACCCAGAACCTCACTTTTTAGGGAAATATCAATATTCAATCTTTCAATGTACCCAATGTGTGTCCATATATGAGTTGATTTCTATTTTCATATTTACAGTTTTGTTGCTATAAACTGAAATGATGAGATCAGTTATCTTATACTGTATAGTCTCTATGTTTGCGTGTTGGTTTACAGTATCTAATGATAGAAGGGGGAACTTAGAGGTTGGCTTAAACTTTTATGAAGTAAGATGTGAGAAAATAGAGGTATTAGATTATTTGACTAGTTTGAGTATAATCATTAGGACTTGGTGTTAGTAGAGAAAGCCTGAGATAGACAAACCTGTGTAAGATTCCCTGTTAGTTCACAACATCATAACTGTTTTCACCTTCTGGTGCATTCTGGTTTCTAGGGACCTTAATGATGTCTTACCCAGACCTTTTTTGTTCCTTGGTAGCATAGCTAACTCAGTTTTGTGACAGTGGTAGCCTCAGGCCTATAATTATGTTGGTGTTGGGTTGAGTAGCTACGAAATCCCAGTTTGGTGTGTCTCTCAGGGCAGATGCTTGTTGCCTCTCCAATTTGCAAGAGTGGAAAGGGCCTCTCTCTCCGGATCACCTCCTGGCCACAGTGTGGTGGAGCAGGCAGTCTGGCTTTCTTCTCCCCACTCTCTTCCTCCTGGATATCCTCCCAGTCTAGTTGTTTCCATGGGGGTCATGTGAGCTGGTGGCTAGGTGGCTCCTTCTGGTCGCAGCTGGGCAGGTCACAGTTCCTCAGGGAGTGGACAGGGCTTTTCCTCTGGTCGGGCCCTGCCTGCAGTGGGGAGCTGCTATTCCAGGCCCTGGAGGGAATGTCTGCATGAGCCAGCAGCCAGCTCTGCCAGATGTTAAATAATGTTTCCCCTGTTTTTCTCTAGTAGTTGGAAATTATCAGATCTTACTTTACAGTCATTGATCTACTTTGTGTGATTTTTGTACAGGATAACAGATTGTAATCTAGCTTCAATCTTCTATGGTGGAAGTATAGTTTTCTGAGCACCATTTGTGATAAAGGCTGCCATTTTCCCAATGTGTTTTTATCTTATTTATCAAGCATCAAATGGTTATTAATGCATCAGTTTTTCCCTAGGTCTCCTGTTCTTTTCCATTGATCTATGCACCCCCCTTTGTGCTAATACCAAGGTTTTCTTGTTACAATGTTTCTATAGTATATTTTGAAATTAGGCATTGTGATGTCTCTAGCATTGTTTCTTTTGCTCAGGGTTGCTTTAGAAATTTGGAGTTTTCTATGCCTCCATATTAGTTTTGGAATTGTTTATTCCTAGATCTCTATAGAATACCATTGGTATATTGCTGGGAATTTCTTTGAATCTGTAGGTTGTTTTGCTAGTATGGCCATTTTAACAATATTATTTTTCCCAATATGAGAATAGGATATTTTTTCTTCATCCGCTACCTTCTTTAATTTCTTAAGTTTTTTGTTTTGTTTTTGTATTTTGCAGCTATTGTGAACAGAATTTTTTTCATCAAATTCTTTCTCAGCAAGTTTATTGTCAGTGTGTAAGAAAGCTACCAATTTTTGTATTTTGATTTTGTATCATACTACTTTGCAGAATTTACAATTCAAAGACACTTTTGGTTGAATAGCATTTTGTAGGTATGGAATCATGTCATCTTCAAGCTAATTTTAATTCTTCCTTTCTTATTTATATTTTTTAAAGTTTCTTTTCCTTGCATTACTGCTATGGCTATTGCATCCAGTAGTGCATGGAATGTGAGTGGATACTGTGTACACCTTTCTCATGTTCCTGAATTTTGAGGAAATGCTTTCAGGTCTTCCCCATTCAGGACAATTTTGGCAGTGGGTTTGTCAAATATAGACTCTTAACATTTTGAAATATGATCTTTCTACACACAGTTTATTCACGGATTTTTCTCATGAAGGGATGTTGAATGTTATTAAAGGTTCTTTCTTCCTCTGTTGAGAAACTCATATGATCTTTATCTTTGATTATATTTGTGTGTATTACATTTCTTGATTTGCATATGTCATACCAATCTTCCATTCCTTTCGATGTTCTTTTAGTCTCATTTTATTATTTCAATTTTTATCTTTATTATTTATTTTCTTCTATTGATCTGGATTTTATTTCTAGTTGATTTTCTAAGGCCCTGAGATGCATCAGTAGATTATTTATTTGAAATTGCTCAGTTTTTCTAATATAGACACTGTTAACTATACACTTTCACCTTATAACTTTTTTTTTCTATTTCCCATACATTCTGGTCCCTTGTGTTTCCATTTTCAGTTAACTTTATACAATTTTAAATTTGCTCTTGATTTTTTCAGTGACCCAAAGCTCATTCAAAAGTATGCCGTTCAATCTCCATGTGTTTGTACAATTTAAGTGGTTTCTTTTGCTATTGATTTCTAATTTCATTCCATAATGTTTTGATAAGATGGAAAAAATTATTTGAATTTTCTTGTATTTTTTAAGATTTGCTGTATAGCTTAAAATGTGATCTAGTTTGGAGAAAGCTTCATGGGCTGATGAAATTAGTATACATTTTCCAGCTCTTTGTTGGAATGTTCTGTAAAAATCTGTTAAGCGTATTTGACTTGTAGTGTAAAATAAGTTTCATATTTCTTCTTTTGGATTTTTTTTTTGTCTGTCTGAATTATCTATTTATTGGGAAGAGTTCCATATTGAAGTCATCTACTATTGTATTGGGTCCAGTGTTTCTCCTTATGTCCTAGAGTGTTGTTTTAAAAATTGAATGCTCTGAACACACACACATATATATATATATGTGTGTGTGTACATATACATTACATATATATTTATGCATTAATACATGTATGTGTTATATGTACATATATGTTTAATATTGTTAAGTCTTCATTCCCTTAATGAATACATCATGACATTTCTCCTCTGAAAGACATCAACTTTAAATCTCTTTAGATTTTATTAGAACTACGAAAACTTGCCTGCAGATTCCATTTCATTGAAATATCATCTCCATCATTTCATTTTTAGTCCGTGTATGTCATTAGCAATGAAGTGAGTTTCTTGCAGATATCAAACAGTCAGGTCTTATTTTTTAAATTTCATCAACTAATATTTTATTTTTAGAATTCAGACCATTTAATTTCAGAGTAATTATGGAAAGATATGTACTAGTTTCTCTTACTCTGTTGCTTATATTTTTATTATCTTGATAATTTTATATTAATTTTATTCTCTATTCATCTTAAAGTTTTGATTGTTTACTGAAAATAATTATTTAATTCATTCCATTTCACTTTTGCCTAAGTATTTATCTAGTGAGATTTATTATTTCCTCTGCTCTTGTGATTATATTGCTTTGTCACTTAGGTGTATGACGCCTTTGAAATTATTTTGTAATTCTAGTTTATGTGTAATGCATTCTTTTAGTTTATGTTTATCTTACAAATTCTATGTTTCATCTTCAATTCTGAATGGATTTTTGTTGCATATAGTAGTCTAGGTTGATAGTAATATCCTTTCAGAGCTTGACATACATCATTCCATGCACTTCCAGGTTTTAGAAATTCTGCTGAGAAACCTAATATTCTTATGGATTTTCCTTTATATGTGGTATGGCAATTATCTCACTGTATTTACTATCCATTCTTTGTTTATGTTTTTTAGCAGTATTTAATATGTTGTGAAGAAGTTCTTTTCTGACCACATCTATTTGGGTTTCTATGTGCCTTCAATACCTGGATGTTCTTATAATTCCAAAGATTTGGAATATTATATATTTGTAGTTCCTTCTTTTTCTTTTATTTATTTATTTATTTATTGTGTGTGTGGGGGGGTACTGGGGATCAAACTCAGAGCTTTACACATACTAGGCAGTCTATACCACTGTGCTACATACCCAGTTCTCTGCTACTAGTTTAATGACTTGTTTTTTTTATGCCATTAGCCTGTAGCTCTACTGTAGTGGCACCCCCTTTCTTTACAAAAAATTTTAACTGGGATTCTCCAGAAATATTCACCATGGCTAATTTTAGGACTGTCAGCAAAAGAGTCTCTATAAAAAAGTTCAATGTAGATAAACTTTCTATTTTCTGGTTGCTCTATTACTTGGCCACTGGCCTGGAAGAAATCAGAACTCCAGATGCTGGACACTCCTTTACTTGTTTTTCACAAACATGTATCCAGTAGTTTGTAGAAGTGTGTTTGCAAATGCAAAGTGTGATAATAAAAAGGACAAATTCTTTAACAAGGCCTCTGGCATTGAGGTAGAGCTCACAGAGATGTCTACATTTCTAAGATAAGAGAAGTTACTAATTGGGCTCCATGGTAATAGCTGGAATGGGGGAGAAAAAAAGGGGGAGAAGAAACTCTTCCCTTCTCAGGTGTTGTCCTTGAAGGGTCTACTTGCCTAGAAAAGTGAAAGACAAAAATACTGCTTTTATGTGAACTTCTGTAAATTGTGAACTTCTGAGCCCTTCCCCTCACATGCTGGGTATAAAGTTCTGAAACTACCTGAACATGGGTTTTAGGGGATTAATTGATTACAGTGAGAGCTGTACCCTCTGAACCAGCTGCAGCCAAAATAATAAAAGTGTTTTCTGTTATCTTTGTTGCCTTGCCTCGTCTGTCCCTACAACACTACTACCTTCTCTAACTGTATGAGTTGTAGGGATTATTTTTAATGTTCACAGAGTACTTTTATGTTATGTTTATTGTATCTATTTTCTTTTCTTACTGCCACTATGTGCTTGTTTATCCACTTTGTCTTTAAACCTGGTATTATTTCTTCTGCTTGAACTAGTCTGTTGGCATGACTTTGAAGTGAGTTTTTAATTTGACTTATTCAGCTTTATATTTCAACAATTTCTGTTTGCTTTTTTTAGAATCTCCTTCTTGTCATTGTGTTATCATTTTATACGCTATGTTGTCTTCCTTGGTTTTGTTTGACTATTTTTATATATTGTTAAATTTATTAAATTTGTTAATTATTTTAACATCAATCTTTTAAATTCTTCGACTCTTCATTCACTTTGATATCATTGAACTAGGAAGTTACAAAAATTTGGAGGAATAAATTTTCCCTTGTTCTTTCATGTTTTTGTGTTTCCATTTTGAGGTTTGTGCATTTGTTGGGATGGGCCTCTTTTCTACTTTTATATATCTTTTCACTGAGCAAATTTATCTTGGCTATGTGCCCTGAGATTTTTGTTTGGTGTTTAGTATGGATTTTATTTCCAAATGGATTTTGTGTTGTACTTTTCCTGTGGTTTCTTTTGTTGTGGTTGGTGGTTTTGATTCTATGTATACTGTGTGAAAAGCTGAGTTATCCACTTTCATTTTAAGTTTTATGAGTAGGATCCTTCTGCTAGTTTAGTCAGGTATATAAAGTGTAACCTCTGTGATTATTCTTTCAGACTTGGCAGCACTACATAGTCTGAATGTGTTTTGAGAGTTGTTATAGGACTCCTTTTGTGTGTGGTAGAGAAACGGTTTTGTTTGTTTTGCCGCTAATATGGGGAATGTCCAGTGGTGGATCTCCAGGCACCATTTCTGTGCTCACTTGGGGACTGGTCATCAGCTGTATGCCTTTAATTCTCCATTTTTTAAGTTGGGGTATCTGCCAAAATTTGGATAGTATTAGGTTGTGGGTAGAATAAGGTATAAAATATTCAAAATGCTAGTGCCACCTTGAACACTACCCCACACCAATTAGAGAGAATAAATCTGCCACATGTAAAAAAAAACTTAACCCAAACCAGATATGTACATACAATAAAGCCTATTAAAACAACATCTGCAATGTCAATAACCATAGAGAAGAAAGAGACAATGATAATGTAGAGCAAACAAAAATCTAAACATTAATGGAAGTAAAATTAGTGCTAAAACAAAATAAAATACAGAGAAAGGGGGAAAAAGACAGAAGAAATCAAAAGAGAAAAAAAGAAATAAAAACAATAAAGAATAAATATGAAGAAGAATGAAAAAGAAAAATCCTATAAAAATAAAAATACATAAAGTTAGATAAAAGTATAAAAATAATGAGGGAAAAGAAGACAAAACACTACACACACAATAAATAAATGAATAAATAAGCAAATGCCAAAGAGAACTCAAAGATTCCTCCTTGTCAAGATATTTAAAATGAAGAAGCTCCTGATATCTTAAATTTTGAAAACATCAGATATGTGATAGTATTGGGTTGCAGCAACATTCCATTGTGCTCTTCTCATCTTCAGGCAAATAGGCCAAATTAGTTCAGGTAATATGTAGGCTGAGCCCTACCCTTCTTTGTATACCAGCACAGCCTAAAACAACATTGTCTGTAGCAGACAAATTCACTCTGGGGCCTTCTGTGTTCACATCCAGAGACTGGAACTTGACAACAATGTGAGCCACCTGCAAGTTACTCTTAGCTGTCAAGCCTGTGGATGTATTTATGTCCCTCTGGTTTCAAGACCTTTAGTGATTGTATTCAGTGTTTTGGAAAATGTCCAAGCTGTGTTAATGTAGCCTCTGAATAACTCTGTATGTGAAGAAAGTGATTGAACATACAAGATTTGCACAAATGTTGGGAGCCACAGGAACTAAGTGATTTGCTTGTCCAGGTTTTCTACCTTGCCTCTGTGTATACCCATATAGTTCATCTAGCTTCTCACCACAGAAGTTGAACTCTCAATTTCAATAGCAAGCACCTTCTGCTTTCCTCTGCCACACTAACTATACATCCTATTGCAAACAATTCTCAGTGGCTTTGTGTCATAGTCACTTCCATGGGCACAAACTGATTCACAGATTAGTTTTAATGTGATCACTGACTCTACTGCTGCACTGCAGCACTCTCCTTTAACATCACCCACCTCAAAATGCAGCTACACACCCATTACTTTGGTTTGATATTATGTAGCCTCAGGTGAGTATTGAATGCTACTAAATTGCAGGCTTCCAAATCCCATCATTTTTTTGTGTGTGTGTGCTTGTTTCACATGATGAGAAGGATGGTCCCAAACATAATGGTGGATTTGTCTAGTTTTCTTACAATTGCATCATTTTTTTTTCACTTCATATATCTTGACGTTCCCTTGTTTGATGTATTCATGTACCAGACTATTATGTATTCATAGTTTATTTATTTTTATAATTATATAATGTATCCCTTAATTTCTGTTTACTTGTTCTGAATTCTACCTTATCAAATATTTATATAGGCTCCATATTTTAAATTCCTATACTATACATTTGATTTTTAACTTACCCATATTGTTCCATTAGAAGTACACTTTTTGTATACTTTTTCTTTATTTTTTTATTGTACTCTCCCAATCTGCATTTTTTGATTTGTATATTTAACCATTTAAACCTCATGTAATGAGAGATATGTGAAACCTTATGTCTACTGTGTTATTTTTGTGTTTTCCTCTGTATTTATTATTGTCTTTTTATAGGTTATTCAAATTATTTTAGAATTCCATCCTGATGTATGTATAGAGTATTGGGTATATGGTATTTTGTAATTTTCACAGTGTTTACATATGTGACCAATACTGGTATCAACATTTTACCACTTAGTGTATGGAAGATTAACTGTTATTTCTGTCTCTTTATCTTCCCCATTTTTAAGGTCTTTATCATGAGTTCCAGATGGTGAGACTTTTCTGTTTCAATCATTAATATGATATATAAAGCTCATGAACAAAAAGTTAGTAACTTTTATGTACCCAGACTTCTATTCCTTCACTTATTCGTTTTTTCTCTTTTTTAAAAAATATATTTAGTTGTAGACGGACACAATACCTTTATGTTATTTATATGTGGTGTTAAGGATCAAATCTAGTGCCTTACATATGGTAGGCAAGCAACTCTACCACTGAGCTACAACACCAGCCCTCTTTTTTTTCTTCATAATACTACAAGATTATTTATTTTAAAATCTTTTATTAGTGCATTTTATTTCTATACAATAGTGGCATTCATTGTGACGTATTAGTACAGTCATGGAATATAATTTTTTCCATTTCAATTTCTAGTATTCCAGTTTTTCTCCCCTCCTCCTTTGTTCCCCCTTTTCTGTTCTATTGGTCTTCCTTTTATTGGGTTATTGTTTTATATACAAAGGGGGAGTTCACTGTGGTATATTCATACATGTGCATAGCATAATTTTCTCAATTTCCTTCCACAGTTATTCCCTTTGCCCATTCTTCCACCCTTCCCCTGAATTTTGCACTCCCCCCATCTTGTTTTTTTTTAATTTCCCAATTTCTCTCTAGTTTCTGCAGTTGATATTTTCTGACTCTAGCTTATTTCACTTAGCATAATATTCACCAGTACCATCTATTCATTAATAAATGCCACAGTTCCATTCTTCTTTATGGTGAAAATCTCATTGTGTGTGTGTCTCTCTCTCTCTCTGTGTGTGTGTGTACACAATGTTGATGAGACTCTGTGCTGGTTTCAAAACTTGGCAATTGTAAACTGTGCTGTTATAAACATTAATAAACCTGCATCATTATATCATGCTGATTTTAGTTCTTTGGGATAATATCCAAGGAGTGAGATAACTGAGTCATATGGTAGTTTCATTCCTATTCGTTTGAGGAATCTCCATGCTGATTTCCAAACAGATTGTATTATTTTTTAGTCCCACCAGCAATGTATGAGTGTACCGTTTCCCCTATATCCTCCTCAACATTTACTATTATTTGTATACTTTATGATTGCCATTCGACATGGAATGAGATGTATTTTTCTTTTTTGTATTTCCCTAATTGCTAGGAATTTTGAAACTTTTTTCTCATATTTGTTGGCTATTTGTATTTGTTCTTTTGAGAAATGTCTCTCAGGTTTCTTGTCCCTTTTTTCACTGGGTTAATTTTTCTCTTTTATTTATTTATGTATTTGGTTTTAAGTTTTTTAAGGACTCTTTCTTTTTGAAAAACTTCTTTTATATCTTATTTAAGTGTAGGTATACTAGAGTCAAAAATCCTTTAATTTTCTTCAAACTGATATTTCTATATCTCCTTCCTTCTCAAGAGCTAGTTTTTTCTGCATTAGGATTTGGGGTTAAGAGTTCATTTGTTATCACTTGGGAAATGAAAAGTATTATTTCCAGGATTACTATTGAAATTCTCTGTCTTTGGATTAATGCCCTCTTACCACTAATGTATCATTTTTCTCTGTCTGCTTTCAAGTTGTTTGTCATTTATATTTGGCTTTAATTATTTTTCTGAAGTTCAATTACAACTTGTGGATTTCTTTGAGTCTATTCTGAGTTCTTTCATCTTGAATCTGTAGTTTTTTGTGTTTAATCATGTTGAGAAAGATGTAATCCTAGATTTCTCTGTATACTCGACCACTCCCACTCTTTTTTCTTCTTTTTGAAATCTGATGATATTGAGGCCAGGGGTGGGGTGGCAAAAAGACAGTCAATACAAAGAATAAATAATTAGGTCCATTCTGGAAAGTGGGGGCTGGTTGGAAAGGAAAGGAAATCAAAAGCTGACATACCAAAGCCTTTTGTCCCTCCCCTTCCAAAACCATTCTCCCACCTGCTCTAACCTGTTCTTATGGTAACCTGCCTCTGGAATTGTTCCTCCATGCAGGTAGTTTTAAGAGTTGTTAATTAATACCTCCTGGCTCTTACCTTACTGCCTGGATCATTTGCCCCCCCCCTTACTCATTTGGCCCCCCATCTTTTGGTTCACTTAGCCACTGGTCACATAGGCAGGATGAAGAAAGATAAGAAAGAAGAGGGCAAGAAAACAAAGATAATCTAAAATTTATAAAAAGGGTAGGACACTCCCACTTCTTTGGATACCAACTCAGGTTCCCTTTCTCTGTGAAGATGTCTGTATCTGTTCTTTACATAAAACTTGATTTCTGTGTTTGCCTCAGAGTTTCTCTGGTGTTCAATCTTCAACATCTGGGGAAATGGGAACTCTTCATTACTGGTAAGGGACAAAAAAATATAAATGTATACTCTGACATTATCTCACAGTACATAAATCTCTGTTCTTTTGTATCCCTTTTTTTGTTCTGAATGAGTGAATTATATCAATCTAGTCTCAAGTTCACTGATTTCATGGTTTTATAGCCCAGGCAATAGCATTCTTTCAATGCTATTGTATTTCATTAATTTCATTGATATTGTATACTTCAGTTCTATAATATTAATTTTTGTAACAGTTTTTTTTTCTGAAATTTTCTATTTTTCCTACTTATGGCAAGAAAATGTATAATTGATTGATGGAAAATCTTGTGGATTGAGGCTTTAAAATCTTTGCAAATAATTTCAAAATCTAATTCGTCTCAAAGTTGGCAGCAAATAATTGTCATTTCACAGTCATGTCTTGGGGGTTGGGGTTGTAGTTCAGTGATAGAATGCTTGCCTAGCATGTGTGAGCACTGGGTTTGATTCTCAGCACCACATATAAAAACATAAATGAAAAATAAATGTCCATCCACAACCAAAAGAGTATTTTTTAAAAACCATATCTTGGTTCTTTGTTTGACCAATACATTTTTATTACCTCCTGAATGTTGTATCAACTATGTTAAGAAATTCTGGATAGTTTTAAAATATTTTATTTTAGCAGCAATTCACTCTGCTCTTGCTTAATATGCAGGTCCCAGACTACTTTTAGAAGATGAAGCTAAAATAAGAGTTTAATTTTCATAATATTTTTTGATATTGTATTGTTATACTGACTTTATTAGATGCCACTGGGCTCCCAATTTTCCATGCTCATTCTGCATAAAGGGATAGAAAAATTCCTTCACCCCCTCAGCCACTAAGTATCTCTTAATGGGACTCAGTGGGAAGAGGGAGTCCCAAGACTGCCGAAATAAAGAGATTTCCCTGGAAAGACTAGTGTTTTACAGGATTCTACTGTTACTCTCTAGTTGCCCTGATATCTAAGGGTGAATGAAGATACTTTTATACCAAAAGGAACAATTGCTCTTTCTGACGTTCATTGTCCATTGTAGCAGGGTTCCTTCTACCAGTTATGCATGATTATGGACTCATATCTTATGTAAGGAAAGAGAATATCAGACCTTCAGGAGGTTTGCTGGCAAATTGTTGTTTTGTCAAGCTCTTCCCTATGTGTGGGCAATAGAGATTATATATCAGGCTAGGCCATTTGTTGAGATGTGATCCTCCTACTAGTAGTCCTCACTTTCCTTAACATATCTGAGTAAAAGAGATAAATTTCAGACTCACGGGAATGGAGAGGATCCTGGGATCTACGGATACTTATGGCCTTCTTATTGCCTTTCTTGTCAGGGCTACATCTTGGTATCTCTTAGGGGAAAGAGAATCTCAGGCTTTCAATGAAAGAAGATCATTTCTCTTGTCTGACTAGCATTATGTAGATTCCAGATAGTTATACTCTTCCCTTAGTTACTACTTGTACAGGAAGTACAAAAATTGTGTTCTGGATAGAAAGAATTGTCATACCTAAAGCATCTTTCTTGCTAGATTGGAGGTTAAGAAATACAAGGTCTGATATACCTCCTCAGTTTGGTGACAGAATATAAGATGTCCAGTGACTGGGTCATTCCTTTAGCTCCGTATTCCAAAACCAAATCATTTCTTTCTTACCAATATTCAGAGTTCTCCTTGGTTTCCTCCTTCATTATTTCTAGATTTCATCATTTTACTTAATGAAAGAAGCAGAAAGAAATGTGTCTATGTAATTTTATTGATGTTGGACACAGGAACTTTGACTTGGTGATAGTAGAATGAAAACAAGTCAGGCAAGCAAAAATAGAGGTAAAGCATTCATCAGGGATTTTCTTTGAGAAGAAAGACACACTCCAACTAGAGAGCCAGGTAGAGGGTGGCTTCCAGAACAAAGAGAGAAAGTTAATTTTATTTATGGTGAAGAGCTATTTAAAAGGGGCTAGAGTAGCCCGGGGCGCGGTGGCGCAAGCCTGTAATCCCAGTACTTTGGGAGGCTGAGGCAGGAGGATCGCGAGTTCAAAGCCAGCCTCAGCAATGGCGAGGCACTTAGCAACTCAGTGAGACCCTGTCTCTAATAAAACACTAAAAAGGGCTGGGATGTGACCCAGTGGTCGAGTGCCCCTGAGTTCAATCCCCAGTACCACAAAAAAAAAAAAAAAAAAAAAAAAAAAAAAGGGGGGCTAGAGTATAGGAATCATGATTGGCTTTATGTACATTTCAAAAATGTGTCTTTCTTCTCCTAGGAAGACAGTTTACTCTCAGGAAGGTGTGGTCAGATGGTCATCCTGGAGCAAAATGTTAATTTTCCATATCAATGTTGAATTCTGTAAAAATATCTCTGACTTGTGCTAAGGATAAATAGCTGTAGTTGTTAAGAGAACACATGGGTGGAAATGAACAGAACACAAATCATGGTAAATAAAAAGTTAAAGGCCTGGGGAATTTACCATTTTCATGACTCCTCAAAAGTTTTTATCCTTTATGTTATTCATTCTTTGACAGTAGTGGCAATGTTACCAAAAGTACTGTTCTTGTCCCTGGTACCAATCTAATAATTAAGACATGGTATTGAATAAAATTATAAAGGAGTTTTTTTGCTTTGCTAGCAAATGAGAAGAACATGGGACTCCTGTCCAAGAGGCTGTGATTCTGCCCATCAGGGAAAACAGCGGGTTTTTCAAGAAGCTCTTCATAGTCTATATTCCAGGTGTGTCCTTATAGGGGATCCCAAGTACACCCCAATGGTGTGTTGAAATTTACTTGTTAATTTGGGAGATAGGCACTTTCTAAATATTCAGGTGGCATTTCCTTCCTATGGTGGGTATGGACTCAAGGATCATAACTTGGCCTAGTATGGAAAAATGTAAATTTGTTCCTCGCCCCCAGGATAGATAGGAGGAAAGTGAGAAAAAGAAAAGAGAAAATGTGTCTCTTTTAAAGTAAGCAACAGGGCTATATGCAAAAGTTGAAGTGGACCATTGTTACAGAAAGAACACCTTGGCCTAAGGATGGACATGCTCTGTGAAGCAGATAAGGTTGTTTGAGCTAGGGTAGAGAAGCCACATACCAAGCTTCTAATAGCAAATTACCTATGAATTAAAGTGGGAAAGTAGAGAAAATAAAAACTTATACTATCTGTGTTAGTCAACTTTGTGTCACTGTGACAAAAAAAAAAAAAAAGAAAAGAAAAGAAAAAGTCTTTCAAGGACACCTTAGAGGAGAAAAAGTTTATTTTGTCTTACAATTTTAGCAGTTCAGTAAATGATGGGCTGACTCCATTACTCTGAGCCCAAGAAGGGTCAGAACACCACAGTTAAAGGCAATGGTGAAAGAGCATTTCTCCATTCACAGCAGCCAAAAGCTAACAGAGGAAGAGAGGCAAAATGAGCTTCAGGGAAGATGAACCTTACTAGGGCATGCCTCCAGTGACTCAACTCCTCCAACCACATCTACCATGCATACAGTTACCACTGAGTTTATTCAAACTAGCATGGTTTGATCGAGTTACAGCTTCATAATCCAATCAATGCACCTCTGAACATCCTGCGTTAACATAGGAGCTTGAGGGAGCAACTCATATCCAAACCATATCATTCCACATTTGGCCCCCAAAACTCATGTCCATCTCACAATATCAAATGCAATTAGTCTATCTCAAAGAGTCTCATTATCTTAGTTACACCATTGGCTAAAAATTAAAGTCCAAAATTTCACCTGAGACCCAGGAGAAATTCTTTCCTGTGAGCCCCTGTAAAAATAAAATCAAATTACATAAATCCAATATATGATGGCACAGAGTAAATATTCCCATTTGATAAAGGAGGAATAATAACATAAAAAGAAAAGATGGGACCAAAAGAAGACCAAAATCCATCTGGGCAAATAAGTTCTCCAGTTGCACATCTGGCCTCTAGGGCACATGATGGAGAAATGTGTCCTTCAAAGGGCTTTAGAAGCACTGCCACTTTGACTGTGCCAGTAGCAGCACTCATGGCTTCTTGGACATAAATCTTATAATATCCAGATGCTTTTCTCAGCAGACAGTCTGCTTTACTCGAATTTCTTAACTCCTGGGGTTTCCATTCCAGCTACACAATTTCACCTTCACAATTTCATGCATCACTTTCTCAGGATTGGTCCAGAGGGATTCTGATTCTGTTGCACCTTTTCCTGACCTCCCAGACCTTCTTTTGAAATATTGGTGGAAGCCTCTATGACCCCTTATCTCCATCATCCTATGTTCCTATAAAACCAATACTACATGGATATCACCAAGATCTTCAAACAGTTGAAGTAGTAGTTGAACCTTCTGAAATAATTGTTGCTGTGCCCTGTGAGTGCCTGGACAGCTGAGTCAGTGAAACTGCTACCTAGGCCCCCTGTGCAAGAAAGCTACCCCCAAGGTCTTTTTAAAAATGAATTTTTACTTTTGCACCAGGGAGCCTACAATGGGTGTGATCTTGACAATTTTGAGATTCCCTTAAGCCTTTTTTATTATTGTCTTTGAAATACTTAAAATTTCTTTAGTGTCTGTGGTCTTTTCAACAATCACAACTTTCTTGGCCCCAGTTTCCATAAAAATGTATGGTCAAATCCTCCCTGTCTGCTTTTTGCTCCTTATTCTCAAAGTAAACTTGGTTAAATACTGCCAGCAATATACTTCCCTTTGCCTAAATGCTGTGTTGCTTTCAAATTTCCTCCACCAGATAAATCACTTCATCATCTTTAAAGTTTTCCTCACAAAGTTTTAGGAGGTGGATAAAATATAGACAAATTCTTTGCCAGAATGTAACATGTGTAATCTTTATTCCAATTCCAAATTGAGTCCTCTCTCTGAGACCTCATGAACACCATCTTTACTGTCCTCATTCATATTGGCTTTGAGTTCTCCTGAGTTGCACTAGAATTGTACACAAAACACCACTTACAAGATTCTGAGGCTTCTTCAGCCTGCGTCACCAAACTTTTACAAACTCCTCCCACACATCAGTTCTAAGGGCTTCTCAACCATATGGTCAGGTTAGTCACAGCAACAATGCCATATCTGAGTACCAATTTCTGTGTTAGCAAACTTGCTGTCACTGGGACCACCATACCTGATCAGAACTACTTAGAGATCATTTTTAAAAATTTTTTCCAAACTTTCAGAGTTTCAGTCTATGATAGGCTGAATTCATTGCTCTAGATCTGGGTGTGAGACAGAATATCCTGGCAGAAGGGTATGGTAAAGGAGTGCTGCTTCATTCATGCTGGCCAGGAAACAGAGAAAGAATAAGGGGAGTGTGCTGTAGGCAACCCCAATCTTTCTAAGGCAGGCTTCCAGTAATATGTTACTGAAAGATAGGGCAAGAGTTTCTTGTTTGCTTTACACATTAAGATGATTATAGATGACAACAAATACACTGCATTTCAAACAGGTAGAAAAACATGTTTTGAATATGTTTATCATAATAATGATAAATGTTGAAAGAGATAGATATATTTAACCTTACCTAAACATTATTTAATTTATACATATACAAAAACATCATATATACCTCTTTAATATATACAAATTTGTATTATTATGTACCATTTACATATAAATTTTATTGGGCAAACTCCACAAAATGAAAAATGAATATTCTCTCTGATGCAGATGTGTACTAACAATGGGCAGGGGGAGGGAAGAGTGGGGGTTCACCAGATTGCGACAAAGGGTAATGGGGGAAGGGAGGGAGAATGAAAATGGGAAAACAGTAGAATGAATAAGACATAACTTTCTTATGTTCATATATGAGTACACAACCAGTGTAACTCTATATCATGTACAGCCACAAGAATGGGAAGTAATATTCCCTGTATTTATGATATGTCAAAATATATGCTACTGTCATATATACCTACAAGGAACAAATAATTCTTTTTTAAAAAAATTGAGAAATATATATATATATATATATATATATATATATATATTTCTTTTAAATTTGAAAAAAAAAACTTAGATCTCCTGTTAATAATTGTTGAGTTCTACCAAATGCAATATTTTCATATTTTCAATGAACAACGCCAGGACAAGAAAAACTAATATGTTCAACTCAGCAATCCATTACAGCAAAATATATATATGTATATTTTGACTTTTAATCTCATCATCTTTAAATGATATGTGCCTCCATGACACTACAGAGATGAATCAAAGATTAGGTGGTATATTGATTAAGACTATGAATTCTAGATCTGGATTCTTTGGGTTTATAATTTCTCTCTTCTACTTTATAGTTGTGCTCTAGGTTTAGTCTCTTTGTATTTGGATTTCCTCATCTTTAAAATGTGTTTGGTGATTATAATACTCCCTCCATCAATTTTTCTTTGTGAAAATTAGGTTAATACATGTAAAACAGAACACAATAAATATGACTAATTATTATTATCTAGTGGTATCTATTTAATGACTATTCTATTTTTGGTGTTGACCTGTTGGAATTTTGAATAAATTTAAAAATACAAAAAATTTTATAGGTGACAGAATCCTGATATAAATATTTTTTCACATGCTCTACTGAAAGGGAAAAATAGGGGCCAGATGCGGTGGCGCATGCATGTAATCCCAGCACTTGGGAGGCTGAGGCAGGAGGATCATGAGTTCAAAGTCAGCCTCACCAATGGTGAGGCACTTAGCAACTCAGTGAGATTGTGTCTCTAATAAAATACAAAAAAGGGCTGGGGATGTTTGGCCCAGTGGTCGAGTGCACCTGAGTTCAATCCTGGGTACCAAAAAAGGAATTTTTTTTTTTTTTTTTTTTTTTTTTTTTTTTTTTTAAGCCTTGAGGGCTGGGTTTGAAGCTCAGCAGCAGAGTGCTTGCCTAGTAAGTTTGAGGCCCTGGGTTCAATCCTTAGCATGACATAAAAAATAAATAAATAAACTAAAGGTATTGTGTTTAACTACAACTGAAAAATAAATATTTTTTTAAAAAGTATTTAATCAGAGAAAATATCAGACCTACAATTAGTTTTTAAAGTAATTTGCAGACAATTAAATTGAGGTAAATTTTGGGGAAAAAAGACAGCATTAATGAAAGAAAATTAAGGTATATTCAATTATTTAAAAGAAAAACACTCCAACTTTGAGATTCAATAATTCATCTTTTTATGTATTTGTAGTTTTAGAGAGCTCAGCTATGTATGTATATTGCTTAATAATTACACACAAATGTTGAAATATTTTGTGTTGTTAAGAAGTTGTCATATATCACAGCTTCAAATTTAATAATTGTATTGAAGAAAATTTGGTACCCATTTTTTGTTAAAAATTACCATTAAGATTGAATTTAGTTTTTTAAAATTTTTATTTGATCAACATTGGTCATGCAGTCATATAAGCACGTAGGATAGTAATGTCCAATTCATTCTACTGTCCTTCCTACACCCATATCTTCTCCCTCCCTTCACTCTCCTCTGTCTACTTTAAAGTATCTCTATTTTTCCCCAGCATCCCCTCCCTTATTGTAAAGAAGAATTTGAATATGAGACAAAACATTTGGCATTAGTTTTTTGGGAGATTGGCTTATTTTACTTAGTATGATATTCTCTAGCTCCATCATTTACTGCCAAAGCCATCATTTCATTCTTTTTTAAGGCTGAGTAATATTCCACTGTGACTCTGTATATATCTTTATCCCTGATCATCTTTTGAAGGCCACCTAGGTTGGTTCCATATTTTACCTATTGTGAGTTGAGCTGCTATAAACAGTGATGTGATTGCATAACTGTAGTATGCTGATTTTAATTCCTTTGCATATAAACCAAGGAGTGGGATAGCTGGCTCAAATGATGGTTCCATTCCAAGTTTTCTGAGTAATCTCCATACTGCTTTCCATAGTAGTTGTATCAATTTTCAGTGCCAACAGCAATGTATGAGTGTAACTTTCCCCCCCACATTCTTGCCTACTTTATTATTGCTTGTATTCTTGATAATTGTCATCAAATGAACAATTTAATCCTACATTTCAAGGCTTTAGAAAAGTAGGAACAAACTAATTCCAAAATGATTAGAAGACAATTAATATTTTAGACCAGAGCTAAAATTAATGAAATTGAGAATTATTTTAAAAAACACAAAGGAACAATGCAAAAGTTAGTTGGTTACAAGGTTAATAAATAGCCAAAACAAAATAAAACAAAAAACAGCCAAAGAAAAAGAAGACCTGTCAAAAAAATAAGAAATTATTATTGACTTGGTTTATTTGGGTTTTTGGTGTTCAGTTTTTGAGTTCTTTCTTTTTTTAAAATACCTCTATTTTATTTATGTGGTGCTGAGGATCAAACCAAGGTCCTTACACATGCGAGACAAGCACTCTACCACTGAGCCATAGCCCAAGTTTTTTTTTAGTTCTTTAGGTATACTGGACATTAATGCTCTATCTGAGATGTGTGTGGTAAAGATTTTCTCCCATTCTGTAGGTTCTCTCTTCACATTGTTGATGATTTCCTTTGCTGAACAGTTTTTCAGTTTGAATCCATCATACTTATTGATTCTTAATTTTATTTCTTGCACTTTAACAGTCTTGTAAATGAAGTCTGATCCTAAGCCGACATGGTGAAGATTTGGGACTACTTTTTATTCTGCTAGATGCAGGGTCTTTGTTCTATTGCTTAAGTCTTTGATTCACTTCAAGTTGAGTTTTGTGCAAGGTGAGGGTTAGGATTTTAATATCATTTTGCTATATATGGATTTCCAGTTTTCCCAGCACCGTTTGTTGAAGAGACTATCTTTTCTCCAATGTGTGTTTTTGGCACCTTTGTTCAGTATGAGATAACAGTATTTATGTGATTTGTCTCTGCAACTTCTATCTAGACTCTTGGTCTACGTGTCTGCCTTGGTGTCAATACCATTACATTTTTGTTACTATGGTTCTGTATTATAGTTTAAGGCCTGGTATTGTGATGCCTCCTGCTTTGGCTATTCTGAGTCTCTTATTTTCCACATGAATTTCATAATCGCTTTTCCTAGTTCTATGAAGTATTTCATTGGGATTTCAATAGGAATTGCATTAAATCTGTATAATGTTTTTGGAAGTATGGACATTTTGACAATATTAATTCTGCCTATCCAGGAGCATGGGGATCTTTCCATATTCTTTTCTTTTAATATTTATTTATTTGCTTTAGTTGTACACAATGCCTTTATTTTTATGTGGTGCTGAGGATCGAACCCAGGTCGCACATATGCTAGGCAAGCACTCTACCATTGAGGCACAACTCCAGCCCCGATCTTTCCATATTCTGAGGTCTTCTTCAATTTCTTTCTTTGGTACCCATTTATAATTGTGGTAATGAACAAAGTTCAGTATAAAAGTATCAGTAAAATTAAATCCCATCATAAACTGAAAAATATTATGTTCAATATAGATGCTGTCATTTTTTAAATAGTGTATTTCTTATTTATCTATTAACCATTTTATATATAATAAATCTTCACATAAATATTATAATGATCACAAACTAACATTAATCATTTTATTCTTGTTCTGTTTGTGTCACCATTGAGATTAACTGCATTTAGAAATCATTGTTTTCATGGCTTCTCTTCAATCACCTGAATATTATAATATTATATTATAATTATTCAAAAATTATTGACAAAAATGTCTAATTTATAGCTGACCTTATTCCTCTTTGTATTCATTAAATTCTGAAGAGCTACACTTTTGAGTTTAAATTTCTTTATCTATTTTCTTAAGGTATATAGTCAACTTTGGTATAAATCAATATGATAGTATTACTATAATATTTTTTATAACTTCTTTCTGTACTGTGATAAGCACTTTGTTTACTTTCTTAAAGTTTGCTTTATACCCAGAAAATACAAGATACTACTTTTGTTTTGAAAAATGTGCAAATATGTAACTGTAGAAATTAGCCTTGCTCTTATTTAAGCTAGTGCTTTGCATATCTTAGGACTTAATTCATCTGTATTCAATTTCTCTATGTAGGGGTGAAATGGGGAAAATGAATTGGTGGCAGATGCTATCTAGAGAGCTTCCAGTTTCCTCCAAACTTTCCAATTTCAGTTTCATTATTAACTTGAAATGTGGTGAACTTCAAAATAGCTTGATATTCTTTTATTAAAATAAATATTTTAAATAATTAAAATTATTTTGAATGATCTGTGCTATCAAAGTTACTGCATTCCTTCTTTATCCTCTATTGGGTAAAGAAGAGTAAAGTACATTTTTTGGTGATCATCTTGGATTAGTACACAATATATTTTTTTTAATGTTCAATGTCTTAAATAATCTAGTATTCAGATCCAAATACCTATTTTGTCAAAATGTTTTGTGATAAAACTTATATAAATTAAGTAATACTTAAAGAGATATTTGAATAGAAATAGAATTTTTCAAAACCTAAAATCATGTAGAGAATACGAGTTTTAAAATGTTCTGTGAAAAAAGCCCTGAAAATAATAAAATTAAATTTTGTTCTCACCCACTCAAAGATATACCTTTGTACATTCAAATATATTTAGTTTTCATAATGAAATTTAATGGCATACATAAATAGACATAGTTTTTGTTAATGATAATTTTAAAATACATAATCATTTCATGGCCAGTGGGCAAAATCCAAGCCTGACATGTGCTTTCATATCACTGTCTGTCGGGCCTTCTGAACACTCTCGGCTGAGAGGATGAAAAGCTCTGGCTTTCTGGCTGCTTGCTATGCCCTGTTACAGACCTAGGCTAAGCAGGGGGCGTGGCTGTGATGTATCATGAGAACCAAATCTGCTTACTGATTGGCTGTTGTCCACTATAAAGTGTTATCCACCTTTTCAATAAATGAGTTCTGGTGCTGACCACTGACCGGGCTCCCTAGTATGTTCCTGTGTCTTCTAAAGGTGGGGGAGGGAATATCAGTGGCCTTTACTTTCCCAATCTAGTCTCATCATTGAGGTAGGCCGCTCTGGCCTCTTTTGCTGCACAAAAGAGGTCCATCCAGGGTACGGGGGGCTAAAGACCTCAAACCCCTTATAATATCCCTACAACTATCAATACATTTTTAAACAATTAAAATTTTTTAAAATTTGAACTTTTTATATTGATGTCTAAATTTCTAGTTTTTCATTAAAACTAAAAAATTGCTGAAAGTGGAATTTTTTTCCTTATACAGCAAAAGTTCGCTATGTTGAATATTGATACCTCCTTCAATAGTGTATGAAACTTGAATGTTGTCACAGTCCCTTCTCAGCTTTACCTCATTTATATTATCTAGGTGATTTTAGTAGACAGTTGAATTACATTCCCTTGATTGAAAATATATCATATTCTTAGAATCCAAAAATTTAGAATTTATGAAATAAGTGACCATAAATGAAAGTTTCATAATATATAATTTGCAATTTTTCTGAGGCTAAAATTTTCATTACTGGCATTTAAAGTTAGAATGCAGAAAAAGGCTGTTGAGTTGGCCTAGGTAACTTGAAATAGCCACATCTAATATTGATATCTATTTCTCACTTTGTTTTTAATACATGGTAGTCCTAGGATGACTTAAAAAAAATGTGTCCTGCCACCTTCCATCTAGATCACTCTTTCATACTTTGCAGGTATTTATGAATTGATTTTTCTGACTAAAAAGTATAGCCAAAGTGATAAGATGTTGCTCCTTTGATTAGGTTACATTATATGGCACCGTCAATGGTATTTCACCTCTACCATTATTTTAAAGTATGGAAGACTTCATCTTAGCCCTCTGGAACAAAGCCTTCTTTTTCCTGGCTTGATGAATTGAGCAGTTATTTTGAGGAAGACTACATAATAAATAATATCAGGTGGCCACTGGCAAAAGTGGACAGCTTTCATGGTCTGAGACTAGTCTTCTCTATTACAACTAGTAAAAGGCTGGAGACCTCCATCACACAGCCAACAAGAAAGAAATACTCCCCAAACCTACGAAGACTTGGAAGAACATTATTCCAAATTTTCTAGGCAGGAATGCATACAGCCACTGTCCCTCAGATTGATGTGTTATAGGACCTTGAGCAGAAGACTCAGGTAAGTTATGCTTTGAAGGAGCCCTAATTAGGAAGGGCTGTTGTAGCTAGCTGGAAGCCATAAGTTCCACCTGATATGTATGTGACGCACCTGTAGGCACCCGCAAACCTGAAGGTATATAACCGGGTGAAAGCGGTCCGAGTTAGGAGAACGGAGAATTCAGTCAGCCGGGCAGTCACTCGGTCGGTCAGAAGAATCAGAGCGGCCAGAACGTAGGCAGAGCGGTTACAGAAGAGAAACCAGATAGAAGACAGAAGAGAAACCAGATAGAAGAAGTAATGACTGGTCAGACTTAGGCCGAGACTCCTGAGGAAGACAGAAGACAGAAAAGTAGTAAAAGCTTAACTCTGCCTCCGAGAGTTTTCCTCCCGGTTTTCGGTACCAGGTAGCTTACAATGCTTAGACTTTTAGGCCACAGAATCTGTGAGACTGTAAAGGTATAGGTATGTTTTATAAGCTGCTAAATATGTTCAACGAATTTCTATACAACATAAAAAAATACACATGGTAATGCTATTGAAGGGATAAAAATGATGATTCAATTATGTTATGCTATAAATGGAATGGTATTGAATATAAAATAAACTTTAGAGGTAGGATTTAATAGTTTGATAAATCCACTTATTTATTTATGTAAATATTGGAAGCATTATGGATCCATATAAAGCATTCAGTTTTATATAGTGAATTGTACTGGTTGTGATGGCTGTTATTTACCAACTGGCTATGCCACAGTGCCCAGATATTACTCAAACCTTATTCTAAATATTTCTATAAAGTTCTTTTTAGATGAGATTAACATTGAAATCAATAAACTTTAACTAAATCAAATTACCTTCTATAATATGTGTAGGCCTCAACCAGCCATTTGAATACTTTAATTGAAAAAACAATGACTAGCCAAGAGTATAAGTAATTTCTAGCAGCAACTTGCCTCAAGGCACAATTTACCACATCCACTCTTTTTGTGGTGGTTGTTTTTTTTTTGTGGTACCAGGCATTGAACCCAGAGGTGCTCAACCACTGAGCCAGATCCCCAGCCCTTTTTATTTTATTAAATTTTGAGACAAGATCTTGCTAAGTTGCTGAGGCTGGCTTTGAACTTTCGGTCCTCCTGCCTCAGCCTCCCAAATCCCTAGAACACATATACTCTTACAGGAACACCAGCTGGCCGACATACCATGTATCAGCACTTGCCAGACTTCACAAAAATATGAATTAATTTATTAAACTAAATCTCTCTGTAAACACACACACACACACACACATCCTTTCCATTCTGTTTTTCTGTAGAATTCTGACTAATGCATAGAAGTTATATAATATTATGTTATTTAAAAATTTAGAAATTCAAGAAAGTCTTAAGCCAGAGCCATGAAACATAAATAAATTAGTACAAAATAAGAGTTGTTCAAATAGCCTTTTCAATTTTAACTTTGAAGAGTTCCATCTGATGCCAAGGTCATGCCAATTAACTTACAATATATTCCTAAATGTAGTTTTGCATCCTTGTGGTATATTGGAATATATTATTGCCCAATGATTCAATTTACATTTTATTCATCATGTAAATATTTTCTCAGTTTTCGGTGGTTGAGAGGGACCCCAGAGCAGTAAAACTGAAATTTTAAGAAGTTATGAGTATTTTCACTAGTTTTAACATTGTTTTATTGACCAGCATTCAAAAAAAACACAAATTAATTTACTTGAGAATACTTAATATTTTAGAGTTTCCACTGACATTCTTTTTCATTATTTGGCTTATAGATATGTAAATGTTGAGGCTTTGTTTGTTTTTTATACTGGGGATTGAGCTATGGTGCTTTACCACTGAGCCCCATGTCCAGGCCTTTTTATTTTTATTTTGAGACAGAATCTTGCCAAGTTGCTTTGGGCCTCACTAAATTGCTGAGGCTTGCTTTGGATTTAAGATCCTCCTGCCTCAGCCTCCCAAGTAACTGGAATTACAGGTCTGTGCCACCACACCCATCAAGTGTAGTGATATTTTTAAATAAAAATTTCTGGCACTTTCTTATATAAGAAAATATACTAAATGATGGTACTGATGTTTTGGACTTTTGCAACCTTTATTTTCTTTCTACATGTACCTTTTTAAGTCCTTTAGAAATATCAGTTCCTTCAGAGATAATAACATTGCTGTAACAAAAAAAAAAAAAAAAAAAAAGCAAATACTCATTGTTCAGACTACTCGACTACTCTTTTTTTAATTTATTTTTTATTCTAAGTTGTTATAAATGACAGCAGAATGCATTACATTTCATATTACACATATAGAGCACATTTTTACCTATCTCTGGTTGTATGCAAAGTATATTCACACCATTCATGACTTCATACATGAACTTATTCTTTATATCATAAAGGTTTAAAGAAGTAGGTTTATTAAATCACAGTATTCTTTCTCTATAAAATAAGTTTTGCACATAAAGACATAAAGATTTTGCACATAAAGATTCTATTTTTAATACTTTAATTTGTTTAATTAACAAAAATATTATCTATTTGTTTAAGTGCCAAAGGCCATCTTCAGCAAGAGGTCTCGAGGGACAAATGGTTGGCAAAGAGTTGGCAATGGAGAAACAACACAGACACAAGAGTGTTTGTGCTGAATCTGAATTTTTACTGAAAGTAGTTAGATTTTATAACAATTTTTCTGGCAAATTAACAGTGGTTTGTAATTACAAATAAGGAAGCATAAGGAAGTGATATTCATAAGCTATCTAAAAGGAAAGCTTTTGCTTTCATTTCATGTTTCCGCCTTAAAGCTGTTCCATTATCTATATTCTAATAATATTTATAACTGACCCAGACGCTTAGGCTTGGGTCATCTTGAATCATCTTGAACCGGCGCCTCGGTTTATCAAATGATTATACAGTTAAACATTTATGTTATTTTTATCTAACAACAGGATTTAGATTAACTTATAAGACAAGAGGATGCATGGGCAGAGACTGGAGCCATCTATATATCTATTCCAAACAATTCTTTTTATGTCAATAGCTGCTTTCTCAAAGCTGCCTTCTCCTTATAACTTTTTATGTACCAGGTGGTCCCATTTCTTCTTATCCTTTCCCAGGAGACTAACTTCTTTGCAGGGATCCATTGATTATTGACTCCATATACTCTGCCAAGGACAGAGTCATATTTTCCTGTCCAAAACCAAGGAGGCAACGTGGGAGTTGGTCCTGGCCCTTCAAGGGGCTATCAAAGCCTACCCTTAATCAGATATGCAGGTCCCCATGTTCCCATTACTGTTGGCAGAACATTTGTTCTTTTCTTACTGTGCCCTACTTTATATTGGCAGTTCTTTCTATGTTCCCTATTAGCATGCATACCCTAAGCAGTAGAAAGGCCTAGGATAGTGATCTGAGGCATAAATAACATCTGTTTTCTTAATTTCTAATAAAAATCTTTAAAGGACTTTACTGGAGTAGATTCTTTAAGAAAATTTCTTCTAGGGATGACTATTCTGGGGATGTCTCTATTTACATCAGAGTGGACTTTACAGAAGACTCTGTACAACAATCTGTACAGAGTGACTTATTTTCTCAGATTGTGTAATTTTCTTGGAAAGTTATGTTTACTCCTTCTTGCCTAATAGTCAAATGTCCAGTGACCAAAATACCCATTATAAAGAAACCAAAAATAAGCCAAATTATTCCCATAGTCATGCTGCGCTCCCCCAGAGGATGAGTGCCTTGCATCATCCACCTAAAGAAGGCCTTGCTTATTCCCGAGTCAGGGGAGGGGCGGAGCATTTAAGAAAACTGACATCATACAACAAAGCAGTATTATTTTGGAGAGCTAGATAGCTCAATTATGTCAGCCAGAGGAAAAAAGATGGCAGACAGCAGAGAAGCACGCTCGGGAGACCGGCAATAAAAGAGGCTTATTGGGAAGATTGAACGCGTTCTTAGCAACACTCCCGCAACTGGAAGGGAGCTGAGACATCCTCGCACATCTAGACGGTGAAAATACAAGGAACTCCAGACCGCGGATGCACGGAGTCTAGTGCCAGCGGCCCACAGGCCGAACCAGCATTAGCAGCGCAACTTCCATGGTAGCATTGCAGTATGGGAAGTGCAGACCAAGGCCTCCAACAGCGCAGAATATAAAGAGAGCCAGGCGCGAGCAGCGGCCTCACAGACTTCTTTCGCATAAATCGCCGAAAGGGACCTGCAAGCCTCTGAGTGACACACAGGACCGGGATACTGCTGTTGGGACCCGGGAAGGCGCCGCCATCTTGGAGGAGGGCCGCGGCTGACTAGGACAAAGAAACAGGAGAAGAAAAACAGCTGCAGGCATCCAAGGACCGGTCCAGGGCACGGAGAAAAGCAAACACCTGGGTGAGACACGCACAGGCAGCCCGCAAGAAATACTAAGAGAATACTAAAAGCCACAAGAGAAAGGAAGCAGATTACGTATAGGGGGAAACCGATCAGATTATGCTCAGATTTTTCAACCCAGACCTTAAAAGCTAGAAGATCCTGGAATAGCATATTTCAAGCTCTGAAAGAAACGGTATGTCAACCAAGAATCTTATATCGAGCAAAATTGAGCTTTAGATTCGAAGATGAAATAAAAACCTTCCACGACAAAAAAATAAAAGATTTCACAACTCGAAAGCCAGCACTTCTGAACATCTTGGGCAAAATTTTCCATGAAGAAAAAGAGAAAAATAACAATGAAAACCAAAAAAGGGAGATAGTAAACTAAAGGAATTACCAACAAGAGGAGAACCCAAATCAAACTAAATACCATAATACATTTAAAAATGGATGGAAATAAGAAGCACATCTCAATAATAACCCTGAATGTTAATGGTCTAAACTCACCATTTAAAAGGCACAGATTGTCAGATTGGATTAAAAGAAACAACCCAACAATTTGTTGCCTACAAGAAACACACCTCATAGAAAAAGACATCAAGCGATTGAAGGTGAAAGGCTGGGAAAAGTCTTATCACGCACATGGGCTGCAGAAGCATGCAGGGGTTTCCATTCTCATATCAAATAAAGTAGACTTCAAGCCAAAGCTAATCAAAAGAGATAAATATGGATATTTCTTCCTACTTAAGGGAACCATTCATCAACAAGATACAACAATTATTAATCTATATGCCCCAAATCATGGAGCACCTACATTCATCAAACAAACCCTTCTCAAGTTCAAGAGTAAAATAGACCACAACACAGTTATTCTAGGGGACTTCAACACACACCTCTCTCCCCAATGGATAGATCATGCAAACATAAGCTAAATAAAGAAACATTAGGCCTCGTTAAAACAATTAATAACTTAGACCTAACGGACATATATAGAATATTTCATCCCTCAGTAAGCGAATACACTTTCTTCTCAGCAGCACATGGCTCCTTCTCCAAAATTGAGCATATATTATCTCACAAGGCAATTTTCAACAAATATAAAAAAATAGAAATCCTACCTTGCATTCTATCAGACCATAATGGGGTGAAATTGGAAATCAATGATATTACAAGAAATAAAAAAAAAAAAAAAAACTACTCCAACAGCTGGAAGCTAAACAACATGCTACTGAATGAACAAGGGGTTGAAGAAGACATCAAGGAGGAGATTAAAAAATTCCTAGAGGTAAATGAGAACACAGATACATCATACAGAAATCTCTGGGACACTATGAAGGCAGTAGTAAGAGGAAAATTCATTGCAGTGAACTCCTTCATTAAAAGAAAAAAACAACAACAATAAAGGATTTAACATCACACCTCAAAGCACTAGAAAAAGAGGAACAGATCAACACTAAGAGCAGTAGAAGACAGGAAATAATTAAAATCAGAGCTGAAATTAATGAAATTGAGACTAAAGAAACAATTCAAAGAATTGACAAAACCAAAATTTGGTTCTTTGAAAAAATAAATAAAATTGACAGACCCCTAGCAATGCCCACAAAAAGAAGAAGAGAAAAAACTCAAATTACTAGCATCCATAATGAAAAAGAAAATATCACAACAAACACCTCAGGTATACAGGAGATAATGAGAAAGTACTTCGAAAAATTGTACTCTAATAAAATAGAAAATACTGAAAGCATATACAGATTTCTAGAGTCGTATGAATTCCCCAAACTGGAACAGGAGGCTATACACAATTTAAATAAATCAATTTCAAGTGACGAAATAGAAGACGCTATCAAAAAACTTCCAACAAGAAAAAGTCCAGGTCCTGATGGATTTACAGCCGAGTTCTACAAGACCTTCAAAGAAAACTAATACCGATGCTCTTCAAATTATTTCAAGAAATAGAAAAAGAGGGAGCTCTTCCAGACCCGTTCTATGAGGCCAATATCACATTAATTCCAAAGCCAGGCAAAGACACAGCCAAAAAAGAAAACTTCAGGCCAATATCTTTAATGAACAAAGATGCAAAAATCCTCAATAAAATTCTGGTAAATTGGATTCAAAAACATATCAAAAAGATAGTGCACCATGATCAAGTGGAGTTTATCCCAGGGATGCAAGGCTGGTTCAACATTCAGAAATCAATAAACATAATACATCACATCAATAGACTTAAAGGTAAAAACCATATGATCATCTCAATAGACGTGGAAAAACATTTGACAAAATACAACACTCCTTTATGTTCAAAGCTCTAGAAAAATTAGGAATAACAGAAACATATCTCAACATTATAAAAGCTATCTACGCAAAACCTCAAGCTAACATTATCTTCAATGGAGAAAAATTGAAAGCATTCCCTCTATAAACCGGAACAAGACAGGGATGCCCCCTCTTGTCGGGACCTTACACTGCTTTCTGGCTGCTTGCCACATTACCATGCCCTGTTACAGGACCTAGGCTAAGCAGGGGGCGTGGCTGTGAGAACTGAAACCACCCCAAAGATAGGCCAATTGCTCCGCCAATGGCATCTGCCCATGATCCTTATGTGTCCCTATGATCTTTCTGTTGATTGGCCCATGTCCTATATTAGACCATCCAACTTCCTCAATAAACCGAGTTTTTGGCATTGCTTTCTACCAAAAACTCCCCGGGTGTGGCGTGGTGTCCGTCAATCAGGCGGGGGTAAGACACTCGGCGACTTTTGCTCGTTAAGCCTATCTTCGCCAGGTAAGCTACTTTAACTCTTTCTGCTGGCAGAAGGAGCCCCCTTTTGGGGCCCAAAAAGGGGGGTAGCTTTAGACCTCGGCCCCATTAAGAAGTAACGCAGCAATCCCGACACCCTCTCACCACTGATATTTAACATAGTACTTGAAACTCTGGCCAGAGCAATTAGACAGACAAAAGAAATTAAAGGGATCCAGATAGGAAAAGAAGAGCTCAAATTAGCACTATTTGCTGATGACATGATGATATACCTAGAAGACCCAAAAAACTCTACCAGAAAACTTTTACAACTAGTAAATGAATTCGGCAAAGGAGCAGGTTACAAAATCAATACCCATAAGTCAAAGGCATTTTTGTACATCAGTGACAAAGCCTTTGAAAGGGAAATGATGAAAACTACTCCATTTACAATAGCATCAAAAAAATAAAATAAAATACTTGGGAATCAACAAAAGAGGTGAAGGACCTCTATAATGAAAACTATAGAACACTAAAGAAAGAAATTGTAGAAGACCTCAGAAGATGGAAAGACCTACCTTGTTCTTGGATAGGTAGAATTAATATTGTCAAAATGTCCATACTACCAAAAGCATTATACAGATTTAATGCAATTCCAATCAAAATCCCAATGACATTTCTCAAAGAAATCGAAAAAGCAGTCATGAAATTCATCAGGGAAAATAAGAGACCCAGAATAGTTAAGGCAATCCTGAAAAGGAAAAGTGAAGCAGGCGGCATCACCATACCAGACTTTAAATTATACTATAGAGCAATAGTAACAAAAACAGCATGGTACTGGCACCAAAACAGACCAGTAGACCAATGGTACAGAATTGAGGACACAGAGACTAATACATATAATTTCAGCTATCTTATATTAGACAAAGTCACCAAAAATGTACAGTGGAGAAAGGATAGCCTCTTCAACAAATGGTGCTGAGAAAACTGGAAATCCATATGGAACAAAATGAAATTAAACCTGTATCTCTCACCATGCACAAAATTCAATTCAAAGTGGATCAAGGACTTAGGAATTAGACCAGAGACAATACACCTAATAGAAGAAAAAGTAAGCTACAATTTCCAGCATGTTGGCTCAGGCCCCAAGTTCCTTAACAAGAATCCTGTAGCGCAAGAATTATTACCAAGAATTAATGAATGGGGTAGATTTAAGCTAAAAAGCTTCTTCTCAGCAAAAGAAACAATCAGTGAGGTTAATAGAGAAGCAACTAACTGGAAACAAATATTTAATACATGCACATCAGATAGAGCACTAATTTCTAGAATATATAAAGAACTCAAAAAACTTGACACCAAAAAAACAAATAATCCAATCGATAAATGGGCTAAGGAATTGAAAAGACACTTCTCAGAAGAAGATACACAATTAATCAACAAATACATGAAAAAATGCTCAACATCACTGGCAATTAGAGAAATGCAAATCAAAACTACTCTAAGATTTCATTTCATTCCAGTCAGAATGGCAGCTATCAAGAACACAAACAACAATAAATGTTGGAGAGGATGTGGGGGAAAAGGCACACTCATACATTGCTGGTGGGACTGCAAAATGGTGCAGACATTATGGAAAGCAGTATGGAGATTTCTTGGGAAAATGGAATGGAACCACCCTATGACCCAGCCATCCCACTCCTGGGTCTATTCCCAAAGGATTTAAAAACAGCATATTACAGTGACACAGCTGCCTCAGTGTTTATAGCAGCACAATTCACAATAGCCAGGTTGTGGAACCAACATAGATATCTCTGGGTAGATGAATGGATAAAGAAAATGTGGTATATATACACAATGGAATTTTACTCAGCAATAAAAGAGAATAAAATAATGACATTCACAGTTAAATGGATGAAGTTGGAGAATATAATGCTAAGTGAAATCAGTCAATCTCAAAAATCCAAATACCGAATGTTTTCTCTGATATAAGGAGGCTAGTTCACAGTGTTGATGGGTCGGGTTACATAGGAGGATTAGAGGAACACTATAATGGTCAAAGGGAAGGGAGGGGAAGGGAGGGAGCAAGGCGGGAAGGGAGAAAAAAGTGGTTGAATAAGATGGATATCATTATTCTTAATGCATGATTAAAAACTTGAATGCTGCAAATATACTTTGTATACAAGCTGTTTTATATAAAAAGATGCTATATATGCATAGTATGAACTGTAATACATACTACTATAAATAAAAATTTTTAAAAAATACAAAAAAAATTATGTCAGCCATTCAAAAGTTGACATATCTTTAATTCAAATATGAGTAAATAAAATATCCAGTTAGCTGATAAAGTTATCAAGACAAATAGTATAAACTCAGTCTGTATTTGAAATAGACTTTCCAATACTTTCATAGACTCATCATTACTCAACATATCATGTTTCTATACAATGATACAGCTAGCTATTTAATTATAAAAAGGATAACCATTTTTAACATTAATTCATTTTTTCTTACATATAAAAATCATCATTTCAAAAATCCAAGCATACTTCATGGATATAAAAAAAATTACTTTTCTTTAGAAACAAGGAAATATTACAAAGATAGTGGAAATTCATAGTTTGAAAAAGTTCTTAATCTCATATGATTTTACAAATATATCAAATATATAAGCAAAACTTGAAGAAATATTTCTTTTCTATAAATGTTTTTATGTAAGAGCCCTAATTGAGGATAGCTAAGATGGCAGTTAGCTGAGAGCCATAAAGGTGTTCAAGTATTTTCACCTGATATTCATGCATTTATCTAAGAATCTTTTATGCCCGTGAACACTGTGTGATGCACCTGTAAGCTCGAGCTTTTAGCACTTGTCCTTGTTAAGGCAAAATGTATTTAACAAGGGTGAGGAGAGTTAGAGGGGTGGTTGGAGTTGGAGAGCTTGTTGGAACCGGAGAGAGAAGTTAGAAGAAAGAAGAATAAAAGAACTTTTTCATTTCCAGTCTGCCTCCGAGTTTTCTCCCACGGTATCATTGCTGCAAGCCGCAATTGCTGCAGGCGGCGACATTTTTACTGCCTCCTATGAAAACTAGGTAGTACAATTCCTCACTCTGAAAATATAAATTTATGCAATATGTAACTTCTATTCTTATTTTCTTCAATACAAAAAAGTAGTGCTAGTTGATGAGGTCTTTAAATAAGAATCCCAGAGAACGCATTCAGAAGAATTAGTAATATAACAAATCAGTTGTTCCCCTAAGAACACAATATTTAGTTCATTCAAAGGTCATCAATAAATTCTATAACCCATACATGAAATACTAACTGGGAACTATATTATTGTAGGAAGCCAAATGGACATCACTTTCCTATGTTCGTGTATGAATAGACAACCATTATAACTCCACATCATTTTCAACCACAAGAATTGGATCCTAATTAGAATAAGTTATATTCCATGTATGTGTA